>CM049840.1:10542046-11256465 GCA_027422415.1 Schizothorax lantsangensis
GGAGAAAGAGAAAAGTACAATGGTGAATGGCAGTTACATGGAGAATGATTGAGAGAGAGAAAGAGAGCTCAGGTCGAGATATGCTTTTTAGGAAATGGAGTGGAAAGCCCGAAAATACGAAAAACTCAGAACAGTGGAAAATATTGCCCTTTCAACCTCTCTCCTTCCATCTGAAAGAGGTTTAAATGTCACAAGGCAGATAGTACATGTGGTCTGAGCAGAGACACTGAAATGTCAAGCATAACAGGATGACGTATGTATGCATGTGTTTCTGTTAATACATGTCTTTAACCCTAGAATGCATACATAGCGAGTATTTTTTGCGGTGTTTTTCAAATAAAATGTTATTTTCATCTGACATTCCAAGAATTACACAATGTAAGGGATATAGGTCACTCAAAAATGAGCATTTACTCACTCTCATGTCCTTCCATAGTGTTTGACTTCATCTGTTGAACACAAAAGCTTGTCACTCCTTTCCATGCATTCACAATGAATGGGGAACTGAAGCCTGAGACCTTTAAAGCCTCAAAAAAGATACAAAAGGTATAAGTTATACAATATCCTTTAGCGTGTAGGATTTCTTTTATGGTGATTTTGTATCCTTTTTTAGTTTGATGGCATATAACATGAGGTTGAGTTAATGATGAAAGAATTCTCATTTTTGGGTGAACTGTCACTTTAAGGTTTACTAAACCTAAGAAGGTTTGTATTGATACCCCTAGTTTCTACAGTGCATGTGTTTCATATGGAAGTCAAAGCAATGAGTGTGTTTGAGGTAAAATCTAATCTGCTACATGACTTTCCAAAAATTATGTCTACTGAGATAGACAAGCTGTAGGCGGGATGTGTGTGGGTAAGACTCATCTGGTTTGACCTTCGTACATGTGACAGATGTTTTCAGATGTCCTCAAATCCAGCTGTTTTTCATTGCTCTGTGGAAATCGGACGGTCAAATCCTGCAAAAGCTGTGTCTGATTTAGATTCATCTGCATGAAGAAGAGCAACACCAGATTAAGCATTTTTAAACCTTTCTAAATTTCAAAAGGGGGAAAAAATACTGTATAATTTATAAAGCTTAATGTAATTTCAAATGACTTTATTCCTTATGTAAAAAAACAAAGGAGATATTCTGAAGACTGTGCTGGTCTTTATTTTTCATGCAACTAAAATGAAAAATTCAAGCTTAAAAAAGCACACAAAAGCACCATACTGGAAAAGTGGTCCATATGACTTGTGTGCTTCAGAAAACCTGAAATATTGCGGAGCTCATAAAGGGACATTGTAATAGAAAAAATGTCAATGCTTTTCACTCTCTCACACAAAAGTACTGCATTCCTCTGAGAAACTTTGCATTCTCTCACAAAACATTTGCGTTCTCTTGCAAAACTATTGTGTTCCCCTGAGAAACTTTACTGTACGTTCTCTTGCAAAACATTTGCGTTCTCTTGCAAAACTATTGTGTTCCCCTGAGAAACTTTACTGTACGTTCGCTTGCAAAACATTTGCGTTCTCTTGCAAAACTATTGTGTTCCCCTGAGAAACTTTACTGTACGTTCTCTTGCAAAACATTTGCGTTCTCTTGCAAAACTATTGTGTTCCCCTGAGAAACTTTACTGTACGTTCGCTTGTGAAACATTTGCATTCTCTTGCAAAACTACTGCGTTCTCTCACAGAACTATTGTGTTCCACCGAGAAATGTTGAATTGTCTCGCAAAAACATTTGCGTTCTCTTGCAAAACTACATTCTCTTGCAAAAACATTTGTGTTCTCTCACCAAAACAACCCCTTAGAACTTTACATTTACTTGCAAAATATCTGCATTTTCTCGCAAAACTGTTGCGTTCTCTCACGAAAGTATTGCATTCCCTCGCAAAATTATTGTGTTCCCCTGAGATACTCCACGTTTGCCCTTGAAACCTTTGCGTTCTTTCGTAAAAAAAACTATTATTTTTCTTGCAAAACTACTGTGTTCTCCAGGGAAACCTTGTGTTCTCTCGATAAACTTTGTTCGCTCACAACACATTTGCGTTCCTTTTGTGTTAACTCACAAAAACACTGAAATATAGGTTTTCCTCCTACCGTATTATTCTCACCACAAAAGTTTTGCAAGTGAACGCCGAGTTTCACAGGGCAATGTTTAGTGAGAATGCAAAAGGATTGAAATATAATTTTTCCTCCCATCTCCCTCTTTTTTCATGAGCCATGTGGACTACTTTCATGAGGTATTTGTGTCCTTTTTGAAGCTTGAAAGCTACAGACTCACTTTCATAGTAATTTCATGGAAAAAGACAAGGAAATTCATATTCAAAAATTCTCCTCAAGTGTTCCAAAGAAGATAGTCAGTCATGCAGTTTGGAATGACATGAGGGAGGAGCAATCAATGACACAATTGTCATTTTTGGCTGAACAATCCTTTTAATGCACACAATGTCTCATAGCTGTATTTCTCACCACCTTACAGCCCTACAACTAAACACATGCACACCAGTTTATCTCAAAATAACCACAGCAAGCAACTCTATGACATACTGTACACACACTTCTTTTGAAACATGCTTTCACACTGACAGCATCAGCACATCATGAGAGAGAGAGAGGCATAAGAAGAGAGGAAATAAGAGTGAGGGTTATTTAGTGTGACAGTAGAGCAGCTGGTCTCTGTGTTAGACATCATACATGCCTTCATCTCTCCCTCCGTCCTGTCTTTTCTCATCCCTTTTTCCCCTTTCATTCATCGCCCTTCTCCCAAAACACAAGTAACTGCATGAATAACTCAACTGTGCTTCTGAAAACCTCTCATCTTCCCATTGTCTTACAATCCTACTCCACAACATTTGCCACTCTTTATCTTTTTTTTGTCCTTCATTCTGGTTCTCCTATGCAGCCCAATTAGAGAGCTGCATGATCGTTGGTGAACACCCCTCCTCTGCAGGTGCACTGACCCAGTCCGACTGTGCTCAGATAGGGATTGAAAAGGGTTGTACCATCTGAAGGGGGGGGGGGGGGGGGGGGGACTGGAGGTGGTTTGAAGGTCAGAAAGCTGCTGGTGTGTGTGAGAGCATCAATCAGGTTTAACTGAGCAGGTTCTCTCTCACACACACACACACACACACACACATGATTGCTTCGCAAGCACTTTGTAGAGATTGGGTCAGGCTGTGCTGCTTAGTGAATGAATTGCATTGT
The DNA here is from genome assembly GCA_027422415.1 of Schizothorax lantsangensis. Lineage (NCBI taxonomy): Eukaryota > Metazoa > Chordata > Actinopteri > Cypriniformes > Cyprinidae > Schizothorax > Schizothorax lantsangensis. The sequence goes on from CM049840.1 coordinate 10,545,236, forward strand.
ACTGTATGCACACCGATCTCTTTCACACACACACAGACTGTACGTATGAATTGTTTTGGTCCATCATTGGTATAAACGGATGGGTTGTACTTACCGCTGATTGTTGGGATCTGATGACACATATGCATGAAGTCTGGGAAGACTCGCTAATTTCCTGTGCTGATAATGAGGTTTCAGTGTGTACTTGTGCGTACGTGTGTGTGTGTGTGTGTGTATGTTAGTTTTCTGCATGTGGCTTATGGATGTAGTGGAATATGTGTCATTAAATTAGTTCCAGTCCATTGAGAAGCAGAAAAATAAAACCGTACTGGCTCTGGCAGTGAGCTTGCATGTAGCCTGTGTGTGTGTTTGACAATCTACTAAATTTACCCTTGGGGATCAATAAAGTGTCCATCTATCTATCCATCAACACTAAAAAAAACATGGGCTAATTGCATTACCATGGCTTTTAGACGTTTTGGAAATACCCTGTTTTTAAAGTATTGCATACTTTTTTTAAAACATGGTACCAGAGTATTCTTTAAAAAAGTACCATGGAACAGGGATGGCGTCAGATGGTAATACCAGGCTACTTTGAAATCGACAGATGATGGTATTTACATGGTACTTCATGGTATTTCAAAGAATACCATTGTACATAATTTTTAAAAATACATAACATTGTACAAATTATATATTTGTTTAATTATCATGGTAATCATTTTAGCCCATTATAGTACCATGGTTTTGAGATATGTACCAATAAATAAATATAATATATATATATGAATGAATGAATGAATGAATGAATGAATGATGCATTTATATAGCGCTTTATTGTGTATTGCCATACACCCAAAGCGCTTTACAATCATGTGGGGGGTCACTCCTCAACCACCACCAGTGTGCAGCATCCACTTGGATGATATATATATATATATACACACACACACACACACACACACACACACACATATATATATATTCAATAAATTGATCAGAAGTTAAAGATTTCCAATTCAAATTAATGCTGTTCTTTTGAACTTTATCTTTATCAAAAAATTATGGGGGAAAACACAGCACAACTGTTTTCAACATTGACGATAATAAGAAATGTTTCTTGAGCATCAAATCATCATATCAGAATGACTTCTGAAAGATACTGTGACACTGAAGACTGGAGTAATGATTAAGTTTTAATAAATATATTAACATAGTAAAAAGGTATTTTAAATGTTATTAATATTTTACAATATTACTGAATTACTGTTGTAGTGTTGTGTTTCCATTTTTTATGGAGGCATTCCATAATGGTTTTTATACTGTACAAACTATATTTTATATCCCCTAAACCTACCCATCACACAAAACGTTCTGCATTTTTAGATTTTCAAAAAACATTCTGTATGATTTCTAAGCTGTTTTCTACATGGGGACCAAAAAATGTCCCCACAAGGGGCCAAATTTACTGGTATTACTATCCTTGTGGGAACATTTGATCCCCATAATGTAGGAAATACCAGGTACACAGATGTGCATTACAGCATCTCACTGAAAGCCTAATGCTCAAGAATATGGAAAATAGCAGCTAGAAATATGCTAATTAATGCGTACATCTTTATCCCAATCGATCTGTCCTGCTTGATTCTGTTCCATATTGTTCAAGCTCTCTAAGTTGGCTTGCCCTACAGAGCATTTTCATCATACTCTCCCACACCAACAAAAGAAACTCTTAATGATTACCTACTAATGATAAAACAAGGGAAATTAAACAGAGCTTGGATTTTACATTTCTTGAAGAAATTTCATATTTTATTGATATAATTTTTAACATTTAAATTATTTCAAAGGCCTTGTGAACTGCCTTTTTTTTGGCTATTTAATGGCATTGTGACTGTGTGGGTTGGGGAGACACCAAAGTTAGATACACCCTTCAAAAAATGGCTAGTTGTGTGTGTGTGTGTGTGTGTGTGAGAGGTAGCTAAATGCATGTTGACAGCAGTAAACTATGTCAGATTGAGTGTTGTGGCACAGATCTAGGGCCAAGTGCAGTTGTTTGACAGAAAAAGGTGTGTGTGTGTGTGTGTGTGTGTGTGTGTGTGTGTGTGTGTGTGTGTGTGTGTGTGTGTGTGTGTGAGGTAGCTAAATGCATGTTGACAGTAGTAAACTATGTCAGATTGTGTGTTGTGGCACAGATCTAGGGCCAAGTGTAGTTGTTTGACAGAAAAAAGGTGTGTGTGTGTGTGTGTGTGTGTGTGTGTGTGTGTGTGTGTGTGAGCCAGTCTAACCCATCACTGTCACTACTGATTATTTGTCAAAGTATATCAGAGCCAATTCAAGTCAATTGTAAGTGTGTACTTGGAGAAGTGCGACAAAGGAGCTGATCTCACACACACACACAACTGCACAATTCCACTAAATTCCACTTCTAAAGCGATAAAGTGAGGCAATATGGCCTTGTCTTACTTTTTCTTTCCCTCGTGGCAGTCAATATTTCTTTTGCATATTAGGTTATTTTACTGTTTCTTTATCTCTCTTTTCCAGTCTCGGTCTCTGTTTCTCTCTCATCCTTGCCGTAAAATGCTCTTCAAAGCCTTAAAGGGCTGGACAGTAATATTTAAAAAGCTAAATGAATATGCATGTTGATTGCTCTTTCTTCCTGAGCGGGATGATGCATTATTAATGAGAAGTAGCGCATTTTCTGTGGCGAGCCGTGAGTGTTTGATTGAATTTTACCCCGAGGGACCTCCTACCCTCAGAGAACAGAAATCTCCAACTCCAATGGAGCAGATCCACTGATGGATATCAACCGCTTTTTCTGCCGTACACATTGTTCCAGTGAGGAATCGCTCTAAAACAGTTTTGTGAAGTCTGTCTTAAAACGTTAAGCTGAACCTCCTGTGGATGGTCAATACAGCAGGAAAATTCCTTCTATAAAACAGAGATGATTTAATCTGTAAGGTTGAAAAATTATCTTCAGTGTGATTCTCCATTGATACCTGACCTTTATTTCTGTGAAAACACAACAGATTTTTGCCTCCACAAGCTCAACTGTGATTTCTACTGTGGTTCCAGTCTGCCAGTATCTCCATGATTACTCCCTACTTTGTTTAAACAGAGAAGGACAATGTGGATTCAGACACAAAGGAAGTTTCTGTTTTCTAATATCAGATTTTTCATATTTTGTCTGCACAGAATAGCACCCAACAGTGGCACCCATGCAGAGACAAAGTAGCTTATGTATGTTTAGTTTAAATCATAGCTCAACTTTAAAAATAACAGCCATTATTATCAAGGGAGAAATGTGTGTTATACCTGTCAGGTTACAAAACAATGTTGCATGAATATAATGGCATAAATAGTAATAATACTGTTTTGTTAGAATATAATGTTTATAATATTAGATAATATTATAAATTATTCTAATATTAAAAATATGTTGTTTAAGTACAAAAAAAAGTTTGATTCTGCAGACACTTAAACATAAAAATAATAAATCATAAAACAATATCGGACGATCACTAGAATATAATAAAAAAGGTTTTAGCCTCTGACAAGCTTCATTGTTGCAAATAATAATAATAATGCTAATAATAAAAAAAAACATTATGAATATTATGTATTATAATATTTTTAAAAATGTTATTAATTAATTAAAGTTAACATTATTAAATTCTGCATTTTTCTGTAATTTCTGCATTAAATTCTGTAATTTTCGATTCTGCATATAATTTATTAGACACTTAAATATAAGAATAATATATTTAAAAAGCAATATTGGATAATAATAACAACAACAAAAACAACAATAACATCATTATGAATATTATGTATTATAATATTTAATTTTTTTTTTTATAAAGTTAAAATAAGTTTTGATTCTGCATATCAGCTATCAGACACTTAAACATAAAAATAATAAATCATAAAATGCAATATTGGACTATCTTTAGAATCTAAAAAGGTTTTAGTCTCTGACAAGCTTCATTAAAACATTATAAACGTTATGTATTATAATTTTTTTTAAATGTTATTTATTAAAGTTAAATTAATTATATTTTTGATTCCGCATATCATTTATCAGACACTTAAATATAAAATGAATAAATGATAAAAAGCAATATCAGATGATCACTTGAATATAAAACAGGTTTCATCGTCAGACAAGCTCCACTGTGGCTCCTGATGTGACTGTATTGTGACATCACTGTGAATCCATTTCAATTTCATTGGGATTCTATTGTAAAAATCATTATTGTGACATCATCATATTGACTTCGTAGGGATTCTTCTCACTTTGACTCTACTGTGACTTGCTCTTTAGATTCCTTATGTAACTCCTTCCTCTTTATGAGACGCAACATGTATTCCTTCTCAGCCGGCAAGCAGAAACAACTGGATTGAACGAGGTGTGCATTCATCATTGAAGAACAATTTGTGAACTGATTTATACCAGCCGGCCCTGACTGATATTGATCTATATCTCTCTTTCAAAGAAATTGAAAAAAAATTGAAGGAACAAGCAGTAAAACCAGCCTAACCATTCTGACGATCTCTGAGCAGCAAAAATCAGATTAAAGGGATACTCCACCCCAAAATGAAAATTTAGTCATTAATCGCTTACCCCTATGTCGTTCCAAACCCGTAAAAGCTTAGTTCGTCTTCAGAAAACAATTTAAGATATTATAGATGAAAACTGGGAGGCTTGTGACTGTCCCATTGACTGCCAAGTAAATAACACTGTTAAGGTCCATAAAAGTATGAAAAACATCGCCAAAATAGTCCATCTACCTTCCGTGGTTCAATCTGACTGTTATGAAGCGAAGAGAAGTCACAAGCCTCCCGGTTTTCATCCAAAATATCTTAAATTGTGTTCCGAGGACGAACAAAGCTTTTACGGGTTTGGCACGACATGGGGGTAAGTGATTAATGACAACATTTTCATTTTGGGGTGGAGTAACCCTTTAATAATCTACAGCACACAAAGTCATTCTCCTCCGTCTGTCCTCACTCGGCCAGTGTCCGCACCTCACCAGGTTACCAGATCCCTGCGCAGTTACCGTCATGCAGTTATTATTAATTACGATGCAAACGTCAGACTCCCATGAGGAAGAGGAGCCGTTACAGGGAGCTACAGTTCGATAGCCATTTAGCAGTTCATTAAGTTACGTAACTCCAGTCTGAGAGGAGCACAGGCCACCCACCCATCATCTACAACGAGGAACGAGGAACGAGCGGTGGAAAAAAATAATGGAGAGCAGAGAGAATTGGGGCACGCAGTATATTTTTAACCTTCAACATGATGTTGATCATAAAATGCCATCCTAAAAAAAGTTTGTAGTATCAGATGGGCTGAGTTGACCTCTGACCTTTAATTCGTTAGTTGTTGCTGATTAATTGATTTCACAGGAATCAGTGAAGATAATGAAAGAATAATGTGAGCAAACAGAACAGGACAAAGAGGGTAAGGGGCAGATATAGTGTGAGACACAGTCATGTCTGATTGTATCAGAGTCTGATCTCCACGTCTGCGTGTAATGGAGTTTAGATGATTAGATTACAACTGCAGCCTGACCGCAGAACATCGCTCAGAGCCTCGTGCTCGTAATGTCAATCCACCAGCGCCAGAACTTGGAACAGTGTGGACTTCCAGGCATTGTGTACTGCAGACCAGGAATTCTCTCTTCAGGCAGAAAGTACAGCCTCTCAGCTGATTCCAGACCAGTCTGTTATCAACACGAACAGCTACTGCACGTGGACAATAAAGTAAGAAATATGCTGTATAAAGGCCAAAGTTCAACAAAGGCTTTCAGAGCAATGCATATTTTCTTATGTGCTTTCTGAGAGGTTCAACATAATTTTACATTGGCTATGTCTACATAAAGTTAGTTTTTGAGATTAAACAAGTGAAAGGCTCAGACTGTCCTATACATACTACATCAGACACATTAACTGCAGTAAATATCAAAACTGATAACACTTTTCAAATCAATGTGAAAAACATTGTTAAAAACCTATTTTATGTAATTTGAGGGTAAAATTACATTTTCAATAAGAAAAAGACGCCTAAATACCCAAAATAAATGTAATCCCCATCTAGATGCTTATGAACTCTAAAACACTGTCACAATTTAAGTCTTTTTTGTCTTTTTTTCTCTTATTTGCTAGTTTGCAACTAACTAGCAAGTAGCTAATCATAGTTTGTAATATAAATGAAGCCTATTGTCAAAAAACGTCCTTCCTATTTTAATAAGAAATGTTAGTGCAGTATAGAGTGTAGTACAGTATAGTATAGAGCAAACAGTGCCTTTCTTTAAGTTATAGAGTATCATTAATAAGCAACTGTGTATGAATACAATAACACTTTTCATTTCAAACAAGCTTATTTTGCTGCTGTGTGAACATAGCCAGCCATTATAGAAAGGGTGGAGGGTCATCTTCCTACACTCTATAGAAAATAATATAAAAATAAAGGTTCTTATTGGCATCTCTGACTTCATGAAGAACCTTCAACATGCATGGAACCTTTCCATTTCACAAAAAGTTCTTTATAGTTGAAAAAGGCTTTTTAGATTATTAAAATGTTCTTTACACTAAGAAAAAATGGCTATTTTAAGAAATCTACGCTGAAAGGTTTTTTGGGGAACCCAGATCGTTCTTCTTTGGCATCATTGCAAAAAAAACCTTTTGGAACTTTTTGGAGTTTAGCCTCAACCTTATAACAGTTTTTTCAACTGCTTACACACAGAATCTTTACTTGTCACATAATTTCTGAAACCTGACGCTCAAACACCAGAACCACACACCAAATCTGCAAAACCAGACACTAATTCTTGGACTTTGACTCAGTTTTCAATTTCATAAAACACTTTTTGCAAAACACAACGTACAATTCTAACACACAAAAATCTAACAGGAATTAAAATTAGTTTGCAAATGTTAGCTTTTGAGATGTATATGTTTTATTTTGAATGCAGTGCTTCATTTTGCAAGAGATGTGAGGCATTTTGCATTTTGTGCGTGCAATTCTTGGATTTGTGTGTAAAGTTTAGAAAAAAAAAGAGGCAAAGTTTGGAAAATGTGTGTAAGCAGTTGAAAAAAAACTGTAAACACATCTGAACCAGGTGATCAAGATCTTCAGGATCACTAGGACTTTCCAGACAGATGTTTTGGAGCAGGGTGGGTCCAAACTCTCCAGGATGGTGACTGTCCAAGAGCAGGACTGACACCCTTTGCATTGGACAATCACTTCACATGCAAGAGCCTTTGACCAATCTCAATTACAAACTGACATTCGTTACTAAGCCACTGAATGGAAGAGTGGAAAATCTGCGCTTTTAATTAAAGAATCTCGCTGCTTGATTGACGCCTTATCCGTATTTCCAAACACTACCAGACTCTATTTTACCCATTCTCTTTCACAACATAACAGACAGAGAAAATAAAAAGAATTGGAAAACTCGGAAGAAACTGAGAAAAATGTCACACCTTTAATTATTGGGAGTCTGACACTTCTATTCTAGAACAAGCCTCTAGAGGAAAACACTAGATCGGTCTGCAGTGTTACAGATCTCTTATTCCATATGTCCTTAAAAACAGTCTGTCCGGAGAAGAATGATGCAAGAACACTTCCTGTCAGAGCTGATGACATAACCCAGAATGACAGAAATAGTTATATACTAAATTTATAGATTTAAATATACACTGTAAAACAAAACCTGTGCATTTTATAGTACAAAAATGACATCTCTGGTTGCAACGGTATGCCAATGTAACTTTTATAGATTTAACTCAAATTTACCTAAAAAAGGACATTTCATTACCTGAAATAGTGTTAATATATCTAAATAGTTTTTTTTTTTTTTTTTACTTTATAATATATTGACAACCAGCTTAAAAACACAAGTGGTAAAAAGAAAGCCACATAATGATTCAAAAATTGTTCATCACAATTTTTCATTACAACCTTTCCATAAGCTGAGGTAAATATTAATATAATGCTAAAATATAGAAGGTGAACTTCTCATACACACAAATACAAAACACCATCATGGTAACACACATGACACTAAAAAATGCAATAAACATTAATTTAACAACATATGTAACACAATACCCAAATATACATAACTGATAAGAAAAAATGAAGAAGAAACCATCAAATGTGAGATGAAAATATAATTTCTTTCACCAAAACAATTTTATAACACAGTTTTTACATGCTCACTGCTATAATGATAAATATGTTCTGTTATGGAGACTATATGCTTACAGTACATAGTAAATCCAAGACTTTTATGTCAAAAGAGCATTTTGTTCATTAAAAAAGGCACTTTAGTAATTTCAGATTTTAGTTTCAAACTTTTTCTTGTGAGTGAATGCAAGAATGAAACATACAGATAGATATATAGAAAGAGAGAGCTGAAAGAGAATTAATTTGGAGGGACAGACAGATCTCCTGTTGTGAATGAGACTGAGTTGATGTGGAGTTTGACAGGAGGACACGGGTCTAAATCAGCCAGGCTTTACTACAAAGACACACACTGTGCATAGAGACATGAAGAAATGCATATGAGGCTCCGTATATGCATCTATAAGTTGCATAAAACATGGTGTACATAAAATATACAAAGTATTTTACATATTTTAATGCACATAGCTCCAGTATGCTTATTGATCAATACAACGCTGCATACATGATGAAGAAACAGCTCTTTAGCTATGAATCTATTCACAATAAACAGCATCAGTCGGGTTCTGGAAATGCTTCTGTTGAAGTCATCAGTGAGTGTAATTGCAACTTGTTTGTGTTTTTTTGTAAGGGAAATTCTAGGTGACTAGCAATATCCATAAATCTCAAAAGAAAGCAAGCCATAAACATAATTAAAAAGTATTTATAATTTTTAAAATGATCAGAATGCATCAGGCTGCGTAACAAATAAACACGCAAATACATGCAGAAATTACATTTGACGGCAGTTCTGGACCGGAGGACTAGTAAAGTGGAAACGTTCTTTTTATAATGCTATGTGTGATTGTGTGTGCATAATTAACCCTTTTCAAATGTGTCAGACAGTGTCGATAAACACAATATGTGTGTCGATACAATATGGACCTGACATAATCCATGATCTGCATCCATTTGCTGTGATATAACCTGAGCATTTAATTGTATCTGGACTGCATGTATGTGCATTAACGATCCGTCCTGCCAGCCTAAAAACACACATATGCACTAACACTAACCTATATACGTTAAGTGCATATACACACACAAGCACAAAGTGATCTGACAGAATCAGGTCAGTGACCACACACCCCAGCCCAAAGGGGAGGACACAGGATGTGTGTCCTAAATAACCTTTAGTGACCTCCGCACAGCGTATAGACAGCAGACTGTCGCATATACAGCAGTCTATCATGCATCCACCTCGGAAATGGTCATTAATGGCACATGTGCACAAACATACCTGTAGGAAAGAAAAAATGTGATCTCTTTATCTCAATTGTTTCTACTAGACAGCAGTGACCTTACATTTTCTCCTGAGAAAAAGATGCCAGTGACAGTTTCAAATGAGATCTCAACAATGTCTCAAAGATCTACACGACCCACAGTCTGAAGAAAGATCCACAAATCAAAGAAATCAGTTTTACTAGAAGTGGAAATCATGGATTTGATTGTGTAATTTACAGTGATGTCTATTAGATATCATTATTAAGATGAATAGTCCCACATTAAATGATGTTAAGAACATAGTACCTTTGTATTTTTGATCTTTAAACACGTTTCTGCTTGTGATTCATGTTGGAGATGGTTGGATTTGGTTGAAACTTGTTTTTGAACTGCAGTACCTGTGAAGAAAATGAATGGGAAAAAAACAAAAACACCCGGAACCAAAACTGCCGAAACGTTGGTGGGTGTTCACTGTCCTTTATGTGAACTCAAACATTTCTTATTGAATTCTTCCAAGGCCAACTCATCTGAGGCTTTGCTGTCACATTAATTTTGCAGCTTGTATTACGTTTCAACAATTGTCTCAATTGTTTTATTTCTCAAAAGGGATTACTGTTTTTTTTTAGCAGTGACATTTATAGATATTAAGACTGTTTTATCTTAACAGCTGATTAAGATAAGATTTTATCTTATATATTTTGGTAGATTTTGTTTTACTTATTTTTAACTTGTTTATACCTGAAACAGGAATAAATCCACCAGTGCATTAAGACAAAATACACATGCACCAACCCTGTAAAGCCTGATTTATGAAAGAATAGTCATAAAAATCAAACCATTTGAAATGGAAGAGTTTATTGAATCTTTAGACACAATATAAAATCTAAAAAAGTTTGCATATGTGTTTTTTGCATACGAGTATCATATCCAATGGCTCATTTAGTATTATACTGTATACAGTGGGGGGAAAAATTACTTGATCCCCTGCTGATTTTGTACGTTTGCCCACTGACAAAGAAAAGATCAGTCTATAATTTTAAAGGTAGGTTTATTTTAACAGCGAGAGACAGAATAACAACAAAAAAATCCAAAAAAACGCATTTCAAAAAAGTTTAAATTGATTTGCATTTTAATGAGTCAAATAAGTATTGGACCCCTTCGCAAAACATGACTTAGTACTTGGTGGCAAAACCCTTGTTGGCAATCACAGAGGTCAGATGTTTCTTGTAGTTGGCCACCAGGTTTGCACACATCTCAGGAGGGATTTTGTCCCACCCCTCTTTGCAGATCCTCTCCAAGTCATTAAGGTTTCGAGGCTGACGTTTGGAAACTCGAACCTTCAGCTCCCTCCACAGATTTTCTATGAGATTAAGGTCTGGAGACTGGCTAGGCCACTCCAGGACTAATGTGCTTCTTCTTGAGCCACTCCTTTGTTGCCTTGGCCGTGTGTTTTGGGTCATTGTCATGCTGGAATACCCATCCACGACCCAGCTTCAATGCCCTGGCTGGCTTCAATGCCCTGGCCCTGACGGTACATGGCCCCGTCCATCGTCCCTTTGATGCGGTGCAGTTGTCCTGCCCCCTTAGCAGAAAAACACCCCCAAAGCATAATGTTTCCACCTCCATGTTTGACGGTGGGGATGGTGTTCTTGGGGTCATAGGCAGCATTACTCCTCCTCCAAACACGGCGAGTTGAGTTTATGCCAAAGAGCTGGATTTTGGTCTTATCTGACCACAACACTTTCACTCAGTTCTCCTCTGAATCATTCAGATGTTCATTGGCAAAGTTCAGATGGGCCTGTACTTGTGCTTTCTTGAGCAGGGGGACCTTGCGGGCGCTGCAGGATTTCAGTCCTTCACGGCATAGAGTGTGTTACCAATTGTTTTCTTGGTGACTATGGTCCCAGCTGCATTGAGATCATTGACAAGATCCTCCCGTGTAGTTCTGGGCTGATTCCTCACCGTTTTCATGATCATTGAAACTCCACGAGGTGAGATCTTGCATGGAGCCCCAGACCGAGGGAGATTGACAGTTATTTTGTGTTTCTTCCATTTGCGAATAATTGCACCAACTGTTATCACCTTCTCACCAAGCTGCTTGGCGATGGCCTTGTAGCCCATTCCAGCCTTGTGTAGGTCTACAATCTTGTCCCTGACATCCTTGGACAGCTCTTTGATCTTGGCCATGGTGGAGAGTTTGGAATCTGATTGATTGATTGATTGCTTCTGTGGACAGGTCTTGGTTTTTACCTGTATAAAAGACACCTGGGAGCCAGAAATCTTGCTGATTGATAGGGGATCAAATACTTATTTGACTCATTAAATGCAAATCAATTTATAACTTTTTTGAAATGCGTTTTTATGGATTTTTTTGTTGTTATTCTGTCTCTCACTGTTCAAATAAACCAACCATTAAAATTATAGACTGATAATTTCTTTGTCAGTGGGCAAACATACAAAATCAGCAGGAGATCAAATATTTTTTTCCCCACTGTATATAGGAGAATATGGAGCTCATCCTCAAGGAGGAAAAAAAAACACCTCAATTTTATAGATTTTTTGAGATGCAGTTTAATGTAAATCACTGAAATCTTTGAGAACAGTATAACAGATTACTTACTGTACATAAAATGCATATAAATATCAGTTGTAACTTTATATCTCGCAATAGTAAGATGTCTTAGTAAAATGAAAATGAAATGCTTAGTTTTATGATCAAAGTTCTGTAGTTTTTATTGTGGGGACAAAGCATATTCCTCAAAAACTTGATGCATCATATTTGATATTCACACTTAAAAAATATGTCTCTAAAAATGATGTGTGGACCTAAATTGCTTCAGTCCAGTAAGTGTTCATCTTGAAATATTACTAACAATATAAAAGTTATTGTTACGTTTACTTTACAAAAATCATTTACACCTTTTACTGACTAATAAAAAGTATAAACTAGACAGAAATTGTGTACGACAGGTTTCAAGTTTTTGATCATGTTGATAATTTAGAGGCGTTTTAAAATTTGAATATCAAATATGATACAGTAAGCTTCATAGTGATAAAGATACTGTTATTTCTCTCGAAACTAGTCTTAATATCTTACGCATTGCCACTTCGCAAGTAAATTAATCTTGTTTTAAGGATTTTTCAGCTATTTTAACTGAGAAGAAAGTCAAAAAAATACTTTTTGCAGTGTACTTAAATAAAACATCAACTGAGAACTTCATTAAGATTGCGGCATTATGCAACAGCAGCCTACATTCACATTTATACAACAGACACTTTTATTTAAAGTCACAAAGTCATTCCAAGCTTTACATTAGTTCATGCGTTCCCTGAGATCTGAACCCACGACCTTGACGCTCTACAGAAACCTCTGAGCTAAAAGACTCATGCATGTCCTTCGTTCCCCTTTACTTGCTGAAATTAACGGCAGACTTTCTCCTTTACTGTATAATCACATGCACTCATCTCTCTATAAATGTGCTGACTTCCCATTTACTAACGCACCCCTCCTCCTTGTGTCCCGCTCTCTCCTCTTTGCTTCCCTCGTTCCTCTCTGTCCTCTTCTCCTCCTGTGCTTTCTTTCTTCCTTCAGAACATAACCATCTGAATAACATCACGCTTCCTCCTTTGAGTCCCGGAATGACTCTGTCCCAGCCTCACAACAACCTGGGCTTCAACAAATACTCCTCTCTCAAGACCATGGGTAAGACGCATGCACAAACAGCTGTCACATCTTGTAATGCATGCCATAAACGCCACACATGTTCATCAAGGTCACTTTACCCACAACACACTGATTACCATTGCAAATCATACCCAGTGTCATTGACTGCAGGGAAAACACATAATGTAATCACATATGCAAATATCACCTCTCAGATCAAGAGGGAAAAAACCCTGACATGTTATTAGAATCACAGGCGGGCGATCTTGGGAGCGTGTACTGTACACATGCGGATATGATAATAATGGACACAAACACACGCTAAGAAGTGTGACCTTATCAATCACAGCATGACTCCAAACACAGAGGGGCCTGTTCACTAAACAGCCACACTAGCGTTTGTTCTTAGTGTGTTACCCCCCGAGACACATATAAACACACACTCGCTGAGAACTATGGGCTGATGGGAAATCGGCTGAAATGTACTAATGCCTTCTATACATGAAATTAAGGAAAATATACACCTTATGCTGCAGGAACAACAGCATAAAAAAAAACAGATTCAAGGACACTAAAGCTTCGATTTTCAAAGAATATTTGATAATATATTATTTTATTTAACTGGTTGTACAAAGAAAAAGATAAAAAATAAAAATGACTATAAAATAATAAAATAAAATAAATATAGTTCGGTTTGGGGTTGGTACATTTTTTAATGTTTTTGAAATAAGTCATTTATGTTCACCAAGGCTGCATTTATTTGATCAAAAATATAGTAAAACAGTAATATTGTGAAGTATTACTACCATTTAATATAGCTGTTTTCTGTTTGAATATATTTTAACATATAATTTATTCCTGTGAGCAGTCATTACTCAGTGTCACATGATCCTTCAGAAATCATTTTAATATGCTTTAATATCCAGAAACATTATTAATTATTAATGTTGAAAACATTTTTTTTCCAATTCTTAATATTCTTGAAATATATTATATTATTTTTCAGTTCTTAATATTTCTGTGTAAACAATGATAATTATTTTCAGGATTTTTAAAGAAAAGAAAGTTCAAAAGAACAGCATTTATTCGAAATAGAAGTATTTTGTAACAATACTCTAAATGTCTTTACATTAACTTTTTCTTTACATTAACTTTTCACCAATTTAATGCATCCTAGCTGAATAAATATTTATTTATTTATTTATTTTTGGTTTAATTCATACTGACTCCAAATTTTTAAACGGTAGTATACTACAAATCTACTTTCCAGTGTTTGGGAAGCTACTTTGAAACTAGTTTGCTACGCTTCAGCATACAAACACATTATTTGAAGTCATTTAACAAAATAAATGAATAGTTAACCTAAAAAGTGTAAATTCTGTTATCATTTACTCACCCTCCAAACATTTTTGTCTTTTGTGAAACAAAAAATAATTAATTTTAAAAACTATTAAAATGTATTTAAGTGTATTTAATTTGCTTAACTATCCAAACTATACATGATTATTTGGATCCACTCTCAATATTAAGCTTGTCACTGAGACTGTACCCTTAAAAGAACTTGGCTACTTTGTACCTTATTTATACCTAAAAGCTTCATAGTAGTTTCTTAAGGGTACTTACTGTATTACTACTCTAAGGTATTAAGTTTAAAACTTAGACATACATCATGATTTATACTGTATACTTCATGTTCTACTACAAAACTTGCTGTCTAACATGATAATTAACATACCTTAGAGATCTGTTGAACATCTCAGGAAGCCTAATTGTGACAAATTCTGTTTTTTTCAGCTCACAACAAAAAATGGCATTACTTGATGCTATTAACAGAAAACTTCTAGTCAACACACAATGCATGTTGAGAAAGCTGTTTCTAATCTGGCACAGTGTTGATAAGGATACACTCTAAAAAATGCAGGGTCAAAACAACCCAATAGATGGGTTTGTCCATATTTCACCCAGCACTGGGTTGTATTTAACCCAGCATTTTTTAGAATGACATTTACAATTCAATTCAAATAATATATAATTTCAAAATATAATTTCATAAATCAATAAGAAATTGATTCATTGATATAATGAATTCATAGAGTGAAAATTTTCATTTTAAAATGATGCCTTTTTTGAGGTTCTGGACATTATTCTTAACATTCTTAAGATTTGATTTTATTTCTATCGTGGGATCTTACTAATGTAAAACATATTGTTTCTGTTGCACATATTTAGCCCACATCAAAGAGATATGAGAGGATAAAACACCCAAAGATGGAGAGGGATTTATTTTTTCCCCTTCACACAGTGTGTAGTTATGGTACGACCGTGTGCATGCAGTCTCTGGCACAGTGTCTTCTGTTGGATTATTGCATTTGGAAAGCTTGAGGTGGATCAGCCCTGACTGCGCTGGCATAGAGAGCGGATGGGGAGAGTTCAGCAGGGCAAGTGGAGAGAAAGATGAGAGGATGATGGGAGAAAAGAAGGAGGAACATGCGCATGGGGAGGGAGAGTGTAATGAACAGGGTCGGAGCCAACTTGTGGCAGGTGCCTAAGACAGCTTCCCAGCACCGTCTTAATTAAAGAATAACGATCGGAAACAGACAGACAGATATAGAGAGAGGCAAACTAAATTAAACAGAGCAAGCTGTGAAGAAAGAAACAAGGGAGAAAAGCCAAGAAGGAGACATAAGAAAGATGAGAGAAATAGTAAATGTGGTAAAGAGGGGAAGAGATGGTAAGAAAGGAAGAGAAGAAATGGACAGAGAGGCTGTTGGTACATTTGCCGTCTGTTCATTAGTTAGATACATATGTTCACGCTCTGAGCACTTCCTGTGTCTGACGTCATCAGGCCGTTATGTCACGTTGTCTCCTGTTGCAGTGCCTGAATGCCCCTGTAGACCAAACACACACACACACACACACAAAATGTTTTTCTATCATTTCATTGACTACTATTGTATTTATACTGAGGTAACAATATGTTCAATATGCTAATCCTAACACTCCCTTAAACCTTTTTGCAATTTTACGTTTTATTACAAAATTATTTAAAGTCTACAAATGCATTTTCCTCATAAAGTCCCAAAAATTAAGGCAAAATTTGACCCAAACACATATGCACATATGATAAAATAATTAAAGACTAACCATAATCTTAACCTTTGCACAAAAATAAAACTTTTTGCAGTGATACAGTAAAAATATTTAATAATGATAATATTATATATCTCTGTCTAGATAGAATCTTTTTCAGGCTAGTTTTGTGTATATGGCATAAGTGTGTGTGTGTGTGTTAAATCTGTTCCTCTCTTGCTCATTATCAGGGTAATACATCTTGGTGTCCTTCTCTTTAAACACACTCCCTAAATAATTCATGCCTACTCAACGCACACTGCCCACATTACCTATTCACTGGACCTTCACTGGAAGTCGACTGAATTGTGATTCTTTAGCTCCTCTCTTCTCCTTCAAATTCAAATCAAAACACTCCTGAATTAAAAAGCACATGAATGTGCTAATGGATGTGCACACTTAAAAACATAATATGAGCTAATCTGCCTGTCTAACCACATTAGCAAATTACTGCTTGATTCACTATCTACAGGAACAAATTAACATCCCCATTTGGGTAAATTTTGTCATATTTCTACACAGATTTAGTCACTTCTTCAAACATGTACGACGTGTTGTGCTGAGACATGGCTTATTTGGCCCTCAGCATGTTGCAACATCCCTAAAACCCCTTCAGGTTTCATTCTGACCTTCTAAGCTGATTGTAATACTAACCGACATTCGCTCATGCACAACTACAAACAGTGAGCTTGTCCATACTGATGCAGTCAAAAAGAATCACAACAGTAACTGCTAATGCCAAGTTACCACAGTTTTACTTTAGTGACTACAGTATTTTGGCAGAAACAATGATTGCCACCGGGCCAGGATATACTTTACTTTGAGATCACACGTACACATACAATGAAATTATGCTACATGCTTGTGTGCCTTGTCAGCAGGTACTCACCTCATGCATTAGCCGTGACTCAATCGATAGCGAGAAAGGACAGTATAGGAAGTCAGGATGGAAAACAAGAAAAAGGAGACAAAAATGACAAAACAGTGAAGCAAGGTTGTTTATGTCTGAGGGTAGTGAAGCGAGTGGCCTGTCTATAGCTTGCAGCACTCAGCGGAGATGGGTTAATTTGACGAGACAGGCTAAAAGGCTAACTCTGACAACTATGCTAACATGCTAACCCACTTCAACCTGCAAAAGAATAAACCAGCCTGCCTTATACCATACGCAGTGTTGGGCAGTAACTAGTTACTGTAACTTAGTTACTGTAATAATATTACTTTTTGCAGTAGTAGTGTAACTAATTACTAATAAGATTTCAGTAATAATATTACAGTTACCATCCGTAAAACAGATTAGTTACTTAGTTACTTTTGATGCCTCAACCCCGCTGATTTAAAATCTTAACAATCAAATAATTCCTAGATTTATTTTCATAATTTTCACGACTCGCACATGCATGTGATGTCCCCAGTGCTGCAGGCAAGCTTTGGAATATGGAAAAGATTACATTCAGCAGATAGAAATATTGCATTATATTGATTTTGTCAGGAAAAAAAGATGATCTGAACACTGTTGTGTAAGTTGTGGCTTTACTTTACTCTGGCATTACATCCCTCTGATCAGCATGTGGTATATTACTATAATTGAAAATATTTTTGGAAAATTAAACAGTTTCTTACAAACTTATGTGATTTGATAAAATACATAAATAAATATAATCGTATAACAGATAAATTACAATTAGATTCAAGCTACACATGACAATTAATGAGATGAATACAACACTTCTACTTGAATGTCACTATTAATTATTGAGTGTTTGTAATAACTGCGATCCAATGTGGATTTTGGTCAAATGATGAGGCAGAAATATGTTTTTAGTAACATTTATGTGGAAGATACACAGTTACAACTTCTGTGGGGCGTGAAGAAAACGTAATGTAACTAGTAGTGTAACTAATTACTGTTGCCAGAAAGTAATAAGTAAAGTAACAATATTACTTTTGAAAGGAGTAACTAGTAATGAGTAATATATTACATTCTTTGAGTAACTAGCCCAACACTGACCATACGTAACCCTTACTGGCGTCTATCACATATGTACCTAACCTTTACCAAGCTACGGTATATTACTAATAAAAATATTACACACAGTAGTGCATAACAATTATAGTTCTGCATTTATAACTGCAGCTTTTGTAGTGAGATTACCATAGTAAACACCAGGTAAAACTGTGGATGGTTGCTCCAAGCAGGAACGTGCACAGGTAGGGCTCAACCTGTGCAGAGCACATGCCCTTTTTCCCCTTACACTCCGAAGTGCCCTTTTTTTTCAATAAATCAATGCTATTGGTCACCCTTTACGTTTGTCTGCCTGTTTTACAAATATTTAGCCAGTGTGAGGTATTAAACAGAGCTTGCGACTAAAGTTAGTTGGATCCGCTCAAACTGTCAGTAAAATCTCATAACCCACCCCCTCTATCTGGACTGAATGAACTGAAGTTTCACAGCAGCTGAACGAAGTCTTGCAAGTCTTGCAAGATCTTGTTGTTTGAATAAGTACAGTGTTTTCTTTACGCAAGAAACACTATGTCTAAGGCTCATATTTTATGTATTTGAGGTCTGAGACATGTGGTACTGGAGAGAGAGGGCTAGCATTTGCCATCTAGTCATAGCCAATACACTTAAATAGCCTTTGCACACAGTAGCATTTCATCACTTTTATAAAATGAGATTTTGGCCAAATGTATTTTACAACAGGAAAAACTGAGCGCCCATATAGCTACAACAAACTTTGTAACCTGCTGATGAAAACATAATGCGATGTTGCCATTTTAATGACGGACAAAATGCGCATTTGCACACATTCGCTGGTCAAAACCCCGTAACTGCATTTGAGTTTGACACAAAGCGACTGGGTGATCCTCGTCACCTAGGTCAAATATATTTCTAAAAAATGTCTTCTTTGATTTATGATTGCTGATACACTTAATTCATTAACATTAATCATATTATACGGTCGCATGGTTCATGTTTACGCTGTTTATATGCACTTACTCGCTAGCTAGCTCATTTCTTAATCTAGTATACTCTCCGCTCATCTTCACATGTATAAACGTAGTAAAACATGGTTTTAAGTAATGTTTTCGTAACTAAAAAAAACATTACAGAATCAGATCACTGTGTCTTTATATTTTATCTTTATATCTTTATTTTATTTTATCTTTTATATTTTATCATGCAGAATGTAATATTCTGTATATAGGCTATATATATATATATATATATATATAGGATTAGGAGGGGAGAGCTCTGGTACAATTCAAACTTTTCACTGCAACTGTACTTTTCACAATATTTTATAAATTTTTTCATTGCTGGCTTATTTTAGACCTTCATGGGACCAACATCTCTGGTCCTACACAGAAGGAAGTTTTTGCCAGGTATGCGGATACATGTTGGATATGCTATAGAGACGGTATGGCTATAGTTTCTTATAATCTCTTATTTTGACTGGAATTGTGTTGGACATAATTATTTAAATTATATTTAGATTTTAAATATATAGTTTGGCAAAAATACTTGACTCATTGCTTTACCTTCCCCTCTTCTCAATGACATACATAAACATGTTAACCAAATAATACAAATTAGCTTATAAAACCAAACAGAATAGCTAAAAAAAAAAATTTTTCTTCAAAATATATTATTATTATGGTTATTAATAGTGAATAAATCTAAAGCTTTTGAGACTATTATTTTGTGTTATTTAATTTGTCATTAACCTCTTAAGACCCGAGAAAACGTTTTAGGAAAAAAATAGTTTTTTCCATGTCTTCACATTGTTTAGACAAGCATTAAAAATAATGTAAAAAAAAAAGATATTTCATTCATAAGTTATGCCATGATGCCTCGGTAGAGGACATCGGGACTCAAATCTAAAAAAAATCTGGGACTAAAAAAACTAACTTTAAAAAAAATAAAAAATACATGAATGAACATGCATAAGCAAAAACAATTGATTTTTTAAATCACCAATACATTTTTAGTTTTCAAGATTATTTTTTATTTTTTTTACCAAACGTATAAAGATGATTCTCAACTATGTTATAACATAATGATTCGATATACCATTTTTCTTTCTGCAAAATGTGTGTAAAATGGCCATAAACGGGTTTTCTCATTATATACAATGTATCTATAAACTAAATCTAATTTGCATACGAATGTGTTTTTGGGGCAACATGTAATGAAAAAAGAAGTGTAAAAATGGGAGTAATAATTGACACGATTATCATAATATATAATATTTCACAGAATATTGAAATATAATTTCTTTCCCTATTCATTTGTTATGTCTCCCAAAATGCGTAATAAACATGCTTTTAGTCATTAAAAGGATCTTAAGAGGTTAAGATGTGACCAAAAAAACTGCCCTTTTTCAGTTTCAGCACATGCCCCTCAAAACGTCTGTGCACGGTCCTGGCACCAAGCAAGTATAAGACACTTCGCTAAAGTGCCTTTTGGTTTCAGTTGGGTAATGTTGCTGTATAACGTTTTAAAAATGTTCTAGAACCTGCTTTATAGGTTGTCCTTGTACCTCAAAGTGTTGATATAACACATTTTAACCATACAAACAAAACCAGCTCAAACTTCAAACCATTCTACTGTCTTCTTTCAACTATGTGCATCTCCTCTTCACTGGACATTCCTTGCATTGATCCTTTCAAACAGAGTCCTGCCTCAGGACACATATAATTCATATTTCATCATGACCATGATGTGAGCAGCCACAGCTCCCTAAAGTTATTGTATGTACGTGCATGCATAGCGTGACGTAAAAAAGAGCCGAGGGCATCCTCATGGCATGCTTGATGACCTCTGCTCCAGGTGTTTTACTCATTAGATCCTCTAAACACTAAAAATAGTCAAATACATTAGGTACGTACACCGTAGGGTATGTGAGTGTAGAAGCAACACTACTAAATTAATCTATTGCATATTTGTCACAATGTTAGCCTTTTTATTTCTAACTGTTTCTTTTTTCCTGCCCTTTCTCTCTACAGATACTACAGCAAGGGATTACTACCCCAAGGGCTACCCCATGATGGATTACGCACACCGCCAATCCTCGCCTGCAACCTTCCAGCCCATTGCTTTCCACCCAAAAGACAAACCCTTTCTTCCCCCTCTGGACATCCATACTCCTTTGGCCATCACCATTACATCAGCTCAAGCCCCCAAGCCCAAGATCTCCAAGACTAACACCCACCCGCTCACCTCGAGCTCGGCCTTCAAAGTTTGGGACCCCAACAAGACCCATGTTCAACATCAAGTCCCTCTCATGATGCAGCCACAGCCACCACTGTCCCATCCAAACAGTCGGCGCCAGGTCTTCTCCAACAAGCGTCAGTTTAGCATCGAGACTCTTCCAGAGTTGTTCACTCAGCCTCTGGGGTACGGACAGTCTCCGCACCTCCACCCAAAACACAAGGGACTGCCCACGAACAGCAAAACAGAAGTGACGGTCTGAGGGGAAAGCCTGTAAAGGATACAAACACAAGAAAGCATGATTATGATTAGACAACCAGATGTGAAAGCTTCTACACATGTTCTTCAGTTATATTTATAGTAAATTTCCTCGTATTTGTTTTGGACTAGATTTATATTCATCGTACTATAATACAAAGAACTGAAGGGGAAAACGTTGCATGGTCTTGATTCCGATTCTTGATGGGCCTTGAACCCCTGGTGATCCTACCTCCCCTCTAAAATTCTAGCCGGTTGTTCTTGTACTGCTGGCCTTCAGATGTCTCTTGTGGCCCAGACCCATGTGTCCGATAGCAAAGGGCAGGAGCCTTGCACCTCAGGAGCCTTCACACCCTTCTGGACAAGGCCATTGTGCTGTCAGCTTCCATCAGCCAAGAGCTGCCACACAGTGAGATATTATTCCGACAATTCTAGACCACTGAGGACAAAGAACAGCGAGGAAGCATACGGAAGAGGACAGCGAAGAAACCAAGGTGCCCCGTGAGAGGGAAAGAGAGTTTCAAGTGTTGTGATGTCTAAGGGTTTGTTATTTCAGTCAACGGATAAGGGTCTAGGTGAATTTGGCAAAGTCCAATGTCCCTAGGACTCTTTACCTCAACACCATCATCAAAGGATGCATTCCAGCACTTGTCCAGGGAGCGAACCGCCAACATCAAGTCATAGCTATTCTGGCTGTTTCTATTTCAAACTCTTGATTGAGACACAGCACAGGTAAAGACAAGGTCGATAAGCCAGTCTCTGTTACAGACAGACCTCAAGAGAGACATTTTCAGGGGACGACAGTCGCCCGCAGAGATGAGGTGCCATAGTGACGGAGGAGGTGAAGAAATCCGGCAATGTCATAAGTAGCACTGCCAAAACAACTTTGCTAAATTGACCCATGTGTATTCTCTGCAATATCTGTCAAACAGCCTGTTTCCTTTGAATACTTCTGAATGTAAATAATGATCCTTTTGGTGAAAGAAAGAACCTCTTACACAGATGATTTGGTGGCAAAATCTAGCATGTATCAGCAATACCTACAGCCTATTGTAGCATCCTAATGCACGTGTCATGGGAAACCACTAAATCTGGTGGTGGGCATCAGATTTAAAATGAAAAGTTTAGGTGTCTCGGGAGTAGCTCAAGGAAAATGGTAGCAATACTAGGCCTATACATCCTCTCCTGCCTGGGGCCAAATGACTGATGGACACAGCTGTCAAACTCACTCTCTCTCTGCTGTTCCAAGCTGTTTCCAGCCAGGCGTTTGGCTGCCAAACTGAACAGCAGGGGGCGCTGTAATTGATGATGGCCTGCTTCTAATACAGCAGATCCATAATATGTTCTCCCATACTGCCTGTAGACACGATTTTTTCTTGTCTGTCTTATCTTTTTTTCATTGACAACGGATCTGAATGGAGATTTATGGTTCATGCTCAAAGACAAAAGGCGAGACCACAAAACAAAGTTTAGATTTTTTTATGCACCAATTTAAAGAAGACCCGCAGAGATGTCTGATGATGACCTCTTGCTTCTTTACATAACAATAAAGCATCTGTTTACCAAGCAAACGGTTGTGTCTAAAAAGTAGCACACTTTGTTTGAACAGCCTTGGGAGATTTTACAGGCCAATGACATCTGATGTACAAGCCACCTAGGGACTATAAAAGAGTGTGAAATGTTCAATGGAACTGCTTGCAAATAAAATGGCAGTATTGCGAGAGGCAGAGGAGGATTACTGAACTCGGAAGGAGGAGGCAACACACTCGTAATGGTACAAAGCGTACCTTTCTAAACACTAGATTGCATTATATTCATTGCAGTACATGTTACGGCAGTTGGGTCTGTAATGAACTATAAAGAAAGGACGAAAAAGAAAGAAACAAGTAGCTCTCTCTCTTTATATCCTCACCAGCTTCATTTTGGAGATAATTTCTACTTGTGGACTAACTCCAGGGACAGCAGTTCCAAAAATATGACAACAATTACAGTTACAGCATGTTCCTGGATGGCTATTTTCAACCGTTGAATTGATGCGAGGATGTATCAACATGCTCTCTTGGGTCAGCATCGAGTCAAACTATCCTGAGCTACAGTGATGCTTCGTTCTGTTTCGGTGGCAATGGCTCCAGGGTGTCATTGGGTTTCAGGGGCAAACCCTGGAGGACAGACACGGTTGTCAGACTCTCCTGGCACAGAGATGTCAAGCGATGCCAAGGTGAGCCAGCTACACAGCCCTCCGCCTGAAATGGAGCCACTTTGTCGGATGGGAGGTCATGAAGTCTGACTTTGAGGAATGCCGGAAAAGAGCAGAGCAGATTTAGCTTTTGACAAAACCACAGTGACAAGATCTCTGGCTGGATCAGCTTAAACCCTGAATCAGATGAGGACTATCGTCCAGGATTAAACTTTGACATTAACTCAATAAAGCACTGGATTGGTCAATTAACTACTTAATTCCACAGGTTAAGGACTATAAAGTGAAATCAAAAGAGGTTGAGTGCATTCACATCTGTTACAAAGAATCACAAGGTGTAAATATCTACTTTCGAATTCCTTTGGTGTGAAGAATCGTTTCCAGTGGTTATTTTAAACCACCCAAATAAGATGAATGACTGTTGTTTCTGATTTCTTCTTAAAACGAAAAACGTTCTACCTATGATGTGAATGCCACCGGGTAGCATTTTATCTTTAGCAATACATGATGTACTTTTTACTGTTTATGTACTATTTGCAATGTCGTCTTTTTGTACCGTAAGCGTAATTGGAATCAAAGTCGAGCCTGCCACAGTTGACAAGCATTTGACGGAGGTGAAGTGCTTCCGAATTTTAACACCCTTCTCACCTTCCTTACTAACTTAATTAAAAGATGTCTTGCCATATTTGAAGCTTGCGCTATATGTATAAAGCCTATCATTTTGAAAAGACGTATTATAACCATTGCTTGAATGACATGTTAGTTGCCAGTCCAGAGACAATATGTATATTGGAAAGACACATTGTTCCCATTTGTTTGGTGGCTCCATTAGTTTAGTGGTATGTTTGACCAATCTAATCTTATGCACTATTCTAAGCTGTATCTTTTGTGTATGTATAATTAGGATGAATTCTACTAAGGGCTTTAAAAGAGGTATGCGCTCTTAATAGGAGTTGCCCGTGTTCAACATGGAAAAGGTTAGTTTTTCCCAATGCAATGACAGGGAGTACAGTTACTTGTGTTGGAGCGGACAAAGTTTACTAGGGTAAACTAGTTGTGAAAGTGATGCTCTGTCCTGCGATCAAAATTTTAGGCTTTTTTTTTGCCATAACACTCTGTGTGTGTTTGTGTATGACTCTCCATCGCAAAGCAGAAATTATGTTCCCTCTTTGAGAAAACAGGACCTTTCTTGTTTGAACCCTGAAAAGATATGCAAAAACGTGTTAAGGACATATGAGAGCTCATTACAGAAGTGAAAAAAGACAACTGCTCTAAGTTTGAACTTACCAGCATTAAAGGAAATCCAAAGCCAGCTACAGCAATTGCAGGTTGATCCTAATTAAAAGCCACTGATTGCATCATTGATAAAGAGAATGACAGGAAGACTAATTAGGCTTGTCTGTTGACTTAAACAAGGCCAGATTTTTTTACAGCAACGAGAAATATCTCCTGTCATGTTTCTTGTGTTTTACATGTTTACTGATTATATACGCCTGTTTATTCATACATCAAGGTTAAAAGAGCAAAAAGTTAAATATATAAATATTGTGTAAAAATGTATGTATATGATGTGAATATAAAGCAGCATTAGTTCACAGCCTTTCACAAATACAATCACAAACTAAAGCTGAGGATTTGACACAGTAAACACAGTGCTTTGTGTAACTTTCCCAAAGGCTTTTTAGATGCAGCCAGCTCACGTTACCCCGTGTCCTAACTAGGTGCGATGCGACACATTTCCAAGTAATTTATTTGTCCAAAGTGACAGCTTGGTTTCTGGAAGTATTATTTCCCAATGGTATTTTAAAAAAAAGTGTTGAAATAAACAACCGGCTCAGAGATAAATCATTCAATCAACATTTATTTTGAAGCAAAAAAAAAAAGTATTTAAAATTTTAAAATGGGAAAAAGAGACTAGACTTTCTTTTGAAGTGATTAAGTTCTCATTCCAAGAAGCATTGCAAATGATGTAATAAAACGAGCAATCAGCAAACAGCATACATAAAACTTTAATTACATTATTAGCAGGGCTTTGTGGGATCACTGGGAATTTTACTTCCTGTTGCGCTCTAGCAGGATTTTGGACCAGTAAGCAAGAAACTGTGGGCTACCCAAAACTGTGCTACAACGGAAGTCATTCCTGGTTAGGACAGAGTTGTTCACTTTCTGAAATAAATAGCCCACTGCACTCTTTTTATTCCTTTTATACACAGCTCTCTATCATCAGCATTCACTCTCTTTCTTTTCCACTCATCCTTCCTCCTCTGACTCTTCAAGGCTCAATGGACGTCCACACTGACTGTGATTAAACTGTTGGAGGTCACAGAGTCTACCCTTTCTGCATTCTTAATGCTAGTGGCCATATTACATGGTTTATTTGCATAAAATTGACCTTTACCTTACCTTAACTTTGTTGCATGAGTAGTTGTTGTCACTTGTTGTGTCACCCATAAATTGGCAACGCTTGATAAAAAGGAAAAGGCACTGTCAGTGTTTGCATCCAGACACTTTTCATCTTTGTTATCTTGAAACTGACATAAATATACACACAGGGCCTGTAGAGGGGTGTAAGAAGTACTGAAAAATTATACTTTAGTATGGGTCATTTTTTTAATATATTAATAATAAAACAGTTACTTTAAATTGCAATTATATTTGACAATATTACTGTTTTTATCTGCATTTTTAATCAAATAAATGCAGCCTTGGAGAGCAAAAGAGACTAAAACAACAAAATTCTTACCTTTGAAGAGTAGTGTAATTGTACTCAAAATATGTTTTCTTAGCTTTTGAAATAGAGGAAATGAGACTTCGTTGTTAAAGTAACTTTGATGCAAATCAGCCTATTTAACTGCAGTTGTCCTCAATATCCCAAATATACAAGACTCTAGGACACATCAGATGCTAAACTAGTCAAATTCATTCAAATTCAATGCTGAGTCAAATTCATCTTCATCAGTGGTTATAATATAGACACATGTTGTGGTGACTGATGAGACATCTCTTTACAAGCATAAATGACCATAGATTGACCAGTTACTGTACATTTTACATTGAAATTGATATTATTGATTGTCTCTCGAGATTCTCTGACCACGATATGCATTTTTAGTTCAATTAAGCAGACGAAATGATACATTCTCAATACAAGGACACATAAATGGAGATAATGACTAATTAAATTATACTTTATACGCAGTACTTTGAACACCTGAGTGAAACTGTAACAAGTAAATTTCCAGAACACTACTTTTGTGATACAGCACACAAAATATTTCAATACTTTATACCCTTGCCTACAGGAACCCTTGCAGAAACTGATTTTTAAACCTCAACTACTGCACCATGGCTGACAGTTTCATTGATTATAAGCTAATTTTGTCGCGTCACTCGCTCGCGGTGTGGACCCGATATTACTGTAGTTTCTCTCTTTCTCTCCTTGCTTTTCTCTCTCTCTGTCACTGTCTCGTTTGTGTTTGTTCCTCCATTTCTCTCTCTCTCTATCTCGTCGGGACAGTGGGAGGCGTAAGTCTTAGCTGTCAGTGATATCTAAGTTAATATGGGTCTCCTGAGGCTGGGGAGAGAGAGAAATGCAGGATGATACAGTGCATGATGATGAAGAACTGTGGGTGGAGAGAGGAAATCTGTCATCCTATCGTCTCGTTTCCATGTACTTCATCTCTTTTGCTTGTCTAATGCTCCATTTCCATATCTGCCATGCTTCTTTTTCCCTTAAGTCTGGTTGCACTTTGAGGAGACACTGAATAATTCAGAGAAATAAAATTTACAGGACGGTGAAAGAGGGAGACCGTCAGGGAAACACAGCTGTAGAAAGCACGTGAAAGACTAGAGATTTAAATGCCAAGCTGAAACACACCTGTTTGAGAAGAACCACAGTTTTTAGTTGTGTAAGAGTGTAAGTTGTACATTTTAAAAGACATTTATGGACTGTTAAAAAGGTCAATGTCTAGGAAGGTTTGGTTTGACTCTAAAGGAGAATCCTCAACTCAAAACATTTGCTTGATGAGCATGTTTTCTGCACTGTATTGACATATTCTCTGTTAAAACAGGAAGTTGAGGTTGGACACACTAAAATCTCATTCTTACTCTTTAAAAAAAATAAAAAAAAAAAAAATAAAACATGATTTACAACTCACAAGTTTGGCTTTAGGGGATATTTTCATCCTACAGATCTACAAAAATCTGTTTAGTTCAGGATGAGTCATCAATATTTAGTATCCTTGTTTTTTTTTTTTTTTATATACCAGAAGATAATTTGGCAACTTTTAGGATTAGCCAGAAGCCGATAGTTTCAAAAGAAAATTGACACAGATACCATAATTCAACTTAAATAAAATAAATATAATGCTCTTACAATAGGATAAACAGTACACCAGTATTGTAAAAGTATAAACACTAAAGCTAAAGATTAATTTGTGTTAACATGACACTAATTTAATAACATTCCTTACTAACCTTGTCTATTTATCCAATTATATCCACATTCTCCTGTCATGAGCTGTCAATATACTTGTTTTGAGCTGGAATATTCCTTTTAATATTAACAGAACATTGACTATTCAGATAATCTAATAATAAAATCTACAATTCCCATGCTTCAATGCAACAATTGTTGTAACTGTCATGTATGAGATCTGTAATGTTTTCTGTTAGGTCGGCATGAGAGCAACCTTATTCAATAAATTATAATCATTACTATGAAACAATTTTTTACTGTAAGGAATGAAATGACTGAACATATGGTAGAGCAACTGTGATGTTCATGAGGACAAGGGCAATGATGCTGCTGATGATGACCATGCTGACACAACAGCAAAGAAAATGCCAATTGTTTCTACGACACTAGTTGCAATTTCTAAGGAACATATGGACACAGTCCAACTGATTTAATGGCTTTTTAAGCATCTATTTATAACAGAAACATTGTTAAGTGCTCTTTGTATAAACTTGTTAAAAAAATTAAAGGCAGAGTGAAACACTCCTCTGGACTGAATCTGATTAATGATGTTAGATGGGGATCTGTCAGTCTGATCTCTGCTGTTTCTGGGGAAATCTACAAAATAAAACATTCAGCATATTCATACTGCATAAAGGAGAGTGTATACTGTCAGAACTATATACAAAACATTGAGATATTATCTAAGAGTGTGGTGTTATTCACATGCCGCAAAGGAACCTGTGGACACTGTAGACTCAGACAGGAAAATGGTGTCTGTCTGACATGTAAAAGTTTTTACATAAAGTTTAAAGAAACGTTAAACCGGAAATGAATCAATTCTTTAACATTAGTTTATACATTCAGTATTATGAACTTACAATGAACAAGTTATATATCATTTATTAATCTAAGTTAATGTTAATTTGTAAATATGCTATTAATAACTGAACTTGTGTGTTGATAATACACTAATACCTGGAATAGGCCTATTAATAATGCATTAGTTGAAAAATTGTCATTAAACATTTTTGTGTGCATTTTTTGGTCAAATAAATGCAGCCTTGGTGACCATAAGAGACTTAACTAATGATATCGCCTCAGAAATAAAGCAGTTTTCAATCATTTGATAATCATTTGACTGAAGGAAATGGTGTAAAATTAGGAACTGGTGATTTTAGCCAGCTCTCTCCAGTTAAGTTTGCAATACACATTAGATAATCCACTGGCAGGCCTGTTGTTTGTAGTAGCCTGAGAAATGAATTGGTTGCAAAGAGGTAACCACAAAGTCGTCTATCACAGCAGTTTAATTGGAGAGAAACTCGAGGAACAAAGACAACTTCACTCACTCATTCTCATTAGAGGTGCTGGAACCAGAGGGAGCCGCAACCTCCTGCACCTTTTGCCCACGTTCAGCCGGATGATTTTAGAATCTATCCATCCGTTGGCTGTGCACTCCTGAAATAAACCATTTACTGTAGTTTCAGAAACCTGATATTATTTTAAACAGATAAAAGTGACCATTTTGTCAAGACAACTTGGTCTATAAAACCATACAACTCAAGCACATACATGAATTTACCAAATCAACTTTGATGAAAACTCATGAATACTAATTAGGCCATGTGATTGGATGTTCCAGGGACATCAATAAAGCGCTGCAGACATATTTTTGTAGACCAGCACAAAAGTTGGCAATCAACCTGGTTCTCTCAACTAATACCAATAGGATTTTCCATTGGCTTTTGGGTTATTGCAGAAAATAAGCTCTGTGACCAACAAAAGTTTATGATTCTTACACATTTAGTTCATGATAATCTTCACAAATGAGCATGAATTTTGATTCATTGCATGTAAAGTAAAACATTTCAAAAGTTTTTTTTGTTTTAATTTTGATGATTAGAGCTTACAGCTCATGAAAGTCAAAAATCAGTATCTCAAAATATTAGAATATTTACATTTGAGTTTCAATTAATGACCATCCATACAGTATAAATTCCGGGTATCTCTTGTTCTTTGAAACCACAATAATGGGGAAGACTGCTGAGTTGGCAATGATCCAGAAGATGAACATTCATGCCCTCCACAAAAAGGGTAAGTCACAGAGGGTCATTACTGAAAGTGTGGCTTTTACAAGTGCTGTATCAAAGCATATTAAATGCAAAGTTGACTGGAAGAAGAATTTGGGTAGGAAAAGGTGCACAAGCAACAGGGATGACTGCAAGCTTGAGAATACTGTCAAGAAAGCTGATTCAAAACTTGTGAGAGCTTCACAAGGAGTGGACTGAAGCTGGAGTGCATCAAGAGTCACCACGCTCAGACGTCTTCAGGAAAAGGGCTACCAAGCCACTTCTGAACAGAGACAACGTCGAAGCTCTTACCTGGGATGTGGAAAAAAGAACTGGACTTTGCTCAGTGTTCCAAAGCCTCTTTTCAGATGAAAGGAAATTTTGCATTTAATTTGGAAATCAAGGCCCCAGAGTTGGAGGAAGAGTGGAGAGGCACAGAATCCATTTGCTTGAAGACCAGTGTAAGTTTCCACAGTCAGGATGATTGGCTGCCATGTCACTGCTGGTGTTGGTCCACTGTGTTTTCTGAGTCCACAGTTAACGCTGCCACACCAGGAAATTTTAGAGCATCATGCTTCTTCTGCTGAAAGCTTTATGGAGATGCTGATTTCTTTTTCAGCAGGACTGACACCTCCCACACTGCCAAAGGTACCAAAAGCTGGTTCATGACCATGGTGTTACTGTGCTTGATTGGCCAGCAAACTCCCCTGACCTGAACCCCATAAGAATCTATGGGGTATTGTCAAGAGGAAGATGAGAGACACCAGACCCAACAATGCAGATGACCTGATGGCCACTGTCAAAGAAACCTGGGCTTCCATACCACCTCAGCAGTGCCAAAACTATCA
This sequence comes from Schizothorax lantsangensis, assembly GCA_027422415.1. Lineage (NCBI taxonomy): Eukaryota > Metazoa > Chordata > Actinopteri > Cypriniformes > Cyprinidae > Schizothorax > Schizothorax lantsangensis. The sequence goes on from CM049840.1 coordinate 10,576,502, forward strand.
CCCCATGCCACGCCGAATTGAGGCAGTAATTAAAGCAAAAGGAGCCCCTACCAAGTATTGAGTACATATACAGTAAATAAAATTCCAGAAGGCCAACAATTCATAAAAATGTTTTTTTTTATTGGTCTTATGAAGTATTCTAATTTGTTGAGATACTGAATTGTGGGTGTGTTAAATGTGAGCCTAAATCTCACAATTAAAAGAACCAAAGATTAAACTACTTCAGTCTGTGTGCTTGAATTTATTTAATACACGTTCACAATTTGTTGAATTACTGAAATAAATTAACTTTTCCACGACATTCTAATTTATTGAGATGCACCTGTAGTGTAGGCTATAAATGAACTGCACCACTGTTCCATGACTTCACCACCATTAACCTTTAACAACTCTTTCAGTCTTTATTTTAAAAACATTTTCCCTGAAAGTTCGAATAGATTGCAAGAGTGTGATTTTAACGTTTAATGTCCCTGACAACCTCTGTAGTCCCATAAGCCACTTGTTAACCTCCACCTTTTTCAAGACAAGTAAATATAAAACCACAAAGAGCTATTACTGATGTTTATGCAGTAGCATGAAACATTAAAATCTCTTGAGCTTGTGTCAACCATAGACCTCATTTCAGGTATTTAACCAAAAACCCATTCAAACACTGCTGAAAAAAAGCAGCATATGCTGGTTAGGTATGTTTTGAAGCATGGCAGCAGGTTTGAGCTGGTTTAATCTGGTCCTGAGCAGGAGCTAGTTGCTTAGGACCATCTTAAAACAGCTCAAAAAAGCTGCCATACTTCAAAACATACCTAACCAGCATATGCTGCTTTTTTCAACAGGGAATCCATTGAGTTCAGGACAATGGAACCTAAAATGATAACTCGATTACACTTAAAAATAAAGGTGCTTCACGATGCCATAGAAGAAAGTTTTTGTCTAAACCTTTGTTAAAAGAACCTTTTAAGCACCTTTATTTTTAAGAAGGATTTGGCCTACAAAAATACATCATCCCTGCAACAATCTCTGTCAGAAATGATTTAATATTCATAAACTAACACAGTGCCATCCATTATGGTTACTTAAAACTAACCCTCAACGCTGCCAATAAAATTCAATGCCAGTTGACATCTCTGAGATGGTGTGCTTTTGTCCAGTCTTTCCTGAAGTTAAGCAGTTTAATTATGTGTTGAGATACTCAAAAACATCATTAGCTCTGTGGAATTTGCAGCCTAAATGAATGATTTAACCTGTCATGAATGATTTCACACCAGCATCAGCACATCAAGACATGGCATCAACCCTCACTGTTTCCACTGACAGAGCTCTACCTGCAGATCCCAAAAGATAACGTTTTTCTAGTGGCGTCAGATGTCTCTCATCCTTTCTTGATGTAGGCATACTTCTGAACATCTGTCTCTCACTCTGGGCCTGTAGATGGAGAAATACACATGCAATATCTGCAACAAAATACCTGCAGAACAAAACCAACACCAGTAATAAGCTCTGTGCCAAAACCTAGTGAGCTACACATCTAGACAACAATCAAGACATGAAAGCTGTTCCAAAAGCTTCTTCTTTCAGCCAAATGCTATTGTTGCATGTATCTTTTGCAAAGAAGACAATCCCAGAATGCATTATGAAGAAATCATACAAGATGACTGACGAGGTGAGAGAAGTCCTGTTTATTTGTAGCCTATTTCATTATTTAGTTACAAGAAGTATGCATAGTTAATTCTAAATGAAATATTCTAATGTTCATAACATTTGCATGCAGTACACTGTAATTGTGTCCCAATTCAAAGGCCATAAAGGTCGAACTGACCATTGTTAAATGGGACAGTCTAGCCTATGGACGATTGATCTTATCACCGATCAACTGTGACAGCTGCCGTTGACAAGTGGCAGCAACATTTCTACTGGACTTAAAAAAAAAAAAATCTATAGACCTTGCAGCACTGCGTTCATTGTCTTCTGTCTTCTGGTTTGTATTTCTACAACATGGTGATCTTATGGATTTATGAATGAACCACTAGTTTTAAAATCTTCCAGGTCTGCGGACAATTGTTATGACATTTGTTTGTTATCCACTTCAAACATTACAATGCACATGATAACTTTTGTTAACTCTACAAAAAGTAAATCCACTTCAACAGCTAATTACTCTTCAACATCGATGCTATAGAACTACACAGAGTTACGCAAAAACGGAGTTCAAAGATAAAATTCTAAAGACGTCAGCGCACTTGTTTCTCTGACACATAACCATTTTCATACAACAGTCTGAAAACAAAACAGGGTTCACAACCTGTGTAAATATGTTCACCTTGGTCTATTTATGTACATAATGAAAAATGTATAAACTATCTATAGAATGGCATATAATATATTAATATTCAAACCACTTTATATATATATATATATATATATATTTATATTGTAACACTAAATATTTAAGTTGAAACACAGTGGGCTACTTTTACTTTACATTTAACAGTGAAATCCAACATTTTCTCTCTCTCTCTCTCTCTCTCAAAAAAAATAAAAATTAATAAATAAAAATTAAATCTTTATTGGTGTGCATTGAAGGATCCATTTGTTGTATCATTCATAGCCTGGGAAACGAAGGACGCATTTCGAGGCCATGCACATTTGAAGGAGTCATTGAATTGGGACAGTCTTTTAGTCTTTTAGTTGCTCCACTGTGATGCATTCAGCCTTTGAATACAGCCTTCGAAGGATGCAGCCTTTGAATTGGGACGCAGCTTAAGTATTTTTAGAATATCATACTATTACTGTAGCTTAGCAAATCAAACTCCAGTCTATTATGAACTTGGGGTGAAAAGGATTATTTGTGCAGCATGCAGAGTTATTGTATACACTTTATACATACTACTACTGTTCAAAATGTTGGGGTCAGTCAGATTTTTGTTGTTGAAGAAATTAATACTTTAATTCAGCAAGGACACAATAAATTAACCACATTTTCAATCCAATTGGTCTTTTGAACTTTCCATTGAAAGAGGCTTGATAAAATATTAAAACAAAAAAGTATATTTCAAAATATTACTGTTATTGCATTTTTGATGAAATGCAGCCTTAGTGAGGATAAGAAACCCAAAATTGTTGAATGGTGTAAAAAAAAGTGACTTTAGGTGTTAGAGGTGAAGTGTGTGTTTATGTGATAAATGAACATCTGAAACGGGGCCTGACTCTCTCACACTGCAGCCAGATGGGACTTAAACACACTTGGAGAGACAGAGATGATGAAATAATCAGGAAGCATTGCCAAAAGAAAAGGAGAAAAACAGAGTGCTGAAAAAATAGCTTTTTTTTTTTTTTAATCGATAGAGAAGGAAACAACAGGGACAGACCCTGAAAAAGAGAGCACACACACTTTTGCATCATAGCCATGTCTGTGGAGAATTCAGGCCACTTTATTCCTGCAAACCCCCTACCCTTTTTGTTACACACACTATAATACAGCGCCAGCTCCAGCTCCATCAATCATTTGTGTGAGAGAGAAAAGAGCGTGGACACATGACACTATTCACATGGAAGATGAATGTTGGGCTCACATGGACAAGGGCTCTACACCGTTACAACGGTCAGGCCAAACACACGTGCTACAGGCACTATTTCTGCATGTGTTCTAGAACTTTGACCTGTCAGTCACTACATGGGATACAACAATGAAGACTGTACGGTTACATGGGTAGGCGCTTTCCCAAATTTTGATGTAAAGTTCACACTAGAAGCATAATAATTACCCAGGTAAGTTCATTTTTAACTAAATTTCTCTTAATTTGGTTGCACCATTTGTTCAAGTTGTGAGGAAACTGAATTAGTGACAGATCCTTTCTTCTGTATTGTGACATACATCCAAGTAAATATTATTATTTAGCAAGACAGAAAATGTAGGACAGAGGCTTGGTTTTATACATCAGTTGTTGATTGTATAAGGAATTGTAATGAATTTCATGACTTTTTTCTGTTCTCACTTATTTTCCATTAAATATGCAATACATAAAAATTCATGAATAATTAGCACACACGTAAAAACATAAAATTCACAATTTTTATTCACATAAAAACTATTTCAGTTTATCTACTTTAAAAAAAATCATGTTTAATTCAGTGTGTTATTTGCCATGTTTGTAATTATTATAATTTACTATAAATTAAGTGACATTTTTTCCTACACCAAATTCATTTTTTTTAATTGTAAAGTTTTGCCTAAATTAAGTTGGTTCAAATACTGATGTGCAAATTATAAGTTAGTGCCATTTATGTCACAACTTGGCAAGGATTTAACAAAATTTAGTCAGACACCTTCAACATTTCATCCATTTGCCAATGAGAATTTCAGACAAGTCGGTCCTACTTTGCTGTATTCCTTCTTTATTTCTAACTGGCCAAGCATTTCTATACCCTCAAAACATAACTTGCACATTCATATGCATCAAAAGCTTTCTTTAGTCTGCAAGCACCCTTAATAAATGACCTTACGTTTAAACATCATGAGGAAGCACCAATGAAATGGGTCAGCAGATGGCCCATAACTACTGAGGAGAAACCCACACTGCTGATAATGAAGAGATGCAAGACCCCTATGTTTCCTTTCGTCCATCAGGTTGACCTGCTCAGCTGAATCACCTTATTGTGTTGAATAAATTACATATGATGCTCTGTCAATTGAGCATACAATGACAAGCCCTTCCGTCTGCACAAGCCATTATTTAATTAATTTGGGTCGTTAAGAGAGGAGTTGGTCTGGGAAAGAGGTTGGGTCAGCAGTCCATTACAGTTGATAGATTTTTGCATCTCGGTAAATTGATTAAACAATGTGATGAATGGACACTGAAACACTCAGCCAGGAGGAAAATACACGGGACAGGAGCAATGATGTCATCAAGGAGGGTGGGGAACATGGGAACAGACTGTTCCGTTAGAATCAGAGAGCCCTGGAAGACTGCAGTCAAACGGTGCAACAGACGCACAGTGATTTATTCTCTACAGTCGCTCATCCTGAGGTCAAGATACTCTCTAATGGGTTCATCAAGGGGTGAGGGTGGGGTTTGCATTCGACGCTGGGGTGTGAATTAGTATTTGAGGACAGGGGAGGTGCATTACACCGATCTTGCCAGAGGAAAGTTATGAATTTATTATCATGCACAAGCCATCTAATCTAACCAGCTGCCTGGAAGCAAGGTTCATTGAACATGGGTTAAATCAAGCAATTGTTGCAGTTGAGAGTCTGTTGCACTCACCCCTCATACAAATAATGAAATAAATAAAATAATAAATTATGTAAATAATAATAATGAAATAAAATATATCATATTTTTTATTTTATATAGTATAAAATGAGAAAAAAAGTTGATTGAATCATGTCCGGTTTAAAAACAAATATATTGCATTGTGAAGCCTCCTGTTGCATAATCAGAATTTAGAATGTCTTATAGGAACAATATGTACACAAAATGTGCATACTATGCAAAAATGCTTAGCATGGATGTACAAAACTTGACTACATTCTTAATAATAAAGGTTTCAATAGAGTTTTCACAGCAATGCCACAGAAGAACCATTTTTGGTTCCCCAAAAAAACCTTTCAGAGAACAGTTAAAATAACCTATTTCTTCTTACTGTGAATAACATTTAAAAACTTTTCCACTGTGAAGAACCTTTATTTCAATGAAAATGTTCCATGGATGTTAAAAGATCTTCATGGAACATTAGATACCAATACAAATTACTTAATTTTTTTAAGACTAGTAGGGTTATCTCAAAAGAGACTTTCACACCGCGTAGTTCTAGGAACTCTGCATTCGCAACTCAGAAACGGCAGACAGCGACATCATTATTCACGGCATTTACAAACGTCAACAACCGGTCAAAGTCCCCTTCAAGGGAAGTCTGTTCACTCGGCGGCCATATTTGCAACACCTCCGGGCAGCTCAAACAAGATCAAGTCCTATCGAAATGAATGGGGGAATCCTGAAATCTCAAAAACTACTCGCTGAAATCGCAATTAAATTACATATTTCAAATCAGCAACAAAATCTGAAATGAACTGCTCCATGAATGTTGTTTCTTATGCTCAAATAGCATTTAAAAAGCTTACTTTTCAGGCTAAACCAGCCAATGCGCATGTGTAGCTCCAACGCGCTTATGACTGCTATGGCAACTGGATCAACTAACGGCCGCTGCAGTGACGCAATGACTTTACCAATCAGTGATTGGCTCTTTCATTTAGAAGATGGGACTATACCGCCATATTGCGTGTATCAGTTTCTCCCATTCATAAGTATAGGAGTGAATGGTCTTTGTATTTCTATAGTCTTTGAACCGGTGAATGGAGGACGCCATGATTGGAGCTGTATTTGTTGTGTGTCGTGGGTTTCGTGATAACAGAGATGGAATGTAAACGCACACTTTATGCGAAAGTGCATGAAATCTGACTAAATTTCCTATGACAACTTGCAGTGTTGAGAAAAGAACAAAACGCTGCAGACAACAGGTAAATTCCATTGTCGCTGTTTTCCATGTGTGTGGAGTAAATATTTTTAAACAGCTTTTTAAAAATGCCATGTAGCCAGTGTTTCACGTCCGTTTGGCCAATCACCGTACACTTACGTCACTGGTAGTTCCTATAGACTGAAGTAGGATCTAATTTAGTTCCCCAAAACGGAGTTCCTAGAACTAAATAGGCTATGTTCCTAGCTCCTGTGGTACAAACACACCAAGAAGTGGGAAATTAGCCTAGTTCTAGGAACTATGAAAAGGTTCCTCTGGTGCGAAAGCCCTCAAGTCATGGTTCACCCATATGATGTTCCAAACCTGATGACTTACTTTCTTCCAAGTGACCTTAAAAAGAAATGTTAATGTTATACAAATATAAATGAAAGTCAGGCTGTCAAGCTCCAAAATGACAAAAAAAAAGCACAATAAAATTGTCCATGTGACTTATGCCATACATCTTCAGAAACTATCAAATATCTTTGTGCTGAAATGTAATCATTATTCACTTGCTCATTTTTGGGTGAACTGTCCCTATAAGGAAGACCGCTATAAATACACTAGTTTAGGGTTATGTCTATCAGACATGTTTGTAAGAATATATGAGCATTAGTTAAACATTCTAACCCACACATTTTTTAAACCAAAACTGCCATTTCCCCTCTGGAAAGTACACAGAACGTTTATTTTTATTTGTAACATTTAATTTATTTTCCAAAAATAAAACGTCTTAAAGACATTAAGCCCTGAGAGGCTCTGAAGCCCCACAAATGAATACATTCAGCCAACGAAGCATTGACAAGTTTGATTCTCCAGCATACAGCAGGTGGACTGGAGATCATGTGGATATGAAGTTCAATTTGGGCCACAAGAAGCACCAGCCAAAACTCTGTAAGTGCAAATTCAAACAGATGGAGAGCGTGAATACTGCCGACAGTAATGCTGTTCCCCCAAATGACGCACATGCGTGCGCGCACACACACACAATTCATTCCTGAGCTCATGTATAATATGCAGAAGCACCGAAAAATGCACATTAAAGCAAAGCATAAAGAAAGTAACTGTAATAATATACAAATGTGTTTGAGAGTCCTTGAAATTTGAATGTTCCTTATTGATTAAATGCGATTCTTGTAATCTTATAATCTTTTATACACTAAAAACTATACATTCAGATCATCTTAGAAACATTCATTATCTCTTATATAGATATAATCAGGCTCATATTTCTTTATCAAAACTTCAGCCAACAGACAGAAGTATTGATAAAATGCAGTGCAGAACATACAGTACGCTGTGTACTGTGATATACAACATTTTAGTTCATACACAATACAGAATATATACAGTACAATGTTTAAAAATCCCCATTCAGATCAATGGACACAATATTTTTGAAAGGTACAGGCATGTTTGATTTTTAAGAACATTAAATTAAAACAATGTAATGAAGTAATTTCCCAGAACTCGCCATGTCTTATACAGTATATAGCATGCACAGTTTGATCAAAATATTTACTGGATCTAACAAATATGAAGCAGTAATACCTCTTTTAAGCTTGCTAAAATGTGATAAATATGAGTCTCATACTGTACTTTGGTGAAGACTGGTAATGTAAACCTGGCAAGGATGAGGAGTAACACAAGCTATTAGTTCAGAGTCATACTCTTAACTGTCAAGCACTCTGGGAATTGTTTAATCTTGTACTATTAACACAGCAATTAACTACGCAATTAAAACTTCATCTGGCAGCTATTATCAGGTTGCAATGCTAGCAAATGCTAACAAAAACAAGGTTTCCATAATAAAAAAAAAAAAAATAGCTAAAGTAGCATAGTCCAGTTGTTGTATTAATTAAATATTGAATAGCTTATAGGCTATCTATATAGCCATAATATAATATTTTTGGCACATCTACAAAATGTTGAACATTGGTAGCTGTGGATACATGTACCTGTTGAGAGTTTCTTGTTTAACAAAGGTCTAATTGAATTTAAACAGTGTTAAGTACTAATGATCAATAATAATAATAATAATAGTAACAACAAATTATTATTATCTTTATTAATATTAATACACTTATGGTAACATATGAATGTCAATGCTAAGAAAATGTTACAAAATCTGTTGGCTTATGCTACAAATTTTTTTGCAACATTGGTTCAATATTATAAATAGTAAAATCCAGGTGTATATTTCAAAGCTATTGAGTTATGCATAAGTCTACCAGCTATATTTGGTAAAGCAGGTAAAATCAGAAAAACGATTTCTTTGATGCCGCATAATCAAATTTAAAGGTGAATTAAACTCAAAAGCTGCAATTAGTGAATTAATTTGCTAAAACTGATGCAAAATCAAGGTATATTGCTTGTACGTATGGATATTTCCATAAGCACACATACATCACCGAGACATTTGAAAAACTCCATCTAGAAAGCATCTCGTTTTAAGTGTCATTAATATAAGAGCAATTCACATATTATAAATGATAAAAACACAAAAATATCTTGTTCTAATATTCAAATTTAAAAGGTTTAAGCAATGTGTTTCAGATGAACAAATGACACCCAGATAAAAACGATATGTAGACTGCTCTGTGACATGTGTGCTATCAGGGGTGTGAGAATTTGTGCAAGCAAAGGTGAAGGATAACGTCTGTCAATATGTAACATAATCCAATTTAAGTTAGTATTTTGAAAATCCATACTTGAGTCCAAACGGGAAAAGTCACTGGTGGAAACAAATATAAACTGTACTATGTGAAGGAAGCTAATCCACAATAGGCCCTTCCAAAAATATTGCAGTCTGCGATATCCCATGAGCTATAAGCTGGACCAATTCATATCAGAAGTGTCCAGAAAGTCTGTGGAAAATAAGCTAGAGGAGTTGTGTCCATTCCTATGTACCATCCCAGGCCCCTCACCTCCAGTCCCGCCCATTTCAAACTCCAGCCAATCCATGGGATCGGGGGCAGAGTCTATCAAATCTGAAGGCGAGTGACTGGAAAAACTCATGTCACATGTATCCATTGGGGAACGTGGGTGGTCTAGGATACTCGGCGTGCTGAGCATTTGGTTGTGGAGGTCAACAATTAGCATCGTCGGTCCTCCTGGCTCCACTCCCAGCAAAGGTTTGCCAGTAGTGCTTTCCAGGAAATCTTCAAGACGCCCACCTCCTGTGTCACAGTTGCTGTGCATCTTAATTGAAGGAGGCTGAGGTTCTAAAATTAAAGTTCTGAGGGGCAAATTAGGAGGACGGGAAAGATTGAGAAGGGAGGAGCTTGAGGAAAGGGGCGTGTTTGGCCGAAGCCTTTCGAGAACAGGATCAGGTGCGGCTTTGAAATTCTCAGAGATTTCTGTAGAATGCAGGAAACAAAGAGTGTGAACAGCTATACGCTTCTCTCATCTAACTTGCTTTAAATGACAATAAATATTAAAAATTAAAAAAATCACCTCCACGCTGAATTAGGATGTCAAACAGGTCGTCAACCTGCTGATGGCAGCCATTCTCCTGCAAGAACATCAACATCATTAGATACTGGGATCTCGTTCAATAATCAGATCTTGGATCTGCTCCCCGAAATCCATGAAATCACTCAAATGAACCATCCCCAAGTGGTGACAAATCATTGAGTTCAACACAAATTAATGGTCAGAAAAATGAATATGAAAATAAAACAAGTTCATCTCACAGGGGAACAATAGAAAATCAACAGCATATGGAAGAGAGATGAAGGACGAGACAGTACCTGATGACAGAGAGCTATGGGTGAACACAAGGTGGAAGGAGAGAGCAAAGCATGCTGGTCCAAACTCACACACATCTCCTCCTGACAGACAGATATGGATGCATATTAAAGGTTTCGTTATGTCATTATTTTCATGGAACACTAACAGATGAATTCTAATGAATTTCATGCAGTTCATCTCCATTAGCGATAGCTTACAGGACAAAAATTCACCAAAATGTAACATATGCACCATAAAAGTAGTCCATATTATTAATACATTCTATTCCAAGTCTCCTAAATTCTGAACTCCTGAATAGTGGTAGTCGTTTGACCTGTTTTTGTGGTGCTTATTTGATGTTTTTGATGTCTTTGAAGATTGAAGGACATGGTCACCATTGAACTACAGTATATGAAAAAAACTGCATGAAAGTACTCTTTTTGTGCTCCACATGAAAAATGATAGCATAAAATGAATGTGATGGGAAGAAACAGAGGTGTAAAAAAGATATAAAATGATATGTAATGTGGTTAAAAAAAGAGGAGAGGTTTTAGAGTCAGATTAAGCAGGATTGGTAAGGATCATGATACCATGCCAAATTATCAAAACGGTTAACATGCATGTGGCAATAAAGGTCTTAAGATTTATATCACAGACCTATAAATCCGTACTCCACTAACAGATATGTGCTGTATAGCACAGTCTAGACACAACTCCTATTAGAATTCCTGCCTCGTATGACATAGATTTAGTTATTTAGTTTTAGAAAAGATTCTTGCTGGCCCCAAGACAGTCTTTACATAGAGTACAGACACAAACACAAGCTCTGCTCCAAAACCCTTTTTTGTAACTCTTTCCAGCTTCACACAGTCAACAGTTCTTAATCTTAGGTGTTCTGAGATCTCGGCTTGAGGCATGCTTCACATCAGGCAGTGTTTCTTGTGAAGAGCAAACTCCAAATTTGTGAGTGTTTTTGAATGGACTCCAGGTTATTCATGACTCTGGTTAGCTTCTTGGGAAGACTTTAGACTGGGGAATACATTTTTTTTCTAGTCTGCACTGTGAATGTTTACAAGGTTAGCTGTGTTCAATAAAGCATATATTACTTAAATACATTACAGTTTAAAAGTTTGGGGTTGGTAAGATTTTAATGTTTTTGAAAGAAGTAGCTTATGCTCACCAAGGCTACATTTATTTGATTAGCAATACAGTAAAAACAGTAGAATTAGAAAATACAATTCATTTTTAATTTGAATATAATTTCAAATGTAATTTATTCCTGTGATGCAAAGCTGAATTTTCAGCTTCATTACTCCAGTCTTCAGTGTCACATGATCCTTCAGAAATCAGTCTAATATTCTTATTTGAGGCTCAAAAAACATTTCTTATGATCAATGTTGAAAACACTCGACCTGCTTAATTTTTTTCTGGAAACCATTAAACTTTTATTTTTTCAGGATTCTTTGATTAATAGAAAGTTCAGAAGAGTAGCATTTATTTGAAACAGAAATCTTTTGTAACAATGTAAAAGTCTTAGTTGGCACTTTATCAACTAAATAAATATCAAAATAAAAGAATACAATTATTAATTCATTAAAAAAATCTTACTGAGCCCAAACGTCTGAACAGTAGCATTTTGTTTCTCAATTACTTAAAGGGATCATCGGATGCCCATTTTCCACAAGTCTTAATGAAAAGTCTATAACATACTTTGGTTAAAATTTCTCAATGGTAGAGTAAAACAACACCCTTTTTACCCTGTCAAAAACAGCTCTGCAGACATCAACCCGTTCTGTTGCATGTTGCTTTAAACGCTAATGAGCTCTGCTCACCCCGCCCCTCTCTTCTGTGAGGTGACGAACCATTCTCTGAGAGACTGTTTACTTTAGCCACATTTAGCCGCAAAACTTGCAAACTAGCACGTTATTAGGAAAGGCGATTGCAAAGATTCATAAAAACCCTTATACTCACTTCTGCTATAAGTGAAACTGGATCACGAATGATTTGCGCGAACATAAAAGCATTTAGGTAGATTGGGGGAGCATTCCCTTCAAAAGCAAATGTAATCCTCTGTGTCTTCAGCGGCTCAGATGACGGGAGTAAATGACGACTGCTTTGTTCATTATTACATCCAACAACAAAACACCTCAATCGCTTACGAGACATTCTTGTCTACACCTGTTCCGGCGTTGAAACAATGGCGGTCGGACTGTTACAGCTCACTCAGGGCGGGTCTAAGGTAAAACGTTAGTGTCAATCAACAATCGTGGGAGCGGCCTTCGTCCGTGTGACATCACACAGACAAGAAGCTGAGAACGGCCTGATTTGAAAAAGGGGATATTATTTTTAGGGATTAAATAAAAACCACTGGGTGGATTTTTATCATTATAGGGTGGATGTGTACACACACTGCCAACACACATTTATGTTCAAACAACATGTAAAAGTGAATTTAGCATCCAATGACCCCTTTAAACCGAAGAGCCGATTTAATGCAAAAATTCAGTTATCCCAAAGGGTTCGCATACTTTTCACATTTGAACTTCTTTAAAACAATGTACATTGCAAGGCACATTAATGTAAATGATGTCTAGCACACCAGATTTTGGAACAGATCTTTAGTACGTACACAAACCAAACACTTACATTGTTGTTGTTGGGAGATGAGGGGACGGGTTCGGTGTCGTTCATGGAATCCACTGGAGAGAAGAACGGTTGGATATTGGCTGGTGATGAGATGGATGTGCAGCTTGATGCTTTGTAATTGGTCGTCACATTTAGGTCTGGCTTTAGTGCCTGTCAAAGTAAAAACATGCATCTCAATTAGTCCCAATGTTAATGGGCTAATAGCCCATGCCTGCAGCCCTCATTTAAAAAACAGTGACCGTGATTAGTCATTAACATTTTAATAAGTGGGTTTAAAAGTCTCATAACCGTGTTCAATGACTTGTCAGGAATAAGTGATGCTGCTTTATACATATTAATTTATATGGAGGAAAGATTGCAGTTTTCTGCAAAAGTCCTTCCCTATTAGCTATCATAGAGTCTCAATTAACATTAACAGCTTAAAGAATGAATGTGGCGATTGAACTAGAAGTAATATCAGCTGAGACTTATCTTTTTCTCCTTTCATTATTTGATCATACTGACAAAATTTAAGACATTTTTACATAATATGATAAGGTCATCCACAGTATGTTTTCCATATTCAAATTGTATCCTCTTTCACACACTATTAAAAAAAATACAAAAAGTGTAAAAAAACCAGCAATAAAGTGTTTTTGTACTAGCCTTTTTGATTGGCTGTTTCAAAATGACGGTTTGTATGGGCTGTTCTGAATGGTTGTTTTTGTTAAGGAATTCAGTCACTGATTGGTTGGGAAACATGGTGGGTGTAGACTGCAGTCTCTGAAAATGACAAACATCAATGATTAGGCCTACATAATAATTGTATAGATTTTGACATCTCTAAGCACTGAGGCACAAGTTTATTCTGATTGGTTACCTTGCCCTGGGCGCGGCGGCCTCTGGCTGGTGCCTCTGTGTTTTGATTCGACAGTGTTAGCAGGAACTGGTTGCCGTTGCTGTCGGTCACTATGGTGGGGGTGGAGTTTGAGTTCAGTACATCCACTGGGAATGAAGAAACAGGACTTGACTGCTGGTTGGTAAGTGCTTGAGGCAACTGCTGGAAAAATGGAAAAGAAGAAAGGTTAACAAAAAACATGAGATGTTCCATGATTTTCCATTACAATAAAAGTCTAACGTCTGACTACTGCTGTGCCACAAACATATAACCCCAGGAGGCTGCGATGTAGTGCTTGGGTGTCAGGGGAAATAGTGTGAAAATCGTTTTTCAGAAACGATTTAAAAAGTACTCTGAAAATACAGTTTCAACAAGGGTTGCCAGGTCTGCATAAAACCACTCCCAAATTGTACTGAAAACTAACTCAATCACACCCAAAACCAGCCCAATCACATTCCTGGAGAAAATGGCATCAAAATTGCACCAAAATTGCTCAAAAATCATGTTCCTGGGAGTCAAAACCTCCTAAAAAATTCCACCAGAAAACAGCAAACTCACTAGTGTCTTAATTTAATTTTGAAATATCTCTAAAATATTTCCATTTTTTTTTATTTTGTTATGTGCTTTTGTTTTTATTAGTTTTTATGTTTTTATTTATTTTATTTATTTATTTTTTAAGATGTATTTTTTTTTGCCATTTTTGCCTTTATTATGATATGACAGATCAGAGCTGACAGGAAGCGAAGTGGGAGAGAGAGGGGGACAGGATTGGGAAAGGTACTCAAATTGGGTTTTGAACTCATGCCCATAGCGCAATGGCAATATATGTCAGCACACTGCCCACAAGGCTATTGGCGCTGACTTTTATGATTTTTTTAAATTTATTTTTTAGTTTTTATTTATTTCCAGTAATTTTAATGTTGTTAAGGCAACATTTCTTAGTTTTTCATCTAATATTTTCAATTTAATTTAATGTACAATTTTTTTTTAGTTTTAGTTAGAAGTAGTTACCCTAGTTTTAAACTGGGTCCTTCGTAAAGGGATCATGACTCAAAGCCAGTCAGGATTTAGTTTTGGAACTGTTGTTTTAATTATTCTAATTAGATCTCAAAAAGCAAATTGTACTGACTTGTTTTTGTTGGTTGTGCTGTTGTTTTTGTGTCTTCCTCTTCCTCTGATGTACATGTTGCTGTAGGTTGCGCTGATTCTGTTGCATTATGAGCTGCTGCTGCTGCCAGTCCTGCTCCAGGTCTATTGCAGCCACCGTCCTTTGCTGCTGCAGCTGCCCTGCCTGCGGGACCACCTGTGGCTCGGTCACCATCTCGCTCTCTTCAATCACCTCTATGACCTCTTCCTTAATGGTCGCTCTGATCGCCTCCATAGTTACACCAGAAAGTACCTCTTTCAGTCGGACCGGCGCGCCCACACGTTCGCCCTTCAGCTGCGAGCGCAGAGATTCGACCAGCTGCTGTTTCTGCAGCAGCATGCGTGTGAGCTCATGAATGCGCCGGTCCTTCTCCTGCAGCATCTGGTCCTTGTCTATAGGTGGCGCCGCAGACTTGGACACCAGACAGCAGGAGGACGGAGACGTCCAGCTGCCGGGCTCCTCTTTAATGCAGATCGTGGAAGGGAGAGGAGGAGAAGGTTGCAAGGAGAGCTGGGTGAGAGGAGAGGTCACCTGAAAGGGACAGGAATGGCAAATACATCAATATTAAGAGCTATTCAGAATACTCCAAACTCTTTGAGTAAATAGTTACAGTATGTAATTGTATAAATGTAATAAATCCATACTTTGGGAATACTGTGTCACCAGACACAAGCGGTACAGCACAACAAAACTACATTGCATGCATAATCAACAGTCTACACTAGAAGCGGCTGATATACTGTAATGTGCAATTAGTTGATGGATGCACCGTTTCGATTGCTGACTGCTGCAATAAAAAATTATTTACATGTAGGTTTTCATACACATGTAAGAAAGAAATAATTCATTGCTATGAATTTTATTTGTTAAATATGTACTGAATATTACTGCAAAGCTGGTATGATTAAAAAAAAAAATTCTAATATCGATTGATTTTTAACCAAATAAACAAATATAAATAGCAATAAATTTTATATTCATATCATAGACAGATGTAAAGAATTACTGAATAATATAATTTTATTATTATTATTATTTTTATGTTTTTTTTTTAAATGTTAAAATAAATTGTTATGAATTATTAAATCTTCATTAAAAATAAAGTGGGACTATACTTTTATTTTGCTGAAGTTTAGCCTAATTATTACTTTGAAGTAAACTCTTTTTATTTTTATTAACAAAATACTTATTATATTATCATCAATATTTAGACTAAGGGATTTTCTTTAAAACAAAAAGATAGAAGATAGCTGAAGTCTAGATTAAATATTATTTAAACTAAATGTATTTAAATTCTAATATAAATTAATATATTGTTATCAATTTTATAACCACCAGATTTCTACTAAAGAAAGGATTTTATTTTTTAAATGAAGCATAAATTATTTTATTTTTATTTTACTGTTGCTGAAATCTAACCTATTTTTTATTATTTATTATTATTAACAAAACTACAAGATTTTATTTTCATATTATTGTTGCCTGAAGTCTAACCTAATTATTTTGAAATACATTATTTATTTAATAAAATCAATTATTATGTTATCATCAATTATCAGACCAAGAGATTTTATTAAAAATGAAGTAGGCAACATTGTACAGCCTCAAGCTCACATCTGAATGGTTTGTGGTGAGTGAACACTCAGAGGTGACATGTAGCTTTGACACATGCATCAGCCTCTAGCTGTTGTGCTGCAACGCTTCACTGGTCTCGCTTCGCTTCACAGAAACAGGGTAAAGCTTATCTGTAAATGTCACTTTTTACACACTTGATAACGTTTCACAATTGCTTATCCTGAAGACTAGCAGTACAAGAGCATAGGAGACATTTACCATTTCCCCAAAAGCATCCCCATTACAGCTGGTTTCATCTGGGCTCATTCCAGTCGATGAACGCTCCGAGTGGGCGGGGGAAACCGGAGGGGAGGAGCTAGTGCTGCCAAATGGCATTATCTGTGCTGTCATCTGAGCTCCGCCCCTTTCTGCAGTAGCAATGAATGGGAAGGAAGCAACCCCCACGCTCCTGTCTGCTGATTGGGTGGAGGAAGAGACTCCTCCCACTACAGGAGCTGGTGGTATGTTGGTTTTAGATGTCGTTGGTGCGTTGGTGCCACCGTTCTGCACGTGAAAATTCTTCAGCCGCTCAATAAGGTCATTTTTGGTGCCTGAGACGGTTAAGCCCCGCACTTTTAACTCCTGCTTCAGCTCTGCCACCTGCAGGAAGTGAAGAGAATGACAGGATGTGATAGGAGCTCATTAGAACTCCCAGTGATCAGTACCGAAATTAAGAGTTATTATCATAGCAGGGGATTCAACCTTCAGCTCATCCAGGTTGGGAGGCAGCGGTCCTATTTTAATTCCACCTCCGATTGCAGTGGTCTGCTGATTCTGACCAGTCAGATTAGCGGATGTTGATTGAGGGGGCGTGTCATTTTTGGATGGTGATGGGCCATTGGCTGAGGCAGGCTGCTGATCAGCAGGAGGCCTAAATAAAGTGTAAAAAAAAAAAGAAGAATAATGTTGATTGTATTTAAATTTATAGCCATATCAGCATTACCAGTTATTACATGGCAGATACAGAATGAACATTTAACAACATTCATATTATTGTGGAAATCAATCATTCTAATATGCTGATTTATTATCAATGTTGAAAACTGTTGTGCTGCTTAATATTTTTGTTGGAACCTGTGATACTTTTTCAGGATTCTTTGATGAGTAAAAAAATTAAAAGAGCAGATAATTAATCATCATATTAGAATGATTTCTAAAGGATCATGTGACACTGATAACTGGCTGCTCAAAATTTTAATTTTAAAATGTATAAAATAGAAAAAGTTTTTTTTTTTTTTAAACTAATAATATTATTTCACGATATTACCGTTTTACTCTTTTTTTTAATCAAATAAATGCAGACAGATTTAATTGAAAAACACTACAAAAATATTATTTGTTTAAAAGAAATATAAAATAATACACAAAAATTAAAATAAATAAAATATTAACATAATAGCATAAATCAATATATAAACAATAAGTAGAAATTTGTCAGGTAAGTTTTTTGTAATGTGCTTTGCATGCTTTAATAAAATAAAACACACATAATTACAAATATATGTAAACAATACAATAAATATCTGACATATCTTACTTGGGTGGAGCAGGCAGGATGGTGTGGTAGTTGTAGTTTTGCTGCTGTTGGTTGATGATCTGCAGCTGGAGGAACAGCTGCTGTTGATAGAGGAGTTTGGCGTAGGAGGAGTCGAGAAGAGGTGGAAGCTCACGCTCGGGTTTCTGGTCTGGAGGAACATACTGGTGATACTTCAGCTTCCTCACCTTTGGTTTGTTGTCTCTCACCTTCTTAGAGCGCTGAATAGGGCGCTCACTACCCACTTTACCACCCTAAAAGAGACAGAAGGACATTAGCATGGAAGAGGATTTCTTTTGTGGCTTTATCGCACTTGTGCAAGAGTTTAAAACTTTAATTCCAGCTGTCCTGGGATAAATGAGGAACTGTCACCTTTTGTAGTGCAGGAGCTTGCTTGTGGCCTGTTGTTCTATTGGTTAGTTTCTGCTGAGGGGCGGGGCCAGCTGTGTTTGGCAGCGGTGGAGTAGGAGGAGGAGGAAGAGGGGGCGGGACCTAAGAAAATCCAGAGAAGCACATGAACTTGAGGAACTCCATGTTTGCGTGACTGCATTCAGAGAGCACAGGCGTGTGTGTGTAAATGCGACTACAGGACCAAACCATTAATGTGTGCAGATGATCAAGTGCGATTTCAAGCATGCTTGTTAGCATAAGTGTGTGTGAATGTGTCTGTGGATGTGTAACGAGCTGAATGAAGATGGTGAGCACTGCAAATAATTCAGGGCTCTTGAGAGCTGACTGAGCATACACGAAGACTTCAAAGTGTGTGTGTGTGTGTGTGTGTGTGCGCGATATTCTGATGATGATAGATTATTGGTTTATTATCCTTAGAAGGGATTTACTCAAACTGCCAAGTTTCTGTGCATTAAAATTATATATGTTACTAGTGATGGAAAAGTACATACTTTTAACATACCACGGATACTGTTTGAAGTATTTTATTATTATATTTATTATTACTATTAATAATATTTTGAATTAGCTATTATTTTTATATTTTCAGTTTTAATTTAAATTTTAGTTTAAGGTTTACTTTTGAAATTCTATTTAACTTTTATTTATTTTTATTTCAGTTTTTAGTCATTTAATACTTAAACTTAAATGAAAACCAGAAATTTATTGGCAATTAGAAACACATTAGGGATGCACTGGCAACTAACTGAAATAAGTTGGTTAAAAATTAAATATAAATATTAGATGAAAAATATTTTATTATATATTCTTAGTCGAATTTTAAATCAGCTTTATTTTTCAAATAAAAACTATTTCTAATAGTTTTTAATTTAGTTAACAAAAACGATACTGACATAAAATGTTGCTAAATTCATTACCTTAGTTGTTCATAATAACTGGTTTAGGTAGTTTAATTTTATATTACCATAAATGATGCATATTCAACAAGAAAAAAAAAATGTCGGGTGCTGTGATGCAGAGATTTATCATTCTATGTATTCATATATTTTAGTTTAAGGTTTAGTAATTTTATGCGCTTTTGATTTTCCATATTTATATTTAGCTTTATTTTTGTTTCAGTTTTAGTCATTTTAGTACTTAAATTTAAATGAAAATCAGAAGTGTTGCATTGGGAACTATCTGAAATAAGATAGTTAAAAATAAAATATAAATATTATATGAAAAACTTGCATTTTATTACATATTTTAAACCAATTTAATAAGCTTCATTTCAAATACTGAAAACCTCTAATGCAGTGGTCTCAAACTCAATTCCTGGAGGGCTGCAGCTCTGCAGAGTTTAGCTCCAGCCAGCTCCAGATCACACCTGCTTGGAAGTTTCTAGTGATCCTGAAGACCTTGATTAGCTGGATCAGGTGTGTTTGATTAGGGTTGGAGCTAAACTCTGCAGAGCTGTGGCCCTCCAGGAATTGAGTTTGAGACCAATGCTCTAATGGTTTTCGTTTTAGTTAAGAATAACAATATTGACTATTTGCATGTCAACACTGCCTTAAAATACATTTTAAGACTAATCTTTAACAGGCAAGTTAATCTGAATTGAACATTTTGCATTAATTAAATACATTTCTATGACTTTGCGGTCTAAAAATGATCATTTAATTTTTTTTCCAAGTATGCAAATTGACATCCAGCACCTGTTTTGGTGTTGTTTCATTGGCCGGTATCTCTGGTGGAGACGGTAAGTGTCCTTGACCGAGGGGAGAGTCCTGATGAAGTGTCTGCTCCGGTGAGAACGCGTCACTGCTTTCCTCGTCAAACGAAGAGCTCTCCGCTTCTACTTTTGGAAACTCCGTTTCTGAGGGAGAGAAAGTGTAAAAAAAAAAGGATTGTTAGAATACAACATAAAAGATTTTCACATTTTCTGAAGAAAGCATAAGTGACGTTTACCTACGCAAACCTTGCTGCCAGCTGCCACAACGTCAAGATGTTGATACACAATTTTACTGTTTTTTAGTGGTTTTTTAGCATGTTACTATGTGATTGCTTACAGGCTCAAGTTCTGTTCATTTTCAACTTATTTTTATTTTTGCATTTTAAAAAGGGGTTTATTTTCAGCATTGTGCATTTGCTTTCTTTTCTGCCAGGTGTTTGATTAGTCAAGTAACAGCCCACCTCTCTTTAACATAGAGAGGTGTTTCATAGAGACACCTATAGACATAGAGACTTTATTTGTCACATACAAATAGATTGTGTATGTGACAAATAAACAAGAACCTTGAGAACCTTGAACAAGCTGCATGAATTAAAATATAATTTATGCCCACAGCTCAAACATAATGTATGGGACTTCTAATATTTCCTTAAGTAATAAATAAATAAATAAATAAAATATTATTTTTTTTGCATGAATGAACGAATAAAAGGAATAAATGAATGAATGAATAAATAAAAAAATGTGATAGCAATAGCAATAGTGAGTAATCTTAAATAAGAAAAAATAAAACAGCATGAAAGAAACCTCTGATCTTTAGTGCACTGCTTCCACATTTCACTTACGCTGCACTAATATTGTCCCAGAGTGAATAATAAAATCTTTAAACTCCAGTGCATGATATTTATATTTAATTTGAGCGTGTTCTGAGAGCATGGCATTATGCCGATAATCATTAACTCTTTAATTAGGTTATTTAGGGAATAAAACAGTTGAAGCCATTCTGTGCAAACGTATTTCATCATTCCTTCACTGTGCTGCATTGTGTGACGCTGCATAAACTTCACGGTTAATCGACTCTTGCTGCCACAGAGTGGCGTATTCTGTATGAACACGAATGTAAATTCCCCTCTAATTAATTTAACTTAGTGTTCGACGCACACCAATCTCATTACCATAACTTTGCATTAAATTATCACCCTCTGCACTGCTGCAGGAACGTGGCGGGATATAAATATGAAGATGAATGCGCACACACCGCTAATGACGCGCTGGAATGAGCACTGGAGAGCCTGTGTAAGTAGATTGAGGGGAAAAAGGGAATGATCCAGAGGAAATGTTGAGTGAGAGGAATATAAATGTGAATGTTAGTGAATGTTAGGCAGATTTATCTTTTTAAATGGCCAATGTTATTACATTTATGACTGCAACAACTAATCAACAAAATTGATAATGACAATAAGCAACAGCCAATTTCTTATGCAGTTAACACTAAATTTGTGCTTTTGTTTTTCTTTAATATTTATAATTATTCTTATTCAACTGACACTTATGTTTAATATTTATTTATTGAAAGGGGGAAAAAAATGTCAGAATATATACATTTAAATATTTATAATAAAATAGACTATCAACAAAATTGTTAGTCCATATTATAAACATTTCAATATAATTTGACAAAATATATACATTGTAGTTAAAATTATAGTAATTACAATTGATGAAACTGTACTGACACAAGGGGGAACTACTTCTCCTATTAAACAGCAAACTGTGCAGAAATCTTTACTATGGTGTGTATAATATCATGTGTCTTGCTTGAATTTAGTACCTATGAAGGCTTGTTTGAGGGTGCTGTGCACTGGAAGGATGTTTTTGTGAATGAGCTCTATCGGTCCGGGCCGCTGGGAGATTTTATCGTTCAGATCGTCGGCTAGACGAGCTCGTTTCAGCAGAAGCTGCTTGGCCTGTAGAGACGGCTCTGCTGACGTCTCTGTATACAGGAAATACATAGTTAAAAAAAAAACACACATACAAAATCAGCAATCACATTGTTCATGTACCTCAGTTTGAATTGTACGTTCCAATTGTACATACCACATTTTAAATAAATGCATTTAAAGCACAGGCTGCATCCGAAATCACATATTTCTCTACTAGTAAAATCGAAGAAAAAAAAAAAAAAAGCGAAAAACACTATTTGAGTAGTATGTCTGAATTCACAGTATTTATTATACAGTAGGTAAAAAGTCCCCGCTATTTCTGGTGAGCTGTTGAAATATGCATACAGTGGTCATTTGACCGCTGGATTTGTGAAGTGAAGTGACACAAATGACACTGGTATGTCACATGACGAATGTAGTACATCCAGATTACAGTCATACTACTCACATTAATAATATATAGAACATACTTTTTAAACAGTCGCCAAGTAATTGCTTATTCCAAAGAAGTACCTACTCAGAGAGTATGCGATTTCGGATGCAGCCATAGTCTTTCCATGAGGTGTGTGTCAGTGTTTGAACTGCAGGGGGCGTTATTAAAATACTCACCTTCAAGAATGTGCATCCTGACCAGTTCTGACTTCTCTGGACGACTGCAGATCTTTCTCTTCAGGTAGTCTTCAGTCTGAGATACAAGTGTAAAGTATGAGAAATAAAGTTAGAGTTTATTTTGGCTTCACTGGAAAGAGATGATTAAAAAAAAAAAAAAATCTGTGAAGGACTTACCCGAGCTCGTTCTAAACTTCGTCTCTGCTCATGAAAGGTTGCAGAACTTTTCAGTGCTGGAAGGCAAAACGATACGAAGAGATATGACTATTAAATCCAAAGTTGATATATAAATGTATAAAGTTTCTCTTAAAGGAGCTGCGAGAACAGAAAACATTTTTCAGTAAATGAGAAAAATCATAAATAGCAAACTCGTTATCTGCGTCGTGCAGATTACAGGAAACATCTTTACTGCAGTGAGGTGCAAATACTTTTCATCTTTTTTTGGATCAGGTAAAAGTGTTATTTTTGTATTAAAAAAAAGATTCAGAGAGAAAAAAAAGATGCTTGTTAAAAGACCTTGATACAGGAACAACATATTACACTGCACCTCTTTACTCCAGGCACACATACGCAGTTGTACACGCAACATCTAAAAATAATATTGCAACAGGCACATCCAAGAGACAGTTTAATCCAGCAGGTTCACAGTCTGGAGTGTGTGTTTCTGCCCCATATTTAATACACCTTGAAACACCGCTTCTCTATCTGGTTCACAGTTGTCAGCACACCACGTCTCTGGAGACTGAAAGCAAAGCCCGCTGGTGATACAGAGAACTGGAGATTTATGAACATTTGTGAATGGTGCTTGGCCATGCAAAAGTCTGGCTGGTTTGCTGGACAGTCTGTAAAATTATCCCTTTCTAAATATATATTTAAATAAATTATATTGTAATATAATATAATAAAGTAAAATAAGATAAAAATAAAATAAATACAAAAATATCATTGTGTGTGTATGTGTGTAAATACATATGTTCAGTTTATGTATATTTACTTATTTTTTTACTTTCATTTATTATAATATATTGATATATTATATATAATTTATTTATTTCATATATTTATTACATACATATAACTATACATTATATTTATTACTAACATGTAAAATCACTTTCAGTTGTTGCAGATTGAAAACATTATACTTAAAAAAATAAATAAATAAATAAAATAAAGTAAAAGCCTGATAGCTATCGATACATAGTTTACATCTAGAACTACAACATTTTTAACAACTGAAAGGGTTTTTGTTCCTACTTTTCTATTGCGTTCTATTCTTTTTGTTTTCATCCGTTCCTTTTTATAATGTTTTACTAATTACATAAAAAATAATGGTAAATCATATAAAAATGTCAAATCAATTCTGCTACGTACAGTACATGTGCTTTTTAAGAATGAAAAAGCCCCAAATACAGAAAAACAGACAAATATATAATTTAAGAGATAAATGCAATGACAGCGCGTGGAAACAAGAAAGAGTGGCCTGAAAAACGCAAGAGGAAAAAGATGAGTAGATTCTGGTCTGCGGGTCAGGGTGGTTCACACACTGCCCACAGCAACACACAAGCTCCTTTCACATCACTGCATCCACACACAATGCCCTTTAACCCTAACCAGCAAAAACACAAAATGCAGTTATGCGCCTGAAGAGAGAACAAGAAGTGTGTGGGAGAGAGAGAAATTAAAAGGTTAGTGTGAAAAACCACTTGATGTGTGTGATGTCTCATCGCCATTTTCAGCTCTAGCACCCCATTAAACGCCACGTCACCCAACCGCCATCTTGATACTAGGGATACATTATATCACTGGGGTCAAATACAGTGGCATTATCTGACAGAAAATCTTGAACAGGACAACTACTAAAGCGGATTATGCATTAAATGAGGATCCTGTATTCACAATGGTCCTCCACTGTCAAAGACATGGCGATGTTTGTCGTTTATCTGCAGATGAGAAATTATCAAGTCTAAAAGAACGGTGAAAATTAGGGCACAGGCAGTTTGTGTTGTAAAACCTCTTATAACTGCATTTGTAGACGTCTGTAGAGGCTTTCTAGAGTATCCCACGATTTCACGTTGTTTTAGCTTATGTAATCAGAACTTGTGCAGAAAGTCCCTGTAACCACATCCCCATCAAGATTCAGGCTCAAATCTTCAGATTTCCTTTCTGAACTGCATGCTGGTTATGAGCTGATAATACAAACTTAAGTGTTTCTAAAACAGAACACGTTTCCTTTGACTAAATCACTTACAAAACAGTGTTATCAGCATCCACGCATACTAACAATGCATGGAAAAAATTCATTAACTTTTCTAAAAACTAAAAACTAAATTGAAAAAACTACACTGCAATAAAGTTAATATATATATGTGTGTGTGAGTGTGTATGTATATATATATATATATATATATATATATATATATATATATATACATTTTATTTTTAGTTTTTTGATGCAGAATATATTGTCCACATATAATATAGTCATATTTAAACTTATTTTATAACATGCCTTCACTTGAAAAATGTCATGATACCACTTAATTGTTGCTCCTACTTTTCTATCGCATACTACAAGACATTTCTCATTTTTAATCCATCTTTTATATAATATAGCAACAATTATATAGAAAATCATGTAAATAATTTTTTAAATATGTAAAATTAGTATATGCACATTTCAAGACTCCTTTAATCTTTAATTTTCATGTCCATGATATTACTCCCTGCCTACAATAAGTATCACAAAGCCACAAATATTTATATATATATATATAGAAAATTGTCTTTAGACAATAGGCTCAAACACACAAACAATACAAATAATTATCACAGCAACATACATTCCCTAAAAAAAACACAACTATATTTATATATAAATTCATTTTAAAATCCTATTTAAAATACCAATCGAAGCTGGGATAAAGGTCTTCTTATACTTGGCCCTTTTCACTAAAGGCACTTTATACCGTCTGCCAGAAGGAAGTAACTGGAAGGAACTATACAGAGGATGAGAAGAGTCTCCCACAATAACAAAGGCTTTCCTTTTTAATGCCACAGTAAAAAGATCAGAAAGAGGTGTTTGTCTCTCACCAATTATTTTACTCGCCACATTTATAATCCTTAAAAGTTTGTTTTTGCTTTTAACAGAAAGAGAGTTGAACCAGGATACAATATTAAAAGTAAGAACAAATTCAATAAGCGATTTATATACAACCATCAAAATGTCCTTTTCAATGTTAAAACTCCTCAGTTTTCTCAATAAACCTAAACGTTGATAAGCCTTTTTAAAAACATTATCTGAATGCTTATCAAATGAAAATTGAGAATCAATCTCTGTACCTAAATATTTAAAGGACCCCAACCTGTTCAACTTCCTCTCCATTAACTAACAAAGGTTCACAAAGTGCTAGTACACTATTAGCCCCACAACACATTTCTTTGGTTTTACTAATATTAAGCTGCAAAGAACTCTCCTCTGTCCAAATTGTGATGTAGTTAACAAAATTAAGGTAAGTATCTAATGACTGAATATCCTTTACACATCCCAATAATGCCATATCATCTGCATATTTTATAAACATCAGATTATCATTATCACAGGTCATTTCGTTTATATAAATAGAAAATAAAATTGGTGATAAAACACACCCCTGTGGAAGGCCCGTGTTTAAAACCACATTCTCCAAATTTTTGCCATTTACCAATACATGCTGTGGACGGTCCCGTAAAAAAACTGTTTATACATATACATATATACACACACACACACACACACACACGCGAAATGATAGTATGTGAAAAGGAAAATATTATTTGTGGCTTTGTGATACTCATTGTAGGCAGGGAGTTCAAAACTACAATATCCCTGTTTTTCAACACCAGAAAAACTGTCAAACTAAATGTACAATCTGGACCGGCGGCTCTGAGTTCTGATGATGCTTCAAAGCTCAAACTGTCCTTATTCTGAAGGCTGTAATAACAAGTTTTAATGGGAGAAGCATTAATTTGAGAGTAGAAGATGGCAGCTCAGTCAAGGGTGATCAGACAAGGCAGATAAGAGCGAAGGAGTTCATTCAAGTTGACAGGAAATGCAAGCCAGCACAGGAAGTGAAGACAGTGAAAGTGGGGCTCAGGAATACTCTGAAAGTGCAGATACACATTTGCTGGTTGCTTTCCTTCCCCTTGGGATCCATATTTAGATCCAGACAGTTATTGGGTGAGCGTTGTAAAGATCCCCTAGGTTGCCATCTGCTGTCATTGCTGTTTATTTCTATCCTGGACAGACCCTTTCTAACCAAACGACATTCTATATTCTCTCTTCAGAGTATCTAGTTTGCTTCGTATAATCAAAAGGATTTGAAAAGCAAATGGCTTTGATGATTATAGCAGGTGTCTGACCTTTTACTAACAGATATAATGGGAAACATGGCATATATTTAAATACACTGCTTATCACCTGCTCAATGGCTCAACTGAGTGTGTGTGTGTGTGTGTGTAATACACCCAAATGAAGAGCATGGCTAGTCATGCACTCACTATGAGTAAGAGTGCACTAAATATCTCCATCTTAGACTCATGTTTTAGTATGCAAATGTGTAATCTAAACATTCAGTGTCCGTAATACAAATCGGATTTAAAGCAATTGAAACATTTAGATTTAAATTTTAATTCTTAAAACTTAATGCTGCAGTGAGCATTTTCTGCACCACTACAGTCATTCACATTTACATGTATGCATTAGGCATTCAAATAAAATTGCAAAAATAATGACCGTTTCAAACAAGTTTCCCAAACCTACTCTATGATTGGTTAACGCAAACATGCCATGTTTCATTTGTCCCAGAAATTAATTTCTCAGGACACATATTTAAGTGATATTGGATAGGTAGTTCCATTTTATGCATTGTATTTAAAAATAAATAAATGAAAAAAAATAAAATTAAAAGAAAAAATTAAAAGAAAAGAAAAAATTAAAGTTAAAGGTGGGGTATGTAATTTTTCAAAAACGCTTTAGAAAACTGAGTCGGGGCCGAGTACCAAAACAAACTTGTAGCCAATCAGCAGTAAGGGGCGTGTCTACTCATGATATGGAGGAGAGAGCGTTCAGTGAACAGCCGAGCGACAGAAAGATAGAGATGGTGAATAAAAAAACAAAAGAGGAAAACGTCTGCGGAATGATAAGGCAAGAAGTAGGACCCGTGTAAATATCGGATCAGCTTTCCAGCGCTGGAGAGAACTCAAGAGCCGCTTTTCCACTGTCGGGCTAGTGCGAGCCAGTGCTTTAAACGGGCCGGGCGGGGCTAATAGCCTCGGACCTGTAGCACCGAGCCCAAAATCACGGTGCGTTTCCACCGTCGGGCCAGAAGCTCTGCAGCGCTTCTCTAAAACCCGCCCTTTACACGCCTCTCTAGAACAACGTCACACAACCCCATCATTTTTTCTGAAGTTATCAGAAAACAAATAAATAAGTCACTGGAATTAGCGCGATCACAAAACGAACATGATAAAAGTGGCCGTTCGTTTGCATATTTTGTTAAAGATTTCAATCCAAAAGCATCGATGTTTTACATTAATAGGTGATACATTGATCATAAGGAATTAATCAGGATTGAAAATTATTCACACAGAAATAAAGCGGTATAAACCTTTATTTCACAAAGGAAAGAGGACACATACCCTACTTTCAGTCGAGTCTGTTTCTGTTTATTTGTAGTCACCGAATACATCACATTTAGAATCATTTCTATATTTATTTTTCATCAAAAATACAACCTGAGTAGAAGAGGGAGCTCCCGAACAAAAAACATTATTATATTTTTTTATGACATACGCGGAGCTAAAGTCTTGAGACGACACTTATGACAGATAAAATATGTTACTAAATAAATATATGATTGTGATAGCCTGATTGAGAAGCTGACTGAGAAGCTCTTATTTCTTCAAGTGGTCGTTTTTACCATGTTTACTATGGTAATGGCTAGCGTGCATAGTCTTTTGCATCGCTTATTTCTGCCTTGTATAATGTGATCATAATCCACATCGGAACTCAAACAGTTATTTCAAACAATCGCTGCTGTTTGAAAGTGAGTTTTAAGCTAAAATTATTTTAAAAGTCTTTAATACTGTTGTTTTAGCTGTTAACTTTACGAAATGATCCGCGACACTGACGCTCTCAAGACGCTGAGAAACTCTGCCTTTGTTCATAACCACTCCTCTAGCCCAAGCTGGCCCGCTTTGGCCCAAGGTTTTCGTCGGGCCAAAAAACCTGGCCGTTGGCCCCGAGGAAGCACCGATGAGGCACGATCAAGCCCCGGAAGTGACAGTGGAAACGCGACTGGCCCTGGCACGCACTGGCACGCCCGCTTTTGGCCCGACAGTGGAAACACGGCTAAGGAGCGGAAGGCCTGCGATCGGACACCGAGGTTGCTTTGTTTCTTCTCGATAGGAGAGTAACACCATGTTTACACTGGACGCGCCACGCCGCAACATCTAAAGTCTGCCTACAGACAATATATCATGCAGCCCTAATTACAATGCAATGTTTACAAGCTTTACACGTTTTCTGCAGTTTGACACTGAATGAGCTTTTACATGAGACATTTCAGTAAGTTGTACTGTAGGTTCTCTCATACAATAGCCTAACTTTTGATGTTAATTCATGTTCATTTCATACTATAGTAGTAAATAGAAAGATATAGGCCTAATGGCTTCACTGCTGCTTGAACTGAGGTGCCAAAGCGATCGCGCCAAAACCGTATTGTTTGAATTTCTTTATGAATTTGGCATCATTTAAAGCTGATACTTTGCTTATTAAAAAGTAACAAAGCACAAAGCTATTTGCGATTACTGGACGGCAAGTGCGCTACAAATAATAAGAAGTTCACGCATTAATACGATTTTGATAAGAAGCCATATTACTAATATTAGTAATGCTTATAAACGAGAATTGTTAACGATATTGCCAAAATCCACACAGCTGACAGCTTTACCTGTTGTAGTTTGTTGAAGTTGTGCACGAAATAGACACGGCTTTTCTGCACTTGCACGTCTCCGTCATTTCGATCTCTCTCGTGCTGCACAACTGGAGCTGCGTTTAGCAGACTGTGTGCATCAGCGCTGCTGTGCGGCAGCGACGAGGACTGTTTGAAACTCATTTTCCACTAAAACTTTGATGCGCATCGTCTTTTAATTTTAAGTTTAATACGTGAACATAACAAAAGATGTAATCGCAAAACAATCAGGAAAAAAAGGCATTGCATGCACATTTTTAAGTCATGTGAATATATAGTTGCCAGTGGCGACCTCAGCAAAAACTTAACTCGCAAATTAATATTTTTAGACTATTTCTTTCATATTCTACATCTGCTTAACTGTCGATATAGTTCGCAAATCATCAATAAATTGTATTCTGAGATCTGAGGTCTTATATCACTGTATTAGTTCACTGAGGCGAGTCATTGGGGAATCCTGGAGTGTGACGTATAAGGGGAACCCCAGTACTACAGCACAGCGTCACATAAGCCATGATGACAAAGTTACAGAAACTAAGCAACCGAAAGCAATATATGTCTTCCTTAGATGTAACTTCAGCGTTGGGTAAAAGAGCATTATAATCTCCTTTGTGGTAGAGAAAGCTGCTTACATGTAGGCTACGGGAAACAGCAAAGATGTTGAATTAAACTTACACACAATCAGCTTTTCCACATGTTTATACTGGCCCCGATAATCAAAACTTATACTTAGCGCTTGCTCCATTTCTGCAAATCAGTTTTTGTAAATGAATGACTTGATACACATATGGCCTTCATCAACAGCCGCTTGCGCCACCTGCTGGTGAGCGGCTGACATCTGCTGGAGATCATGCATCGGTGCTCTACTGCTATTCCTGCGGTTCCTGTGCACCGCTGAATTTTCTGCCGAAATTTGCCTGTCGAATATTATACATCGTATTTTAAACAGATTGAATATTTTGGAAGTGAATTCTGGAAGGTGAATATGAATTATTGAATTTTTAATTATGAAAATGTGTGAAATATTTTGAATTGAAATATTCACAGCTTAAATAAACAACTATGTTACATTTCAGGACCTAAAAATGCAAGCCCTGGAAATACAAGGCATTAAAATGCAAGCACTGTTAATTGCAATGCATCTTTTTTTTCGATTTGTGGAATTCAGCATGCTTTGTTTCAAAAACTATTGTCATTATTCTGCTTCCATACAAGTATGTGTGCATGTGTGTATGTGTAAGTATGTGTGGGGCGCAGCTATCAATATAGGGGTGAGACCCTTTTGGGGTTGGGGCGTGTTTGTTTTGGTGATTTCAAATATCAACATTGGCTTCCAGAAATCGCTTACCCCACATTTAAAAAAAGAAATGAAAATAAAAGAAATGCAAAATAAAAGAAAGAATATAATTTAAAATAAATAAATAAATAAGATTGATGTAATTAGAATTTGAGCAGAATGTCCCTGTAACCATATGCTCAAATATTCAGGGCAGTTTTCAATGAATCAACATGACGATGGATAGTATAGAGTGCTAAAAAGATCATTTATACAAGATATCTGACAATTAAGGAGATCTCTAAGAAATAGCTTCTTAGACAGTATTTTCTATGGCATCACTGTTGCTGGTTGAACAGTGTTGACAGTCAGTCAGTGTGCCAAATGAGATGCTGATATCAGCAAACACTGGGTTCAAATTGGATCACATATGCTGGAAGATACTATGGGTCCAGTATGAAGTTATTACATTAAACTACTTAGGGGAACCATCACCTTATTTGAACCCTCTGCTTCTGCTTTTCCGGCTTTCATTTCTTTTTCTTTTTCTGATGATTCTAAGAAGAGATCTTAAGCAAGATTTCGGTGCTTCCATTATTGGCACGCCTTCTTAAAGGGCCAGTCACATAATCAATGTTTAATACAAATCAAACATAAATTTATGTCAAATTTATTAGTATGTGTCGTGTGCATGCTTTAAAAAGGGATGCATGCAAATCTATAATCATCAGAGGTGGGTAGAGTACCCAAGATCTGTACTCAAGTAACAATAAAAGTACTTATAGAAATATTTACTCAAGTAAAAGTAAAAGTAATAGTCTGAATAGTTACTTGAGTCAGAGTAAACAAGTATCGGATAAAAAAAAACAACTACTCAAGTAGTTAGTTACTAGTTACTTTGGATCATATACTGTATATCTATAGTCTATTTTTATTTAGATATATAGATAACATTTATGTAATGTGTGTGTGTATATATATATATATATATTTTTTTTTTAATGTAATTTATTTCAGTGATGCAAAACAGAATTTATCAACCTTCAGTGTCACATAATCCTTCAGAAATCATTCTGAACATAACGAAACAAATGCACTTTGACGGACCTTCTTCCGTCTGTTCTGCAAAATGTAAATAAATGTATATTGTGAAAATAGGCGTTCCTCCTGGAACAGGTTGCGCGCCGCTGCGCAGAGCTAACGCGGGTTTGGCGGGTGTTCATTTCATACTCTGTGACAGCTTAGGCTATTTAATGTATAAATTATACATTGTATTTAATGTATAAGGTACATGTACAACAAACTGGTAATGTCATAGTGGTATCGTGTACTTTAATCGAATGTAGCCTATCTATACCTGTGGAAACATAGACAGCACACGTGGTATTCATCTCATAAAGATCGTCATAGCAAACAATAGCCTTTGCAGATTTTCTTTCAATTGACTGTAGATCCAAAGCCACGTCTTCAACGCTCTTGATGTTCTTAAACTTTCTGTTA
The DNA here is from genome assembly GCA_027422415.1 of Schizothorax lantsangensis. NCBI lineage: Eukaryota > Metazoa > Chordata > Actinopteri > Cypriniformes > Cyprinidae > Schizothorax > Schizothorax lantsangensis. Next base: position 10,609,022 of record CM049840.1, read on the forward strand.
CAACTCTGAGTGAGAACCGCTTCAGACGACTCAGCGCGTGCGGCAGGGAACTGAACGAATCATTCAAACTGATTCACGAACCGATTCACTGGTTTGCCAACTGGTTTGATCAAGCCTTTGAACAGAATTGACTCAAAAGAATGAATCATTCGCAAATGGGCATCGCTCATTGCCCAGAGAAAAGTAGACGCCGCATTTGGAATAAATTGAAGCATTTTTAACTTGTATTGCATTAAGAAAAAAGTAACGAGAGGAGCGTCGCCCACATTAACGAAGTAAAAGTACATTTTTTTCACTAAAAATGTACTTTAGTAAGAGTAAAAGTACCCCTCTTTAAATATACTCTAAACGTATTAGTTACCCAAAAAAATTACTCAAGTAAATGTAACGAAGTAAATGTAACTCGTTACTACCCACCTCTGATAATCATATCATGATTTTTGAAGATGAAATTGGCACAAAAAGCATTGGAAAAACAGATATGATTAAACTTCACTACTGTAAATTAAAATGGGGGAAAAAAAGAAACTTTGTAAAGTTTTGCAAACAATTAAATCTTTGATTAGCTAGTCCAGATCTCTGGAGACAAAACAAGGTGGTTACATGGTATCTGCATATTTGAAATTAGAGAATTTAAGTCTCTAAATACTTAAAATGCCAACGTATATTCAGATGCAGATAAGGGGTCAGAGCAAAGGTCTGTTTTAAGCTCTATAGCTTCAAGCATCACATCAATCTGATCATTTGGATTACACAACTAGTGTTTCTCCACCAGATATCTTCAAAAGGTTAAGTCTAATGTTTTGTGTAGGAGTAAAGTTGGAGATCGGAGAATGGCACACATTGCAACTTACTGGTTATATGTTTCTGCCGTACATGATAAGCATTGGTAACTTGGAAACAAAAACAGGACAGATTCTGTTTGCCAATGGGTAATAACTGCTGTTAATCTCACTGATAAAAATAAAATAAAACAATAAAATAAAATAAAATAAAATAAAATAAAATACAGCATCTTTGCAATAACTTTCCAATTTTGTTCTCTTAAAAACATGGAAACCCTGCTACTACTTTTTTTCTTTGACATTTTAGTTATTCACGTTAATTAAATTTGTAACATGGAAGGAAACAACTTAAATTAACCATGGTCCTATAATACGAAAAACTTCACTGTAAAACTATTATTGGAGTACACTGGAATAACCCATAAGAGGTGCACGAAACAGCATTTAAAATGTTCTCAAAGGCTGCTAAATCATGAACCTTTAAGTGTCTTAAGCGTTGCATTGTTTTAAACCGTGCATCCCGTGTGAACCAACTTTAGTGTTAAAGTCTCAGTTAAGTGTCAAAAAAAACCCATAAACACCTATAGAGACACTAGAATGACATACTCAAACTTCTCGCCTGACTAAATTTAACAACCACTACAACAAAAGTGTAACAGAACCGTCCTGAACCTTGCTGCCTAGACCCAAACAGCATTAAAGGGCTACTCCACCCCAAAATGAAAATTGTCATTAATCACTTACCCCCACGTCGTTCCAAACCCGTAAAAGCTTTGTTCGTCTTCGGAACACAATTTAAGATATTTTGGATGAAAAACGGTTGAACCACTGATGGCAGATGGACTATTCTGACGATGTTTTTTATACTTTTCTGTGCCTTGACAGTGTTAATTGTTTGGCAGTCAATGGGACAGTTACAAACCTCCCGGTTTTCATCCAAAATATCTTAAATTGTGTTCCGAAGACGAACAAAGCTTTTACGGGTTTGGAACGACATGGGGGTAAGTGATTAATGACAAAATTTTCATTTTGGGGTGGAGTAACCCTTTAACAGAAGCGGACGCCACATTTGAATCAAACTTTCTGCTCGTACACCATCTTAGCTATGACCAATAGTAACCTAACACTTGAGGTGTATCTTGAGGTATTAAATATAATTTGGTAATTCTTCTACAAGACACTTGGTGAGGGAGAACAAGTGTATAAAAATAAAAAGAGTAAGAGATCTGTTGAGTAATTTGGGCTAAGCTACTTTAAAGTTTTGACTTCAAAAAGAGCTTGTTCAACTTACACTGAGATGTTTGGGTGAGACCTCTGGGTACTCGTTTTACTCATCATTAAGCACCCAAATCATCATGCAATCTATCTTTTACATTTTAACTAACTTAAATCAAACCATACATCTCCAGGCAACACGAGATGGAAACCTTTTTGTTAAAATCGAGCACGTAGACACCATCAGAATCATGATGACCTGACAGTTAAGCTTGAAATGTTGTAGTTTTGAAATGAATGGGCCAACCTTTCAAGCTCAGAGAAAAACCACAATGCAAAGGAAGTTCGACTATCTTATGTTTACCAAACCAAATCAGCATCTTAGACAGGATGAGAGAGACTAGCTATACCTACTATGTCTAACCACAAAGCATCTACATTTCACCCAGATTCACAAAGATGAAAACCATGAACCAGGTGTAGGACGAATCTTGTTCAAGGAAGGAAAATGCCTTCAAAATCAGACCAAAGGAACATTCAGGATGTGCTACAGAACGTCTTGAGATCCTCAAATCTACACGCCAATAGAACTGACTAGAAACAACAGATTATTAACTAGTACTAGTAGGAGAATGTGAGTGCTTCTTACGTGGCATGATCCCCTGGTTAACCAGTTCTTCTCGAGTCCGTCTCTGCTGAAGTTTGAGTTGGAGCACTAGAAGAAAACAAGAAATCAAGTCAAAGATGAAGACATTTAGTCAACTATCAAGGATGAAAATTGGGCAAAATGACTAATTCAACTCTGACTACACAACAGGTTTACAAAGAGGTTTACAAAGACTCATTCTTGGGACATCATTTTGCACTGTTACGCAACAATAGGTAGATTGGTTGGTTGGTTTTAGAAGAGCAAAATCAACTATGCACATCACACGTGCACACACACAAAATTATACATACATATACATGAAATGTATAATACATTTCATAGAGTTTAAACCCAGTAAAAAAGATAAGAGTGCTAGTATGATGCTAACAGACCGGTCTTGTGCAATGAAAACACTTTAATCTCTCAAAACAGAAGCACATCTGAAAGTTACTGTGAGGAAATTACTTCACTGTAGTTCATTACTATTCTAATGCATCGATATTTGCATGTTCGGGAGACAGCACGCTATAAACATGACAAAATACAGCATGACAGAAGACACATAAGTTGATAAAATACCCGGCGAGCAGCTCGATCTGTCTCCTTCATCCTCCTCTCGAACAAGCTCTTCCTGACAGCCAGCAGAGAGCTTATCAGTCTGAGAGGAGAGAGTACAGACTACAACATACTTCCTCTTCCTGTTTCTGCATTCAATTTAAAACAGAAGTATGCGAGATGTTTCCACGGCTTACCACAGGAAGAAAGACTGTCAATTCTATTAAATGAGTGTTTGAATCTAAATAGTGATTAAACCAAGAAACACATAAAAAAAAGATCCTGGCACATCTACCGTGTAAAATACAACATTCAGTAACAGCCAGAGGCTTTGAAATGTATACTACGTCAAGCAAACATCTTTACAGGTTATCTGGGTTTGGACTGAAACCTCAAAAGGTACAGTCACAACAAAATATTCGCTTGATCAAGAGATTTACCAGTAAAGCCACAAAGAGACAGCAAACTGCTTATTTGCATATATAAATTATCCTATAATAATATAATTGTCATAATGCGAACAAATATCCATCAATGCCCTCAAAACAAGTCAAGCAACTATCTCTTCCGCTAGAAGAAACACCAATAGCACCACAATGAAAAATGCTTGCTGCGTGTCAGACTTTATCGAAACATTTATGGTGGGTAAAAATGTAAAGCCTCAGAATCGTATTTTGGTATCATCCCGCTTCAAACATCTAGGAGAATGCAAAACCAAGCCGTTCATGTAACAAACACGCAACTAAAACACCACCACAGAGGGAACGGGCTCTGTTAGATTAATAACCTGATACAAGGCTAAATTGAGCCATCTCTCGCTGTGGTTTTGGTTCTCGCATTGACGTTTTGACACATTTGCTCCCCGGCGTCATCATTAACCATGTGGCATAGTCAACATGTACTAATCGAGATGTTAGAGGAATCACAAAAAGAGCTGTCAGAACATGTAGAAAAACTTCAATCAAATAAACAAATATTTAAACAATTTCGTCAAGAAATGTAACAAAATATGTAATATACTGTATGTGACCCTGGACCACAAAACCAGCCATAAGGGTCAATTTTTTGAAATTGAGATGTATACATCTTCTGAAAGCTGAAGCTTTCCATTGATGCATGGTTTGTTAGGATAGAACAATATTTGGCCAAGATACACTTATTTGAAAATCTAGAATCTGAGGATGCAAAAAAATCTAAATATTGAGAAAATCGCCTTTAAAGTTGTCCAAATGAAGTTCTTAGCAATGAATATTACTAATCAAAAATTAAGTTTTGATATATTTATGGTAGGATATTTACAAAATACTTTCATGGAACATGATCTTTACTTAATATTGTAATGATTTTAGGCATAAAAAAAAAAATAAAAAAATTTGCTACAAATATACCCCAGCGACTTAAGACTGGTTTTGTGCTCCAGGGTCACATATATGATGTAAAATATATGTAAAATACATAGTATTAATATGAACACACATTATAATTCACAATACTCTTAATATCAATAGTATATCAATACATATTTCTACAAATTAGGTCTTGCACAAGTATGAGAAAAAGTATGAAATGGCAGTCATTACTGTAAAACATTTTGATGGTAATGATATGTACTTGTTACGTCAAATGGTAGCATAGTTCGAGATAAAATCTCCTCACAATAGCATTTTATCACTCATCTGACAACTATAAAAGTGTGTTTTTGAACATGGCTGATGTTGTTGAGGTCTGAACCTGTCAGCACGGGTAAATTTACTAACCGAGCGCCTACAGCACCTGTTCACATGCTGTTTGTGTTGTGGAATAGAGCCAGTGCTGCACCTGTTGCGCTGCTAAATTGTGATCTGGCTTTAGGTCATCACAACAGCTGATGGGCTGCTGAATTTTGATCTGGTGTGAGGTCACTAAAGATGATCGGGAGGTGAAATCGAGATGGCTGGCAGGAGGTGTGTGCAAGCGTTTCAGGAGGACAACGGTGCTAACATACACACTAAACCTCAATGTTGTGACTTGTGAGTTAATGATTGTCGCACGCACTGTAAGCAAGAGAATTGAAGCTGATTACTCATAATTGCAGTTTTAGGGATCTAAAGATGGTCCGGGAAAATTGTGTGTGTGTGTGTTATGTGTGAGCTTTCCTTCAGTGTCAGAGTGAGATACTGCAGCACAAACTACTGCCAAAACACATCATCCACATTGATATAGCAATGTAATTTCATCCTCAGAGACCTGAAGAGTGAGAACAAAGGCAGAAAATAAAGGGATGCACGTCCTAACTAGGCTCTATCAGGTCCTAACTTCTGCTCTATCATGTGTTTGACATTTCCCCAAATGAAACATTGAAAAATGCTGCAAGATGCTGCTAAATAATCCATTAAAGCACGTTTACTATATAGTTTAACACGGTTTAACATAGTTTTATGGCTTTTACCCATGTGTAGAACTTATTTTCTTACATATTTACATAGAAAATATATAATTTATCTGTAAATATTAAATAAATATTACATGGGTAAAATGCAAGTAGTATAAATTATATTTTATATATGTAATTATATGCCATAAAAACATTAGCCACACAGTTAAATGGTGAAATTGTCAAATATATGAAACTACAATATTAAAATGACCATTTAATGAAGCAGTATATTTTTTTCTTGAACTGAATAATGCTAAAATAAAATCAATCACAAAAATGAATAAACTCCTTACTTGCTGCTGATTAATATTAGGTAGTTGTTAAAGGAATAGTTTACCCCAAAATTTAAATTGTCATCATTTACACAGCCTCATAATGTTCCAAACCTGTATAAGGTTCATTCTTATGTTGAATACAAAATAACTTATTTTGAAGAACCAAACAGTTGTTGGTCCCCATTGACTTCCATAGTAGGGAAAGACATACTATGGAAGACAATGGGGACCATCAACTGTTTGATTACCAGCATTCTTCAAAATATCTTCTTTTGTGTTCAGCATTAGAAAGAAACTCATATAAGTTTGGAAAACTATGAGGCTGTGTAAATGATGACAAAATTTCAGTTTAAATTTACAGTAGCATCAAGGGATTTAAAATATGATCATGCAGAATAAGGCATTAATATGTATTTTATAAGTAATAATTAACAGCCAATATTCTAGTAATATTCATGCCAATAAGCAACTAGTTAACAGTGAGAACTAACTAAAGTGTTACCCATCTGTCAGACGATCAAGATAAAAAATTCAACAATGCCAGGATATAAACTGATCTGACCCTTGTAAATGAGTTGTTTTACTTTGTGTTTGTCACTACAAATCTCACAGTTAAACTAAGCTCACAATGCACAACTTATTGTGCGTTTGGAATCCCTTCATCTTTCTCTGTAGCTTGTTCTCCATGTTTCTATTTGAGTCCTCACAGTCATACTGTACCTGACACTCAATCTGTGTGGCAGGCCGCTGAGCTGCTGCTGAGTTATTGAGGATATCACTTTAAATTACACCTCATGTCTCAAATTGCGACCTGCAGGACACCTAAATGTGCTGATCAAGCATGTGTGTGTGTGTGTGTGTGTGTGTGTGTGTGTGTGTGTGTGTGCATGAGCTGATGCTTCTTCATCCTGGATTGTGGGAATGTCGTCGCTCTGGTTCCCTTATCACCCATGACGTGCCATGCACAGCACACACAATCACACAAACACATGCAAACAGCTCAGTAGATCATGCCTGCTGTTTACAGGTCTCACTAGCTAATAAAATATTCAATAATACAACATCACTGCTAACATTTGATCTAATTACATCTGATTGCTAATCCACAGCTAATTTAAACTCTTTCAACACGCTTACTCGATGAGTGCATCTCAAAATTGAATTCCTGTCATCATTTTCTCACCCTCAAGTTGTTCCAAACCTGTATGAATTTATTTTCTTCTGCTGAACACAAAATATATTTTGAAGAATGTTGGGAACCAAACAGTTGACGGTAGTAATTGACTTCCATAGCATTTCCCCCCCCCCCCCCATACTACGGAAGTCAATTGGGTACATCAACTGTTTGGTTACACACATTCTTCAAAATATCTTTGTTTGTGTTCAGCAGAAGAGTAAATGATGGCAGAATTTTCATTTTTGGCTACACAAACCCTTAAGCAAGACTTCAATGGTGGCTCAAGTATAGTTTACACAAAATGGTGTACCATTACATGGTAATGAAACCATGTTGCAGCGTTGTTATTGCTAACTAATATTATTTTTATTATTTAATTATAAACATAAATATTAGATTAAAAACTAAACTAAAAAAATAAAATTAGAAAAATAGCTTTGGCAACTAACTGAAATATGCTTAAGTTAAAGTAATAAACTTACTAAAACTTCAAAAATAAATAAACAAACAAATAAATAAATAAAAATTCAAGCTTTATATATTAATGTATTTATTTTGTTAATTTAAAAAATATATAATTTAAAACATGACAACTAAAAATGTTATGTAAAATATTAACAGTATATTAATAAAATATTAATTAAAAATATTAACAGTATATAAATAATAATAAAATAACACTGTAAAACTCCACACCACTATGCTAAGTTGGTTGCCAGGGTGTTGCCAAGCAGTTGCTAGTGTTCTAAATGTTCTGTGTGATAGCTTGCTGGCCCACAGGTTTATGTGATTTTTTTCTCCATTTTTATCCTCTGCCAGGCCAATATTAATATTGTAAGTCTAAAAGCGTAAAACAGTAATAGTACACCCCACAAAGCCACACAATTTGAGATCTCAATCATATCTGTAGCACAACGGTGCGGGTCGAGCTAATCAAAGTTTAATTGACTTAGGGGTCTTTTCAAACGCTCACTAAAGTTTGTTGGTCTGAACGCACACATGCAACACGACTCCACACCTTCTCTCAGACTCAGGCAGGCACGCCGCTCACGGTCCAATCGGACGGCTTGTTTCTTCACGCCACGGCTGATTGGAGCAGATCCAAAAGGGGTGGGGCTGGCGTGGAGCCACGAGCTGGTGTCCAGCATGGTGGTCAGGTTTTTAAAAAAAGATTTCAAAATGTCAAAAAAAAGTGCTATAGTGCTTTTCCTTCAAAGAGACGCTGAAGTTTCTAACTCCAAAAACTTCATTCAGCCTTTGTGTCTTTCATATTTCGCCTGTTTCAGTCATTCACTCAGAACTGCTGATCTGCTAACAGGAATCCAGATGAGAGAAAAAGAGCGTGGAAAATGATGGAAAATAAATAAATAAAAAATAAAGGAATATATCTGATGAGAAGAAACAGCCACATCAAAGATCCAGAGCTCCTGCTGTTGCAGAAGCAGCATGGAGACTGAAGTTATCCGCAGGGAAAGGTGTGTGTGTGTGTCTGTGTGTGACAGCACTACCGTACAACCACAGCTGTTCCTCAAGTCATTCAGTCCACACACACACACACACACACACACATTTGTGCTGAGTAGTGTGTGCTTTATTAAAGCAGCCCACTCTGCACTCAATGACCTCTCTCTGCTGACAGAATGACACACGCAAACGCACATTCGCAGTCACAGAAGTGTGTTTCTCAATATGAATATATGGCTGAATTTAAAATCTGTGAAATATGACTTCCTAAAAATGTGCAGATTTCTGGCGGCTGCATGGAGAACATCACAATTGTCTGGTGCAGCTATTTAAAGCTGCTGTATTTATGGAAATACATCCAAAGTCTGTCTGACAGCCACACCTCACCGCTAAGGTGTAAAATCGCTCCCTTCGGCAGGTGTTTTAGGAGACTTTTTTAGCAAATGTGGCGCAGACTTATTCCTGTAGCTCATTTGGTTTTACACGCCGAAGTGTGAGGGTGTAAAATATACTTGGAGGAGACAAATCAAGAAAGATGCGTGCATTTTATAGATAAACTTAGCACTTAAGAAAATGTGACAGCTCAAGGGTGACAGAAATGAGGAACTGCATTTTAATGAATAAAATGTGTGTATATATAAACAGTCCTGTCTCCTGCATCATGAGTTACAAATGGAGTCTCTCATCAGTGTTGTTAATGTTAACTAAAACAAAAACTAAAACAATACAAAAAAAAAATTGTTAATTTAAATAATGCTGAGACGAAATAAAATAGAATTATTATATGGAAAAAAAAGGATCTACTGCAATGAATGGGTGCCGTCAGAATGAGAATCCAAATAAAACATCACAATAATCCACAAGCAAACCAAACGACTCCAGTCCGTCAGTTAATGTCTTATAAATTTAACAGCTGTGTGTTTGTAAACAAATCCACCAGTTTAAAGTCATTCTTAAGATGTTTTTTGGCTTGTAAGCGGGCACGCTCTGTGCATATTTCTCTCCTGATTCAGACAAGATAACTGGAGAAAGCTACAGTCAGGTCCATAAATATTGGGACATCGACACAATTCTAACATTTTTGGCTCTATACACCACCACTATGGATTTCAAATGAAACGAACAAGATGTGCTTTAACTGCAGACTGTCAGGTTTAATTTGAGGGTATTTACATCCAAATCAGGTGAACGGTGTAGGAATTACAACAGTTTGCATATGTGCCTCCCACTTGTTAAGGGACCAAAAGTAATGGGACAGAATAATAATCATAAATCAAACTTTCACTTTTTAATACTTGGTTGCAAATCCTTTGCATTCAATTACAGCCTGAAGTCTGGAATGCATAGACATCACCAGACGCTGGGTTTCATCCCTGGTGATGCTCTGCCAGGCCTCTACAGCAACCGTCTTCAGTTCCTGCTTGTTCTTGGGGCATTTTCCCTTCAGTTTTGTCTTCAGCAAGTGAAATGAATGCTCAATCGGATTCAGGTCAGGTGATTGACTTGGCCATTGCATAACAGTCCACTTCTTTCCCTTCAAAAACTCTTTGGTTGCTTTTGCAGTATGCTTTGGGTCATTGTCCATCTGCACTGTGAAGCGCCGTCCAATGAGTTCTGAAGCATTTGGCTGAATATGAGCAGATAATATTGCCCGAAACACTTCAGAATTCATCCTGCTGCTTTTGTCAGTAGTCACATCATCAATAAATACAAGAGAACCAGTTCCACTGGCAGCCATACATGCCCACGCTACCACCACCATGCTTCACTGATGAGGTGGTATGCTTAGGATCATGAGCAGTTCCTTGCCTTCACAGTTCTGGAACAACATCCTATGGACAGATGAGATCAAGATCAACTTGTACCAGAGTGATGGGAAGAGAAGAGTATGGAGAAGGAAAGGAACTGCTCATGATCCTAAGCATACCACCTCATCAGTGAAGCATGGTGGTGGTAGCGTGGGCATGTATGGCTGCCAGTGGAACTGGTTCTCTTGTATTTATTGATGATGTGACTACTGACAAAAGCAGCAGGATGAATTCTGAAGTGTTTCGGGCAATATTATCTGCTCATATTAAGCCAAATGCTTCAGAACTCATTGGACGGCGCTTCACAGTGCAGATGGACAATGACCCAAAGCATACTGCAAAAGCAACCAAAGAGTTTTTGAAGGGAAAGAAGTGGACTGTTATGCAATGGCCAAGTCAATCACCTGACCTGAATCCGATTGAGCATGCATTTCACTTGCTGAAGACAAAACTGAAGGGAAAATGCCCCAAGAACAAGCAGGAACTGAAGACGGTTGCTGTAGAGGCCTGGCAGAGCATCACCAGGGATGAAACCCAGCATCTGGTGATGTCTATGCGTTCCAGACTTCAGGCTGTAATTGACTGCAAAGGATTTGCAACCAAGTATTAAAAAGTGAAAGTTTGATTTATGATTATTATTCTGTCCCATTACTTTTGGTCCCTTAACAAGTGGGAGGCACATATGCAAACTGTTGTAATTCCTACACCGTTCACCTGATTTGGATGTAAATACCCTCAAATTAAAGCTGACAGTCTGCAGTTAAAGCACATCTTGTTTGTTTCATTTGAAATCCATTGTGGTGTGTATAGAGCCAAAAATGTTAGAATTGTGTCGATGTCCCAATATTTATGGACCTGACAGTATATTATGGATAGAGGACTCATATTTTAGCTGAATAGCTGGAAGCAATGGTTTGAAGTTTAAAACGTCTTTTGGCTTTTTGCTTAAAGGGATCCCTGGGAATTAAGACTTGTATGGCTTAATATAACGTAAATGATGTCTCTTACTGAAATATGTAGTAGAAAACCCATTAAAGAATTACATATCATATCATATCATATGTCTTTATTGTCATTGTACAAGTACAACGAAATTGAAAAAGCAAACCTTTAAGGTGCAAGAACAATAAAAAGAAAAATAGAAAGCTAGGCATATTTATACCTAGAAACATACAAAAACACAACAGGAGAAACATACAAGCACAACTCAACATTTACAGATTACATTCACATTTCTGCCGGTCATTGCACGATCCCGTTTTATTGCACAGTAAATGATTGCACAGTTGATAATTACTGAGTGTTTAATTCTTGGTTGTGTTCAGTGCAGTTATGGCTCTGGGGTAAAAACTGTTTTTTAGTCTGTTAGTCCGAGTTTTCATTATTCTGTAACGTCTGCCTGAGGGCAGCAGTTCAAAATGAGTGTGTCCGGGGTGAGATGGGTCTCTGAGAATGTTATGTGCCTTCCTGAGACAGTGGGAACTGTAACGATCTTCCAGGGAGGGGAGGGGGCAACCGATAATCTTTTGGGCCGTGTTGACGACCCTCTGGAGCGCCTTCCTCTCTGCGACTGTACAGCTGGAAAACCACACACAGATGCAGTATGTGAGGATACTCTCTATGGTGCAGCGGTAGAATGACACCAACAGTTTCTGTGTGAGTTGATTTTTCCTAAGAATTCTCAGAAAGTATAGTCTCTGCTGTGCCTTCTTGATGGTAGCGGTGGTATTGGTGCTCCAGGTCAGGTTATCATCAAGGTGAACGCCCAGGAATCGGAAATTGGATGCCCTTTCCACACAGTCCCCATTGATGAACAGGGGCTTAATGTCCGTTTTCTTTCTCCTACAGTCAATAATCAGTTCCTTGGTTTTGGTGGTATTCAGGGCCAGGTTGTTTTCTATACACCACACTGACAACTGCTCCACCTCGTCCCGGTATGCGGACTCGTCTCCCCCAGAGATGAGCCCCACCACGGTGGTATCATCAGCAAACTTGATGATGGTGTTGCTGGAGTGGATGGGGGTGCAGTCATGGGTGTAGAGGGTGTAAAGAAGGGGACTCAGCACACAGCCCTGGGGGGAGCCGGTGCTGAGGCTAAGGCATGAAGAGGAGTGGCGGCCTACCCTCACCTTCTGCGGGCGATCGGACAAAAAGTCCTTAATCCACAGACAGATGGAGAGAGATATTCCTAGGTCTAACAGTTTGGTCAGCAGTCTGTCGGGGAGGATGGTGTTAAATGCCGAGCTAAAGTCCACAAATAGCAGCCGCGCGTAGCTCCCCTGCTGCTCCAGGTGACATAGAGCCGAGTGGAGAGCTGTGGTGATGGCATCCTCCGTGGACCTATTGGCTCTGTAGGCGAACTGGTGAGGGTCGAAGCTGGGTGGGAGGATTGAGACTATGTGGGTCCGAACCAGCTTCTCAAAGCACTTCATAATGATGGGTGTGAGTGCAACTGGACGGTAGTCATTCAGACAGCTGATGGTGTTCTTCTTCGGGACTGGAATAATTATGGAGGTCTTCAGGCAGGATGGAACAGCAGCCTGAGAGAGGGACTGGTTAAAGATCTTGGTGAAGACCCCTGCCAGCTGGCCCGCACAGTCCCTCAACACCTGTCCCGAGACACCATCAGGACCCATAGCTTTCCTCGGGTTCACGGCCCTCATTGTGCGCCTCACCTCGTGCTCCTCCACCGTGATGATGTAGCTGCTGTGGGCTGGTGGATGTGTTTCGGCGGTCCCTGTTGGCTCCACCTCGAAACGGGCGAAGAAGTGGTTCAGCTCCTCCGCCAGTGAGGTGTCACCGTCAGTGGCCGAGAAATTGCTGGGTCTATAGTTGGTCATGTGCTGGACCCCCTGCCACACCTGCCTGGGGTTGTTACTCTGGAAGCAGTCCTCAATTCTCCTCCTCTGGGCAGCCTTGGCCTCTCTGATCCCTCTCTTCAGGTCAGCTCTGGCAGCACTATATAGCACCCGATTGCCAGACCTGAAGGCTGTGTCCCTCTCCCTGAGCAGGCGCAGCACCTTTTTTGTCATCCAGGGCTTTGTGTTGGGATAGACCCGGATGTATTTGTCCACAGTGACAGTGTCTGTGCAGTGCTTGATGTATCCCAGGACCGCTGCTGTGTACTGCTCCAGGTTCTGGTGTTCAAAGATCTCCCAGTCTGTTGACTCAAAGCAGTCCTGCAACTGTTGGGAAGCACCTTCAGGCCAGATTTTTACAATTTTGGTTATGGTAGGAGCTCTTTTCCTCAGGGGGGTATATGCTGGAATTAAGTGCACGGACATGTGATCTGACAGGCCCAGATGTGGTAGTGGCTTGGCCCTAAAGCCCATGCTGATGTTAGAATAGACCTTATCCAGTGTATTTGCTCCCCTGGTGGCACACTTAACGTGCTGATGGAATTTAGGGAGCACTACCTTCAGATTAGCATGGTTAAAGTCCCCTGCAATGATATGAACAGCCTCAGGATACATGCTCTGCTGGTTGCTAATAGTGTCATGTAAATATCCAAGGGCCGAGCTAGCGTTAGCATCTGGTGCGATATACACGGCTGTTAGCATAACAACAGTATGTTCTCTGGCTAGATATAAGGGCCTGCATTTAACAGTTACATACTCCAGGTCCGTGGAGCAGTAACTGCTTACTATCCTAGTATTAGTAACCCATTTGTTGTTTAGGTAAACGCATAAACCCCCTCCTCTGTTCTTACCGGAGTCTGTGGTTCTGTCGTGCCGGTATACAGTGCGGCCTGCTAGCTCGATAGCCGTGTCCGGAATGGATGAATTGAGCCAGGTTTCTGTGATGAGCAGAACGCAGCTGTTCTTCACAATGTTGTTCGTAGCCACCAATAGTCTCAGTTCATCCATTTTATTAACAAGGGATCTTGCATTCGTAAGAAAAATGCTCGGAAGCGGCTGCTTGTGTGGCTGCTTCCTTAGCCTTGCTAGCGCACCCGCCCTGCAGCCTCGCTTCTGCTTCCTCTGCCGGCGCCGCCTACCCCGCCTTCCTGCGGGGATAATAATCCACGGAGAGTCGGGGCTTTTGGCTATGTCCGCCGGGATGTCGTGGGAGCGGAGAAACTCGGCTGTTATAGCCCGCTCACTGAGTAATCCTATTTGTAACAGATCGTGCCGACTGTAAATGTTGCTCGCCCAGCAAGATGTTATCCAGTCGAGTAACCACACACAAAAAAGTAGCCGAAAAAAGCACCGAAAAGGAGAGCCCTGAGCCGCTGCGTCTATGCGCGCCGCCATTTTACAATTATGTTATTTTAAAAAAATCACATCGTTTTATACATATTTTGGACTATGGGGGGCGCCATTATTCTGATGACGTAAAATGGTTGCACTTGGTGAGCTACTAGCGCTACCTGTTGCTATTTTTACCACAACACAACTCGTTAAATAAAATACTGATATGATGACCACAGCTACTGAAAGAGCTTACAGGTGGCGATGGATATAAGTATAGGTTTAAACCAAATGCTGTACCATCGATTTTCCCCCACAAGGAGTCTAAACGGCCCGGATCTCGAGGGAAATACCACGGCTGCGCCATGGTACAACAGTTATACCCATTCTCTCAAGAAAGAAACTCGTAATCTTGAGCGCAAATGGAGAAAAACTAACTTGGAAGTTTTTAAAATTGCGTGGAAAAACAGTATGTCCAGCTATAGACAGGCTCTAAAAGCTGCCAGGACCGAGCATATCCGCAAACTCATAGATAATAACCAAAATAATCCAAGGTTTATATTTAGCACAGTGGCTAGACTAACAAATAACCAGACGTCACCCGATCTAAATATTCCCTCACAGTTTAATAGTAATGACTTTATGAATTTCTTCACTGATAAAATAGATAACATCAGAAATACAATAACTAATGTAGATTCTACGGCGTCTAGTACTTCAGCCTCATTCACCACACCCAAAGAAAAACTGCAGTGCTTTTCAACTATAGGACAGGAAGAGCTAAATAAACTTATCACCACATCTAAACCAACAACATGTCTATTAGATCCTGTACCCACTAAATTACTGAAAGAGTTACCTGTAGCAGAAGAACCGCTTCTCAATATTATTAACTCATCGTTATCTTTAGGTCACGTCCCTAAACCATTCAAGCTGGCAGTTATTAAGCCTCTTATTAAGAAGCCACAACTAGATCCTAGTGATCTGGCAAATTACAGACCCATCTCAAATCTTCCGTTTATGTCTAAAATTTTAGAAAAAGTTGTGTCTGCTCAATTGTGCTCATTCTTGCAAAAAAATGATCTCTGTGAAGAATTTCAGTCAGGTTTCAGGCCCCGCCATAGCACAGAAACTGCACTTGTTAAGATTACAAATGACTTGCTTCTTGCATCAGACCAAGGCTGCATCTCATTGCTAGTTTTACTTGATCTTAGTGCTGCGTTCGACACTATAGATCATGACATACTCGTAGATCGATTACAAAACTATTCAGGTATTCAAGGGCAGGCTTTAAGATGGTTTAGATCCTACCTGTCCGATCGCTACCACTTTGTTTATTTAAATGGGGAGTCATCTCAATTATCACCAGTAAAGTATGGAGTACCACAAGGATCTGTCCTAGGTCCTCTGCTGTTTTCAATATACATGCTGCCCCTTGGTAATATTATTAGAAAATACGGGATTAGTTTCCATTGCTATGCTGATGATACTCAACTATATATCTCAACAAGACCAGATGAAACTTCTAAATTATCTAAGTTAACTGAGTGTGTTAAAAATGTAAAAGATTGGATGACCAATAATTTTCTCCTATTAAATTCAGATAAGACAGAGATATTACTTATTGGACCAAATAACAGTACACAGAATCTCTTGGATTACAATTTGCAACTAGATGGATGTCATGTTACTTCCTCTACAGTCAAAAATCTGGGTGTTATATTAGACAGCAACTTGTCTTTTGAAAAACATATTTCCAATGTTACAAAAACAGCATTCTTCCATCTTAGAAACATTGCCAAGCTAAGGAACATGTTACCTGTTTCTGATGCAGAAAAGCTAGTTCATGCATTCATGACCTCTAGACTGGACTATTGTAATGCACTGCTAGGTGGTTGTCCTGCATCTTCAATAAACAAGCTACAGGTAGTCCAAAATGCAGCAGCTAGAGTCCTTACCAGGTCAAGAAAATATGATCATATTACCCCAATTTTACAGTCTCTGCACTGGCTACCTATTAAGTACCGTATCAGTTACAAAATATTATTACTTACCTATAAGGCCCTAAATGGTTTAGCTCCTGCGTACCTAACTAGTCTTCCATCTCACTACAATCCATCACGCTCCCTAAGGTCGCAAAACTATGGACTCTTGGTAGTACCTAGAATAGCAAAGTCCACTAAAGGAAGTAGAGCTTTTTCATATTTGGCTCCCAAACTCTGGAATAGCCTTCCTGATAACGTTCGGGGTTCAGACACACTCTCTCTGTTTAAATCTAGATTAAAGACACATCTCTTTAGCCAAGCATTCACATAATGCATTCATATAATGCATCTCATAATCTTGTACTGCAGTTATATCTGATCAAACGCACATTATTATTCTTTAGCTTGGGTTGAACAAATAATTTTTGCTTGAATGGAACAACAGCTACGCTAATTATATCTCTTTGTTTCTCTGTTTCTGCCACGGGATGTTAGTAACTAGGAGTTACACAAGCTTCAGTCTGGATCCAGCCCTTAAATGATCTGAGATGACCAAACACCTGAGAAGAGATGATGCCGACCCCTCGGAGGACCTCAGAGGATGCCAACCTATGATCCCCCAACAACATGCAGAATGAACAAATTTTGCCATAAGTTAATATATTAAGTTTCTACAATGTATAAATATATTGTAGAAACTTAATTTCCTGTAAAGCGCTTTGCAACGATTGTATTGTAAAAAGCGCTATACAAATAAACTTGAATTGAATTTAATTGAAATTCGCGCTGAGAAACTTCTCTAGTGGCCGCGCGTCATGATTAGCGTCGACATGCTTACATCCTAACAGATGGCATCTAGCGGTTCTTGTCTCAGCCATTTGTAAGCTCTTTCAGTAGCTGTGGTCTACTAAAAGACTCTAGGGCTGCCACTAACGACTATTTTTATTTAGATTAATCTATCGACTAATTTATCGATTAATCGATTAATCTAAACGATTAATTTCCCACCAAAAACCAACAATTTTACTTAAGAATATTTTATTAAACCAAATTAAATCCAAATTTCTATGAAATCCTTTTTTAAAGCAAGAGTAAAGTGCAACAGAGTGCAAGAAGCAAGTGTACATCTCATCTCAGTCCAAATCACTGAAATCAAAGTTCAGTATTATAGTGTAAGAATGACAACATATCCACGTGTTCTAGTCTAATAATACAATTATAATCAGTATTTTAAATAAAGGAGTATTTACCAGAATTTATTTAGGAGAAAAATTTAAATGTGCAGTATTTCTAGAAAGAAAGAAAAATGTTTTTTTTAACATAAAATCAATTAATTGGAGATGCTTTTGATTATTAAAATTTAATGGAACCATTAAAATGGAATCCAGAAAATAATGGAAAAAGAATTTGGTACAGATAAAACTGTAAAACTCAATTAATTAGACAGGCTTTTTGATTAATAAAATTTAATTTAACCATTAAAACAGAGTATAGAAAAATTAAAATGGAAAAAACTGAATTTGGAAATAAAAAGGATTTCATAGGTCCCTATAATTATAATTATTTGTAATTATTTGTGGTAATAATAATAGATGTAAGTGAACAATAGCTTTTAAATGACTTAAAATACATATAATAGCAATGATGCAATAATAATTAGTTCAAATAAAGTATCAAAAGCAAGAAATCATATGGTTTTATTGAACAAAACTGTTAAAATACATAATGTATTATAAACAATAGAGCTAATGTAGATGACGCATAACAACAAAGGCCTGCAGGTGGCGCCTGATGATTATTATTACGCATTACTGCGCGATCTAATCCTTGTTTAATATTGACCAAGCACCATTTAATTCAAATGTTCACTTAATCTTTAATATTTTGCCATTTCTTTAGGACAGAAATGCTATTGTCACTGTAATTAAATGAATATGTGGACATCAAAACGTGTAACCTCAGAGTGAGGGTTTGAGCTTTTATTTTGAAATCGCGATATATTCTCCTGTGTTTGCACAGGTTTATAAATTATTTACCTTACAAATCTGATGAAATGGCGCACGTTGCGTTCCCAGATGAACATTACAATAAACCCAAACTCACAACAACATGCAGAGATGGAGTTTGAGAGGCTCCACACATGTAAATGATAACAGTTTCTGTGAACTACTGTGAAAGGAGCCACTGTGAGACGCACGTACTTAACCTACAGGCATGTACATAATTAAAGCGCATATACTGTGTTAGAACTGCATCGCATATAATTAATTAAATCATAGCGTTTGTGAATTCACAATAATGCTTAATTGTGATTTTTAAATGGGTTTAATATCATGCAGCCTTGGAAAATAGTCTAATAATATGTTTTATGGATTCTCGTCCGTGAAATGCGGCACTTCCGGTATGCATACACGGTATTTTGCTGGTTAGTCGACGCAAGCAAAATGAAGTCGATGATTTTTCAAAATCGACTAGTCGACTAAAATCGACGAATCGCGACAGCTCTAGACTCAAAGGCATCAGGGCTAAAGTGCAATGCAATGTTGCCAAACAAACATGCAGTCGCCCCCAAAAATGATTCAGACAGCAACTGAAATTTACACTTAGAAAATTAATGGCATTGGATAAGATAACAACTATATAAAAGCATCCAAATATTATTTTTGTCTTGACTGTACTGCATAAAGACAGAACATACACTATGTCTTCTGTAAACACACATGTCGCTGAAACAATTGGATTTATTTCAAAATAATTTTTAAAAAAGTCTTACAAATCATACACATAATGAAGCAATAAGCACCAAACTCTTATACAACATTATGCAACTCATTTCCGGTTCCTGTACAGAAAGTGCAAGTGACATTGCAGACAGAGTAGAGTGCGTGTCTGCAGCCAGACCCTTCTCACCAGGGCCGATGCATTAACCTCAACGAGGCACTTAAAATCAGGTCGCTCACGGCTGGTTAAAAGCATCTGCTAAATGGCTACTCACTTGCCAGACTGTGTATATAGTGCAAGTGATTTCAGGCTGCCCAATACTTTTCCAGGATAAAAAAAAAAAAAAAAGGGCTGAAAAGATCCACTGGGAGGCAGTAGCGACACCTCACAGATAACATGGCTCCTACAACTAGATTTTTAATCTGAATTTCAGTCTTTCATATTTAGAGTTTGTGGGATGTGAGTGTGGGTGTTTTCAAAGATTAGTAACACAAAATAACACTAGAAACCATTATTAGCCAGGGGCTGGTCACCATATGCTAAACACAGTTAATCAGCTTAGCCATGTGCGAGCATGTGCTCGTTTGCAGATCAGAACACTAAGCCTATCATATCAAATCATAACATTATGTCTAAGCCTAATTGTGCATGTTAGTGAAAGTAAATGTATTTGTTCTGATTCTGGTAACACTTTACAATACAATCCATTACTTAGATGGATACCTCACCCACAAATGAAAATTCTGTCATCACCCTTTAGCTGTTTAAGAGTCATTCTTCTGTTGAACACAAAAGAAGATATTTTGAAGAATGTTAGTAACCAAACAGTTGCTGATAGCCACTGACTTGGAAGTCAATGACTAAAGGCAACTGTTTGGTTACCAACATTATTTAAAATACCTTATTTTGTGTTCAACAAATGATGACAAATGTTTCATTTTTAGGTGAACTCTATCTTTAATGCAATAGCTAACAATAAAACAAGTAATACATTTGTTACAGCATTTATGTATCTTTGTTAATGTTACTTAAACTACAACTTTATTTTTAGTTCATGTTAGCGCAGGTCCTCTAAATAATATTAAGTAACTTTTGATTCTAATAATGTATTATCAAATGTTGAAACTAGCTTTAACTGAGATTAATAAATGCTTTACAGGTATTCTTCATTGTTAGAGCAAGTTAATTAATGTAGTTATCTAATGTTAACAAATGGAACCGTATTGTAGTGTTAACATAATTTTTTAGCAATTATTAAAAAAAGACTTTTTAAATTCTGTGATTGCACACAGAGGGTCCAAGATCAGCATCCGATAAGTACTAAATGAAAACAACATTGCTTGCCAATTGGCTGCTAGGTTTACAAATAACAAGCAACAAAATGCATTGTCTAAAATTAATCGTACCTCATTTCTATTACATTTTTGGTGAAAACTGACCATCAGAAGATTATCTAGGATTGTCTTAAGTTTTATTTCCTCCATAACTCCATGTGGTGACACAGACATATACTGTATGTGAAAAATTCTTCCACCCAGACAAAAATATGAGGAACAAAATCAGTCCTGGCGTTGTTCTGACAGCCGGCGTTTCACAAAGCGATGGAGACTGACTCATCTCATATACTGTATTGTGCAGCGAGTGACACAATGACCTGCACTGATTGCCAGAAATACATAAGGAAAAACAGCTAAATAATATCAGCATGATTGAAAAATAATTTGAGTACGAGATATATTTATGACAAATAAGTTCTCAATTCACCTGTTATTGGGTAGTGTGGCAAAAAGTTAATTTTAGACCATCAGCTTAACTCTACAGTATATATGCAAGTTGCTTGATAAAAATAAACAGCGTACAGTATGTTTACCTAATTTTGAACAAGAAATTTTTAAAAATGGTAAATTTATAGAAGCAATAAGCAACTCTAAACTGTACATTACTGTGATTTTACCAGCACTCTGTACCTAGAAACAATTTGGCTCTAGATTACTATAAAAATAAAATACTAAATTTTTTAAATACTATTTACGCATCAGAAAATTCTCTAGAGTCAGTTACTGTAATTCAGAAAATAATGGGACATCTGTCATATTGGTATTGGTTATTACATAAGTAAAGCTTATGAATGCTGTGTTCACAAATACTGCAGTCAGAGTTATTGAAGATTCTGTGGTCTTTAGATTTATTAATTACATGCAAACAATTTTGCATTACAATAAGCTCACCATTCTTCCTCTCATGAATAGGAAGCAAGTTGGGGGCGGGCTGAAGAGACAGTTCTTGCAGCTCATTGGTTACGGCATCACTCTGTGGACTGGAGGCGGAGCCTGTGGTATCAGTAGGG
Organism: Schizothorax lantsangensis; assembly: GCA_027422415.1. Lineage (NCBI taxonomy): Eukaryota > Metazoa > Chordata > Actinopteri > Cypriniformes > Cyprinidae > Schizothorax > Schizothorax lantsangensis. Next base: position 10,630,609 of record CM049840.1, read on the forward strand.
GCGGTGACACTGGGACTTGACTCCTCCCCCATAGTCGCCATAGTCAAAAACAACCCTAAAATAAAAAGAAATAACAGTATTAAAAGTAATTACAATAGTCATTCATTGTTAACCTACTTTAAGTTAGTATTTAGTAGGCTTGTGTAACTTTAAAGGGAACAAAGTGTAATTTGTGACAACATTTTTTCATGTACAAGGATATTTTCCAGGAAAATGTACAACATTGTGAATATCACCTTTAGTTACATAACAAAGAAAAGGGGCATTCTACTCGAGAGAAAATGTGTGTGTGTGTGTGTGTGCGGTTATATAATCTCACCGCAACAGAAAAAAAAACAGCAGTAACACAAACTCTGCTGCAAGCATTTTAAGCAGATGACAAACACCATCACCATGGTAACATGTTATAACACTTCACATACAGAAAGAGAAACACAAGCAGCATCTCTGCAGTGACAGATTGTGAAGGTATCCGACATAACATCACCCCAACATTGAGTCACGGCCACATCTGCTAATGAGGTTCACCATTTCCAACAATCAACTGCCATTTCAGCATGTTTGCAATATCTGGAACACTTTAATGTTTTTAAAAAAAACAAAACATTTTAGAATGTCTGCAACATCTAGAATGTTAAAATGTTAAAAAAAAGATAATTGCAATATGTTTAATGTAAAGGGAAAAAAATAGAATTTTTAGAATGTCTGCAACACCTAGAACATTTTAATGTTCAAAAAGGAATTTCAGAATGTTTGCAACATCCAAAACATTTGAATGTTCAAACAAGAGAGTTTTTGAATATCTGCTAAAACTAATGTTTGAATATTCAGGAAAATGAGAATTATAGAATGACTAGAAAAACTACAACATTTGAACGTTAAAAAAAAAAAAAAAAAATCTAGTGTTTGAATTAAAAAAAATATATTAATTTAATATACGGATAATTATTCACAATGTATGAGTGTGTGTTTGTAACATCCAGGAAGCATAAAAAATATTTAACACACAACTCTCTTTAAAGGAACTTTTATAATACAATGTATATTGTAATCATTAAATCACAGATTTCTCTTCTTTCAGAGAAATTCAATAAAAACCTCTCAACTTTCTCAGTAAAATGGAGTCTGCTTCCATCAGAACTGATCTCAAGTTACAAAAATCCCCGTTCAAAAAACAACAAAAAAGGTTCAATGTCAGATCCTATCATCTTGCTTTGAATAACAGGGAAATTGTATGGTTAATTCAGCTATTTACTGGAAAGTTGCAAACGTCAACAAAGCTGCAAACTCAAGCACAGGAAACAAATAAAGTAGTACAGCTCATTTATTTGGTAAAGCCCAATTAATATTTAAGCAATATTTAATGAAGATTTTTTCTTAATTTGAGTCTAATTAGGAATTTAAAAAAAGAAGGCTATATTAGTGAGTGAGTTCTATTAGTGAATTCCATTGATTCAGTGGGGCTTTTCACTGAGCTCTTGAAAAAAACAAACAGAAAGTTGTGATAAAACAAACACTTTGTTGCAGAACAAGAGAATTGGTTTTGATAGAAAGATTGTCAGGTGTTTTCAGAAATGCATTACTCTCTACAGGGTTTGAATACAGAGCAGATAACAGCTTAGTCATGTACAGAGTGATTCACACACACACACACACACTTCGTTCTCATCAGGCCATCTGAGCAAAACAGTGCTGCTGGAATCTACTGCCATGGTGATGAATGAGGTCACAATTGGGAAAGCATGATTGACAGGCACATTCTGTTTATATCTCAGTTTCTCTGCACCGCAATTGCTTCGCAAAAGTCATTTATTTTCCCTAATTTCCTTGTTTTTCTTCCCCTTTGTTTGGTTCACAGAACATTTCTGGGTAGTAATACTAAAAATATGAGTGGGAGTATTTTGTGGTGAGTAAAATGTGCTGAGAGCGATGATGAACAGAGGGAAGTGTTGGGAAAAGGGACCGCAAGAGTCTCACATGTACTGATGGGGACAGAATATTAAGCAGCAAAAATGATTTTATTTTATATATATATATATTCTCTCTGACATCTTGACTGTACAGTTGAACACTACACTCACTCACGCTAATCACGGATGACGACACAGACTTTGCTATACACTTAGAGGAAATGTATATCATTTATTGATCATCATGGGAAACTGATGGTCCAGTGCTGGGAACATATTGCACTTACTGACATCATAATCGTACATCACTGCTGACTCGAGGCAGACATTAAAGTGTTTCCAATACACTGTTTTATTACCTCCCAGCCAACTGATCTTTTAAGTCCAATTAAAGTCACACATTTTGGGGTTTTGGCTACTTTTTAGGGTGAGGAATGGGATCAGGATATGACTTAAACCCAAGCATCCAGCATTAACACCACAGCTCAACATGTGTTGCATTTTGACTCAACTTTTAAAATGTGGTTTCCCTCAGGTCTTTGAATTGTAAAATTGTGGGCAGGTTTCTTATTTTAGCTTTCGTGGTCAGTCTGTTTGTTTTTATCTGGGTCAGAAGAATGCAAAACATCATTCCCTCTGGGATGAATGCTCTCTGGCGGTACAATCAGCTTCAGCGGAAGGCAGTTAGATGTTTTTTCTGTTTACCAAGCTAAACAAGTGAGGCACAGACAAGGCAACAGTTTAAGACTACACACTTCACCCAAAAGATGAGGTCACTGGGTCAGAATATCATGCCGTGTGCCTCTGCAAAGTGGCAGCTGGTTAATCCATGCCAGGTGCGGCCAGGACAACTGCTTGGTACTCATCCAAGTGGCACACATTGCCAACTGACTTTCAATCGCACAGTCAAGCAGGCTAATACTGTTATTCTCTCTGAGATACATCAGATTACAGAAGCAAAATGGGTTGTGAATGGCTTTTCATATTGACTTTGACTACTATAGGCTATGGCTAACAAGTCTGCAACCATAGTGGAGAGTACTTCACACACATGCTTAGTATTGTAACATAGCATGAAGTGAACATCTTACAATTAGAGGATCTGGGGGGATGTTAAAACAGAGCTTCTGAGAAGTGCAGAGAACATCAGGGTTTGGGGAATTGCATACGCAGCAGCAAAATAAACACGAGCAGATGTGAGGGGGAAATACCCAGAGGTGTTTACGTGTAGGTGCCTGTCACCTGTCATTCGGTCACCTGATTTATTTCCTGCTCCAAAAAATCCAACGTAATTCCATGTCAGGTGTGAGGCACCATTACCTGAAAGAAAGAAAAATAGGAAAAGAAAAAGCAAAACAATTAGCTAATAAAATAACAGCTGAGATATATTTACATGAGGGGCATTAAAAAGAATGTTCAATTTGTATTTTTCAAATTTTATATTTGTTAGATTTCTTATTTTAAGAAATATTTAATAAATATTATTTATTTTAATTATATAAATAAATATACATATATTTCATTCCATGCTAGATTTTCTTTACAATTTACTTGCTGGAAATTTTAAGCTGGAAATGATATAATATAACTTCATAATTTCCTAAACTTTTGCTGGAAAAATGACACATACTTGCAAAATGCAAAACAATACCAACTGCTTCATAGTTTTCAACATTTTATGAAAATGATGTTTCTAAGTCATTTTTGCTGTTTCCACAAAAGCTAATCCACGTTAGCCAGCAAGATAGCATTGTTGTTGCAAATTCTGATTTGTTACCAAGATAATGTGAAACACTTCACAAAAAGCCAAATGTTCAAGTTTGCAAGGAATAAAAACGCATGTACAAGATCAATGAATCTAACATGTTCAGTATCAACCACATTATTTTAGCATACTATTAAAGTATGTATTAATATTTTGAATTAGCTTTTTAGTTTTTTGAATTAGCAAATTTTAGTATTTTCTTTGTGCTTTTGTCACTTTATTAGGTTTTGTTTTTATTATATATTTCTATATAGATTTATTAGTGCTGCCAAATGATTAATCGCAATTAATCGCATCCAAAATAAAAGTTTTTGTTTACAGAATATATTTGTGTGTACTGTGTATATTTATTATGTATATATAAACACACACACATGCAGTATATATTTTGAAAATATTTACAGGTATATATTTATATTCATATAATTTATATTATACATAAATTATATGAATATCCTCCTGAGACCCAGCTATGGAGTTTTTGCCTCTGTAGTGGACATTCTATTTGAGTGATTTCTCTGAGACCTCACATGTCACAGTTTTAAGTCTGGATGTCCTGTACAGAGCACATTCAGGGCTTTATAGAGATACTAAATGATTGGATGTTTCACCATGACTACACCCTCTCCTAGGTCTTTACAGATGGCTAAATTTAATTTAGTGAACAATTTTACATCCTTATGGAAATATGATTATATTTTGTAATTGTCATTTAAATCTGAATAATTTTCAAATTGTTTGTCATAAAGCAACATCTCAGGAAAATGTTATTTGTTTTCAAATTCAAATATGACTTCCTGTTATGAAACAGGACATCATTTCATACATGTCCACTGTAGAGGACACCAGGGGTCCGTTCTTCGTACCTCGCTTAATACATCTGAGATGATGTGAAAGATGCCAGATCTTCTAATCCTGATAACTGATCTCTGGCTAATTTGGTTCTTCAAACGAATTTGCGTATTAGATTAAAATATCTGGATTAAGTTGTCTAAGATTACTGCGCGTTCTCGTGTTCCCCAAAAAGGGCAGATGTATTGATACTCGAAACCACGATCAACAATGCAGCGATTGGCTGACGACACGACAGCAACGTAATGACATCATATCATTAAAAAAGACACCTGACGGAAAAGTTGACAAATTTCTGGACTTTTATAAGGAAACAGCCAAGCGAATAAAACTACATAAATGTTATAATAGATAAATGAAATGTTTTTAATTTATTTGTAATTTTTTTACATGGTTCCCAATTATTTATATTCACGATTTCTAGCATTTGTGTAGGCTTTACATTTTTACTTCAGTGTTGTAATTAGCAATTAATTTAATTTTATCTTTGAAACAGATTTGTTACGTGACAGCATTAATTAAAGTGTCTTAAAGATCATGTTATCTGCATCTCCTGCGCTCCATCAAGCCCCTCCCATAATATCTGTCATTACTCAAATTAATGCACGACTCAGATTAACTGTATAGCATGTGTGTAAGACTCCAATACAATTATAACGTAATTATTTCATCACTAAGAAATCTTTCAATGAGTAAAACTGGCTGTGTCTATGGTGTTCTAGACTTCACAACATTGTTATCTTATTTTCAAATTCATTTTTAAATTATTTTTATTTTAAATGATTGTCCCTGGACCAGTAGGGTACTCTTATAATAAAGTAGCAGTGGCTGGGGCAGATATTAAGTATCAATTCTGCTTAAAAAGATGCAATTTAATCCTGTTTACATAAAATAAGCCTGCTCCTGAGCTGGTTTAAGCTTACGGACCTGTTGCTATGACAGCAAGTCCAGGATGAGCTTCGAAGAACCAAATGATCCAAGATCAAGCTAAATCGGCAACAATCAAATCCAGCTAACTGAGTTAGCGACGTACAAAGAACGGACCCCAGGACTAAAAGCATGTTTATTACGCATTTTGGGAGACATAACAATTGAATAGGAATATAAATTATATATCAATTTGCTTATGAAATATTAGACATTATTATGAAAATCTGGACAATTATTACTCCCATTATGACTATTCTTTTTTCAACATGCTGTCCCAACAGCAACACATTAATATGCAAATTAGATACAGTATAGATACACTGTGTTTAATGGGAAAACCAGTTTATGGAAAATTTTACACACATATTGCATAAAACAAAATGGTATATCAAATCATTTTGTTATATATTTTATAACATAGTTGAGAATCATCCTTAAACAAAGTTTAGAATAAAAAAATCCTGAAACCTAATAATGTATTGGTGATTTAAAAAAAAAATCCCATTGTTTTTGCCTTTTTGATGTCTATTCATGCCATTTTATTTTTAGTAGAAAAACTTAGTCCTAGTGTCATAGAATAAAATATAATTTTTCAAAAAAAATGTTTTATGCTTTAAACAATGTAATGACATGAAAAAAATAATAAATCCACAAAGCTTTTTTTGGGGGGGGGGGGGGGGGGGGGGGGGGGGTCTCAGGAGGATATATAAATAACAGATTTTACTGAAATATATACATGCATGTGTGTGTATTTATATAGGCTAAACATAATAAATATAGACAGTACAAACACATATATTACGTCAACTTAAGCTTCTTTATTTCTGTTAGCTGCCAAAGCAACATTTCTAACTTAAAGTTCAAGTTATATTTTATGTCAGCTTTAATTTAATTACCTATATAATTTTTTTTAGTTAAAAACAACACTGGTATATCAACAGGCCTGAAACTCTCTCACACTGGCCCTGGCTGAGCTCTATAGTTTTACTTTTTAAAACACACAAGTTTTTGTTGCACAGAAGAATGTTATGGTCTCAGTAAAAACTCATGCCACAGAAAATTATTTTGACTCATGCTTCAGTACCCTGCTTCATGCTTCAGCTGCACAAAGATAGGAGAACAGGACTGTTAACATAGACAGAAATCCACACACTAGAATTATGTCGATAAACTATAACCATAAGTTTATCCACCTAACAGCAGTTCCACAGCTATACTGACCATTTATACTAGACAACCAAAACACATATTTTTTATGTGGAAGAATTAAGTGCTTTATCAAAAGTACAAGTTGCACATTTCTGCTGTTGATAAAACTGAACTTGTTTTGAACCCGGAACATTCCTTTGAAACCTGAGCTGCAAGACAAAAAGCATGAAAGTGAGAATGACTAAAAGAACACAGACATAAGAGACAGGTTTTATAAATTTAAGCTGGTTTATCTCAAAGTCTCCTGTGTGAGATGAAGCAGAAGTTCCTTTTGTCCCACTTTATTTTGTCATTATGAATCATAAGCTGACTTAGTTTGTACACACACACACACAAGTCATGCTTGTTGATCATAAACCTTGTTATTACTGTGTATATGTGGAATATGATGTATTCATGTTTCCATCCTGCAGTTAAAATGCTGATGTGACAGAAAGAGCGATCAATAATTTTCATGCATCATGCAATGCATCTCAAGACACTTACAACAGAACCTTGAACCCTAACAAGCTTAAAAAGCATTTGACTTAAACCACTAACGTTAATGCAAAACAGGACATTACACTATTGTTTATAAAGCTATAATGCAGTTATGTAGTTCAAATGCATCTTTATGACCATCAGCTTCAAACAGACAAAAAGTAAAGCGTCTGATGGTAATACCATGGTACTCTAACACACCTTGGTACTGTATGATTACAGTATTCATACACTGTGGTATTTACATGGTAGGACAATACATTAATGTAAAAGTGCAGAAAACATGGTATTACCATGTCCACACCATAGTACTTTTGACCCAAAGGCAAAATAACACACTTAAAAGGCTATAAACAACATATGTGAAGAGCTGTCATAACATGCCAACGCACCTAATGACAGATGCATGCAATAAAAGAATAAAAACACCATGTCATGATGCATGTTACATAACAGTCCCACCATAACAGCATCAGGACCACAAGCACCCTCCCGTGCCCACTGTGGCCAAGGTGACCTGTATCCCCCATAACCTTCAGCCAAACGTTTGACAGTCCCAAAAACATGCGTCTCACCAAGCAAGTAACCACAAGCAAACTCAGGCCATGTGCTTGCTGCTCCCAACTACACAGTACAACTTCCAGCAAGCTTATAATGCAATATTAAACACCATGAAAGCATTCGAATAAACGACTGCGCATGCACAGCGGCTGCGTGTCAAACCAAGTCTTAAAAATAATAAGTTTAACAGTTGTCTTACTTTACAGTGCTTGATCCATCCCATCTATTGGTATTCCACTGGTCTGCACTCCACTAATCGTTTCCGATATCCAGTAAACTTCAACCGGAACCCCGCCTGTTTTTAGGACTCATCCAATAGTGGGCGAGGACTCTGAAGAATGGCATTGCGGATAGCCAATACATACAGATGACTTCCGTGAACCCACTAAGCCAATCACTTCGCTGCTCGGTGTTCTCGGTGGAACAAGTGGACCAATTAGAATGCTCACCGGGCGTGATGGAACGCTCAGCGTTGAGATTCTACCACAGGAATAGATAAGTCTGTACCATGATAATTAGCGTGTACATTATTTTTGATACAGTTAAAAAATATATATTATTTTAAACGGTTTCAATTTAATTCATATTTAAATACAATTCTTTAAAGTGTACAACCATCTCTAATAACACAAAACACATTTTATTTAGATTTTATTTTTAATTTGTTTTTCTCACAATGGAGGATTCAGCTTTCTGAGCACTCAAGCAACCCCTGAAGGAAGACAATTTAATGCCTAACAACATTAGTAGTAGTAGTAGTAATAATAATAATATTATGTGTAATAAGTAAAAACATTTTTATAACTAAATTATTTGGATTTATTTTAATTAAAAAAACTTTGATAAATCACTTAATCATGTGGACATGAAAAGTTAAATTTCCTTTTGACAGAGTTTTGAGTTGAAGTACAGCACAAAAACAGGGATCTTACTGCCTCCTGGAGGCCAATTTATGCCATTGTGTTTTTCTGACCCTTTTAAAACGTAGGTTGCTTCTATTGAAAACAAAGATAAAGAATACATAAAATAAAATACACAAAAAGCTCAACAATCAATGTTACACAACATTATCATTGATCAATTATTTTATTGTAGAAACATATACTACTTTTATGTGACATCAATTATACAATCTATAGTAAGTAGTCATTAATGAATAATTGTAATTATTTATATTTTGAATAATCTGACTGACCCTGGGTGTGTGATTATTAATAAATATTTTAATTAATGTTAATAGAATCAATGACATTCAATAATAAACATCCACATTTTACATTCATACATAAATGTAACTGTATGCATTCTAGTACAGTGTGAACATAAGCGCTGAGAGAGAAATGATTTTACTATCTAAATTTCAGTATGGATTCCCATGAGTCTGTACATAAAGCATGCACTTGAGCCTCAGTGTCTTCTGTGTGCAACATTCATGATGATTCTTGAGAAATTGAAACACTAACTGGTTATTCTACATCCCCTTATCAAGAAAGATTGAACAAAAGAAGTTATTTTTACGTCCAGACTGTAAACATTTCAGGTTAAAAGTCCATTACGGTCTCAGTGGCTTTGTGTTGTCAAGTAAAATCAAGTATCACCTACACAGAACCAGAGAAACTAGTCTGGAAGTTGTTTTCGTGTGGTAAACTGTATCAATGCAGGACGGCTGAACTAATCAGGCTCTAATGTTGACAGAAATGATCTTACAAAACAGATCCGACACATGCATCATTTTCTTTTTGACACTATGTAAACCAGTCCAGATTTGTTGGTATTCATAAACACAATTAGTTCATATTTTAAATGAAAACTGCATGAAATACTGACCAAGGTATTGACCTATTAAGGCAATTTTGCATTAAAGAGTACATATTGCATTAATTATTTAAGTGGGATTGATTTCAGTACTATTGTATACAACCTATTTGTGATAATTATTTATATTAATGCACTATCAATCAAAAGTTCGGACACACTTACTCTTTCTTTTAGTATTTTCTTAAGAATTTCTGAATAACAGTAAAGTCATTAAATTTTTCCATATTTTATCTTCCTTGAAATATCCACATTTTATACCTAGTTTATACTGTAAACCTTGTAATATATGAATCAGTGTTATTTTTGTATTATGTATATACCAATAAAGCATTATTAATATTGTAAATTAGCTATTGTTTTATATTTTCAGTCTTCATTCTAATATTAGTGTTTAAGTGTCTTTTTTATTTCTATGTAGCTTTTTAGTTTTAGTAATTTTTGTACTTGCAGCATAATTATTTACTTCAGTTAGCTGCCAAAGGAACATTTCTAATTTTCGTTTTAATTTCCCCCCTAATACTTATATTTTATTTTCTTATTTATATTATATTTATTATTTATATTTTAATATTGATATTTTATTTCAATTACCGAAGCCTATAGATCAAAATGTTTTAAAGATCATGAGAAACACAAACTGAGTCAAGTGTATCTAAACTTTTGACTGTTCCTGTCTATTTCGATCATTTATATATATATATATAAACATATCAATTGACCATTTTTCACAACACAGGTATACTCAGCTCCTATGATATCAGAGAGCTAATAAATATCCTGTGAGAGGTCAGTGGGCCGTCATTGTGCGTCTGAACCCCATGACCCTGAAGGTGGTGTTGGCGATCTTCTCGTACAGTAAGAACATCAGTGCGGCAGTGAGGACCGTCTGAAGCAGCTTCGCCTCCAGGCCTTTAAACAAACCCAGCATGCCCCACTTCCTGCAATAAATCAATCAACAAACATCTCAGTTTGAGCGGAGGAGTTCAGATGTCACCAGAAGCCAATGAATCACTTGACAATAACTTGTGTGTGACAGCTACTGAAACTGAACTGCAGAGTGAAATATATTTGCACTACACAGGCAAAATGAGGTCAGGTGAAATGTGTGTTATTCTACCTGACTCTATTGATCAGCAGATACATGACAGATCTCAGGCTGTTCAGGAGTTTGGACTGATCTGCGGGCTGCCCATGCTGTCCAAACTGAACACAAATGAGAACGACAGATAAAACAGACAATATTACCCGAACACAAACAAAACTGAAGCTTCAGAAAAAGTGTGGTTCTTTGGTTTTCGTCTATCACAGCAGATCTGAACTAATGGATGGAAATGCAAATACTAAAACTAACCTAACCACATAACCACGCATAGTTTAGAGAGCGAAAAACCAACGCTTAAAAGGGAGTTACTTATCTATTGTTGTTGACATGAGGTGGTCACGTGTCCAGTCTGTATAGTTTTTAGGTGCAAATTCATCTGTGATTTACATATGTGACAAATGTTTTTATTACTGTTCCGTTTTAATATATTTTAAAGTGTAATTTATTCCTGTGATGCAAGTACCCTAGCAACTGCCCTAGCAACCACCCCACATACCCTAACAACCGCACAGCAACAACCCAGCAATCATCCCAGGTACCCTAGCAACTGCATAGCAGCACCTTAGCAACCACCCAGAGTACCCTAGAAACCACATAGCAACACCCTAGCAACCACCAGGGTAACCTAGCAACTGCCCAAGCAACCACCCCAAGTACCATAGCAACCACATAGAAACACCCTAGCAACCACCCCAAGTACCCTAGCAACCACACAGCAACACCTTAGAAACCACCCCGAGAACCCTAGCAACTATCTTTCTTTCTATCTATCTATCTATCTATCTATCTATCTGTCTGTATCTGTCTGTCTGTCTGTCTATCTATCATCTATATGTCTGTCTGTCTATCATCTATCTATATGTCTGCCTGTCTGTCTATCATCTATCTATCTATCTGTCTGTCTGTCTATCTATCATCTATCTGTCTGTCTGTCTATCATCTATCTATCTATCTGTCTGTCTGTCTATCATCTATCTATCTGTCTGTCTGTCTGCGTCTATCATCTATCTATCTGTCTGTCTGTCTATCTATCATCTATCTGTCTATCTCTATCTATCTGTCTGTCTATCTATCATCTATCTGTCTGTCTGTCTATCTATCTATCTATCTATCTATCTATCTATCTATCTATCTGTCTGTCTGTCTGTCTGTCTATCTATATATTGCTTATTCAAACTTCAGACTTCTTCAAATGAACACCTTCAAACTGCAAGCTTTTAAAACTGGTCTTTATTTCTTTCAAAATGTCTTTCTCACCGACCCCAGACTTCTGAACTATTTAATACAGTATATAAAATCAGGGTCCTGAAGCGAAACCAGGTGAGAACCAATAATCCAATATGCATGATATGAGCTGCTTGGGCAAATATAAACCAAATGTGTTCTGATCTTACCCGTAGAACAGACTGAACTGTCTGTAGAGGGTAGGTTATGGTGGTTGCAACGGCCTTGGCAATGGCTCCAATAAGAAACACCTCCACTGAGAAGAGCTATAAACAATCAGACAGAAATACTGTGAAAAATAGTCAAGTTAAACATTGACGAGTCTGTCTTTCCTCTATAACACTGATAACACTGTAAGTTGTCATAGGAGATTTAGTCAAATTTTCATGTTCTTTCAATTTCGTTTACATTCCATCTCTGTTATCATGAAACCCACGACATGATGACAGAATGTAGGTTTTTGGGTAAAGTAACCTGAATATGTAGATAAATGAACACATTGAAAACTCATTCATGCTGTTAACACAGAGGAAACCGCACATTAAAAGTCAAACCAAAACCCTGATATGTTCTAATTTAAACTTCAATGGACTGTGAAATCATCCATGGTTACCAAGGAGTTACATAACCATATTTCTATGTTGCTATGGTAACAATGCACGTCTACGGCCACATGTAGGGCCGTTTACTCACACTCGACAGATGCTTGCACATGAATACTAATCTGAATGAGCTAATCATCATCTGCATGCTTTTTAATATCAGAAATGCTGTAGTTACTGTTTCCCAGGCAACAGAGATCTTGTGAATAGACTCATCTGTTTATTCATATGTTGCCATAATTGAGTATGCAGAGAGATAATTCAAAGTTTTTACATTACTGCATTAGCTTTAATATTGTAAAAGTTTCTTACCATGAATTTTAGTAAATTATAAACCCTAAAAACTGTTCTGGGATCAGCAGCCTGCCCTGACCTCTCTGTGGACGCCCCTCATGAGCTGCCTCTTCAGACCCTCGTAGATCATGAACTGCACGGCTGGATTGAGCACCAGCAGCAGGGAGGGAAACGTCCCGTTCCATAACGCACCCACTCCTTCCTGCTGCATGATCTGTACAAACGCATCTAAAGAGAGACGGATCACCTTATATCATCACTGGACACACATTTGAATTAAAGGCAATGAAATGAAGATCAAGTATGATGTCTTTTAAAATTACCAATAATGCCATTGTAGTGCGTGGGCTGTATGTCTTCATTTCTGAATTTTGCCCCCTGCAGTTTCAGTCTGGTATTGACTACCCAGAGCGGAGTGGTCACAAGAACATTCACTACACCTAAAGGTAGACAGAAAAGCTTAGCACATATGAAGATATTTTGAAAAATGTAGGTAACCGAACAGTTGCTGGTAGCAATTGACTTCCATAGTATGGGAAAAAAATACTATGGAAGTCAATGGGGACCAAGAGATGCTTGGTTACCAACATTCTTCAAAATATCTTCTTTTGTGTTCAACAGATAAAAAAAAAAAAAAAGTAAATCATGTAAATGACAAATTGTGAAAAAAAAAAAGACAAAAAAAATAAAAATGGTTGAAAAGGTTTTTGCTGCTTAATATTTTTGTGGAAATCATGATACATTTTTTTAAGGATTCACTTTTGATCAGTTGAATGCACAATTACTTTTTCATTTTTTTTTATCTTACTTACCCAAAACTTTTGAATGGTACCCAATAATGATTTCCACAAAAAAAAAAAAAACATGCAGGTCTCTGTATAAATAAGCAGCAAAACCGTTTAACAATTCACACTATTAATGTTCGAAACGAAGATAACTCAAAACGAAAAGAAGAAACTATGTAATATAAAGCTAAATTGTGCTTTCCCACAAGTGTATGGGAAGCACCAACAGTACAAAAAAAAATGATTTTGTGAAATATTATTGCAATTTAAAATACCAGTTTTCTATTTTAATATACTTTAAAACATAATTTATTGATGTGATGGTAAAGCTGAATTTTCAGCATCATTACTCCAGTCTTCAGTGTCACATGATCCTCAAGAAATCATTCTGATATAATGAATTATAGTCAATGTTCGAAACAGTTGTGCTGCTTAATATTTCTGGGACTTATGATAAAAAAATCTTTAAAAAATAAAAAGTTAGAAATTTTGTTACAAATTTTGTTACAATATACAGTACACTACTATTCAAATATTTGGTCAGTAATTTTTTTTCTTTCTTTTTAAAGAAATTAATACTTTTATTCAGTAAAGATGTGTTAAATAGACAAAAAGTGATAGTAAATACTTATATTGTTAGAAAAGATTTCTGTTTTAAATAAATGCTGTTATTTTTTAACTTTTTATTTATCAAAGAATATAAAAAAAAGTATCACAGGTCCCAAAAAATATTAAGCAGCAAAACTGTTTCCAGCATGGGTTATAAATCAGTATATTAGAATGATTTCTGAAGGATCATGTGACACTGAAGACTGGAGTAATGATGCTGAAAATTCCATGTTGCATAACAGAAATAAATTATATTTTAAAGTACATTAAAATTTGCAACCAATTTTAGAAATTGCAATAATATTTCACAATATTACAGTTTGTTTGTTTTTGTTTTTTTATCAAATAAATACAGCCTTGATGAGCATAAGAGACTTTTTATGTTTTAAAAACCCAAACTTTTGAACAGCAGTGTATGACGAAAACTATTGTATTTTTGATCATTTCATGTTTTTGAAAAAAGCAAACCTGCAGCAATGCCAATTATGAGGTCTCGTCCTGGTGTTGACCTCTGACCTTGCAGCCAGGTGGCCTTCAGACTATGGAAACAATAGAAGTAGACGAAGTTTGAGCAACAGAGGCTGCAGATCACTGGAAACCAGCCTCTATATGGAGCTAACCTGGAGAGAGAGAGTTAAAAAAAAAACATGGTTATGCTTGCAACCTGAAATGAAAAATATAATGACACAAAACAAAGAGATGCATGTGAAATAACTCACAGACCCTCCTCCTTGATGATCTCTGACAGAATGGCTGGGGTAGATTTGGCTTTCCGCTTGTCATCAACTGCACCGAAACAGAAAGAAATGTGGTCACGTATTTTAAAACACTAAAAAAGTCAAGTCAGCAGGAAAATAAACTCATGTGTTTCCCTTTTTACCTTGCAGCCTGAGCCGGGCTGTGTCAAGAGGAAAGAAAACAGTCATAGCTGTTACACTGCCCTACAAACAAACAAATCACTTTAAATAAACAGATTTTAATATACTCAAGGGATTATCCTTGGGATAGATAGATACATAGATATTATACTATACTATATAATATAAAACTTAACATTATATTACAATAATATATGATTAATTATATTATATTATATTTTGTATTATAGCATAATAACAGTATATTTTTCTAATAATAAAAGTTATTCCTATATTCATATTATATTAAAAATATGAAATGAAACAAAATATTATCTTGCATTTTACTATATAAAAATACTACTATATATCCTAATAATAATATTAATCTTTGTCATATATAACACGCTGACTTTAAAGGTACAAAGCATATAAGAAAGCCACATTTTATTTGATTTCTTCTTGATTTGTTTTTAATTTTGTCACGCAGCAGGTAACTTAGGGGTCAGGAAAGTAGATAAATGTGCGTACACGTGTCATCATTCAAAAGCTGTAAATGTGTAAATCATGTAAAAACCCTATAACGTTAGTTGTTATGAAAAGCTGTGTTTACCATCGCACCGGCGACCGCATGCACGAGACTCTCGTATGAAAACACATCCAGGAGTTTCAGATCATTGGAGCCCATCCTCGGAAACGCTGCAATTGCAAAGTGACTTTCTTTATTTTATTTAGCTAAAAAGCAAATAATATTATTTCTGAGTTCAGATTTGTGGATTATACACAGCTCCAGAGATGAGATTTCCCTGTCAACGTCCACTTCCGGGTCCAATGTAGCCAATGAAAATGCTTGTATGAATTTCCTCGACGATGATTGGAGAAAAGTTGCACTTGACCTCGAGGTCTGTAGCCAATCAGAAACGTTAACCGCTCCCACAGCTTTGAATAAAGAGGAACTGTAATCGAAAATGTACTGTTTATTTACGCTGAATAGACATTTAATAGGGGAAATATGACAGTCTCAGATATGATTAAACAGGTTTCTCTTTCAAATCGTCATAAAACAGTCATACAAAAATACTCAGACTGGCCATTTTTATTGGAATACGCGTTATGAAGTTCAGTTTATGTACTAAAGCAGAAGACAGTAAGATGTACCATCTGCCAGAGCAAAAACGAAAATACATAAATTAATAATCATGTTAACAATAAATAAATGCAATATTTTCAAAGAAACAGTAAGACAAAAAAGGAAACAAAGAATTTGTTTATTATACATAGTCAATGGTCACAATAACTGTTATTAGATATTAGACAACAGATATTGTGAAATGCAGACACTGCTCAGACTAAAGTGAAATTAAGTATCTTGACTGGTTCATATGTAGCATTATTTCCAGGTGTGTGCTCAAATGTTGTCAGCCTAAACTACACTGTGAAAAATGTACTGTAGAATTTACAGGATGTTACTGGCAAACAAGTTGCCAATAAAATCCTGTAAAAATGATGTTAATTGCTGTAAAATGGATTACAGTATAATACTGCAAAGCAAATTACAGTTAATTGCCGTATGTGAAATACAGTAATGTGTAGTATTTTTTACAGTAACATTGAATTAAACTTGTAGTTTATTTTACAGCAATATTTTGTAATTTCACTAAAGTACAGTATTTACCTGGCAACAAAATTGCCAATAAAATCCTGTAAATACCCCTAAATCCAAAATGATGTTGTAATAATTTAACAGTGAAAATGCAATAAATAAAAATGTTAACAGTAAACTGTAAAATACTGATATTGTACAAACGGCTTACGTGCGTGGCCCCTTTAAGACTTGTTGCCCTTTTAAGACTTGTCGCCATTTTAAGATTGCGCAGCAAAGTTTGAGAGAAGAGATGCGAGCCGATCCAAATTCAGGTGTAATATGTGTGCGTGCATCCTGTAAAGTGAGTTGTTCTTGTTAAATTATGCTTAATATTGAGATTAAGTCGTAATCTTGCAGGCAATTGCAGTTATGGTAATTATTTTCCTTTGATTGAGCGCGCATAACCAGCGCCTGTTTAAATGCACGTTATGCATATCTGCCGTGAGATTCTATAATCACTTTATTTCTACTGTTCTCATGTTCTACATTGAGATAGGTTATTCTTTTAGTTCATATGTCTTTTGGGAATCACAAGTATAAGTGTGTTAAAGAAGATTGTTGTTAAATGGCCTATTCAGATGCTCATATGCCAATTCATTGAGCTGTAGTATTTCAACTATTTCCAGTAATATTGATAATGGTGTCACCCGTTATTGAATTGTCGAATTATTGGATTTGAAGTCTGTATTATTTACCTTATTGTATTTGTTATCTTTGTACAGACCACACCTATTACATGCTCCATGGCACAGTAAAGTCATCAAAGAAAAGAACTGTTGTTGACTGAGTTCCTGGGTTCTGACCAGCCCACCAGGGCGAGTGATCCCTTCCACAGTCCTGTAAAGACAAACTAAAATTTCTAATTCCAAATCCTACAAATGGTCCTTCGAGCCGGATGATCACTTCTCTGGATTAAGATGTCAGCCAGTTCTGAACCAGAAAACCCTTCGGTTCGCCCAAAGCGTCGTCCAGCCTATTTACAAGACTATGAGGTGGACTTGCAGAGCTTCCATAAATCAACATCACCAGTTAGTACAAGAGAACAACCAGTGGAGTCATCTGATGACGATTACTCTTCATCACAGGTTGGAGCATCTGCTGCAAAGCCTAAGAGAGCAGACAGTTTACCCACCTTTTCTTCCCCTTCGAGGCTGACTGTCAGGGATAAGCATCGTAACCGTCCAAGTCTTCTACAGCAGCACACCTCAAGCCCTGCCCATCAGTCATCACCACATTATCCAAACCGAGAACTACAGTCTGAATCCAATGCAGAGTTTGTTCCCCTCGTTGATGAAGGTGATGGATACCAAAGCGATAGATCAGATGCTAGCTCCCTAAAGTTAAAAAAGATCTCAGAGGAGAATTTAAAGCTTCGTGAAACACAGCAGGCCATCCAAGCTGACCTTAAACGGATTGAGACAGCCAAAGATGAGCTGATTCAGCTTTTAGACAGAGCCTGTAGTCTGCAAAGGCCTTTATCTACATCCAACACCCGGTCTGATCATCCATCAGTTAAATTTCACCACGCAGCGGATCCGGGTGATGAAGACTGGCCAGAGCCTCCTCCACCTGTCACAGAGGCATCCAAAACAGAGGCTTGCCTAGTCAGCTCAGCGACACAGACACTGTACCTGAACAAACCAGTCAGCAGTAATAAAGTTTTGCTCAAGGTTGTCAGAGTACTCCTACATCATGGCAATTGCACATTAGACACATTCGCAATCCTTGATGACGGATCTGAGCGTACAATGCTTCTGCCAGAAGCAGCACAGAAACTTGGCTTGAGAGGTACAGAAGAAAGCTTAGCTCTGAGAACAATCCGTCATGATGTGCAAACCCTTGAGGGGGCTTCAGTCTCATTCCACATTTCTCCATATTCCAATCCGAAGAAGCGATATCTCATAACCAGAGCCTTTACTGCACCACAGCTTGATCTCATTGACCACTCTTACCAAATTCCCAAGCTGCAGAAGCAGTACAAGCACTTGGCTGGACTACCTTTACAGTGCTTTGAAAAGGCCAAACCTCTCATCCTTGTTGGTGCAGATCAAACTCACATGATCTCACCAATTGAGCCGGTAAGACTTGGTCCACCTGGTGGTCCTGCTGCAATAAGAACCAAATTAGGCTGGACATTGCAGGGCCCTACCAGCCTGTTGGAGCAGCGACTCCAACCAAAGCAGTGTCTCCACATATCCCTTTCCCCCAGCACCACGGAACTGTTCAAGAATGTTAGTAGGCTGTGGCAAGTGGATGTCTTGCCCTTTCAGAATGAAAAGGAGTGCACAAGGTCAAAGCAGGACCAAAGGGCCGTTGGACTACTGGAAGACAAAACCGTTCGCATAGAGGTAGATGGAATACGCAGGTATGCAACACCCTTGTTACGAAAGGGTGACATGCCCCATCTTCACGCCACCATGGAAGCAGTCATGCCACGCCTACGGAGTACTGAGAGAAAACTTGCCAGAGACCTACAGCAAGCTGATGCTTATTCCTCCGAAATCCAGAAATTGGTTCAGTCTGGAGCAATCAGAAAGCTCAATCCCGAAGAAAGAGAAGGAGATGGTGAGTGCTGGTTTATTCCACATCACATGGTGTGCCATAATAACAAGCATCGTGTAGTGTTCGATTGCTCCTTTCAGTTTAATGGTCTCAGCCTAAATAATTCACTCCTCGCTGGCCCCACCTTGGGTTCATCACTCCTGGGGGTCTTACTCAGATTCCGTGAGCATGCAGTGGCCATCAGTGCGGATATCAGGGGCATGTTTCACCAGGTCCGACTTCTTCCCGAAGATAGACCCCTTCTTCAGTTTATCTGGCGTGACTCCAAGGAGAAGGGGACCCCCGATGCATTTGAATGGCAAGTTCTGCCATTTGGGACAACGTGCAGCCCCTGCTGTGCGACCTTTGCCTTACAGCGACACGTAAGAGACCATAGCCAACCGGACGATGATGTGAGGTTCTCCATAGAACAATGCTTTTACGTTGACAATTGCTTGCAGAGCTTGCCATCGCCAGAGGAGGCTAAGCAATTGGTTGACAAGCTGAGGGGGCTATTAGCTGAAGGAGGCTTTGAATTGAGGCAATGGGCCAGCAATATGCCAGCTGTCATTAACCATCTTCCACCTGAAGCCAGATCGGATGGGTTTGAACTCTGGCTAGCCCATGAAAAGACTGATGTCCAGGAGTCCACATTGGGCCTTAGCTGGAATTGCCCAGCAGATGTCCTGACTTACCGTCATCGGCCCATTGATCATGGCGCTCCCACCATGAGGATTATTTACAAAGTTTTAGCAAGCCAGTACGACCCCTTAGGATATATCCTCCCGTATACTACCAGGGCTAAGATGTTGGTCCAACAACTTTGGAACAAACAGCGC
This sequence comes from Schizothorax lantsangensis, assembly GCA_027422415.1. Taxonomy (NCBI): domain Eukaryota; kingdom Metazoa; phylum Chordata; class Actinopteri; order Cypriniformes; family Cyprinidae; genus Schizothorax; species Schizothorax lantsangensis. Next base: position 10,650,632 of record CM049840.1, read on the forward strand.
AGCTGGGATGATACCCAACTTCCCCAAGCCTTAGTCCAGAGCTGGAACGAATGGGAAAGTGAGCTGCAGTTTCTTCACAAGATCAGTTTCCCAAGATCATATGTACCAGCTTCAGTAAATCAAACAAGATCTATTATCGACCTTCATGTGTTCAGCGATGCTTCAGAGAGTGCATATGGAGCAGTCGCCTACCTGCGTACTGAAGATCAGCTGGGTAAGATCCATCTGTCATTCGTACTGGCACGCTCTAGAGTAGCACCAAAAAAAGTCCTGTCAATACCCCGCTTGGAGCTCTGTGCTGCGGTAATTGGTGCACAGCTAAAAACCCAGTTGCAGAAAGAGTTAACATTGTCACTTCGCCACACAGTTCTCTGGACAGACTCCACTACGGTGCTGTCTTGGATTCAGTCAGAGTCTTGCCATTTCAAAGTTTTCGTCGGCACCAGAGTGGCTGAAATCCATGAGCTTACCAACGTAACCACCTGGCAATATGTGGATTCAATTCAAAATCCAGCGGACGACCTTACACGAGGAAAGACTCTAAAGGACCTTGCTAAGCCCAACAGATGGAGCCAAGGACCCCAATTCCTGCTTCTCTCCCCAGAGAACTGGCCAACAAACCCTACCAAATGCCCTGAGATTGACAAGTCTGAGCTCAAGAAATCTGCATTCTGTGGAGTTGTAGCTGTAGACGGACAATTTGGCAGTGAGTATAAGACCTGGACAGAACTGGTGAAGGCCATTGCACAGGAGCTACATGGGGCGGCTGGAGAGTCAGGAGAACCTACCGCAAACACTTACCAAGAAGCAGAGACATACATACTCCAGAAAGTGCAAGGTGAGAGTTTCCTTGAGGAATTACAACGGTTGAAATCAGGCAAGGCTCTTCACCATAATAGCCGCTTACTCACCTTAGCTCCAGAATATGACCCATCCACCAATCTAATCCGGGTTGGTGGTAGGTTAAGACATGCAGAGACCTTAAATCCCGCCCTCAAACATCCAATCGTACTAGATTCTAGACATCCAGCTGTGAAGTTACTTCTTCAAGATTTAGATGAAAGACTCTGCCATCCAGGCCCTGATCGGGTGTTTGCAGAAGTAAGGAGACAGTTCTGGGTGCTAAGAGGAAGAGCAGCCATCCGCATCTTACAGCATGCCTGTACGGAATGTCAAAGACTGAGAGCCAAACCTACCTTTCCCAAAATGGCAGACCTTCCTTTGGCACGCTTACGCCTCTACAAACCAGCCTTTCATTCAACCGGTATGGATTGCTTCGGCCCCTTCCTTGTAAAAATTGGTCGATGAGTAGAAAAGAGGTGGGGAATCCTCTACAAGTGTCTGACCACACGAGCTGTACACATAGACCTGCTGAACAGCTTGGACACAGATTCCTTTCTGATGTCACTTCGGAGGTTTATTGCACGTAGAGGTTCCCCTGTAGAATTACTGTCGGACCAAGGAACAAATTTTCGAGGGGGTGAACGGGAACTGTATGAAGCGTTCCAGGCCATGTCACCTGATCTCCAGCGGAAACTCGCTCCACAGAAGATAGCATTCCATTTTAATCCTCCTGCAGCACCACACTTCGGGGGAGTGTGGGAGAGGGAGATAAGATCCATTAAAATGGCACTATCTGCGACTATTGGGGCCCAAACAGTACCGGAAGAGGTACTCAGGACTGTTCTAGTCGAAGTGGAGAACATCCTTAATTCCAAACCCCTAGGGTATGTGTCTTGTAACGTGGCTGATCCCGATCCAGTAACACCCAACCTTCTTCTCACGGGGCGGCTAGACAACTCCCTACCTACAGTCATATACCCTAAAGAAGAGGGTTTGAGTCGTCGCCGGTGGAGACACTCTCAGGTGTTAGCTGACCACTTCTGGTCCTCCTTTATCCGCCATTACCTTCCGAACTTGCAAGTCAGACAGAAATGGCACCATACATTCCCTAATATAACCACAGACACGATAGTCATGATAATGGATCCCCAACAGCCCAGAGCACATTGGCCTATTGGGAAAGTAGTCCAGGTGCACCCCAGTCAAGACTCGCAAGTGAGATCAGTGGATGTCCAAGTTCAAGGGAAGGTGTATACTAGACCCGTAGCTCGACTTGTGGCCTTGCCTTCCATCCCAGAAGATGATACAGAGGAGCCCAATGCACCCAATACAGCATCAGTAACACACACGCAACCGTCTCGAGTGTCAAATTGAACACAATTTGGGGGCGGCTGTACAAACGGCTTACGTGCGTGGCCCCTTTAAGACTTGTTGCCCTTTTAAGACTTGTCGCCATTTTAAGATTGCGCAGCAAAGTTTGAGAGAAGAGATGCGAGCCGATCCAAATTCAGGTGTAATATGTGTGCGTGCATCCTGTAAAGTGAGTTGTTCTTGTTAAATTATGCTTAATATTGAGATTAAGTCGTAATCTTGCAGGCAATTGCAGTTATGGTAATTATTTTCCTTTGATTGAGCGCGCATAACCAGCGCCTGTTTAAATGCACGTTATGCATATCTGCCGTGAGATTCTATAATCACTTTATTTCTACTGTTCTCATGTTCTACATTGAGATAGGTTATTCTTTTAGTTCATATGTCTTTTGGGAATCACAAGTATAAGTGTGTTAAAGAAGATTGTTGTTAAATGGCCTATTCAGATGCTCATATGCCAATTCATTGAGCTGTAGTATTTCAACTATTTCCAGTAATATTGATAATGGTGTCACCCGTTATTGAATTGTCGAATTATTGGATTTGAAGTCTGTATTATTTACCTTATTGTATTTGTTATCTTTGTACAGACCACACCTATTACATGCTCCATGGCACAGTAAAGTCATCAAAGAAAAGAACTGTTGTTGACTGAGTTCCTGGGTTCTGACCAGCCCACCAGGGCGAGTGATCCCTTCCACAGTCCTGTAAAGACAAACTAAAATTTCTAATTCCAAATCCTACAGATATAAATGCATTATAATGAGTATCTTAATACATTTACAAATGAATAAAAACCAAGTCAAAGATGTTGCAAATAAGTATTTATTAAAACTGGCAGAAAGACATCACAAGGCTTTTAATGGTAAAATAACATTTTCAGTCTTTCAACAGTTAAAATCTTATCATAAAAATAACATAGCATCACAAACTAACTACAAATACATGTTAAAAAAGCCATATTCTGAGTAGAACATTAACTTCAAGGTCAATCAACAGAATTTGTGTAATTTTGGTAAACTATTTTTTTTTAATGAAAAGGATTAAAATAAAATGCGGCAATCAACATTATACCACAAATTCTGTTGTTTGAGTTTATGTTCTATTAAATTAAGAATATTCCTGCAAAAGACAATTTAATAAATACATACTGAAAGTCCATCAACTTTCTGAGATGAGCACACACGAGGGTTGTCCCTCTTCTCTGAGACCTTTCCACTTGTTTTGCCTCTATGTATCCGTCTTGTATCCCGTGAGTGTTGTGATTCCAACAAAACATCTGCACATAAAAACAAGCAGAAGCTTTAGGATAAAGTTCAGTATTGAATGAAACTAGCTCAATAAAATAAATGTAAAAATGCCACTTATACAATACAATCAGCATTTACCAGTACTTAAAGGGTTACTCCACCCCAAAATGAAAATTTTGTCATTAATCACTTACCCTCATGTCGTTCCAAACCCGTAAAAGCTTTGTTCGTCTTTGGAACACAATTTAAGATATTTTGGATGAAAACCAGGAGGCTTGTGACTGTCCCACTACCTGCTGAGTAAATAATATTGTCAAGGCACAGAAAAGTATGAAAGACATCGTCAAAATAGTCCATGTGACATCAGTGGTTCAACCGTAATTGACCCAGCTGACACAGAACAGCGTACGCAGTTTACGTCCAGCGGATATTCTCCAAAATGGCTATATGTGTCATGCTTACAAAATGGACGGAAGCAAAGATGCAAGTAAAAACTCAGGTTTATTATAATGTGAAGAGAAAGTGTCCGAGGAGGTGAGCAACTGGTGACACAGGGACTAGATGGTCAGCGATGATGTCCGTGACGTGAAGTGAAACCGAAACGATGATCCAGGTGAAGACGTAATCCAGTGAACGAGAAACAGGAACGGGAACACGAACAGGAATACCAGCAGGAACAGGATCACACACGAGAGACATAGACAACGATCTGACAAAGAGATGAAAATGTAGTGAGGCTTTATAGGTGTGTAAATGAGCTGCAGCTGGTGATGATGAATGAGATCAGCTGGATCGCTGATCTGCCGGAATGAAGCGGTAACGCCCACTAACACACACCACACACACAATACAACAGTTACACGAGACGAGAAGGAGCCCATGAATTTATGAACCGTGACACTATGCTGACGCAGAGGAGATTAATTGTTGAATAAAGTCATTATTTTGGTTTTCTTTGCGCACAAAAAGTATTCTCGTACGGTTGAACCACTGATGTCACATGGACTATTTTGACGATGTCTTTCATACTTTTCTGTGCCTTGACAAGATGCCTGCTCCTGGGACGCCAGACTGAAGTTGTAATAAGACTGCAAATCCAGCCACAAAGTTGAGGTATGAATTCACAACCATCTGACCCTCGAATAGTCAAAAGCCACTGGGTGCACCTGAAATGAATAAATATAAGCAATAATGTAACCTACAATGCAGTATTTCAATATAAAATGTAATCTAAAATACAAGTTTATCAAATGATTTACAGAATTAATAAGAATTAATACATTACCTAATATAATCAGCTTCAGAGAGTCTTGAAGCATCAAACATTTCTCCACATCAGCTGCTATTCTTTGCACCTACAAGAAATATAGAAAATTATCTTGTGATTTCTTTAAATGCATTTACATAAATGAGACCAAAATGAACACCCAAAAAGGCATCTATTTTAAAATAAACAAACTCTTACATTTTATCAATAGATTAAATTATAATAATACATTGTAGAACTGTACCACCAATCAAATTAATGCAATGCAAAATTACAACTGTGTTATGACATTAATGTTTTACATTACTTTTTGAAAATACAAATAAGAAATGTTGGAAAAATGCAATGATACTTTTTAAACGTGGAACTAAATCGCCATTAGGTGGCAGCAAATAACTTAATGAGTGAGTCAATTGAGTCATTCATTCATTGTACCGATCTGTTCAAAATGATGAATCATTCAGTAAAAACACGCTGAGTTTTGCTTTATGAACTTAGTTAGGAACGAGTTTCGTAGGTGAAATAGAACAATAGTCAATATTGTGTCTAAAAAGTAAGTAACTTAATGTTAACTAACTTAATTGTTTATTTAACTATGTATTTGCAATGGTGATAATCATCAAAACAGCTCACTTGTTATGCTACTTAAAGATATCATATGTTATAAATAAACTCAACAGTTTGAACATTTACCTCATGTTTCTTCCGTGAGTTTATGTGTGCCGTTAAGCTGGTTTGTTTTGATGCTGAATGTAATATAATCAGAATCAGTCTCGCGTTTTGATGCTTCCTTAGTTATTTTTTTCACTCAAATTTTAATCAGGCTAAAGTAACTTGTCCAGTCCGGCATGTAAAGATGTCTTTCACTTAAAAAAATGGCCCAGACGAGCTTTAATGTCGAGTACAACTACAGTGGCATAGACACAATTTCTAATTTACATGTAGTTTCTAATTAGTAAGGCATCACGTCAATATGGGACAGTTGAACACATATAAACAAATGCAATTTCACATATTTTGCTGTTCGTCTGTTATTTCGACAGATAGTAGTTACTATGACAATCGTTTGCATTGGGCTTTAAGCTAAAAGTTAGGTAAATACTACTTTAAATACTCTCAATAAGAAAATTAAACTGCCAAAATGAGAAAAATGCAGCATTTAGCTTAACTATGCAATGATAGCAATTTCCAGCTTACTGCACATAAGTTACCAAGGCCGCTTGTCTAAATGTCGTGATAGCAGGCAATTGTGACATGATATCGCGTATACATTAACTTAAATAAATATAAAAGGATATATTTCTTAAGTAAAATTAAGTGAATTTACCAGGAATTATGAATAAAGCCTCTAATCTTCAATCGTTCTGGCTCTGCTCCAGTCTGCTGGATTTCAGATTTGAAATTTTGCGCGAGCAATCCCATAATGCCACACTACAGTAAGTTAGTGTAAAAAGCAGGAGCTACAGTGACAACACCTGCTTCTTGTAAATGAATTACAGTTGACATGGAAATATACTGTTAGCAACTGTAAAATCTTATTTGACCCATAATGCATTGCGAATTACAGCTATATCTTGTATAATGTTTAAACAGTAATATTCTGTAAAATTTTGCTGTAGAAACTACAGCAATTTTTTACAGTGTACTCTATTACTCCGTTTGAAAACTAACACCCACTTTCAAGGCTGGAGGAGCATTCTTCATCGGAACAGAAAAGGACATGCCAAACAAACTATATACTTGACTAACATGTTGAACTAGTCCTGTGCCTCAATGAAACCCTTGTCGAATGAAGTGACTGCATCTTTCAACAAGACCAACCCTCTACCTGAAGTCGATACCTGTGTGGATACATTACACCTACCTTCAAACAGAAAAACTCTTCATTGCACAGAAGAAACCAGCATATTTCCTAGAGACTCTTCACATGCAAGTGTGTCAGTGCTGATCGCCACATCTATGTATTATAAATGAACAGGTTTAAAACTCTAAACTTCATCAACTGTGGTAAGTCATTTTCTTTTCTCCTTGATGTTATACTTTTACATTTACATTTACATGTAGTCATTTAGCAGACGCTTTTATCCAAAGCGACTTACAAATGAGGACAATAGAAAAAATCAAAACCAAAAAAAAAAAAAGAGCAACAACATGCATATTTTATGATGCAGAATAAGCAGAGTAAAACTAAACTTTTCATAAATGTGACCCTGGACCACAAAATCAGTCATAAGGGTCAAGTTTCTGAAATTGAGATTTGGTTTGTTAGGATAGGACAATATTTACTGGAGCTGAGATACAACTATTTGAAAATCTGGAATCTGAGGGTGCAAAAAAATCTAAATATTGAAAAAAATCGCTTTTAAAGTTGTGCAAATGAAGTCCTTAGCATTGCATATTACTAATCAAAAATTAAGTTTTTATATATTTACGGTAGGAAAATTACAAAATATCTTCATGGAACATGATCTTTACTTACTATCCTAATGATTTTTGGCATAAAAGGAAAATCGATAATTTTGACCCATACAATATATTGCTGGCTATTGCTACAAATATACCCCAGTGACTTAAGACTGGTTTTGTGGTCCAAGGTCACAAATAACAGATCAGGGAACGTTTGCTTGTTTTAAGCATTTTACAAATGTTAGTGAGGTTTATACTTAAAATGAGATTACTGCAATACTATTTTTACCGGAAAACAAGACAAAAATACTGAATAGGAAAATGAAATTCTGCAGTGTGATGCTTGAAATGCTCTTCTTTTTCCATCTGAAAATAATGACTCTTCATGATAAGATGGACAGTAAGAAGTCAGATGAAGAGATGGATGACTCTGAGGAAGATGAGAATGATTTTGCATTGGATTCATCAACCAGCTGTGAGTCACAATGAATTACACAAATCAATCTGTTTACAACATCTTATGACATCTCAAAAAGCCAAATTATAACTATTCAATACAACATATTAACTGTCAATGACTATCAGATAAGGAAGATCAATGTCTTTTTAATTACAAAATTTCTTGAAGATTACAAATAGACTCTCAATATAAAATGTCTTATTTAGACTCAAGCAGTAACTTTATTCACAGATGCAACTCATGAAATATTGTATGAAAATGTGCCGAACGTAGAGGAAACCAATTTAACTGCATCAACAAATGAACATGGTGAGATATTTTATGACATTCACATTTTTCTTACAAATCTTAGTGTTTTAAAATCCTGTAACTAATTTGGTTTTCCAGTTCAAAAATGACCAGCCTTATAAAAATTGCTTGAAAAGCTTTTTTTTTTGTCAACTTGTGTTTTTTAATTAGCACAGGTTTTGTATTTATTTTTAGAAATGATTGGTCATAGGCCTCCTCAAATTTTGAGTGAAAAAATACAAATAAAAACATTATTTGTGGGGAATTTTGGCCATGTTCACCCAAAAACTTGTGCATAAGCTCTGGTCAGTGAGGCCTACAATTAATCACTTCCAAAAACAATATACAAAACCTGTGCTAACTGAAAGAAAACAAGTTGACAAAAGTATTGAATCCAAGATTTAGTGGTAATATAACATAATGTGAGATTTACATGCAATTTCTTGTATATATAGGCTGGGGAAAATACCTCAAAAAGTAAAAAAAATGATATTTTTTTCTATTAAATATGTAATTTAACATTTGTTTTGAAGGATGACTAAAGCATTTTATCAAGCATATTACGCATTTTATTAATCAGATCTAATAAGATTTGGGAAATTAATTTAGTGGCACCCTGATACTTACATTTTTCAAGTTATTAAAATGAACATGAACAGACTATGAGGGTTAAACAGTTACCTTAAACTGTTTTTTTGTGTGTATGATTAAAACCTTGATATTTCATGATTGTGGCAGAGGAATTGCGCATCATGTTACTGGGGGCGAGAGGGTCTGGAAAAAGCTCCACCGGAAACACCATCCTCAGGTGCAACGCTTTTAAATCAGACATGCAGCTGAGCAGAGTCACACAGTTCTGTGAGAGAGCATCTGGAAACATCAACAGCCGGCCCGTGGCCATAATCGACACACCAGGACTGAACAGGATCGGCCGTACAGAGAGGAAAGTGACCCGAGAGATCCTAAAGTCCATCTCTCTGTATACTCCAGGACCACACGTGTTTCTGCTGGTTATGCCTGTTGGGAACTTAACTGATGATGACAAAAGCATGCATAAACTCATCGAGAGCATGTTTGGGGAGAGTTTCTGGAAGTACACCATCATCGCGTTCACTCATGGAGATCGTCTGGAGGGAAAGGTGCCAAATGACGTCATTGCGTGCTCAGACATGGAGCTCCGCAGTTTCATCCATAAGTGCAGCGGTGGGTTCCTGTTCTTCTATAACAAAGACACGACAAACTATGAGCCCGTGACAGAACTCTTGAAGAAAGTCGAGACCCTCGTGGCCATCAATGGAAAGAGCTGCTACACGTTGTCTTTTTATCCGGCCTCAGAGAGGAAGATCAGGAAGAAAATGGAGAAGATTTTAGAGAAGAGAAAGGAGAACATTGCACAGAAGGAGAGAGAGCTGGTGATATACTGCAAAACAGAGCAGGAGGTGGAGAGAAAAAAGCGGGAACTCTGGAGAATAGAAGAAGATGATGCAAGAAAAAAGGCTGGGAATCCAGCCAAACAAAAAATGTCCATCAGTCTAGCCAAACGCCACTCATCAAGCCAAAAGTGTTCCACCTAGAAACTCTAACTATTACTTGACAAAACTTAGGTGATTCTATATGTGATTCTTGTGTGATATATATTTGGACTATATAGGCAACTAATGCCTTCTATTGATGTTTTGTTTTTCTTCCTTTGACTGAGGAAAATGATTGTTTTTAGTGTAGGCTAATGTATGAAGGTTTACGACTAGTCCCAGACTAAAATCTAAGTCTGAGTTGTTTCAAATGAAGGAAACTTGCTTTGACTGATCTTAAAATATACCAGTGCCTTTATTTTGTCTCAAAATGCACACCAGTAATGTTTTTTCTAAGGCACGTTTATAAAAATTACTTCAATGTCCTAATTGAACTATGGCCTAATCCTGGTTTAGTCTAAACCCTGTCTGTGGAACCAGGCCTATGTGCCAAAACATCTATCCAAAGACCATAAGACTTTGCTTAGGGATTATTGTTAAATTGATATGCCCAATATCATTTAATCCACTTTAGAGGTTGTATCTTTTCCACAAATTCGTTCATTAATGTCAAATAATAAATGTAGTCTGGTCAATTTTGCTCAAACTGAATCACTGAATTTTTTTTAGAAATACCTCTGAAAAAGTAACTTTTACATTTGAAAAAACTGTCAATTCAGGAAAATATTGTGGAGGCAGCGAAACGTTTTAATTTTCTCAACTGCTGCATTTAATAATTTATCTTTGCAACTATAAATATTGCTCAAAATATTTCCTGCTTTTAAAAATGTTGTTTATGGCGTTTTAAATATTCTTACAATAAATTTTTATATAATTGTGAGAAGGAAATTTACCCTGCAGTCTATATGCACCACAAATCCTGCATCAATAAAAATACATAAAACTTATTTAGTCTGATATATATTTAAAGATCACTATTATCAAGTGACAAAAGATTAACCAGTGTTAAATGTTCCAGTGTAATAAATCTGTATTAAATATCATGAATGTAAAAAGAAAAGCCTCTTCTAATTCCAGTTACGCTGTATTATCTGAACTTTTTTGCATTTGATTTTTATCGATTGACCTGAGAAGAAAATAAAACATGATTATAAACATCTGAAGGAAAAATTTGTCACATATTATCTCTATATTCTTTATGATATTTAAAACAACAGTGGAAATTTTTATTTTATTCAGGACAAGGAGTGTTGCTTAAAAATACATTAAGCGGTTTCATTTAGAAACAGAAACTCAAATCATTAAGCTGGCCAGATTCCAATAAACATAAAACACTTGTGTTTCAGTTAGATGGCTCATTTCCTTCTGTCAGACATTCTCTCTTTCTTTTGAACCTCTTGAGGTGAATGATTACATACCAGAGTGCTAGAGTAACACAGTGGTTTGACTACATGCTTATTTCCACATCATGAGGCTTCGGTGTCACCACTGCCCTCCACTGGTCAACAGGAATATACTCAACTGCATGTAAAGTATCTACTGTAATATACTGTATTCAGAGGGTCATGAAAAAGACACAGGTGTGCTGAAAGAAGCATTTATCAGTTTGTGAAACAGTTTTAATGAGTTGTAATTTTACCAATCCCTAATTCATCCAAAGTAACTCGCAGTCTTACATTCTATTCACTTAATGGCAATGTTGAGAGGAAACAAAGTGTGATTCATATACAGGTGCTGGTCATATAATTAGAATATCATCAAAAAGTTTATTTATTTCACTAATTCCATTCAAAAAGTGAAACTTGTATAATGTATACATTCATTCCACACAGACTGATATATTTCAAGTGTTTATTTCTTTTAATTTTGATGATTATAAGTGACAACTAATGAAAACCCCAAATTCAGTATCTCAGAAAATTAGAATATTGTGAAAAGGTTCAATATTGAAGACACCTGGTGCCACACTCTAATCAGCTAATTAACTCAAAACACCTGCAAAGGCCTTTAAATGGTCTCTCAGTCTAGTTCTGTAGGCTACACAATCATGGGGAAGACTGCTGACTTGACAGTTGTCCAAAAGACGACCATTGACACCTTGCACAAGGAGGGCAAGACACAAAAGGTCATTGCAAAAGAGGCTGGCTGTTCACAGAGCTCTGTGTCCAAGCACATTAATAGAGAGGCGAAGGGAAGGAAAAGATGTGGTAAAAAAAAGTGTACAAGCAATAGGGATAACCGCACCCTGGAGAGGATTGTGAAACAAAACCCATTCAAAAATGTGGGGGAGATTCACAAAGAGTGGACTGCAGCTGGACCAAGAACCACTACGCACAGACGTATAGCCTACAGAACTAGACTGAGAGACCATTTAAAGGCCTTTGCAGGTGTTTTGAGTTAATTAGCTGATTAGAGTGTGGCACCAGGTGTCTTCAATATTGAACCTTTTCACAATATTCTAATTTTCTGAGATACTGAATTTGGGGTTTTCATTAGTTGTCAGTTATAATCATCAAAATTAAAGGAAATAAACACTTGAAATATATCAGTCTGTGTGGAATGAATGTATACATTATACAAGTTTCACTTTTTGAATGGAATTAGTGAAATAAATCAACTTTTTGATGATATTCTAATTATATGACCAGCACCTGTATATATATATATATATACAGTATATACACTGACCAAAATTATAAATGCAACACTTTTGTTTTTGCCCCCATTTTTCATGAGCACTTCTCCTTTGCCGAGATAATCCATCCACCTCACAGGTGTGGCATATCAAGATGCTGATTAGACAGCATGATTATTGCACAGGTGTGCCTTAGGCTGGCCACAATAAAAGGCCACTCTAAAATGTGCAGTTTTATCACACAGCACAATGCCACAGATGTCGCAAGTTTTGAGGGAGCGTGCAATTGGCATGCTGACTGCAGGAATGTCCACCAGAGCTGTTGCCTGTGAATTGAATGTTCATTTCTCTACCATAAGCCGCCTCCAAAGGAGTTTCAGAGAATTTGGCAGTACATCCAACCGGCCTCACAACCGCAGACCACGTGTAACCACACCAGCCCAGGCCCTCCACATCCAGCATCTTCACCTCCAAGATCGTCTGAGACCAGCCACCCGGACAACTGCTGCAACAATCGGTTTGCATAACCAAAGAGTTTCAAATCAAATAAAATCAAATCACTTTTATTGTCACATCATCACAGCACATGTGCCTTGATGAGTGAAATTCTTGAGAGCGTGCTCCATACAGTGCAGAAACAATTAACATATAGACAGTACCATTACATACTTACAGACTTATACAGATGACAATGTGCAATATACACTTATACTCAGTACACACAGTGTACTGTTAGACATACTTACAGTTATCAATACACATTATACACCGTATGTACACATTCTACATTATGTACACATATATATACACACACAGTAATATGCAAAGGTGCAGTAGATTATACATAAGCTGGATACGCAAATGTCATGGATGTGCATTGGATGGTATCCAGTGGTAGCAGATAGATTGCTGTATTAGTGCAGTGTGTACGTGTAGTCCAGTTTGAACTGTTGAGTTAAAGTGCAGTGCGTGGCATATCGTAAAGTGGGAGTGTGCTGTAGGGTGTATTAGTTCTGGCTGTTCATTAGCCTGATAGCCTGAGGGAAAAAGTTATCCCTCAGTCGGCTAGTGCAGGATCGGATTCTGCGGAGACGTCTTCCTGAGGGCAGCAGAGAGAACAGTCTGTGGGACGGGTGGCTGGAGTCATTGGTGATCCTCCGGGCTTTCCTTATACACCGCCTGGTGTAGATATCCTGGAGGGAGGGAAGCTCACCTCCAACAATGTGGCGGGCAGTTCGCACAACCCTTTGCAGAGCTTTGCGGTTGCCAGCGGTGCTGTTTCCAAACCAGGCGGTGATGCAGCCGGTCAGGATGCTCTCCACAGTGCAGGTGTAGAATGATCTGAGGATGCTGGGGCTCATTCCAAACTTCCTCAGCCGTCTCAGGAAGAAGAGGTGTTGATGTGTCTTCTTCAGCCCTGCATCTGTGTGAGTGGACCATGTGAGATCCTCGGTGATGTGAACACCGAGGAACTTAAAGCTGTTTACCCGCTCCACAGGTGTCTTGTCGATGGTGATGGGTGTGTGTTCTGTGCTCTGTCTCCTGAAATCCACCACCAGCTCCTTGGTCTTGTCGATGTTGAGTGAGAGGTGGTTCTCCTGACACCATTTAGTCAGGGTACTCACCTCCGCTCTGTAGGCCGTCTCATCGTTGTCAGTGGTCAGGCCTATCACCGTTGTGTCGTCAGCGAATTTGACGATGTCAGACAGTCAGGAGTGGGCTGAGAACGCAGCCCTGCGGAGCACCAGTGTTGAGGGTCAGCGGAGATGAAGTGTTGTTGCCCATTCTGACCACCTGACTTCTGCCTGTCAGAAAGTCCAGGATCCAGCTGCACAGAGATCTGTTTAGTCCTAGAGTCTGGAGCTTCGCAACCAGTGTGGCAGGCACTATGGTATTGAATGCGGAGCTGTAGTCCACAAACAGCATCCTCACATAGGCATTCTTGTTTTCCATGTGGGAGAGAGCAGTATGCAGGGTGAAGGCAATAGCATCGTCTGTGGAACGGTTGCTGCGATATGCAAATTGCAGCGGATCCAGTGAGGCAGGCAGCACAGAGCAGATGTAGTCTCTGATGAGTTTCTCAAAACACTTGCTGAAGATGGGTGTCAGAGCAACGGGCCTCCAGTCATTCAAGCATGTGATTTTATTTTTCTTTGGTATGGGCACAATGGTGGATTTTTTGAAGCATAAGGGAACCACAGAGAGAGAGAGGTTAAAAATGTCTGTGAAAACCCCGGCTAGCTGGAATGCACATGCTCGGAGCACACGGCCTGGGATGCCATCAGGACCCACAGCCTTGTGGATATTCACCCGTTTGAAGGATCGTGTTACATCTGCGACAGAAATGGAGATTGCACTCACCTCCTCTGCAACAGCCGCAGGAGCGGCTGCAGAATTTCTGCACAAACTGTCAGAAACCGTCTCAGGGAAGCTCATCTGCATGCTCGTCATCCTCATCGGGGTCTCGACCTGACTGCAGTTCGTCGTCGTAACCAACTTGAGTGGGCAAATGCTCACATTCGATGGCGTCTGGCACTTTGGAGAGGTGTTCCCTTCACGGATGAATCCCGGTTTTCACTGTACAGGGCAGATGGCAGACAGCGTGGATGGCGTCGTGTGGGTGAGTGATTTGCTGATGTCAACGTTGTGGATCGAGTGGCCCATGGTGGAGGTGGGGTTATGGGGAGATTAAATTTTTCGACCACAACTAATGGGAGACTTTTCAGACATGTACTTCAGCTTTCCCTCAGCACCAGGCGCGAGTCAAACAAGCGCAGAAAAGGTAGGCTACAGGTGCCAAATGAGCTTCAGTAGAACAACAGGGAACTGCGGTCTGATGAGATATTTTTTATATGTCAGTAAAACAAACTTTCCTGTCCTGTCAGACGTTTTACTGTGCTCACAGCGCACGCTCTTCAACTGTACGCGAATATGAGGCGCACGCACACTTCATAAATAAACCGCACTAGAAACTGCAAGCATATACATCGTCAGTTAAGTCATGAAATTATCAAAATGGCGATTAAAGCTGCAAAACTGTGCATGTATGTGCATTGCATTTAAGAACGTCTCTCAAATGCATGCAGCCTACTGAAATATTCTGCAATTCGAGATCACAATAGGGTGCAAAATGATAGGATAGAAATGTGTTTTTTTTATTTATTTATAATTTAATGCACAAGTAGGCCAAATGTGTGAGCACAGTGCAGTTAAATGTACTAGAAAATGTGTGCTAATTTTTCGTTAACTTGTGTGCTTATAGGGATATTTATGTTTGGTTAGCATTATTAAATATTATATACATGCATAGCTCTGAATTGAAACACATTTTGAAAATAGCAACAGATGGCAATCAGAGATAACACTGTTTGATGTTTTTTTTTGTTCTTGACTTGTGAGCTCACAGGTTTAATCTCAGTATGCACTTCCTGAAAACAAGTCACACATCACATCCTGACTCACCACAAGATGAAATACTTAACACAGTCATATAAAAACCTCCAAATAGGACTGTTTGGCATTCAACTTATGTGAATATTTAAAAACGTCATAATTTTACTTAGTTTTGAGCAATATTCATAGTCTCAAAGATATGCAGTTTTTTTAAATTCAACTGAAAATTATGTAATTTTTCTCTCTATATATATAAAGCTTATGCCACTCACGTTTGCTCAGCATACCCAAGAAATGTGCCAGATAACAGTGGAAGTGTCTGACTGGATGAAATACTTAAGAACTATGAGCAACCCTTACCTTACCAACCCTTTAACTCAATAGTATGTCTTCATGCTTGAAACTACTGAAATTGTTTGCGTATCTGAAAGATGTTTAGTTATTTTCTTATCATCTAAATGCCTGTTAGAAAACAGAAGACTTCTCATTGGGTTTGTGCAACCCTTAAAAAAACTGGTTAAACAGGATTCTCAGTCATTCACAGCGGTGAAGGAACTCAGATTCAAGAACTCTACGCTCTGTCTGTGGATCCAGTATCATAAACATCAGCTCTGACCACTGTGAGCATTTTCATTTATACATCTTTAGATATTAAAGATAGAAGTTGAGTGTCAAATACTGAGGTCAAATATTTCATTCAATAGTTTTTTTTTTGTTTTTTTTATAAAACAGAGCAATGACTTCAGAAGAGACGCTGTGGGACAGTATGAAGGCTGAAATAGAGAAAGAAATGTTTGAACTGGACTCGTCACTGGGTTGTGAGTTACTGATTCATATATCATGTCTGAATCAATTCATTCAAATCAAATCATTCTAAAACATATTTTATAAAAATACATTAATTTTCACTAATAATGAATATTATTCATTATACTACTATAATGAATATTATACTACTTCCGTAGCTGAAATTGATGAACTATATGAAAACGTAAGAACAAACTCAAAATCACCAACTTTGCATGGTAAGCCAAATTAATTGTGAGATTTATACTTATTCATTATTATTATTATTATTAGTAAGTTATTATCAGCAAATAATTATCTGGCTTCATCTGGTTTAGATATTCAAGACTTAAAAGCAACTTCAAAATCACCCTCCTTGAATGGTACGTGTGATATTAATTACCACTGGCACTAAATATAAATAAATCAATGTACTAAGGAGGTTCAGCGGGTCTATTATCTGCTAGTGCTTGAGTTGTTTGAGTCTAGAGAAGCAGACAATGGCCATTGCACTTGAAATCACTCCAATCTGAGCTGGAAACACAAGATAAAGAAGACTCATCAGATCAGAATACCAAGAATGCTCAGAACTGATACTAACAAGGTTTTGCAAAGTCATGTGCTTTTTGAGCTGTTGAACTGCTTGATAGCATTTTAGGCATAATAACATTCCTGACACAACAAAACACTTTTTGGGCAAACCCCAAAGATCAAAGAATGCCATAATAACTTTTTGGAATGTCAATTTGAAATGTTTAATTGAGAGTTAACTATTTCACCCAATATTTGAGAGTCTTGTGTATTTGTGCTTATTAGTACAATATATTAAGTCATTAGTTTAGCAATATGCTAACATCTCTAGTGAATTTTGATTACGATGCTCCCTTACAAGGCAGCTGAAGTAGACAGTGAATCTCCTCATTTAGGTTTAGAACAAAAGTCATGTTCTCTTATAGTAATGAATTTTATTAAGTGTTTATTCTCAACCAGTAAGTTATGCAGTTGTCAGTCATTTAACTTATGTTCGTTGACTCTCAAATTTAATGTTTTACTTGAGTTATTCAAAACAAGTACATAGTACATATTTGGGTGCAGAGATAGTGTTTGACATGGAATGAAATCAGTAGGAAACAATGTGAACTACACAAGTGTGAACAATGAGGATTTCAGTCAGTATTCTGGAGAAGGTGACCTCTAGTGGTGGGAAGGTGGTATAACTGTCAATCACTTCAATCATATCCTCATTATAATGATATAACCTCATGTAGTTCGAAACATATCTAACTTTCATTCCTTTGTGGACCACAGAAAAACAGTATTGGACCCCACTGACTTCCATATCATGGAAAAAATACTATGAAAAAAAATACTATGGAACTAGGAAAAAGAAAAGGAAAACAAAACTGTTTGGTTACCAACATTCTTCAAAATATCTTTATGTTCCACAGACATACAGGTTTGGAATAAAACGAGGTTGAGTAAATAATGGCAGAATTGTGGAACATTTTTTTTTATTTGTGAACTTTCCATTTTAAGGAACAGTCATATCGTTTCAACCTGCATGACATGATCTTTTTCCAGCAGAAGCTGAGGCAGAGGAATTGCGCATCATGTTATTGGGTGCTAGAGGGTCTGGAAAAAGCTCATCTGGAAACACCATCCTCAGATGCAACATCTTCAACACGGATATGCAGCTGAGCAGAGTCACACAGTTCTGTGAAAGAGCATCTGGAAACATCAACGGGCGACCTGTGGCCATAATCGACACACCGGGACTGAACAAGATCAGTCGAATGGAGAAGGCAGTCATCAGGGAGATCATGAAATCTGTCTCGCTCTATAAACCAGGACCACACGTGTTTCTGCTGGTTCAGCCGGTGGGAAACTTAACCAATGAGGACAAGAACATGCATAAATTAATCCAGAACATGTTCGGGAAGAACGTTTGGAATTACACGGTTGTTCTGCTCACACACGGAGATCGACTAGAAGGGAAAATGCCAAATGATGTGATTGCCAGCTCAGACCAAGACCTCAGAGACTTCATCCGCACATGCAGTGGTGGATTTGTGTTCTTCAATAACAAGAACACGGGAAATTTGAGCAAGTGACCAAACTTCTGGAGAAGATCGATACCTTGGTGGCCATCAATGGCAGAAGCTGCTACACGACGTCGTTTTACCCGAACTCAGAGAGAAAGATACGTGAAAAACAAGAGAAGATTCTGGAGGAGAGACAGGAAGAGATTGCACGAAAGGAGAGAGAACTAGAGGAAAATTATGAAGATAAGGAGGAGTTAGAGAGGAAAAAGCGTGAGCTCTGGAGAGAGGAAGAGGAAGATGCACGGAGACTAGCTGAGAATCCACCAAGACGCAAAACTCTGACAGCAGGTCTTACCAGAGCCCCCTCATCTGTAACAAGATCACAGATCATTCTTTAATCAAACCATTTATGAGCTGTTCAGGAGCTTTCTCATGAGTGATGGAGATGTAGCCTAATATTCCCTGTAGGTGATGATCTATATATACATTTTGCACTGTTCAGGTTTTACTTTGTGGATGTTTATTGTTTTTGTGCTGTTTTAATTAAATACCTTGTTAATGTTTGTAGGTAATATTTTTTTCTTGTCACTGAATAACCTACTGTATATAAAATGTAAACATTTAACTCACCACATAAGTTTAATTTAACTGAAAATACCACAATATTCCCTAATGATACTATTATGGAAATTTCTTAAAGTGCTCCTATTATAGATTTTTGTAAATGAGCTTTCATGCAGTGTGTAACACAGCTCTAAGTGAATGAAAACATCCTGCAAAGTTTTAAATCTGAAAGTGCAGCATGTATAAAGTTGTCTCTCAAAAGAAATCGTTGACTCTGAATCATTGAAACAAGTCGTTTTTAAAATTAATCCCAAGCCCTTTCATGTAGATGTCAACATGAAACATTAGCATATTGGCCGCCTACTTGGTCTTTTCGTGTTGGTCTGAATGAAAATGCAAATTCATTCTTTGCCACTAGGTGCCGCTTTTGGAGCGTTAAAATAGGTAAAATAGTTTCCCCGGTAACGCTGTACACAAAGCAGCACTGCCCTCACAAATGCTGCTTTATCAGGCATTACAGGCAAAATGAAATGAAAATGAGACCAATCTACCAATCACAGCAGATTAGCGTCACGCAAAGGAGGGGTTTGGAAAAATAAATCGTTAAGCGCATCGTCATTTTCGTCAAATACAGTTCTTAATACAACTTATTTTACCGTTTAAACATGTATACAACATTTCTTACATTTAAACTCGTTTAACAAACATTTTAGAAGTAAACATAAAACATTTCATAGTCCTAAAAAGACCGATGCGGCTCGTTTAGGTGACTTGGTTTGCTTTACATACAATAAAATGGTTTACTGTTTTATAGATTAAATGAAACAAACCTATATTTGACCAAAGAAATAAGTCAGCGGCAGGAGACCTGCTCTCACCCGAAGAGAACGCAAAATATGTGCTTGCACTCATTGCAAATGCAAAAGCTGGGTTGTTGCGACTGTCCTATAGGAGCTGAGTTACACAAAAACTACCCAAACATTAAAAAAATGTTGCAATAAAATAACTGTGATTTTTAGAGTATATGTGTACACTATAAAAGCAACTGATGCAAGCTGGTAATCACTTAAGTGGGTCAACCAAGTGATTGTGCTAATGATCACTTACTCTCCATCCTCTGATGCCGGATCCGTCACCCCGCTTTATTCAGAATCAGAATCAGCTTTATTCGCCAAGTGTGTGCAAACACACAAGGAATTTGTTGTGGTTTTTAAGAAGCTCTTGGTAGCCTACATACACGCATACCAGAGGTGGGTAGAGTACTCAAAAACTGTACTCAAGTAAAAGTACTTCTAGAAATATTTACTCAAGTAAAAGTAATCGTCTGAATAGTTACTTGAGTAAGAGTAAAAAAGTATCGGATAAAAAACCTACTCAAGTAGTTAGTTACTAGTTACTTTGGATCATATACTGAATATAGTCTATTTTTATTTAGATATATAGATTACATTTATGTAATGTGTATGTGTGTGTGTGTGTGTATATATATATATATATATATATACAGTATATATATATATATATATATACACACACACACTGCCGTTCAAAATATTTTTTATTAATTTTTAATGTAATTTATTTCAGTGATGCAAATCAGAATTTTTATCAGCCTTTTCGCCAGTCTTCAGTGTCACACAATCCTTCAGAAATCATTCCAATATGTTAATTTATTATCAATGCTGTTCTTTTTAGCTTTCTATTCATCAAAGAATCCTGAACAAAATGTCACAGGTTCCAAAAAATATTAAGCAGCAAAACTGTTTCCAACACTGGTAATAAATCAATATATTAGAATGATTTCTGAAGGATCATATGACTCCGAAAACTGCAGTAACAGCTGATGAAAATTCTGATTTGCATTACTGAATTAAATTATATTTTAAAGTAAATTAATTATATATTATTCTATAACCTCTGACACTGAAACCTCTGAAAACTCCTCACATGACTGCTACCGACATCTGAACATAACAAAACAAATGCACATTGATGGATCTTCTGTTCTGCAAAATGTAAACAAATGTAACGTTAGCCTATATTTTTGCAAGCGTAAATATTGTAAAAATATGAATATTAATTCTAGTGATGGGAAGTTTGGATCATTTTACTGACTCGGACCTTTGAGTCTCGTTCAGCAAAATGAACGAATCTTTTTTCGAGTCATTTCGTTCATTTTAGCTAAATATAATTAAAATGTTACGTGCTACTTCCCTAACACATCTACTACTTATGCAAACGTTGATCACACTACAAACAATACAAAACTATAATGCTATAAGAAACGGAAAAAAAAATATTCATTGTTTACCTGGGTCTTTAGTCTATGATTAGCTCATCTCACCTCTTATCTGACAAGATCGTGTTTGAGTCACTCGTTCATCACGTGACAGCCTCATACGCTAAACCTATGCAGTATGAGCCGGAAAGAGAATTGATTAGTTCATCTATCGAGTCTTCGGGTTTGAGTCGTTCGTTCTTTTGTCATGTGACGTGACAGCATTGGATAGAGAAATTAGTTAATTCACAACCTTCCTTACAAACGGGTGCATAGTTGTTATTATTATTATTATTTACTCTTACAATTCCGTGATGCGTTTCTGGTCTCAAATTGTAGCTTTTTATTTCTTACAGTTTATAAATGTGTGAATTTCTGTCATGATGGTTCTTTTCCATAACACTGAATGTGGTAACAAAGGTAATAAACTAAAGAGTTGGTTATAATTATTATTATTAAGTCTTTTCCCCGCAGACTGCATAGGTTTAGATTATGGGGCTGTCACGTGATGAACGAACGACTCAAACGTCTTAGGTTACGTATGTAACCCCAGTTCCTCGAAGGAACGAGACGCTGCGTCCAAAAGACGCTAAGGGAACGCCTTCAGCGTGACCGGCTCTGAATCCAAATGCAATCTGTCCTACAGGTGGGCGGAATGTCACGGGCGTGGTGACGTAATGACCAGCTGGTATAAAAGCACGTGCGGTGAAACCGGCGTCAGCTTCTAGAATGAAGCAAGCGCTGGCAGGGATGCCGGAAGTGTGGCCTCGCGACGCAGCGTCTCGTTCCTTCGAGGAACTGGGGTTACATACGTAACCTAAGACGTTCCTCTTCAGGAACTCGAGCTGCGTCCAAAAGACGCTAAGGGAACGAGATACCCACGGCACCAGACTTACCAATCCCTGCCCCGTGTGTATCCAAGCGGAGCACAACTAAGGCGAGAGGATGGAAGAACCTGGGGTGGCTCGCATGTCCAGGCCATAGAACCTGACAAAGTCAGGGGCGTAGACCATCCCGCAGCATTGCAGATGTCCTGAATTGGGACACCTGCGAGAAAGGCCTTGGAGGCCGCCACACTCCTAGTGGAATGAGCCTTGACTCCCATCGGCGAGGGGAGTTCAGAGGACTCATACGCAATATGAATGGCATCGACAATCCACCGACTGAGGGTCTGCTAGAAGCAGCACGACCTCTTTTAGGGGGACCAAAGCAAACTAGCAGTTGGTCCGCCTTTCTCCACATGGCAGCTCTGTGGACGTATGCGTCCAGTGCTCGCACTGGACACATACAATTAAGCTTTTGCTGGTCAGGCTCCCGAAAGGGAGGAGGACTAAAGGCCTGCAGTACTGGAGGCCTTAGCCTCAGTGCACCACGGAGGAAACGTGTCACTAAGGGGTGTCTGCCCACTAACTGTCCACCAAGAGAGGCGTGGTAGGCCGAAATTGCCGCCACATAAACCTTCAAGGTGGAATGGGTTAACCCTGCGGAGAGTCGAGCCTGCAGGAACTCCAGCACTGTACCAACCGGGCAGTTAACTGGGTCGAGCTGGCGATCTCTGCACCATGAAGTGAAAAGTTTCCACTTCAGGGCGTACAGTTTCCTCGTTGAGGGAGCTCTGGACTGGAGGATGGTCTCAACAACCTCGGTTGAGAGACCGGACGCTATGAGCCGTACCCCCTCAGGGGCCACACCCACAGCCTCCATAACTCCGGGTGGGGATGCACCAGTGTGCATCCTGCCTGTGAGAGGAGATCCCTCCTGACTGGAATCTCCCAAGGAGAGCCGTCGAGGAGGGAAATCAGATCCGAGAACCATACTCGGCCCGGCCAGAACGGGGCTACTAATAGCAGCCGAACTCCGTCCCGGCGCACTCTCTCCAGAACTCCGGGGAGTAGAGCAACCGGGGGAAAGGCGTACAGACGAAGCCTCGGCCACGTCTGTACCATGGCATCCAGCCCCACTGGGGCTGGATGAAGTAGAGAGTACCAGAGGGGACATTGCACTGTCTCCTGAGTAGCGAAGAGGTCCACCTGAGCCTGGCCAAACACTCTCCATATCTGTTTCACCACCTCGGTGTGAAGCATCCATTCCCCAGGGTGCCTGCCCCCACATTGAGATGCCCAGGTATGTAAACTGCTCTGAGTGAGAGGAGTTTGCCCTGGGCCCACACAAGGATCTGGTGCGCCAACCTGTACAGGTGACGCGACCTCAGACCTCCTTGGTGGTTGATATAAGAGACCACCGCTTTGTTGTCGGTGCGAACTAACACATGGTGACCTCTTAGGTCTGGGAGAAAGTATTTCAGAGCCTGAAACACGGCCAGCATCTCGAGCCTGTTGATGTGCCAAGCGAGATGATGACCTCTCCACAGACCGCGGGCAGGGTGGCCACTCATGACCGCTCCCCAACCGGTGAGGGATGCGTCCGTCGCTAGCGTTACGCGGCGACACAGAGCTCCCAGCACCGGGCCCTGAGACAAGAACCAAGGTTGTCTCCACATGTCTAAGGCACGTAGGCAACGCCGCGTGACCTTGATCATGCGAAGCGGGTTTCCCCTCGGGGAGAACCCCTTGGTCTTGAGCCACCACTGTAGGGGTCTCATGTACAGCAGGCCAATAGGTATCACGTTGGACACAGCTGCCATCAGACCCAGCAGCCTCTGAAACTGCTTGACAGTGAGTGACTGGCCTTCTTTCACCCTCCTGACTGTCGTGAGGATCGACTCGATCTGAGCAGGGGACATACGTGCCTGCATCGTGGTCGAATCCCACACCACCCTCAGATAAGTGGTTCTCTGTAATGGAGAAAGCACACTTTTCTTGGGGTTCAGTCTTAACCCCAACACTTTTATATGAGCGAGAACAACACCTCGATGTTGAGCCGCTCTTCGCTCTGATTGAGCGAGAATCAACCAATCGTCGATATAATTGAGTATGCGGACGCCCTGTAGCCGCAGCGGAGCTAACACGGCGTCCACACACTTCATAAAAGTGCGAGGTGAGAGTGCTAGGCCGAAGGGAAGTACCCGATATTGGTAAGCTTTGCCCCTGAAAGCAAACCTCAGGAACTTCCTGTGAGTGGGAAGGATGGAGACATGGAAGTATGCGTCTTCTAGATCGATCGCGACAAACCAGTCCTCGGACCTGATTTGAGACGCGACCTGCTTGAGGGTAAGCATCTTGAACTTCAGTCTGCTGACTGAGCGGTTCAACTGCCGCAGATCTAAAATGGGACGCAACCCTCCATCCTTCTTTGGAACTATGAAGTACCGGCTGTAGAACCCGGACTCTCTTTCGTGAAGAGACACCACCTCGATGGCCTCCTTCCTTAAGAGAGTATTTACCTCCTGTTCCATTACCAGAGCCTGCTCGGGGCCCACCAAAGTGGAATTCACCCCGTTGAATTGAGGCGGACGAGAACCGAACTGGATTCTGTAGCCTCCCTCTA
Organism: Schizothorax lantsangensis; assembly: GCA_027422415.1. NCBI lineage: Eukaryota > Metazoa > Chordata > Actinopteri > Cypriniformes > Cyprinidae > Schizothorax > Schizothorax lantsangensis. The sequence continues at coordinate 10,675,134 of CM049840.1, forward strand.
CAGTACGCAGGACCTATCGAGACACATTTGGCAGTAGTTTCCACGCTGCCAGATAGTCTACTAAGGGAACCAGTCTCTCGAGACTGGCCTCTGGTGTAATTAGAGCGGCTAGTTTGGTATCCTGGAACGGCACACCGGCAGGAGAAAGCCAAACTAGCTGCTGCAGAGACCCCCGAAGGGGTGGCGAGCATCTCAGCTCCGCTACGTTTCCGGGCGGAAGAGACTGAGATGTGTGCTCGCTGGAGACCACTGCGCCCTGGAACACAAAAGTGGCAGGGTTGGCAGATCGATCTCCTGAGGGCACTGGGGCGAAACAGGCACCGTACGCTGCGGTGACAGCTGCTCCACCCCAGCGGGGGCTACCCTCATAAGCCCTGGTCCACAACATCAGGGCTTCTTGGCCGAAGACTTCTTCGCCTGAAGAACGGTCCGCAGATCCGGCTTAGGCTGGGAGGTCTTCGACCGTGCACCCTTCTTACCACCCCGACTCCACCTACGCGGAGGCGCACGGGCGGCAACACTCTCTTTCTGAGCTTCCCTATATGAGGAACCAGCACGCGGCAGGGGCTGCTCTCGCCCAGCAGCCCCTTGAGTTAGAGAGCGTCGGGGGAGAAACCGCCGGAACGCCGCCGCCTGCCTTCCGGCCTCCTGGTGCCTGTCGACAACGGTGTCAACAGCATCACCAAAGAGGCCAGAAGGCGACAGCGGGGCGTCCAAAAGGAAGACCCTGTCACGGTCCTTGATATCTGACAGGGTCAACCAGAGATGCCTCTCCGCTGCTACCAAGGCTGCCATAGACCGCCCAATGGCACGGGCGGTCTCCTTGGTAGCGCGGAGAGACAAATCAGCGGTTCTGCGGAGCTCACAAATGTCGTCCGCACTAAATCCCTCGCCCTCATCTAACTCTTTAAGCAGATCAGCCTGGTACGCCTGCAACACCACCATAGTGTGCAGGCATGAACCAGCCTGACCTGCTGCCGCGTACCCCTTGCCCACCAGCGCTGACGATGTGCGCAGCGGCTTGGTGGGCAGGGTCGGAGCCTTCAGAGATGACGCCGCGTCAGGAGACAGATAGCTCGCAAGCGTCTGTTCCACACGCGGCATCGCTCTGTAACCGCGCTCACTCGTCCCTGCCACATTATCGTAGTAATCCAGTGCTACGACAGAGGGACGAAGAGGCGGGCCGAGAAAGGTTTTCCCCACGACCTCGACACCTCAGTGTGGAGGTCGAGGAAAAAAGGCAGGCTCCGATGTGGAGGTGCTGTCTGAAACCGCAGAAAACGCTCGTCTAACTTGCCTCTCTGCGGTTCGACAGGACGCTCGGCCGACCAGTCAAGGTTCAACTTAGCCGCGGCACGAGTGATCACCTCCACCAGCTCCTCATATTGGGGTGAAAGAGGGGGTGCAAAGTGCTCAGCGTTTCCCGTGTCAACCTCCTCAGAGGAAGACATGAGAAGCGCCGAGGCCGCTGCCCGAGGGGAAGTAACCGCAGGGCGGGCTTCCGATCTCGGAGAGCGGTCATGAGATCTGACAGGTGAGGATGGAGATAGAGACTCGCTCGTCTCCGATCCCTCCAGCAGATCCCGCTGCGAACCCCACGAGCGCCGCCTTCGCTCCGCCTCAGCGGAAGCGGGGCCAGCGCCGCGAGGAACGCCAATGAAAGAACCCTCCCCGGAGAAGAGGGCCTTTCTGGAGCGAAGCACACGCAGAGGGAGGCTCTCGCAGAGCGGGCAATCAGCCCCCTCGAGAGCCGCCTCTGCATGCCTTGCTCCCAAGCAAAGCACACACAAGCTGTGTGTATCACCTGCACACAAAAAACGTTTGCAGGGAGGATCACACTGCTTGTACTGTGCTTCGCTCTCCTGTTTAGTCTTAAACATGACTAAACTTCTTTTTTGAAACAGACAGACAACGGTAAATAAGACTCACAGATACACAGAGCGCTAGCTGAATGACAGAAAGCTGACGCCGGTTTCACCGCACGTGCTTTTATACCAGCTGGTCATTACGTCACCTCGCCCGTGACATTCCGCCCACCTGTAGGACAGATTGCATTTGGATTCAGAGCCGGTCACGCTGAAGGCGTTCCCTTAGCGTCTTTTGGACGCAGCTCGAGTTCCTGAAGAGGAACCCGAAGACTCGAAACAGGTGAACTAATTCAGTGCAGAACCTATAGGATGTTGCGCATGCGCGACTGAACGAATCACTCCCCGAGACGACTCGTTCTTCCCGAGTCACATTAAAGATTCGTTCAAAATGAACGAATCGTTCAAGAACGACACATCACTAATTGTGTATAGAACAGGTCGCGCGCCGCTGCACAGAGCTAACGCGGGTTTGGCGGGTGTTCATTTCATACTCTGTGACAGCTTATTTAATGTATAAATTATACATTGTATTTAATGTATAAGGTACATGTACAACAAACTGGTAATGTCATAGTGGTATCGTGGCCTATACCTGTGGAACAGTAGACAGCACACGCGGTGTTCATCTAATAAAAGATCTTCATATAGCTCTAGCAAATAAGCCTTTGCAGATTTGCTTTCAATTGACTGTAGATCCAAAGCCACGTCTTCATTGCTCTTGATGTTATCTGAGTGAACCGCTTCAGACGACTCAGCGCGTGCGGCAGGGAACTGAACGAATCATTCAAACTGATTCGCGAACCGATTCACTAGATTGCCAACTGGTTTGATAAACCCTTTAAACAGAATCGACTCAAAAGAATGAATCATTTGCGAATGGGCATCGTTCATTGCCCAGAGAAAAATAGACGGCGCGTTTGGAATAAACTGAAGCATTTTTAACTTGTATTTCATTAAGATAAAGTAACGAGAGGAGAGTCGCCCACAGTAACGAAGTAAAACTACCGTTTTTTCTCTAAAAATATACTTGAGTAAAAGTAAAAGTACCCATTTTAAAATATACTCTAAAAGTATTAGTTACCCAAAAAATGTACTCAAGTAAATGTAACGAAGTAAAGGTAACTCATTACTACCCACCTCTGACGCATACATATCTGACATGAGAACAGAAACATTTAAAGAGGAGTGAAACTGATCAGAAAAACGTTGCCCCCTTAACTGTCACCGTCCCACCTGTGGGACGCTTGGCGCTCTTTTTTTCGTTGTCTTTTTTCCCTATCCAATATTTTAGTAATCATCATAAATTATATATCATGTGAAAGCTTAAAACCTCAAAATTCATCCTGTGAAAACCATTTTGAAATCGGATATTGCGTTACCATGGAAATGGTACTTTAAAATCTTTTGGCGGTCTCCTCCCCCTTAGTGGGCGGTGTCAAGTGTCATATTACACAATATATTACGGTCTTTTAGAATCAAAACTTTTTATAATATTGACAAAATACATATCGCCGGACAGGTCTGACTCTCAGTATTCCATATTTGGTGGTATTTTTATGATCGGAGTAATATTGACAGAGAAAATTAGACATTTGTGACAGAAAAATGCATCAAAAAAATTAAATGGAGTTTGGATGGCACCTTGTGGCTGTTTGTGGTATGACGCCCTAAATAAAATCTCACAGGAACCTCAATTTTTTTCATATCAACTTCAAATTTGGAACATAACTTATTTAGACATAAGGCTTTAGAGTAAAACCTGTTATGTAAAATATTTATTTTATATAAAATATAAAAAATGTAGTACTGTGTATTTTCTTTACAGTAAATTTAAACTTCTATAACTTTTTGTTACTTTCATATTTTAAAATAATTCCACTTCTACAGTAATCTGCTGATTGTCTTCTTAAGACAGGACAAACAAACAAAAACAGTAAAAGTACCAATGAACAACAAACCGAAGCGGCCATGAGCGGCGCCATCTTGAGTGTTTTCACAAATTAAACACTGTATAGCTTTATAAATATGATAAAGGCTAAATATTTAGTATTCTACTTGGCTAAAACAAAACAAAACAAAACACGGTTTGGATGTATGTAGGCCTATTTAATAGATAACATTACTCTTGTGTTATCTATTATCTGTCTCCCCCACGCTTTCTCTCACACATAGGCTACCAGCTATAATCTTACCTTTCAGAAGTGCGTGTCTGGCTTTAAAACTCATCAAACATCACCAGCAGCAAAAGTCATTCATGTCTGGATAGTTTTATTCGTTTTGATGACATTTATAAATGTACATTAGGATGTTTTGCATGTAGAGTAGCCTATTGACGCCGCTCCGGTGGGGGGCGGGAGTGGCATTACTATGAAGCAAGTTAATTTAGATTTAGAATAACTAAGGGGTGATAACTTGTTGATATGAGTGCAATAATTCCAAATGAATGCCCAAAAGATAAACTAAAATATCTGTCCTTTTTGCCGGCCTGACTGTGCTGCCGCCCTAGGCGGCTGCCTAGTTTGCCTATATATGCACGCGCCGGCCGCATAGCCGCATACAATCGCTAATGTCAGTTGCAAATATTAAGCATGTTTTAGGCTACAATGCATGGCGTATGGGTTTCACTAGCTCCGTTCCCATGGACACCTTTCTGTTGATCTAATTCTGGATATTTCCAGTTGACGACTCAGCCTAAGACGTGTGATTAATCCGTATCTAAAGCCGTGTTTAAACCAAGAGAACACATTATAATCAGTTGATGCGGTGACTGTCCACACGGGAAGTGGTGCGAGGCGACAAATCTTCTACAGTAACTGATGCCTCGTTCTATCCTGAATCTTTGAAACATGCGTTGTATGAGTTGAAAGTGAAACCTAAAAAAACAGCGCGCAGAAGAATGCGAGTGCACGCTTTCGCGAGCTTCGGCAAATGCACGCAATCACAGATCGCACGCTTCCCAGACGAAACACGCTTTTTTACATTTCTTTATACATTTCTTTATTTATAATTAAGGCAGCTTTGGCATTCCATAAAGAAAAATCTCAAAAGAACTATCTTTATTACAATTACTGAATTAAACAGTGCAGTATACATTCGTTTCATTGCAATTCTAATAATGTGTTGGACGGTACAGATAACAATTTCAGTAAAAACTAGTTACAAAAAGTAAACAAAACTTCTTACAAATGATTTAATTGAATAGGAGAAAAAAAACAAAAAACCATTGAAACGCCAAAATCAACTAATGGTATACATAATAATTCTGTATAAAATAATTACAAATCTTACATAATTTTAATTATAATGAAATCTCTTTATAAAAAGGCCTGTAAGTGGTGAGAACAAGAAAACATATTGGCAATAAGCACCAGGCTTCACAGGAAACTTTGGTTCCTGTTTGAGTTTATTAAAACGATTAAGGCAGTGATTAAACTTACAGGTATTTCTCCAAACTCTCCAAAGCTTGCTCTTTTGTGTAGGATCTCCATTCAATTGGAATTGTACCACAACCACTGAACGTTTTGTTATAATATTTTTCCAAATCATCCTGGAATCGACACACAAACCACTTCCAGTATGGCAGCTCTGAGAGATCAGGTGTGATGGACCAGTTCTCAAACTCTGGACCTGCTGTTCTGTACTCCTTCCATAAAACTGTCTCATCTGAGTTACGTTTTGGGAAAAAGGACTTTGTGTCACTTGCCACTGAGGATGTGCAGAAGTCCAAGCAAAGGTTAGTCGTACCTCTGTAAATCATCCCTTTCATCCCACAATTACGATGGAAGGGAGCAATATGATCTCCAGGATGGTCCTCCATTGTGTTAACACAGACAACTTTACAGAAGGGACACTGATCCCAGCAGCATTGGCAGAAATGGTCAATCAAAATCTCATCTGGTGGTTTCCAGGACATTTTCATTTCAATATCAGAGAGATTTGTTAAGCATCTGTTCAATTCTTCTATTATGGGATGAAGTTTTCTTTTCACAACTTCTTCCAGAAGTTCAAAGTCAGTGATGTCCTGACAGCAGTTACCAGTGAGGTGTTCTTTATTGTATTCAAGCTCGTCTTTCAGAGAGTCTGAGAATATATCCAGCCACATATTTGCATCTCCACCTGTACTTAGGACTTCAGCAGTTGCTCTTTCAGCAGCCGTGATGACACATTGCTCCTTGTGTCTGATGTTCCCCTTAATCATTGCGAGAGTTGAGGAGTTACCCTCTGTTATGTATGCTCTAACTTCACACTGGATGAAATCTTCAAAGTGGTCCCTGGGATGATGAATGTACTTCATGAATTTATAAAAGTCCTCCTCCTCTGCTAGTGCTTTTAGAATGTGTTTCTCCAGGTTTGACCTGTTGCCTTTGAAAGCTGGAATATTTGTGCGCATCTCTCCTGCTAGATCATTTGCAGTCTTGTTGTAGACACTCTGGAGAATGGGTTTTTTCAGCTCACTACAAATCAAGGCTCCAAATACTGCAGCAGATGTTGCACCTTCGCAGAATCCCTGGAAGACGCTGTAGTATTCTGGTTTCTTCTTCTCTAAATAAATCCAGGGATCATTAGTCTCTCTGAAAACCTGATGAAGCTCTGCGAAACTCATACCTGCCTGTTTGCACATATAAAGTGTCAAATCAACGATGAACTCTTTCTTGAATTCATATTTTGTGTACATGCACTTGTGTCCTCCAATAGTATCTTTAACAAGTTGTGCAATTTCCTGTATATAACTTGAATTATAACCAATTTTTGCAACTGATTTCGACTTCACCCGGATCTCAGTTTGACGAAAGACATTGTGGATCAGTTGTTTTATTGACTCTTGTTCTTCCGGTGGTAACAGTGGAGTGTTAATGGTATTTCTGTTAGATTTTTTGATGGGATTTACATATATGGTGAAATCAGACACTTGAACAATGTTTTGAAACTTATTGAATCTGTCACGCACAAGTGCTTCTTCATGTATTTCATTTAGGATTGTAATTATGTCATGTGCTATATTGATTTCTTTAAAAGGTGGAACATCTCCTGTCAGCTCAGAGACCCACTTTTCCCAAACTGAATCAAACAGTCTTCTCAACTCATTCTCATCAAGAGCCCTGTGTTTAAGACTGAACGCAAGCTCTTTGCTCTTCTCTAGGAGTCTTCTTTCACGCAATGTTTTCTCTCCATCCAGTTTGGTGAGAGCTTCCTTTTGATAGATTATATTCTCTAATTTAGTTTTTGCATCTCTTACAAGCTCCCCATAAAGGTGCTTGATTTTCTCTTGAAATTTCAATTTCCATTGAATCAGCATCTCCTTTTCCTTGTGTTCTTCAAAGTAATGTTTCATGAAGCTTTTCACCTCTTCAAGGGTATTTGCCATCTCCTCTTCCAGTTCTCTACTCTCAATTTTATGCAGTTGCCTGTTGTTGATTCTGTTGCGCAGTTTGTCTTCAATCTCCAACATGGCACTTCTGAGACTCCAGGTCCACTTTGCGTACTCCTCCTCCAATTTCCTGTATGTTACAATTTCCAAAGTATTTTTGAAGCTGAAAACAAAGTTTTCATTCAGAAGAGCGTTCCAGAGGTCTCCAATACGATCTCTGAATTGTGCCAGTGTGACACCCTTACTTTTTGAGGCATGGGAGAGAATTTTGCCCTTAAGCTCCTGTACATTTTCACTGTAACATGGATTGGGTGGTGCCATGGGTGGGCTGCCCTCCCAGAGCTGGGCAAAATACCTCACATCAGTCTTTATATCAAATTTAATGACATCACTGAAACATTCTGCATCACAGACTTCTTCTTTAGCAGCTAGTTGAGTCATCTCATCTAGTTTCTCCTGCAAGCGCCTTTTCCCTACCATGTTCTTCTCGCCTGCTGTGATGTCTCCAACGTTCTGATGCACAAACATGCAGCTGGGGTTCAGTCTTACCTTCTTCATCCTCAGGAAGGCTTGAACAACAATCTGAAGGATGTCCTGCATCTCAGCTGGATTCTCACCAAAGATATTGATTAGAGTCATATTTCCAAGACCAACAACAAACGTTGCCATTTCATTATCATGATTTCTTGTTGACCTGCCAGCCAATTCTAGAGCACGAAGACCCTCAGTATCTACGACAAGAATGTAGTCAAAGTCTAACTGTTTTCTTAGTTCTTCAGACACCTTGACCAGCTGCATGAAGGCTCCTCTGGTGCACCTTCCAGCGCTGACTGCAAACTGCAGTCCAAACATGGCATTCAGCATGGTGGATTTCCCAGTGCTCTGAATCCCTAAAACAGACAACACAAAGACTCTTTGGTCTCCCAGGATTCTGATAAGTTCATCTAAAACTGCTTGAACCCAAATCAGAGGCACATGAGCTGCATCCCCGTCCATCAGCTCCAGTGGGTATCCGGAGATCATGAGCTCTGCTATAGTCTGTGGTAGAGAACTGACATCTAGTTTACATCCAGATCGTTTATTTTTCTTTACAGATACATCTGATTCATATATCTGGCCAATTTCACGAAGTATATGTTCCAAGCCAAATGTTGCGGCATTCAGTTTCTCAGAGAGCATCTCTAGTTGTGATTGTTCTGCTGTGAGATGTTCAGATTTATCATGTTTCTTTTTCAAATCCAGCACTTTTGACCATTTTTCATCATATTTATGATGAAGTATGGAGAGGTCTACTGAAGTATACTCATCCAGGAGGATCCCAAGCCATTTAAGGAAATACATCATCTCGTCAGCATTTCTGCAATAAATCTTTTCAGTAAAAAACTTCATAAAATTACTGAGGCCAAATGCTTTCTGCTGCTCACGGATTTTGTGCATTTCTGTTAGTTTCTGACTACCATGCATTTCAATGTTATCCCCTTGAGGTCGATGTAGTTCTTTGTTCTTCAGACACCAGTCATGCCACAGTTTTCCCTGACAAGGCATAAATGTTTCTTTGATTTTGGACAGTTCCTTTTCCTCCAGTAGTCTCACCATCCACTCTGCTGTCTCCTTTCCCCTCCTGCAGTCGTCATCATTCTCATCCACTTTGATTCCTTTGTGTTTGCATACATTCAGAAGTTTAAAAACTGACAGTGGTTTTGAGAGGCACTCTTTGATGGCTCTTCTAAGATCCTCAGATATATCTGATTTATTTCTTTGTTTCAGGCCAATTCTATATTTTCCTTCCTTCAGCTTGGAAAAACCTGAGTCATCTTCAGTCAGAAGGCAAATGAGAGGCTTTGTGCTGTTGTAGAGCTTTTCCAACATTGCCATACTTTTGTCATTCTTAGCAAGATTTGGCAAAAGCACTACATTTATTGAGGACTCTTCAGTCAGAATTTTTAGCTGTGTCTCATTAGCTTGAGCATCACCATGAAGATTACAGAATGCAACACAGTCTGTGAATTTATCGTTTTTATCTCCTGATGGACAGTACCAGGCGATCTCAACCACTCCATCCATCAGCAGGTGGGATTTGGTGCTTCCACAACAGTGTCTGTGAAAGAAAGTGTTATGCCGTTCATTGATCAGGTTGTTCATTAATTCAGATTTGGATGCAGAAACTTCTGAAAACCTAAAAAATGAAATCATAGGTGTCTCAGCCTGGTGGATTGCCTGGTCTTTGCTGATGTTTCTTTTGTGTGACTTCCAGCTTTTCTTGATTTGTCGGAAGGTCCACATGGGAAATTCAATCTCTTGGGTGAATGGATTGGGCACAAGCAGAGGAAGAGCATATTGACACTGTGAGAGTTTTGTTACCATGAGCTGACGTAGGAAATTATCTGCATAGAGGTACACTATCATCTGAATGTCCATTGGGTGAATGGGCTGTCTTCTACTCTGTTCATTTGTTTGCTCAGGTGCAGACCTCTTGAAAATTTTCTCAAAAGCATTGGTCTTTCCTGTATCTAACACCATGGTTCTTTGTGTGTTGAACACCTCACTGGGTTTTTCTTTTACTGGGATGTATCTTGCTCTGTAATCTGTCATCATGAGTCTTTGTATATAAGTTTGAACCAAGTTACTCTCCTCACAAGGTTCATGCCTCTGCAATGAAGGTGCAGATACTTGCAGAAAGGCGTGTGACTTTATTTTGCTGTGGTACTTGCCCAAGAGATTAAGCCTACCAACGAGTTGATGTATTTTTTCCCGCTTGGAGTTTTTCTTGTCTTCATATTGGTCTAGCCCCACCACTCCATGCTCATTGTCTTTTCCCTGATAACATAGAAAAGAGCTGTTAATATCTCATATTCATATTTAATCAACTCAATTTAAATGTATTCAATTTATGTGAAATTAAGTCTAATCACTGAAGTTCACAAACGGTGCATGTCAGTGCTATACAAATTAAAGAAATAGTTCACACGAAAGTGAAAATTCTGTCATTAATTACTCTCATGTCGTTCCAAACCTGCTGCCATTCATGAGAGTAGAGCTCTCGGAGAGCTCTCGGATTTCATAAAAAAATATCTTAATTTGTGTTTCGAAGATGAATGAAGGTCTTACAGGTTTGGAACAACATGAGGGTGAGTAATTAATGACAAAATTCTCATTTTTGGATGAACTATCCCTTTAAGGTTAAAAATCAAATGTAATCTGTCACTGAGAGGGGAAGCTGTATATCATCAATTTATTTATTTTTTGTTTCATGCATAGTGTTAATTTCATAATCTGCTAAATATGTAGTGAATTTGTGAGATACAATTTTATTTACCTTGCTATTGCCTGGTTTCAGTTGAAATTGACTGCCTAAAAATAAAAAGCCAAAACAGTAGAGAAATCAAAGGTTTTCTGTGTGTAAACATTTGTTAAACATCTGTTATAATCCATAATATAAAACCTGTTATTGAAATGAGACTATGCTTTATTTTCAGAATTTTTTTAACAAAGAAATTATTACAGAAATTTTTACATAATACATTGGACTATTACTCTGATGGAAAAAGGAGGTATCAAATGTTTAGTAATTCGGTTGTACTTACTGTCTGGTGCAAAGTCACTTCTTTGTTTTTTGATGTTTGCTGTAACAGAAATTAAACCAATTACAATTGCTCAACATGTGCTGCTCACTTAAGCAAACCAAAAGAACAGCATGTGTAATCATAAAATCTGAATTCTTAAATTCTGAATTCTGGAAGTATTTAATTAATGTCTTGAATTAGTCAGCTGTTGCTATTTATGTATAGTGTAATTATGCTATTGCAGTAGAGCTGTAACAAACAATTATTTTGATAACCGATTAATCTAACAATTATTAGAATGACTAATCAACTAACCATCGATTATTTCACTGATTAATCAGTAGACTTTGATTATTCAGCTTTTGCAATTTAAATTATTGAGTTATACATATTCTAACAAATAAATAAAGGTAATCACTTCAGCTTTTGAAAATCAATTACAATTATTATAAATATATTTGGCACACAATATGAGATGACAGACATAGAAACTCTCTCATTCACCATTAATTAGCCATATGAAAAACTGAATGACACATAATCCTGCCTAACAATCTGCCATTCTTTTGTAAGTCATATGGATAAGAAGCAAAATAAAGGTACACAACATTTTATTTTTGGATAAACTATTTTATTCACAATGTAATCTCTCTTAAAATACCTTATAGGGTTATGGTAATCAAAACAGGCCTGAACTAGATCAAGCTTTGGTCTCTGCAAACCAATCACTTTAATGAAATAATATACCAAACTGCAGAGCTCATGCAAATATCCACATCGCTGTAATCAGATGCATTCTTAACTGCTGCTTTCTCACTTCTGTCAGTCTTTGTTGTGTTTATTTTGTTATTGTAGCTTTGTAGTTATCAGTAGCCTTTTTAAAAGCCGTAGTCTCTCATGGTCCTCCAAACTCAGAATGTACAAGTCCCTCATTAGACCTGTAGTCTCATATGAGAGTGAGACCTGGGTCCTTCAACAAAAGTCCGCAGACATGCTGGATATGTTCGAGCGGAAAGTACTAAGGAGAATATTTGGACCTGTGAATGAGGGTGGACAGTGGAGGATGAGAAGGAATGAGGAGCTGAGAGCACTGTATCAGGAGGCATCACTATCAACATTTGTTAGGCTTCAGCGCCTCCAGTGGTATGGGCACCTAGAAGGATGGGTGAGGAACGACTGGCACAGAGCGTATTCAGGGCACAGCCTTTCGGTACCAGGCCATGGGGAAGGCCTAGAAACCGATGGGCCGATGCAGTGAGAAGGGATATGAGAAGCACAGGGCTGCGGCCCAATTTCGAGCGGCAAGCATGGAAGAGGATGGTTGTAGAGGCCAGGGACCACTGGGTCCGTAGCGCCAGATGAGAGAGAGATTTTGTTATTGAGAGGAAAGCGCGCAGCATATATTTACATACTATATTCATGTGTTTGCACTGAAGTAGGGATGGGCGTATCAATCCTTAAGTATCGATATATATATATCGATACTGATGGGAGTATCGAAAATATTGATACTCAAATAAAAAATATTGATACAAAATTGTATTATATTTATCAGTAATTTTATTTAACAAAAAAAAATAATGCTTACAATATGCATTGAATTGGATGAATAACCTATGTTAGCGAATAACTGTCTAGGATAGAACTATTTTCCAGCTCATCTGAACACATGCAAATGTTGCAAGGCAGAACCAATCAATCACAGAGAGCATTCACTCACTTGTTACAGAGCATTAAAATAGGGCTGTGTTTCATAAGAAAGCATTGATGTTTTTGGGAACGGCAGCCCAGAACAATGCTTACCAGAGGACAGAAAAAAACATGTATGTTTGAGTTATTTCACAATAAACAAACTGAAATGGTAGCCTATAGAGTTTGTGCAATAACATTTATTTAAATTATAGCCTATATTAAAAGTTCATATTGATCATGTTCTATTCTGTAATGTAATATAAATCATACACTGTCTGAATAATAAAAAAAGTATTTTATGCGTGCAACAGCCTGCCACTGGCAGTCCCTAATGAAAATGAACCATGGTTTTACTAAAGTGACAATTAGAGTATTTGTAGATTTCCATGGTTACACTACAATAAACATATTTTAACCACGTGTAAACAAAAATATAACCTAATAAGTTGCAATTAAGGCATACTGAATGTTAAAATGCATTTCAAAAATAAAGTTAAGTGGGTATCATTACCCATTTTACTCTTAATAACTTAATAAATTTCATAATTTAAAAGTTCAGTTTAGAAGTATCGTATCTGTATCGATATCGACGATACTGGCCTTTAAAAGTATCGCTATCGTATCGAAAACAAAATCAGTGGTATCGCCCATCCCTACTCTGAAGCACTGTGCCTTCTTCTCTTGAATTGCATCCAGGAGGACTGAATTACAATCTTGCACTACAGCGCCACACTGGTCTAACCGTATTGTTGCAGGCTCTTACATTAGGTAATTTGAGATCAAACGACAACTTGACACCAAAAATATTTGTTGACATTTTTTTTTATTGTCAACGTTGTCGATAATGTGTGGCATGTATGGTCTTCAACGAGCCCAAAAGGGCCTATGTCACACACACCTCTCTTTATCTCACTGCACTTGCTACCGGTTGCAGCTCGCATCAAGTTTAAGACTTTGATGCTTGCGTATAACAGCCACAGGCTCAGCACCCGCCTACTCCCACTCACTCTTAAGAATCTACATCCAGAAGTCTGGGATCTGCGAGTGAGCGACGCCTCGTGGTACCATCACAGAGAGGCACAAAATCACTTTCCAGAACATTTTCGTTCACCGTTCCTGGCTGGTGGAATGATCTTCCCACCCCCATCAGGAATCCTGAATGCCCGACAATTTTCAAGCGACAGCTGAAAACTCCCCAGACAGCATGCAGTGTCGGCCCAGATCCGGCCCACATCCGGCCCGCATGGATTTGACACGGGCCAGATGTGGGCTGAATCTGGGCCAAAACTATGTTGCTGTCTGGGTCATCTCTTTCATCACCATTTGACTTCATTCTAAATAAATAAAAAAAAGAAAAACTTTGCATTCTCTTTCCTTAATCTCTCTCTATCTAGCTTGTACTAATTTGAACAATGCCTGAAACGTTATATTACGAGCACTTCCTATGTTTATTTGCCTCTTTATGATGAATCGTTTGTTGTATTCCTCAATTGTAAGTCACTTTGGATAAAAGCGTCTGTTAAATGAAAAAAAACTCATGAATAAAAACAATATTTAGAAATATGGTGTTTAATATTTGTGAAATCTGTCAGTGCAAATGAGTTCATGGTCCTCCTTCTTGATATGCATTAAAACAAAATGTAAGTTAAAAAGAAATTGCACTTACTCTCTTGGAATGACTCATTACTCTTTCTTTTCTTTAGTACTGATTCCTGACAATGTGCAGAAGTTTTTGTATCGTCTTTATTATCAGCCTTTGACAAGTAAGAACCTGTTACACGAAAATATAATACTTTAGCTTGCATGTGCAAAGACGACGTGTTCAATAAATTGGACATTAAGATGATGATTATGGATTTGCTTGCTTACCCATGATACTTATGTCCTACAGTAGATCAGATTGATCCCTTTTCCAGCTTAAATCAGGATAAATCCATCAGAGAGCACTGTGACTCACTGAGAAAAAGTGAGGCAAAGAAAGAAAAAACTTTTTAAAATCTGATACATGTAAACAAAATCAAAAGCTGATTTACTAAAAGATGATTCATACTCTATAAATCGATAAGCACATCAAATACAAACACAATAGGGTGTGCAGTTGCATGCATTACTATGTGTCACATGATATGAATGCTTGCAAATCCAGATCAACTCTGTCATCTGCTTACAGATGAAACACTCTCTTACAATCAACACTCGTCTACTAATCAAATTTCGAGAAAGAGTCTCTAACTCTTAAGAAAATGCCACTGACATCATTTAATGTATAACAACCTCAACTGTAATTGTAACATTTTAAAAATGTTCACTTAAATTTCACCAAAGCGATTTTTATGGAACCTAAACTTCATTTTTTTAAAACTGGCTATTTACATAAAGCTCTTAATCACCACAGATTAAAAGTATGTGTACAGTGACCATCATTGTTAATAGCATAATATTCTGAAATACAACACACCTGCCACCTTACCTTTGCCACACAGCCAAATGAAATATTCTGACATCTTCCTGGTTCAGTCTATTATATTACACCAGTCTATTAACCACACCCACATAGGCAAATAAAAGAAGGGCAACCTGAGCTTCCCTCATTTTCATTGGTAATGTTTGAGGGTAATTCATTTGTATCCTTCACTGTGTGTTGATGACTTGTACTACTATTTGCTGTGAGTGAGATAGAGGGCCCTGGAGAAAGCAGATTGTTGGACCTGCTATAGCCTACTGGTTTGAGATATCAAACGTAAACATAATAAATTACCGGAGTGTCTATTTACACTAAGTGCAAATAGCCCGTCTTGTTGGCAAAGGCTATTTACACTAACTCCGCCCACTAACAAGTAATTGAGTTAGTCAAAACTAAAAAAAGGCGCTGATTCAGTATCAGTTTCAGTGGCGCAGGTGGTAAAATACATGCATTTTGACACGGTCGACCAGGGTTCCAGCCAGCCTTTTGCCAAACTTTTTTTCTCCCTTTTCAAATCTCATATTGCATCAGAAAGGCATTTATTTTAAATAAAAATGAAGGAAATAATCAAAAAGTTGAATATAAGAGTATCGGATAGGGTTAGGGTAGGTGTAGGGAGGGCTTTATTGTTCCAATAAGGTGGCATGCATTTAATAATTTGAATTAAAACTATAATTTGCACTCAATACGTTATTAGTGCGTACTGTTTTATAATGTACGACAATACTGAGGTGCAGATAATTGCCACTATTTGCAATAAGTAGTATAAATAGCAGAAAATCTTGCTATTTTAACATAGTGTAAATATAATCTATAGCTATTTGCACTTAGTGTAAATAGCATATCTTTAAAAAATACTGCTATTTTCACTTGGTGTGAATAGAATCCATTGCTATTTGCCTCTGCCATAAATTATTAACAAACATTTTAAGGAATTATCCATCTTAGAAACTTCTGCTCGTGGCTTTGGAATTGTCTTAACTTATTGAGAAGCTGTTTCAATACTCATATACTGCAATTGTTTACTTAAGTTTTTTTTTCTTAATGCATTTGGTATTTAAAATACATTGGCTGCGAGGATACCAATAAAAAGCGCGTGAGCAACGGACTGATGCGGTAACTTTAAAACTTTTATCATTTCTAAAATGTTTAAAAATACCCTTATATAAAGTAGACAATGTACCAAATCGCAAAAAAACATGATACATATAAAATATCGGTATTCGAAAATTATAAATTAAAGTAAAATCAGTATAACAAACGTACCGTCTGATGATTCCAGAGTCTGGAGGATACTGATCTCTCCTCATTCGCCTCACATCGCACACTGAGGCAGAAATGAAACTTACAGTAACGAAACGAAACGAAGACTTAACCATTTTTTTCCAGCTCTTGTCAAACCTGTCAGGGCTGTGCGAAGTGGGACTTCTTGACCCTTTTCTTTTGTGTTTACTTTGGTGCAGGCAAACTTACCTTAAAATGTTTCAAAGCGTGTATTCGAGTGGGGGAAAACGCCTCCATACCGTTTCCCCCAAAATAACCACTAGATGAAGTCAAGATAGATTTTTGTTGTTGCTATGGACTGCGTTGACAATAGTGACGCAGAAGTATTCACTATGATGTTGACACTGGTGATGTACCTGAGAGAAAACACAGTGAGTAAATGATCTAATTTTCAGCAGTAAGTATTTTTTTTTTTTTATATATATATATTTTTTTTTTTGTAGAATATCACAGTTAGGCGGCCTATATATTATATGAGAATAAGGGATGTAGGGAGTAGCCTACATGTTATTTAAGAAACATATAATTAACCTATTTTCAGAATGACAGAATTTTATTGTCAAACCTAGTCTGTGGAGTAAAACGCCCCCAGTGGGCATGGCTTAATTACTGTAGTTACTGTGTTCTGAACATTAAATCCTTTGTTTTTCCATCAAATGTATTCTAACTAGGTGGTTGAATAAAAATATCTGGACTTTATATTTAAAATTACAGCTAAGGAACATCAGCTAAGAATATCTTTAAAATTGGCTATATAGGCTATATTGGTAATTCATAAATACTGATTGCAATCTTTTTAATGTTAAGATAATACTGCCTGTAACTCTGATTTTGCTGTAAATGTATAAAACAAATTGCTTTGTCAGACTGGGGCGTATTTTACCCCACCTGTGGGGCAAAACGCCCCTTTGTATAAATTACATTTTTGTAAAAAATCTATTAACATGAAACCTCTGGACATTTTTCATACTATGTTTATAATTTAGGCCTAAGTCATTGCCTCTAAAACTATAATAACTATTCTGGACATAGTTAACTTTTGTTTCACAGAAAAAAAAATGAGTCGTTAAGGCCTGCATTTCCCCCCTCTCTACCCTATGCACTGGCACACAAAGGGAAGCAAACTCTGAGAATTGGAAACTGACATTAGAAATCATTTGCAAGACAGTAATTTTATAAAAGAATTATCTGCACTATTTGAATAGCATGAAATGGAGGGACTCCTCCACCCTGATCTGTCTGGTTAATCTCCCTCCTGCACACTCTCTTGACACAGAAAAACACAGAAAAGCCAAGGTAGTGCCATATTTATTTTTTTGACAGGATCAAATGAGAGATGAGGGACAGAAGTGTGGATCTGTTTGAAGATCAAACTATAAAAACAACAGATGAAACATTCACAAAAATAATATACATAATACTTTTGCTGATGGTTATGGGCTGTGCTGCAAATTGGTCCAGGTAAAGGAAGGCCATCAATTTCTTTGGATGATTATTTTGTACTGTCAGTTCAGCCTATTTAATGACCTGAAGCACACACACACACACACACACACACACACACACACACACACACACACACACACACACACACACACACACACACACACACACACACACACACACACACATTCTCTTTTTCTATTATATGAGATAACATTGTACCTTTGCCTAAACTGAAACTCTATTTTATTTATACTTTAAAAAGAATACTAATAAATATTCCCCACCTCACCACCTCAAAACAAACAACAACAGCAACAACAAAAACTCATTGGTTTTGGACCAATCATGTAAATTACATATTTGGAATTAAACCCCTCTTTTCAAAAGGTGGTGAGTTGAATGCACTGTAAGTAACTGTTTATAACTGAAAGCCTTTGTGATGTTGTCTAAATATTTTGTTTCTTTATTTATAATTTCTGTACAATACACACAAATGTTACCATCAATTCTAACAAAGGACTTCTTTTTAAGGTGTGATGTTACAGGAGCTTAAAGACCGTTTCAAACAGTTCCTTGAGCCTAGAGGTCATTCTACTGAAGTCATCATCCTACAGGAAAAGAAATGAAAAAAAAAACCTGAATTTAGTCTATGGAAAAAAGACATATAAATTGATTAGCTACATTTCCAAACTCACCCTGTTGGCGGTGCAGTGGTGGAAAACATATTCAATAGCTGTGATAAACTCTCGCACTGTTTGATAGTCATTATTCTCCAAGTTCAGCTTCACTCTGCCCAGCATCATGGGACCACAGATGTTCTCACTGTATCCTGGAACCTGGACACCAGCAGTGCAGACGTCACATGCATGTACTCCATGTATAAGAGCTTTAAATATTTCAATGATCCAGAACAGGACAGATACACAGGCAGGTGATATTTACATTGGCGCAGGGGTCAGTCTTGCTCTCACGTAGCAGGTGTAACAGCAGGTATTGGCAGTGCTAGAACAAACAACAAACATACCTATAAGTGTTCAATTTTTTTCCCTGTACAATGAAAGAAATGTTGTTTTGGACCCCACTGACTTCCATTTTATGGGCTAAAAAAATTGCATAAACTTTACCAGTGTGTACTGAGACACTGGACTGCTCAAAACATCCTGTTGGGTCCTTTGACTAGAACTTTTCACATTCTTCATCACACAAAATGTACAGCTCCACTGGCTTCTGTACACACAAAACACACAGTGTTACACAAAGTCACATGTTTAGTCTGTCTAATCCAGCATGATTTCTCTCTCTCTCACCCAGGTGAGTCTCCGCCTGGAGCTGGTAGGTGACAGCGTGAATGAAAAGCTCGTGGACAATCGTCACAACAAGCGAGCTCTCCGTCAGAGTTACACACGAAACACACGTCATCATTCAGCTGGGACAAGAGTTCATACAGAAATAAACTATACTGTTATGAAGCTCATTGTAAAAATAATTTCAAATGTCAGCAGTTGTGATGAGTTTTGGTGGTCTTGTTGATGCTTTGACATGACTGTAATTGTGAGTGATGTTGTCTTACTAGGTTCTGATCCAGTTCTTGGCAGATCTCACAATCACAGTTGACTGCATGTGGTTCCAAAACTCTTTTCTGAAAGTATGTGAAAGCACATCAGTATTGTGAATACTGCAAAAACTTTTGATCAGACGCTGCCATGCCAACAGACAGCATTCATTCATGCATAGTATGAAAAAGAAAAATATGTACGTTGTAAGTCAATGGCTACTATTGACTGTTTGGTTACCAACATTCAACAGAAGAAAAAAAAAATTATTTAGGTTTGGAACAACTTGAGGGTGAGTAAATGATGGCAGGATTTTCATTTTTGAGTGAGCTGTCCCTTTAAAGTATATAAACACTTACGAACCCCATAAAAATAACACTGATTGTAGCCATATAAATACGGTGCAAACATCAGGTGTAATCATGTGTAATCTCTTAACATATCCCAGGTTTTCGTAGGATTTAATATGAATATAAAACAATGTTAAAGGACCCTCACGGGGTCATCGTGGCACAATGTGATCACCTTGTTTGTTGATAGCCACTGTTTTCAAAATTCTAATTTTAAATGTTCACTATTTAGTATTTTCTTTTACCGTTAGAAGCTTCCCAAGAGGCATTCCATGGGACACAATGTCTTTCTTCCATGTTCCATCTGGTTTGCTCAATTTGACGAAATCCTCAGGCGTCAGCCAGCAGTTCTCTGTTCTTATGCATCTCCTACCATGCCCTGAGATAAAGACAATACTGAGTGCAAAAGTCTTGTACCACTGCAGTCAAGCAGTGCATTTACATTCATTGTTAATATGTAAGAGAAAAAGCAATACGGGACTCTGCCTACAAATACCCTGATAGCGCCTCTTGTGGAGGTGTCATCTAAAAAAGTGCAGCGAAATATACCCTCAGCAAGGTATCTCAGGTTTTGCAGAAATGTAGGCAGAGTCACATATTTCCAATGAGCCTGGCTTGTGAGAAACAGACAAATTGTCTTCAAATTTTTTTATAGTTGTGCATGTAAAACACTGACAATATATTAATATTCATAGCAACTGTTATAAAAGCATTCCCAGTCACACACCTGTGGAAAATCGATATTTGTGTAGAATGCCAGAATCAGAACCACAGGTAACAGGTAGGACTGGACCTTCAAACACGCTCATGTCAATAGCGTCATCATGATCATCATCATCATCGTCGTCTTGATTGTCTTCCATCTTTTCATGTGATTCTACAACAAATACACAAATATTCACTAAACAGAATATAAAGTTTTTCTTATTCTGAATAACTGTTGTAAGGATTTTATTTAAAGGAATGTTCCTCCAAAAAGTCCCATTTACTCACCTTGTTCTTGCAAACCCACGTGGCTTTTTTTCTTCTGCAGAACACAAAAGGAGAAATTTTGGTAGCACTTTATTTTACAGTCCTGTTACTCATGTACATACTATGTACTTATTATAGTAATTACAATAACTAGGTAAAAACTACAGTAGGTACTAACCCTGAACCTACCCCTAAACCTTACCCTACCCCATGTAGTTACCTTATATTACCAGTACTTTCTTTACACTTTAAGTACATGTAAGTGCATGATGAACATTTGATGAAACTCTTGGTCACTCTTAAGTCACATTTGAAAGCTTCGGCCTAGAAAGGCTAAGGCCTCCATGAAATCTGATCTGCAATGATCGAAAAGCAGCCAAACCTTTGCATCCTGAACCCTGCTTTTTTTAAAGGTTGTAGCTGGAAGAAATCCATCCTATGAACAGAAAAAGAACAAAGTTAGAATTTGCCATAAATTTATTTATACTGTATATGACAGTAGTTATTTATATCATCTGCATTGTGTCCATTTTTATTTCAGGTAAATGTTATTTATTTAATTTGTGTTTCTTAGATGTTTCTTTACTAACAGATCAGAATCACCAAGTCCATATTGACCCCCCCCCCCCCCCCCCAAAAAAAAAGTTGAATGCATTAGTTAAAACTGTTATTGAAACCGGTCTTATGCACCTCTATGAGTTTCTGGAGGGGAATCCCACTGCAAAGGATGCTGATTCTCCACTTTTTGTTCTTCTCCTTCATACCAAACCTCTCAAACTCAGTGGGCTTGAACCATTGTTCCTCACTGAAGATGCACTTCTGCTCTGAAGACAGAAAAATGGTCTATGATCAACCACTACTGGAAGGACTTTGTTTCATCTGGATGCTCTAAATGCTCCAGAATTACGATCTTGAGACATTCAAAAACGTGTAGCTCTTCATAAACATCACTCAATTCTTTAACATGTAGAAACGTTTTTGCACTTACTATCATGATATTTCTTCAAATACAGGACACCCTCTTTATAGCCACATGTAACAGGAAGTTGAGATTTGTTTTGAGTGTTTTTTTGTCCTGAAGATGATTCTGAAACAAATAAAATCAAAATCAGTTAGGTAAAGAAGAAAAAAACTTCTCAATAACATAGTTGGCAGTGTAACATGTGCATCTCTTGTTATTTCAAAGAACATCTACTTGATTCATCACTGTTTTGTCATTATATTAGTAAAACAATAGTTTCTGGACTTACTGGGGCAGTTTTGTCTCTTGACTTGTTTCTTCTTCTTAGGTGTAGAATGAGAGGATGACCCCGTCTGCTGTCTCTTCTTACAGCTTCGTTTCTTCATCCTCCTCTATTTTATCGCTTGATGTCAGTCAGTCAGATTCCAGAATGATCTGAAAGAGTCATTTCATGAAGGAGACTGTCGTATCTTCAGCATTATTTGAACAGCAGGAAGTGGACGGGTTCCTCCATGTTGAGTTGTCTCTGGTGTAATATCTCCCCTCCCACACTCACAGAATCGAAACTGAAAGCTGCTTCCTGGTCCAGTGCCTTTACATCTGAGTGAAAATAAAACTATAAAAAAAACATTCACAAAAGGATATAATTCTTTGGCTCATCCAGATAATGTAAATATATTTTTTAATAGCTTAAATAATTAGTTATGAAAAAATAACGCGATTAAAATGTAGTTAACGCACTGGCCCCGCCCCCAGACCTGTTTGTCATTTTACATTTCATACAGTTGACTGTTGACAAAATATGATGCAGGGTAACAACTCCATAAATGCAGTTATGCCATAAAATTCAAGACATTGGGGCAAAAATGCTCCTGTATGAGTATTTGTCTCATATTTATATCATATGATAAGCGATATCACACTAACAGCGAGAGCAATAGGCAATAGAAGGAGTGCTGTTTGTCCCGAATTAAAGGAGTGCAAATGTGATTTTATACAACAGTTCAGTAAATAAGAAGTTAATATTGTGTTATATTTTAAACACAACATTGTCTGTTTTTGCACAGTTTTGCCAACACAAATATTACCTAGCTACAGCAGAATTGTTGCGCATGTTTAGTTTCTGAATGAATCCACGTTTTGAATGAATCTTGTGAACCAATGATCAAAGACACATTCATAAAGAGAGCCATTTACTGAATTCCTGAATGAATCAGCCTTTGAAGGAATCGAATGAATTAATGACTCATAAAGACATTTACCGCCACCTGCTGGCAGATTTAGTTTCTTATTTAGAGTAGGACTATTATTTCATAAAAATAAAAAAAACCTTGAAAGGTTCACCCCCCAAAAATAAACTACGTAATTTACTCAAACCTGAATGACTTTCTTTTGCGCAACATAAAATAAGGTATTTTGAAGAATGTTGGTAACAAAGCCGTTTTGGTTACCAATGACTTCTATTGCACGAACGAAAATCTGAGATGTTTCTCAGATTTATCTTATTTTTATGTTCCATAGTTTATGTTAGGCCGTTGTAGCCTAAATGTTTATGTGTAATACATTTTATGTTGAATCAAATAAAATATTTCTTTCTAAAGCTATTATTTGTAATGTCTACTCAATACTTTTTCATTTAATGCAAAAATAGCTTTAAATATTCTTTGGGGGTATTTTCCCAGCCAAGATTAATTAGATTAATTAATCGACACATCATGTAATTAATTAGATTAAAAAAACTTAATCGACTGGCAGCCTTAATTAAAATAGATTGTCAGAGCAGTGTTGTAATATTTGCACAGGATTTCATTCATTATTAACTCTTTTACTGTTGTCTTGTATCACACACAGGCACACAGATGTGCAATCAACATCAATATTCTTTAGAATCTTTCCACTTTAAATTTGAAATGTGATTAAAAAAATATTCATGCCTATTAATTGCCTATTAATGCATTAATTAATGTTAACAAACTGAACATTTTACAGTATTACCATTACCATTTATAAGTTGTACTATATACAGTATATATATATATATATTTTTTTTTACTGCCCGAAACCGTTCTGGTAGCTTTTCCCCCCTCACCACTCTCCATGGCGGGGCAACCAGGGGGTATACGGAAATCCCGCCAGTGGAAGGGTCGGTTGCGATGCAGCTGTGTCCAAATGCCGCTTCCATCTGGCATGGCAAACCGTGTCTCCCTTCCCGGGCATGTAAGCAGTCGTCTAGTCTGACTGGCAGTGCTTATGTGGCCTGTGGAGAGGCGGCCTTGGCCTTACACACTATGGTGTTGTTGCAGGTTCATCAGGCCAAGGCAAACGGAACAACAACAGAGTGGTTCCCTCTATCTTTGGGTCCTAAGAGGGCACGGAGAGCAGTGGAAGCAGCAGAACCGTACCACTCTCATCCTCCTCTGTCGCCAGCAGGCAGCAGTGGGTGTTCGAGGGCACGACCAAGCACTTCTCATGCACCCTTTGCTCAACCATGTGAATGCCAGGTATGTGTTACCATAATCAGATTCCAAAAATCAAGTACCTGTAATTAGATTAAATTATATTTTAAAATACTCGTAATCAGACTACAGTTACTTTTTTGTTGATTAAATGATTACATATCATTCACACAATCGCAATAAATTATTCATAATTTATTGATTCCCCTTCCTCCTTTTTCATCTTACAAATGTTCCTTCCTAGCCTACCGCTCCTCCACCGTGACTTGAACCTTCAGGCTGGATGGGGCTCTGTGCCAGAGAATTTCAAGTGCATGAAGAGCATGCCAGTTCATGTACCTGGGCAATTAATAGTAAATATGCCCGAAAACAGTTCTTATTATTAGCTGATGAATAATAAAATCACTGCCAGTGGGAAGGGTCGGTTGCGTTGCAGCTGTGTGCATCTGGCATGGCAAACCGTGTCTCCCTTCCCGGATGTAAGCATTCGTCTTAGTCTGACTGGCAGTGCTTATGCCTGTGGAGAGGCACACTCCCGTATGGATGTTGTTGCAGGTTCATCAGGCCAAGGCAAACGGAACAGCTCACAAAGATAGAAATAAATCTGCAGAAAACCAATTAAAATAAAAAAACAAATCTTCTCTGATTATGTAGTCCGTATGGTGCATTTTCTATTAAAGGCACATCAACTGTGGAGATGTTGATTCTGAAAAAGCACTAGTTTATTAATAAATCAATTAAAATGTATTTTTCCTAAGAGGGCACGAGAGCAGTGGAAGCAGCAGAATCGTACCACTTTATCCGGTGCTCTTGCGCCAGCAGGCAGCAGTGGGTGGTTCGAGCGCGGAATAATACGACCTAAGCCTTCTCATGCCTACCCTTTGGCATAAATAATAACCAGGTAAATGTGTTACATAATCAGATTCCAAAAATCAACGTGCCTGTAATTAGATTACTAATTATATTTTAGTCGGGGCAGGCCAATACTCGTAATCACAAGGACTACAGTTACCATTTTTGTTGAAATTAAATGATTACATGATCATTCACGTACAATAGCAATAAACGTTATTGCATGCAGTATTTATGCATGTGTTCTAATGAGTCAAATGTCCTTTTATTTTATCTTACAAATGTTCCTTCCTAAAATAGGGGGTGCCTATGGGGTTGCTTATATACATTCAGGTCTTTTCTTGGGGGTTCTGGACATTCCCCTCCACAAAGCGCCACCAGTCTTTGGGTGGATATAATTACACAGAAAACTGAGAGTCCACACAGCATTTGACCACTGTGTTTACAAAAATATTTTCAGGTGTAAGAAGTGTTTCAACATTACATCAACTACTGATAATTTTTTATTTTTTATTATTAATTTATTTATCACTAAATAAATAAACTAATGTTTAAGTGTCACATTTTCATGTTCACAGTTTTCTGACGTTGGTTTATGGTTTATTTTGATTGCTATTATTTTTAAATTATTTATTTTACTTTCACATTTTTATAATTGAATTATTAGCTGTTCATTAAACTCACAAACCCCCTGCAGAACCCCAGTTTGGGAAATCTTGACATAATGTAATGTTTAATGCACATGTGTGGTTAATAACAACGAATGGAATATATTTTCTTACTCTTTGTATTTTTTATAGCAATATAACTCACCTTCCTGTTCTGTCAGTGAGCTTCTTATAAAACATTGCTGCCCTCTTCATGTAAAGGCAACATAGCAATTAAACAGGGAAGCTTTATTTCATAGTAACACTCCATTCATTGACTGAATTTATTGAAACAAAATTAGTGGATTCATAAGCTCAGTATATTAAGTGACAGAAAATGCTAAATAAATAATGCATAGCACATCATTTGCGAAGGGTAAACTTTCCATTAAGTGCAGGTCTCTTCAAAATATTCATCTGAAAAGAAAAAGAAACCCGGTTAGAAGAGCACAATGGAAATAGCTTTTTGTTTTGTTTTGTGTTTTCTTTTGTTTCAAAGACTACCATTAGGTCACATAATTGAAAAGGTATTGTTTCATTTTGGACAAAATGCATTCAAGTACTAAGACACATTAGCATCAACTCTTCCTGTTCTCACCTCCATGAGACTCTTGAGGGTTGTGCCTTGGCATAATATACTTGTTTTCCAGGACTTGCATGATTCTTTTCCACCCATTTTCTCAAAAATATAAGGGGAGATAATTTCTCTGCCATATTTTATGCAGTCCCTCTTTCCTGAAAATAAAGTTGAATTTTGATATGTTAATAAATCAGCTGTGTAAATGATCTATGTATAGTGTAAGTCAGATCATTTTCATCAATTAATTAGAAAAATGTATTTGAATATTAAATAACTGTAATGTGAAAGAAAAATCACACAAAAAACAAAAAAACTGAATGACAATAGATCACATTGTAAAAACTGGGGTTTCATGGCAATTGTAACATCTGAAAAATAAATTTTGTTAAAGGAATTGTTCACTCAAAAATTTGTTGAAAATGTACTCACCCTAAAGCCTTAAAATATGTAGATGAGTTTGTTTCTTCAACAGAACAGATTTGGAGAAATTTAGCATTACATAATTTGCTCACCAGGGGATCCTGTGCAGTTAATGGGTGCCGTCAGAATAAAAATGTCTTAAATTATGATTTTGTTTCTATCAAAAACGCAGCTTTTCACTTCACATAGCGATTGATTGAGTCGTGTGGATTACTTGTGCATTATTGTGATGTTTTTATCAGCTGTTGGACTCTCATTCTGACGGCACCCATTCAATGCAGAGGATCCATTGGTGAGTAAGAGATGTAATGCTTAATTTCTACAAATCTGTTCCAATGAAGAACATTCATCAGGTCTGAGGGTGAGTAAAGTTTCAGCAGTTTTTCATTTTTGGGTGAAATATTCCTTTTAACCCACTTTGTGTCAATTAAATGCACACCTAAAATAATATTAATAGTAATAGGCCTGTATATGGTACTAATTATTTTAGATGTCAGGAAAAAAGCAAACAAAGGAAATTAAAAAATCGCTATTTTGAAACAACTATGTGGAGACTAAAACAAAAGAGCACAAATGCAGGACTCATTATTGTTATAATGTTATAATGCCTTGAGAAAGAAGGTTATGCTGCTTTGAGATATTTACACATTGAGGGTAACTTACTGTTACACAATGCTTCTCTGTCCAATAAGGCCTCGTTGCTCCCACATGTGACAGGAAGCCATCTCTTGTGTTTAGGCATGTTCCAGAGATCCTCTTTGGGAGAAGAGGGGAAAAAGCTTTTAATTAAAATGAACAAATTATTTTAATATATATTTCATTTTTGTTATGAATAATGGTGGGAAGGCACACAAAGTGTCCAACAAATGTGTGTTCATGCCAAAAGGTGTTTAATTGTCCAAAAATTAGCAGCAACCTGCTTTCCTATGCAAGGACGGACAGACAAACGACTCTTGTGTACTGGAGTCTGGAGGGCTCTGAAGTTCTGGAGAATTTTTCAAAATAAAAAACAGAATGGTTTCAAAACTTAATGTAATTATTTAGACAGACAGATAAAAAGATAGAGTGGTCAATCAATTATCTGACTTAGAACTCACCTCTCTTCCCGTGTTTATCTGTTGTGTTCTGGCTGTTAGTGCTTTGTGATGATGGTCCAGCTTGGTCACTCTCAGAGTTGCTCTCTGTCTTTCGCTTTTTAATCTCTCTTTCTTTTCCTGTGCCTCGATCCTCAGTTCTTTCTCTAATTTTTCTGTTTAGCTTAAGAGCTGATAAATTAGAAACTAGAATTAGAAAATAAATCGGCAATGCTGAAGTGTAATATTACAATAAAACCACTCTCAGATGGAGACTAGCAAGATTTCTCACAGTTCATCAGGGCTGCAGTGACTTCAGAGAGTTGAGAGTATCGCTGTAAAATATGCTGCTTGGCCACACATTGCCAGAATTTTCTAACATTCTTCTTTCCACGTTTTTCAATATAATCCAAGGCACAATACACACCATTATCATCACCGGTGTTCTCAAGCTTTTGCTTCAAAAAGGAGAAGCAAAAATGTAAAACTGTTAAACTTTTCTGCTTCCATACCAATATATTATTGGTCTGAAATTTTAAGATCAAGCTTACATAGAGCTCATCTGTTATGAGTCTATTGTCCTTGAGATGTCGGAGAAACATCAATGGCTCTTCTATTGTTGACATCTTTGTCTTGTTTTGGCAGAAATGATCAAACAACGTTTCATCTGTAAAAAATCCAAAGTCCATAGTGGTGGTGGTGTTGTTTTCAATGTTTCTTCTGCTAAAAAAGAACAGATTTAGAATAACTAAATTTGTAATGTGTACCTGTGAATTTAGCAGTTCTGCTCAAATAATGTTTTATAATTATTCTTTTTTTTTATTAAACACAACAAGTAGCGAGCCTTCAGTGGCTCATTGTAATGCAATTACAACCATGGCGCATACTACATACACAAACACTTTATATTCTTCCATTCATGATCAGTCTCTGTAATACAATCATGCCTTTATCATTTTAACCATTACACGATTTTACATTTTGGTGACTGCATGTACAGTTTATAATTATCTTTATATAATGTTATTTTACATAACATAATTCATTTTAACAATATGGTAAAATTGCATGTATTCTTTCATAATAAATGTATTTTTAAATAATCTTACACTATTTTATAGAAAAAAAAAAACTTTCTTTAACCATACAGTAATGTTAAGTTACCCAGTTGAAAGTGACTCACCCTGAAGCAGAAACAAAACTGAAAGTTGCTTTCTGGATTGTTACTTTGGAATTTGAGTAATTAAATGTGATAGAAAAAAGAAAACAACAGATCGGAAAAGAATGGAATTACTAATAATTGCATTAAAGTACTCACCTTGCTGTGTCCACAATTTTCTGTCTATTTTTCTGCTTCTCTTTTTCTTTTATGAAGTCAGTTACGTACACACACTGTCTAATCTCCTCTCCTTTTACATGCTCCACCTAACCGCACCTTTCAGTAGACCTGCCTTCCTTACGCCCACCTGACCACTTACTATTACAAAAACCTTCATATTAAAAAAAGTTATATGAAGTTAAATTTCATTTAAAATTAAAGCAAACACTCCTCGCATGAAATAGTAGTTTGTTAAAATAATAATAATAAAAATATCAAATAGCTGGAAGCAGAGACAGACAGGACCAGGCCTGAAATGTGTGGCAAGCATATTGCGAAATGGTGATCTTGCCATGCAGAATTCAAACCAACAAACTTTGGGACAGGTGATCAGTCAATGAATGGTGTGATGAGCCCGATATCATAAATGGTGAACTTTAGATGTGAAGTAAATATTACTTGAATGGTTTGCCTGAATTTGATTTAACTGAATTGTGGTTTCTGAATCTCATGACAGTTTAAACTTTAACAGCATTCAGCATTTAATAAGTGACAGCCATAAAAATGAATTCACTGTTTTCTTATGCCATTTACGGTTCTTCTTTTTTGTCATATTTTGATGAGATATTTATTTTGAGATGTTTTATGTTCACCTAGACTGTTTCTAAATCTGGCTATTTTGTTCATGTTGGAACGTGATCCTCTTTCCTTACAAACGGCTTCCTTACTAGCCCCCCCCCCCCCCCCCCCCCCACACTAAGCCAATCAGATCCTGAAGTGCTGCCTGCATCCTTCTCTGAATCTCTTGTGGCTTTTTTCTTGTGACATTCATCGTGTAGTTGTGCATGAACTGGATATTTAAAATATGAGAACGTGTTGACCTTGCGATCACAACTTGCTGCCTGTTTTATTTAGTGACCTAACTCTTTCACACACAAGCAAATGGGCACACACACTAGTCTCCTTTATTTCTTTTAGCGCTCAACTCCTTCAGTATTCCAAGTTAATTCCCAAATTTAGATTTTTTTTCCCCAAAAAAAATTAATGTAAGGAAGAATTAAAATGAATTGGAAATCAATGAAATTCATGTAAAATATTTTTTAACTAAAAAAAAGAACAAAGTTCATTGCGATAAGCTGCAACTGTAAAGGATTACCAAGATATATGCTCTTTATTTTCTGCTTTTTTAGAAAGTGTTATATTTATTATATTTACTAATGAATATATGCTTTAATCATCATCTCACATATGATCATACATATCAGTTTCTATGCTTAAACTAGAGTGAAAGAATCATTACAGGCAGCTGAGGCTATGTCATTATCTGTGATGACATGCTTGACTAGGGAGTGAATCTGGGGATTTTCAATAACAGCAGGAGTTACTGAGGAGACTGATGAAAAAGCCTTACCTATAGGAAAAATGTATTGCTCAGTGGTTGCTTTTCCTAAGCTCAGGAGACTTAGATGAGATTCTTATATATCTCTCATTTTAGTATCAAAATCTTTTCAGATGTTTCTCCTAAAATTCTTTAGAAGTAGACACAAATGAGAAATGAGAAGTATTTGAGAACAAAAGAGTAAAAACTGAGAATGTGGTGCAAAAAAAAAAATAGAATATCTCTTTATTGTCTTGCTGCAATCTCTATCAAGACTCCAATATTGACATATTTTATTGCTCAGTGGTTGCTCTTTCTAACCTCGATGTATTTCTCATTTTAGTCTCAATCGTGTTTCAGATGTTTCTCCTAAAATTCCTTAGGAGAAATTAAAGTAGACACAACTGAGACATTTTTGAAAGAAAATAATCCAAAATGACAATGGGAGAGAAACGTGTGAGAAACAAGGGAGATCTCTTTATTTGTCTTGCTGTAATCTCTTGCAAGACTCCATTATAAAAATATTTTACTGCTCGGAGGTTACTTTTTTATTGAAATGGGGTTCCCTATCTGTCGGTCACTACAAGTTATGTCGTGACAACCTAGGGGATTTACTTGGAAGCCCCAATCATCTCTGACTTTAAGAGAAAATGCCAATGAATATTGGCTAGTGGATTTTGCATACCTGAGCCACTCCCAGTGCATACGGGTATAAAAGGGCGACAGATGCATCCACTCATCAGATT
Organism: Schizothorax lantsangensis; assembly: GCA_027422415.1. Taxonomy (NCBI): domain Eukaryota; kingdom Metazoa; phylum Chordata; class Actinopteri; order Cypriniformes; family Cyprinidae; genus Schizothorax; species Schizothorax lantsangensis. Next base: position 10,706,125 of record CM049840.1, read on the forward strand.
TTTGCTTCGGAGCCGAGTGGATGAACGTGTTGATCTCCACAAAGCCATTCATCATCTGTCTGGAAGCTGTTCTGGTTGGCGTTACGGTGCGAACAGCGGTGTCCCTCTGCAGTCTGCAGCGATTCCCCTGGGCACTTCAACTAAAAGAGCAGATTTCTTAAAAGAGCAAATCACAGTCAGTTCACGTCTTTTTAACCCTTTAACAGTCACACTAAGAAATACATTTGCCAAAAATTATTTATTGTTAAAATTGTGTTCCTGACACCACAGTGAGCAACTTTTCAGGTTTTTTTTTTCAGATGACCCATTCACTAAGCGGATACACAAGTCAACCTGCCGTTTTAGGGTAAATCTCGGCATGAACTAAAAAGTATAATGCATTAATGGAGTTTTTCATTTGTGCAACTGAAGTTTAAGGTTTTTGTGTATAAAAACATTACAGACAGTAGAATATGTTAACAATACCCATGATTTACCCATGATTATATATATAAAAACCCTGTTCTTATTAAGAGTTAACTTACTAACTTACTAACTTACAAGAGTTAACTTACAATTTAATTGTTGTTAACTTACAACAATCCACTGTAAAAAAAATTAAACATTAAATGTAATAGAAGTCTAATAATTTAAAGTAAATAAACAAATACATCAAAACAAAATAATGAAAATATAAACAATAAACATAATAAAATAATTATTAAATTACATTACAAATAATAAAAATAATAAATAATAGATTAGTGACAATCTGGATAAAATGTAAGGTAAAAGGCATATAGTCAATATATAGAGATGTGTACAAGTGCATCTCAATAAATTAGAATGTCGTGAAAAAGTTCATTCTTTCTTGTAACTTATTTCAAAAAGTGAAACTTTCATATATTTTATATTTTTCATATATTTCATTACATGTAAAGTAAAACATTTCAAAAGTTTTTTTGGTTTAATCTTACAGCTCATGACAGTCAAAAATCAGTATCTCAAAATATTAGAATATTTACATTTGAGTTTCAATAAATAACCATCCATACAGTATAAATTCTGGGTATCTCTTATTCTTTGAAACCACAATAATGGGGAAGACTGCTGACTTGGCAATGAACCAGAAGACGGACATTGACACCCTCCACACCTTTCACTCCTGCATCCGAATGTCAAAAAGCAGCTTATTTCAAAAAGTGAAACTCTGTGCATTTCAAAAGGCTTACAGCTCATGACGTCAAAAATCAGTATCTCAAAATATTAGAATATTTACATTTGAGTTTCAATGTGCTCGAAACCACAATCTGCTGACTTGGCAATGCCAGAAGACAGACGTTTTATTCTGGTGCACGGCCGATAGAGGATCAGATGTCGATCGCAGCATCGGGGGATGGGCAATCGTCCTCTGAGGATGAAGATTCGGCGGGGCTGCCCCCCTCAGGTGTCACGGCCGCCGCCGAATCGGACCCAGAGTTGACGGCCGTGCTTTCCATGCGTGCACACCTCCCAGTCCCGAGCCCTCGCGGCAAGATGATTGGCTCCTCGGCACGGGCCGTAGCTTGCGACTATGCCCTGCCCCTGCTCCGTTCTTCCCGGAGGTGCATGCAACGGGCAGGCAGCCTCGGGGCTCTGGACGGGGCCTCGACTGCTTTGGCACATTTACTGCCTAGAGCTGTTGGCAGTGCATCTGGCCTTGTGGCACTTCCGGCCACTGCTGTTAGGCAAGCATGTGTTGGTCCGTACTGTACAACACTGCGGCTGTCTCGTACATCAACCGGCGGTGGGGTATACGATCACGCCGCATGTCACAGTTAGCCCGCCATCTCCTCCTCTGGAGTCACACGCAGCTCAAATCGCTGCGCGCTGTCCACATTCCGGGGGAGCTCAATCGTGCAGCCGATGCACTCTCACGACAGCTCACGTTCCCTGGAGAATGGCGACTCCATCCCGACACGATCCGGCTGATCTGGAGTCTATTTGGGGAAGCTCAGGTAGACCTGTTTGCTTCCCGTGAGTCCTCCCACTGCCAGGTGTATTCTCCCTGACCGAGGGCCCCCTCGTCATGGACGCACTGGCACACATCTGGCCTCGGGCTTTACGCAAGTATGCGTTTCCCCCAGTGAGCCTGCTCGCACAGACACTGTGCAAGGTCAGGGAGGACGAGGAGCAGGTCCTGCTGGTCGTGCCGTACTGGCCCACCCGGACCTGGTTTCCCGAACTCATTCTCCTCGCGACAGCCCCTCCCTGGCGCATTATTCTGAGGAAGGACCTCCTTTCTCAGGGGCTCAGCACCATATGGCACCTGCGTCCAGATCTGTGGAACCTTCATGTGGCTCCTGGACGGGATGCGGCAGACTTGAGTGGTCTACCACAGGCTGTGGTAGAGACCATCACTCAGGCTAGAGCTCCTTCAACAAGGCAAGCCTATGCACTGAAGTGGAGTCGGTTCGCAAACTGGTGTCCTTCTCGACGAGAAGACCCCTGAAGGTGCACGATTGGAGTAGTGTTTTCTTTCCTGCAAGGTAGGTTGGAGCATAGGCTGTCACCCTCCACCTTGAAAGTGTATGTGGTTGCTATCGTGGCCCATCACGATGCAGTGGACGGCCGGTCCCTGGGAAAGCATGATCTCATCGTGAGGTTCCTGAGGGGTGCCAGGAGGTTGAATCCCCCTAGGTCACCCCTGATGCCCTCCTGGGACCTCTCTATCGTCCTGGCTGGACTTCAGGGGGGTCCCTTTGAGCCGCTGGACTCAGTCGAGCTGAAATTCTTGTCGGCTAAGACAGCGCTCCTGACCGCACTCACTTCCATTGAAAGGGTCGGGACCTCCAAGCATTTTCGGTGAGCGAAGAGTGCCTTTTGTTCGGACCAGACTACTCTCACGTTGTGGGATTTGGAAAACAGAATGTCCTGATTCAATTAGAAATTCAAATAATATTCATTAAGGAATGTGGGATTGCAAATTTGAGAATTAAGATCCGCTGATCCTACATCCTGATGTAGCATCATATGGAAAACTAAGTTTTCCATATGATGGAAACAGCTTCTGAGTTTTCAACAGGAGTCATACACAATGAACGTGTTTTTTCATTCCATTGTGCTAATTTTCCATTGTTTTTCTATGAAACACTACATTCATCTAACTGTTTTGTAATGTAATTCTAAAATATAAAGTATAGAGCTCACTTGAGGACAAATTTGTCTCTGTCCTCTAACACCTTCGTTTCGGCATCTTCTGACTTCCCCCTTCTTTTTCTTCATTTTTCTCCATCATTCTCGATGTCAGATCCTGTGCTACTCTCTGAACCAGTTTATGATTCTGATTCAGACTCAGACTTAATTTCTATGACCGATTCTCTGTCCATGTCCTGTTGTTCTCTGAAACACACTTACCAATTTTGATTATGCATTTGTCATTGAGGAAATCATGATTTTTGTTTTTAAAATGTGCAAAATATGATCATCTGAACTACTAGCTAATATAATGTGATTGCGATTATTGGTGATATATAGTGATTAGTGACTCAAAAGATGGGTATAGTTTATACAACAAATGATCTGTCAGCTGTGATTGTCAGAAATTTCTTGTAAAATGCAGTTAGGGTGTTTAGGCATTACATGACAGCATTTTGTTGACTGTATATTCTAGTTTATAACTCATTAGGTAATGATGATGCAATTTTCGGGAACAACAAAAATCTACTGGTAAAGTTCTATACTGGTAATTTTCTGCCAGGACATTTTCAGTTAAGCTTATGAACAATTCCATTAACCCTAAAACACAATACAATACAATGTAATGTAAATGTAATTTAAAACACAGGCAAAACACCTGTGAAACATCAATACAGAAAATCCCTTCATACTAAGAGAATACAATGGTCCCTATTTTTACTGACTTTACTTAGAGTTTAACTGTATGATATACACTGAATCCTTCATGAGTTCTGAGCAGTATTACCCCTTACTCACATAGAAACAAAACTGAAAATTGCTTTCTGGATTCCCTGCAAACATGTCCTTGCGGGGCCCATGCTGGCATTTTGCGGGCACAGTGGGCTCGGGCCAGCCCACACCAAACCTAAACAGGCCCAGTGCGGGGTCAGCGAGGACCACAGCTTTGGGCTCACCGCATGGCTCTGTGAGCAAGCCACACTAGCGGACTGCGCACATTAAAGGGGTGGTTGATTGCGATTTCACTTTTTTAACATTAGTTAGTGTGTAATGTTGCTGTTTGAGCATAAACAATATCTGCAGAGTTGCGGCGCTGAAAGTTCAATGCAAACGGAGATATCGTCTTTTAAAATTCTGGCAGTTTAATCCCTACAAAAACGACAGGTAAGGGACTACAACGAGTTACTTCCCGGGTCTGATACGTCACAGACCCAGATAAACCCCGCCCCTGGGAACACGCAGCAAAGGGGGCGAGGCCATGCTGCGCTGCTTTAGAGAAGAGGAAGAGAAAACTAGGGATGTATCTAGGGATAAAAATCTATTCATATGAATCGCGATTCTGTCTTCTAACGATTCTAATGGATTCTCAAGTTTCAAAATCATTAAAGCAGCGGCTCTTAATACTGTTACTTGTGTCACCCTGCTCTGCATCTCTCTCTCTCTCTCTCTCTCATTCAGATCGTCAGATCAGCTCCAACAAACTGTTCCAATTATACACTTATTTTCACACAGCAATGAGAAGCATTATAAATGGACACGCGTGCGGTTGCTGTGCTGTATTAAAGCTTTAATCAGGATAAAACCGTATATTAAAAGCTAACAGAAGCAGTAGCGCTTACAAATAGCAGCGTATTTAAAAGTATGAGACAACAACAACCAAACATACCATTAAGAGCCGTGCTTGCACAGGTTCTGCACGATCCTCTTCACTAATATCCTCTGAGTCTCAATCGGGCTCAAATTGATAAGCATTATAGACAACGCCACTGTTTACAATTCAACTGGAGCACATGCCACTGAGGTGAGGGGCGGGACGTTCAGACGTGCAGTAGAGGCGATTTAGCGAATCACAACACACTGAGCCAGCTAACCAATCTCAGCCCATCGCGTATTTCTGAAGGAGGAGCTTCATAATACCAGGAAATAAATCGAGGCGTTTGTCAGAGAAGGGACAGAGAGGTGTGGAATAATGGTAAATTATGTGAAAAATAATGCGTTTTTAAAAAAACCAAGCATGAACACATGCTAGACTGCACCCCATAAACACAATCAAGCCTAGAAAAAAACCAGTCAACCACCCCTTTAATCCAACGATGGCCCAAGCCATCCCTTCTAGCCTTAACCACAAATCAGACAGGAGAGTAGATTAATTTCAGTGGACTTGCACTTGAAAAATGGTGTGTTCTGCGGTTGAAATAAAATACTTTCTGATATTTATTCATGTTCATTTTGTGCTTTACGTAAATGAAAAGACGATCGGTTCACGTGTTTGAACTGAGGCAATAGAGTGATCTGTCACGACACAGTGAAGAGCCACAATACGGTATTTATTGTTTGAATTTCATTAAAAATGACAAACTTTGAAAGCTGAGAGTCCTAAGACCTTGTTTCATATCAGAAGTAACCTGCTCTGTCTTCTCTGTCGGCACGTTGTCAGTTTCCTCTTTGCTCTGCAATGTATTTTTCACTGCGTGAGAACATGGTGTGTAGTGAGAGAGCGGCATTGCCATTGCTGCCTTCGGAGGACACATTACAAGGTAGGAAGGCATCAAGGCACGTCCGATTCCAAAGTTAGCTTCACTTCCCATCTCATGAGATACCTTCATCTGATCGATTTTTGAAGGCAGCATAGATGTATCCTTCGCTGCCTTTGATATCCCACAATCCTGTGCGTTCCATTCCGTAGCTTTGTCCCAAATGACACACTATACACTATGCTCTTATACACTATGTACTTATGCACTATGCACTCAACCATGTAGTGTATGAATTATATAAGGTTATTTTGTCATTAATAATCAGAGTCTGATAGCCCCTCCCCCTTCGCGATGTAATTAAAGCTGTGACAGTTGAGTGCATGAAGTGTTCAACATTCCACACTTCTTAAGTTATTTAAGTGCATCATCTGGGTATTTAAAGTGCACTTTTTATTTTTGGAATTTTCAGTGTGAACACACTACTTGCACTATTTATACTACAAAACATCATAGGGACACACCTCATGACGGTTGAGCTAAAAAGTAAAGATGGCATCTGAAAGTTGTATTTGGTGGTTAGTTTGTGTGTAAATGTATATTTCAGATTAACTTTTTGCACTTTTGATGTTATTTCTAGCGAGAAATTAGTATTATAGTGATTAAATATTTGTTTAGTTATCACCAAAACTCATTCTATTTTTGTTGTAGATCATTAAACCGTTACGCTGCCTCAGAAGCCTGTCCGAAATCAGTTTCGTGTGGAGCCTTCATGCAAAAACGCTGCCTGCAAAGTCATTGCCTCATAAGGCAGCGATGCAGTAAGTCAGCTACCTAAGTTTTCGGATGCAGCCTCGGATGTCTATGGAGGCCGGCCGTAGATGTCGGGCAAGATGGCGGATATCAGCGGTGGCACATAATATCCGCGTTCTGATTGGTCAGATTGCCTGTCAATCAAGCTCTTTGCAAATGGTCAATTGAACTGGAATGGCTCAAACCAAAAGACACCTTTTCAGAACCTGTTGTTTCATATAGGCCAGGGATCCTCAAATCTGGCTCACAAGATCCACTTTCCTGCAGAGTTTAGTTCTAACCTTAATAAAACACTCCTGAGCATGCTAATCAATGTCTTCAGGATCATTAGAAAATCACAGCTGGGTGAGTTTGATCAAAGTTGGAGCTAAACTCTGGAGAAGGGTATAACTGCAGCCTGGAGATCTCCAAATGGGGGCGGGAACTCCAAAACGAGGTGGGAACTCCAAAATAGGGCGTGGCTTCCTCCCATTGACAGACAGGCACATGACATGCATGTGCATTTCTTTCTTCCAATCAACTTCAGCGCAAACTCCGCCCCACAGCTGATTCTAACGATTTTATTGGTTGTGTCAATCACAGTGTTAATTTAATTTCCTATTACACTATGCTACAAAAAAGGCTAACCCCTAAACCTACCCTACACCTGACCCTAACCTTAACCAGTGAAATTGGTGCTGAAAAGAAAGTTGCAGTTCAGGAGATAAGCAGTTAATAAGATTATGCGATATGAGATCGCCTAGACGGGCCGTTCGTAACTCCCCAACCGGACCTCACCGGACAATGGCACCTTTTTAGTTACACCTAGCGTCACTACCCCCTCCTACCCTGCGAATTTCAAGCCCCGGGACACCGCCGTTGCTTAAAACAAAGCGATAAAGTAAAATATTTCCCCTGCGCTGAGGTGCGCTGGGACAGCTGTGGGAGAGCTCGTGGGTGATTCCCGTTTATATCATTACGCAGAGGTTCAAACTCCGGTCCGAACACCACTGGCCACGAGCTTTGGGCTCTGCTCTCACGGAGAATATTGATTTATATAGCATATTTTATTTTAGATCAACTAGAAACAATGTTTAATTTATAAAGTTTTATTTTGAAATGTAAGTCAATAACAATTGGCTGAAGCCAGAGCCAATGGTGAAAGGCTTTGCGTGAAGAGACCCTGCCCCATTTTGGAGGTTATGCCCACTTTTGTAGTTCACGCCCCATTTTGGAGATCTCTGGTCTGCAGTTATACCTACTTGAAACTCTGCAAGAAAGTGGATCTCACGAGTCATATTTGAGGTGTAACAGACATAATGTCATGAGCCGGGTTTGATTCTAGTTTCCTTTCCTTTTCTATTTCTTGCTCTGCCTCTTAGACTCAGCTGTTCACGTTCACAATCAGCGCTCGCGCTGATTGGGACGGCACCTGTTTCCTTTTGATGCTGATTTGTTCCTCTATTTCTCCCTGTGTGTTTCTAGACTACTTTGTCAGATTATTATGTTTTGCAGCCATTCTGCCAGCTCTCCTTTTCGTTATATTGCCGTAAACTCTGTGTTTTGTCAAGAACAGTCCTGTCTGGTCGGGTCGAGTGTCTGACCTTATCTCTGCCCAGTCTCCCAGTTGTCGGCGGCCAGTGGTCAGTTTGCCTCCGGGCGCAGCCCTCCGGACTGTACTGCCTTCTGTGGAAGTTGCTGCTCGCCACTCTGGCCGGGACCGCACATCCTCTCGCTCAAGTCAAGTCTGCTACAGTGTTCCAGTTTTTTCCCTGTTCTGTGTATGCCTAATCTGGCTAGCGAACAACAGACTGCCTGAGTTCGTTCGGATAATAAATTCTCTGTTTTGACTTGCCTTTGCCTCTGGGTCCCTTTGTGACACATGACACATAAGCCTGCTAATAAGAATTTTGAGGGCAGTTTTCTTCCTTACCAGTAGGGGTGCTGGGGTGTTTTAGGTTTCCTTAAGTAAAGCCATGTGGTAGAGGGAGTTAGCAATAACAAGCAGCAGTAGCCAGCATGGCTCACCTGCTGAATACATGTTGTGTCCTGGTTGGGAAATGTGTCATTTCAAGTAAGGAGTTGTTTTTTTGGTAACACTTTATAATAACTTTCATTAATAAATCATTAACAAACATTATTAAAGCTTAACGGATCATTAGTTCATATATATTCACATATCTAGAAATGTGAAATAATGTGCTTGTTAATGTTTACTAATAAATGTATTAAACATTACCTAATAATTAACATTTAATGTAAAAAAAATATATATTTTCCTTTTTATTCGAAACATTCCCAAATGCATTCACCATATCATGAAATATCTCGATTCTCACCTTTATAGATTATGATGGTCAAAGTAGCCTAATAATGTAGTCTATTAACTATGCATAATAACCTCTGCGACGTAAGTAACAGATATGGGTGTCATGCCATAACATTTTTAATACGACTGACTTTATATTTAATGTGAATATTAAAAACATTGTAAGCTAGGCTACTTATAACACTTTCATTGTACAGAAAGAGAGCAAAGAACATTTTCACTGAGTCTAGAGTTCAAGCACTCTCAAAAACTCCCATTAAAATCACTGAAGCTGTTTACACTTTGAAATTAATATCTTACTTACAGATTCATACACACATTTGCACTTTGTTGTTTCTAAAGAGAATTCGCCAGAAAGAGGCATTCAATCAGCAGCAAGTGAAGAAAACACTGGCATTTTAACATTGAACACCTCATCTGAACACCTCTGATTGGCCATTGCATTCATAAACTCAACAGAATCGTGTGTGATTGGTTATAATGCAGCGCTGTACAAACTCATCTGTATCTGGCTCAGCGCCAGCCAGTGAACGCAGATTTGAATTTAGAAGATGATATGACGCGCTGAACAATTTTATCACGCTGGTGTGATTGTATCAAATAGAAAATATTATTTGGCTGTTTTTTGTCTTTTGGAAGCTGCATTCAAAATCCACTTGGCTCAAAAATCTGAGGGGGCACGTGCCCCTCACTTTGAATTGGCATGACGCCTCTGGTCCCAAGATCGACAATGCAGGGACTCCTGCACAATTGTCACAAAACTTACCAAGAATCACAAATCAAAGTAAGCTCTACACCATTATAAGAACCAAGATGTAAACTTTTGAATTTGTCTTGAGTAATATATCTAAACATATTTTGGTTGAATAACTTATTGAGGGCAGTAAATAAAAAAAATCTAAACCAATCTTTTCAATTAAACAAGATGTACACAAACTTACAAGCACAGCTGTATGTTATTATAACTGTATATAACTTTACCGGATAACTTCTATTTTCAAAGCCAGTTAAGATCGTCCTGGTTGAGTATTTCACATATGAAAAAAAGCATGTCATGGCTTGTCAAGTTACTTTTGAATTACAAATATCACTGTCCTATATGTGATTCACTACACCTCACTAGCACAACCCCACAACCAATCACTTAAACAACACATTTTAGATTAAAAACACTGAATGAACAGAAAGGCAGCACATTACTGTGTAATATTTTTAAGATGATCAGAGCTTGAATAAATATGTCTTATATTTAGAGAACAAATGAAAGTTTGTACCTCTGGACATGAATCTTGGTGCTTAGAATATAATGTCTTCATAATATCATCATTATTGCTCACAATCATTCACAAATGCACAATTTTTATTTTGTTCTTTTTTTATTTTTATCTTTATTATTTTTTTTCATTTTGTACAATACACTCAAATGTTACCATAATGTTTAACAAAGGCCTTCTTGCTACAGAATGATATTACTGAAGCTTAAATATGCTTTCAAACTCCCTTTTGAATACACCTTTCATCCTAGAAGTCATTCTGCTGGAATCATTATCCTACAGAAAATAGAAAGATAGAAAATAGACATAATTTAGTCTGTAAGATGGCAGGTGCAAATGGTTACGACTGCTGTCATTATTAAAAGTTGCATACATTCCCAATAATACTCACCCTGTTGGGAGTGCAAAAGTTGTTGAAAATGAGTTCAATATCTGAGACAAACTCTTCCACTGTTTGATAGTCATTATTCTCTAAGTTCATTTTCACTCTGCCCAGCATCATGGGACCACAGATGTTCTCACTGTATCCTGGAACCTGGACATCAGCAGTGCAGACGTCACATGACGAATATTTATATAAATATAAATAATGATTAAAAGGCAGATGAAACTCTTAAATATGAGATTTACTTTAGCACAGGGTTCAGTCATGCTCTCATGTAGCAGGTGTAACAGCAGGTTCTGGCAGTGCTAGAAGAGAATCCACCAGACTGTAAGTGTTAAAAAATGTGTTGTCTATGCAATGACCCTGTTGAAAAAAAAAGCATATGCTGGTTAGGTATGTTTTGAAGCATGGCTGCTGGTTTGAGCTGGTTTAAGCTGGTCCTAAGCTGGTCCTGAGCAGGAGCTAGTTGCTTAGGACCAGCACATGACCAGCTAGGACCAGCTTAAACCTGTTCAAACCAGCAGCCATGCTTCACAACATACCTAACCAGCATATTCTGTTTTTTTTTCAACAGGGGAAAGAAATGTTGTTTTGGACCCCACTGACATCCAGTGTATGGGCTAAAATATTAGCATAAACTTTACCAGCTTGTACTGAGAGACTGGACTGCTCAAAACATCCTGTTGTGTCTTTTGACTAGAACTTTTCACATTCTTCATCACACAAAATGTGCAGCTCCACTGGCTTCTATATACACAAAACACAGAATATTACACAAAGTCAAACATTAGCCCCCAGTTTCACAGACAAGGCTTAAGCCTAGTCCTAGACTAAAATGTAAGTCTGAGCTGTTTCAAATGAAAGAAATTTGCACTGACTGATCTTAAAATATATCAGTACCTTTGTTTTGTCTCAAGATGCACACCAGTAATGTTTTTTTCTAAGGCACGTTTATAAAAATTACTTAAATGTCCTAATTGAACTATGGCCTAATCCTGGTTTAGGCTAAACCCTGTCTATGAAACCGGGCCTTAGTCTGTCTAACCCAGCATGAGTTCTCTCTCTCACCCAGATGAGTCTCCATAAACAGCTGGTATGTGACAGTGTGAATGAAAAGCTTGTGGACACTCATCACAGCACACGAGATCTCCCTCAGAGTGACACACGAAACACACGTCATCATTCTGCTGGGACAAGAGTTCACAGAGAATGTTTAGTTGTCATGTTGATGTTCTGACGTGGCTGTAATTGTAAGTGATGGTGTCTTACTAGGTACTGATCCAGGTCTTCACAGATCTTACACTCACAGATCATCATATGCAGTTCCAAAACTCTTTTCTGAAAAGCAGTGTCAAATTATTTCAAAGAGTTTAAAATGTAAATTTCATTGGTGTTTCATTTGGTCTCATAATTTTTATTTTTTTTATTTAAAATTTTAATTAGTTAAAAAAAAATCTACTTCAAATTCTCATGTCAGTAAAGTCGATCACTGAATAACGGTACCACTTTGAGGAACACATAGTATGTACTGTGTTATGATACATTTGTATAAACTTCTCTATGAAGATTATATGAAATAATAAAGAATAATAAACAAAACAATAGATGTGCTGTGATAGTGAACTTACGTTGATACAAAATAATGTCATATATATCTTTTCATATCTATCATATCATTTCAGCTTCATCCCTTGTCCAAAAAAAGCATACTTTCTAAAATAAAAGTTTTGACTGATGCATATTTACAATTAAATTGATACAGGGGTAGTTGTAACTTCTGAGGTACATTAACATTTCTGAAATGAACAACTAATATTTCTCTGGCACGTGTAGATTGTCGAATCTATGCCTACATAGAAGAAAGCCCTGCCTATGTGCTGCCCCAGTATGGTTTATGTCAAGACATTCGTTAGTCTGGTTGTTTGATGAGAAAGAGATTAAATGTAGTTGCAATAATCGCTTTAGAATCTGTACAGCAATAGATACGGATGACTATTCTGTTGCACAGAACTGAGGAAGAACTGATGTCACATGGTTTTATCTTTGACCAATCAGCGGAAAGGTGCGTTTCATTCCCGCCCATGTGTAGAAATCAAATATTCAAGTTGCTTTTCAATTTTCTACTCCTGAATGTAAAACTGTAAAATCAATAAAAAAGCCAAACAAATGAATGCAATGTAAACAGACCACATTTATCCAGAAAGTATCATTTTTTTGGACACACTTGTTTTTACCATTAGAAGTTTCCCAAGAGGTATCCCGTTGGATAAAATGTCTTTTCTCCATGTTCCATCTGGCTTGTTCAGTCTGATGAAATCCTCAGGTGTCAGCCAGAAGTCTTTTGTTCTTATGCATCTCCCACAAAGCCCTGGAATAACAACACTACAGCTCTGTACCATAGTTAAATAAACTCTTAAAGCTATGCATTAGTAAAAGATGTATTTGGGTACTTAAGTTACATGTCAGACCTTGCAATTAAATGCCACCAAAGCTTCTCTCTTCTTCACTGTTGCTCAGTGACTTAAATCAGCTGGTATTTTGGTGATTTTTTTAGTGCATATACTCTATGAAGTTAGTTTTCTTCAAACTCACAGTTATCTAGAGTAACCACTGGTGGAGTTCATCATATTAACTACAGACATGTTCTATTAAACAAATTTACAAGTTCAATAAACCATTTTTTTTATCTGAACAATATATCTATTGTTTTGTCATTTAAATTTAATCAAAATTTTATTTTACTTGAAGTATGCATGTACTTTCTCAAGAATAAATAACACCTTCTGAGTGATGTTTGAAGGTTGATATTTTCTATCTGCAATGACATCCAGGCATTTTTATGTGTGCCTAAAGTGTTCAAATATTTTTGGAGCCACTGTGGCTATACATGTAAAACATAACTGACCAACACACACAATATATATAATAATATTTGTAGTAATTATTTTTTTAAATAAGCCGACTCACACACCTGTGGCAAAGCGATATTTGTGTAGGATGCCAGAGCCTGAAGCACAGGTAACAGGTAGGGTTGGACCTTCAAACATGGTTATGTCAAAGATATCTTCATCAACAACATCACCTTTGTCATCATCATTCCTGCCATTTGATTCTACAACAAATGCACAAACACTCAGGAAACAGAACACCAAAATAGAAAACTGTTGATATTAATGAGCATATTGTCTGGTTATGGGTCACTGTTATACTGACCGGAGCAGGAGGGGAACAGCTGTCTCTGACACTGAAAATTAAGAGATGCAGGACAGGCATGTCAGTTTAACTGAGATTCTGTGTCCTAAACATCTAAGCAATCTCAACCTGGATTTTTAATGTAAAATCATCAGGACTTAAGTTAAAGGGATAGTTCACCCAAAAATGAAAATGCTTTCATTAATTACGCACCTTCATGTCGTTCCAAACCTGTAAGACCTTCGTTCATCTTCAGAACACAAATTAAGATATTTTTGATGAAATCTGAGAGCTTTCTGACCCTGCATAGACAACACAATTGACATGTTCAAGGTTCAGAAAGGTAGTAAGAACATCATTAAAATAGTCCATGTGACATCAGTGGATCAACCGTAATGTTATAAAGCTACGAGAATACGTTGTGTGGACAAACCCCCCCCCCAAAAAATAACGACTTTATTCAACAATTTCTTCTCTTCCATATCAGTCTTCAACATGCATTCACGAGAGTACCACGACGTATGCGTGTAGTGCTTCTGACACAGGAGCTGGTATTCAGAAATGGAACGTCCATCTCTCTTTGTGCATCGCCTGTATGTTCTGGTTCAAATAAGTAAATCTGGGCAAAAAAAGTAAACAAGGCGCAGCACATCCGGGTTCTACGTCATACTTACATGGAAGAAAATAAATTGTTGAATAAAGTCGTTATTTATTTATTTATTTTTTGGCGCAAAAAATATTCTCGTAACTTCATAACATTTCGGTTGAACCACTGATGTCACATGGACTATTTTAACGATGTTCTTACTACCTTTCTGGGTCTTGAACGGGTCAGTTGTGTTGCTGTCTATGGAGGGTCAGAAAGCTCTCGGATTTCATCAAAAATATCTTAATTTGTGTTTCCTGAATATGAACGAAGGCCTGACAGATTTTTCATTTTTGGTTGAACTAACTATTTAAAGTTAAAGTTATCAGGATCTAACCTTTCTTTTTCTGAGTCTGTCAGCAACAGGTGAGGATTCAGGAGAGTCATTCTGTGCAGCAGACAGAGATCAAGAAAATAATATAATGCCTGTTATTTTACTAAATATATTTTTTATGGTCATTTTTGAGCTAGCTGGTTACAGAAACAGTCAAACCTGTTTATTCTTAACCCCACTTTTTTTAAAGGATGACAGAAGTCCAGCCTATGGATGGAAGACGTGCTCAGTTTATCAACATTGATATATGTTATTGTTTTACTTGAATTAACACTCAAATATTTACATTTACTCAATCATAAATCACAGTCATAATAATCATAGTGACTCAATCATAAAATCAGATTTTGTTAAATAACTTTGTTCATTTTAGCAATAATTGAATGCTAGTCATAATTGAATTTGATTGTGGATTATTTAAACCATTTTATGCACCTCTATGAGTTTCTGGAGTGGAACATTATCACAAAATATGCTGGTTTTCCATTTTTTGCTTCTCTCCTTTCCTCCAAACCTCTCAAATTCGTTGGGCATGAACCACTGGTCTTCACTTAAGATGCACTTCTCCGCTGAAAACAGATACATATTTATCTAAAATAATACTTAATTTTACTTGTAAAGAAATAATAGTTTACTTGTGGACTTGTTTTAGAAGTGTTTTGAACATGTCTTGACCCTCCAGAATTATGTTTTCAAGACATTCTTCAACAAGTGACTCTTCACATGTATATTGAACATAACCGCAATATTAATTTTTTTGCACTTACTGTCATTATATTTCTCCACATGCAGGATGCCGTCTTTATCTCCACATGTGACAGGAAGTTCAGATTTGTTTCCAAATTTTTGTGTTAAATACAGGCTGGAGTCTGAAACAAATATCAAATATCACACAGACTTGTTCTATTAAACAAATTGACCAGTTCTATTAAACCTTTTTTTTTTTTATCTGAACAATATATCTATTGTCTTGTCATTTAAATTTAAATTAACCTTATTTTGGGCATCAATGGAGCTTCAAATCAAACACATTACATGCAGAGCAGCATTAATGAATCTCTTCAGAATTCATCTAATTGTTTTGCAATGTAATCACTCAAATATACTGTACTTTGGAAAGCTCACTTGGGCACTTTGGTACCTTCAGCTTGTCTCTTCTTGGGTGTACAGAGGGAAGATGGTCCTGTCTGTTTACAATTACGTTTTTTCATTTTTCTTTTTTCCCCTCGTTTTACTGTCTTTGAGCTGTCGTTCTCACTCAGACCATCAAATCCTGTGCTGCTCTTTGGATCATATTCTGATTCACTTTCTGAGTCAGACGTTGTGTCTATGTCCGACTCTTCGTCCATGTCCTGTGGTTCTCTGATAAACATAACTTTGATTACACATTTTTCAAAGAGAAAATCATCATTACTTTGTACTTTTAAACATGATCATGTGAACTTACTTTCTGTTTATGTAATGATGAATCAAAATAGATTACAAAGATGAGCATGATATGAGAAATGAAACACGGACTTTGTCTATAAACAGTAGTTTGCCGTAAATGTTTATATTGAAGTGAAATAATTTCACTATAAGGGAAAATACAAAAATTGACTGATGGTCACTATAAAAAGCACTGATATTAACATTAAAATTTAAAATACAACAAATGTACGTATAGTTACACATCGTACAAATTGTTTTATATCATTTTACAGTAAGTTTACATTTATTCTCTTTTTTATCACTATACTGTATGTGGTACAGTAAGCTAACTTTTTACAGTGCATATAAATGCTGTGATCGCAAAACTGAAAGTTGCCTCCAGGACTGTTGTTTTGAAATCTGCGTGACAGGAAAGAATAGAAACCACAGACCAGGATATATGCAAAACATTAACCTTGAATTTATTGATTCAAGTACTCACCTTGCTGTTTTCACAACTTGCTGTCCGTATTCCTAGTTTCTTCTCTCGCACAGATTATTACGTACATAGAAACACAGTGTAATCTCCTTTCCTTTAACATGATCCACCTAGCCACACCTTTCAGCAGGTGTGGCTTTCTAATGCGTCACTGAGGAACTAATAAAAAATAAAGTTAAGTAAAAAAGTAAAAAAAGTAAAATAAAGAGAAACACTTACTTGCAGGTCATTCAGAATTTTATTTGGGAATGCTTTTTAATTACAAGTCATTTTCTGAATTTGAATGACTAGTATTTGAGGTAAGAACCAGAAAACTAGAAACTAGAATGACAGAACAACAGACTCTAGTAAAACACCACCCCTTCTTTACGCAAGAGAGCGCCTACAGGGGACTTTAATCTACTCTGTTTACCTCAGATACACACTGACACAGAAATGAAACTGAAATTTAAACTGAAATAAAACCATATCATTGGGGTTCAACTGACTTAACGATACAAAACAATTATTAGTCACACTATCCTTTCAAACCAGCACTTCTCCACACATGATCAAATATTAACCATTAAAAGCTTAAAAGTCTGGTACATTCAACTATTGAATATATAGCAATAGTTTTTACATTAATATAATAAATAGAAATAATTAAAAGAATCTGAATGAGATAAATCACAAGGATGAGTTTATTTCACACACAAACACAAATAGGTTAGACAAAGTCTGAAATTTTAAAATACTAAGGAAAAACAAATATTAGCACCATTTAGAAATACAGTAATCAGGCACGTGCAGAGGGGGGGGCTGTGGGTGCTTGAGCACCTGCCCATTTTCCCCTTGATGCCCAAAGTGCCCCTTTGTCAAGGCAATTTTTTTTTTTTTTTTGTGATTAAACGCCCTTTTGTGAAGGCCTGCCCAGTCTAACTATTAGTAAAATTAATTAATAATAGTTTAGCGGTAAATTAAATTATCCACATGATGACCTTTCACCTGACGATCTCATCCAGATCCCTCACGTTCAGACACGGCTTTAGGATGCCTTCAATAACGTCCGCGGCTGCCGGTAAGTGGAGTTCTCAGCGGAGCGTGTGTTTGTAAACTTATATTATTGAATTATTATTATTTTACAAGAACGGCGTGAACAGATCATGCACAGCTGTTATATTGCTGTGTGTAGCCTGTGGAAGCAAGGTTAGCTCTGCAGCAAGGGGCTACAATATTTTTGTTCAATGTTTTCCTAATGACAATTTTATGATTGGTTTATAAAGGCTACTACGAACACCCTTTTCCCATTTTATCACAGAATAATTCAGGAAATATATTTTATAGTTTCTGTACTAAATGATATGTCAATCAGTACTGCATTTTTCATATAGTTTATTTATTTATTACCTGAAGATAACTTGGAAAAACACACATAAACCATATATTTTCGCATTCTTTTATTGTCTTCACGTTTCATCAGTAAAAACGTTTCTGCTTTTTATTCAACTCAGCTACAGCGATAGCCGCGTGAGTTTGTCCATATGCACGTCAAAAGTTTCTGCGCGAGAGCGCCCTCTGGCTTCGAGTATGAATGAAACATGCACTGCACGAGAGTGATCAGCTCTCCTGATATTCATATCTCCTCATTTTGGATACGAATAATACGTCAGGTCATGTCTCTTTAATTTAAATCTAGATTTAAATCTAGAAACCTCTATGTGAAAACACCTGCTCGAGCTTGAATAAAGTGCCGGGGACAAATTTACATTTATTAAAATTAATATTAAAAATGCAGCTAACGTAGTTCTACACACAGCAATAAAAACAAAGGTGCTTGTTCTCTTTCGTTCTTGCTGTTTAATTGGGAAAAGTTTAAAGCGCTTCGAGGTGCCTTGTTTTTTTTTATGTTATCTGACTAAAAACTATTCATACTTTGAACAATTATTATTACAGTATTTATATAAAAAAACGTAGAGTGCCTTAAAAATAATTATCACAACACTGGTAAAACAGGCTTATACTGATTTTCTCAGTATAAAAATATTTTTTTTTGATTTGTCCTCCGAATTATACTTATCAATCCTGTTTTTATAATCATTATCATTAAAAAAAAAGAATACATTCAGAACAGGATTAGAATAGAATTCTATTTTAAATAAGACAGGAATATTTTTTTCTACAACAACAACAGTAGTGTTTACAACAGCAAAACCACCATACCCTGTAAACTCAATAACTACAACAATAATAATAATAATAATATCATTCCAGAGTAGTTAAGAGGTGCAAAAAATGTCTTTAACATTTAAACTTAAAATGGTATTTTCTGTTCTGTTTCTTTTTCAAACCTGCGTCATGGCATTTGCTGCTGTATCAATACAGAAGCATCCATTTCGATACACATATCAGCAAGGAGCACAGCCCTATTAAAAGCCGTGTTCCATGTGCCCCTTTTATACTTTGAGCACCTGCCCCTCCAAAGGTCTCTGCACGGCCCTGACAGTAATGGACATGACATGGGTAAGACTTTTCAAAGGCAGATAGTTACTGTTCATCTATAAATATTCTTACTCTAATGAGAAGCAAAAACAAGATGTGAACGTGACCAAAGGTCTTCACAGAAATCATAAAACTCATTAAAAAAATTAGAAATAACATGATACAGGAAAAAATAAAAGAGCTCCCTAACCTCTAGCATTGGCAGTAGATTCTACCAGTTCTGTGGTCTTTTTACTGACAGTCTGTAACAGGCAGTCCACTGGAGGAGAGTTTTAAGAACCCAAGTGCAGTTTTATTTACAAAAGTATAATCTAAAATCCAAACAAATGAAGACTTGACTTGAAACACACTTGAACAGACTTGACATGGCATGAACAGACTTGACCAGAGACAGACTTGTCTTGGCATGAAAATACTAGACTCACCGACAGCGGGTTACAACATCAATACACGACAGGAGACAATAGGCGCGTTCGACTTGAAGCAGCGCTTGCAGAATGATCACCTTATGACATCAAAGTACCGCGAGAGCTATAAGAAAGCAGTCGGATCCTATGCATTCCAATCGCTCTCGCGGTACTTTGATGTCATACGGTGATCATTCTGCGCAGTGCCACTTTAAGTCGAACGCGCCTAATGGCAACATGATGGCTACTTATAGCAAACAATACAGGTCACATGACAAGAACCAACCAATGAGAGAAGGACACATGACTAGGCAACCAATCAGAACATGACACAATGAACAAGAGAACCAATAGCATGAATACATGAGGGCAAGGGAAGCATGGCACAAACAGGGACCAAGACTAAACTCCAAAATAAAAGACATGAAAACATCAACATTAAACAAAACCCAAAACCCCACATTACACAGTTTCAGCTAAAATCACAGATTATCTCCTGTTCTGTGCCGAAAAGAAAGGATAAGATTAAAGCAAAGCTTCATGTGTTAATGCAGGATATGTGGGCACCGTAATTGGGTACATTTCAGAAACAGAGAGAAAAAGTGAGAGGTTTAAAGTTAAGTTAGTATTTTGGTCAAACCCGATTCCAAAAAAGTTGGGACACTGTACAAATTGTGAATAAAAACAGAATGCAATGATGTGGAAGTTTCAAATTTCAATATTTTATTCAGAATACAACATAGATGACATATCAAATGTTTAAACTGAGAAAATGTATCATTTTAAGGGAAAAATAAGTTGATTTTAAATTTCATGGCATCAACACATCTCAAAAAAGTTGGGACAAGGCCATGTTTACCACTGTGTGGCATCCCCTCTTCTTTTTATAACAGTCTGCAAACGTCTGGGGACTGAGGAGACAAGTTGCTCAAGTTTAGGAATAGGAATGTTGTCCCATTCTTGTCTAATACAGGCTTCTAGTTGCTCAACTGTCTTAGGTCTTCTTTGTCGCATCTTCCTCTTTAAGATGCGCCAAATGTTTTCTATGGGTGAAAGATCTGGACTGCAGGCTGGCTATTTCAGTACCCGGATCCTTCTTCTACGCAGCCATGATGTTGTAATTGTTGCAGTATGTGGTCTGGCATTGTCATGTTGGAAAATGCAAGGTCTTCCCTGAAAGAGACGACGTCTGGATGGGAGCATATGTTGTTCTAGAACTTGGATATACCTTTCAGCATTGATGGTGCCTTTCCAGATGTGTAAGCTGCCCATGCCACACGCACTCATGCAACCCCATACCATCAGAGATGCAGGCTTCTGAACTGAGCGCTGATAACAACTTGGGTTGTCCTTGTCCTCTTTAGTCCGATGACATGGCGTCCCAGTTTTCCAAAAAGAACTTCAAATTTTGATTCGTCTGACCACAGAACAGTTTTCCACTTTGCCACAGTCCATTTTAAATGAGCCTTGGCCCAGAGAAAACGCCTGCGCTTCTGGATCATGTTTAGATATGGCTTCTTTTTTGACCTATAGAGTTTTAGCCGGCAACGGCGAATGGCACGGTGGATTGTGTTCACCGACAATGTTTTCTGGAAGTATTCCTGAGCCCATGTTGTGATTTCCATTACAGTAGCATTCCTGTATGTGATGCAGTGCCGTCTAAGGGCCCGAAGATCACGGGCATCCAGTATGGTTTTCCGGCCTTGACCCTTACGCACAGAGATTGTTCCAGATTCTCTGAATCTTTGGATGATATTATGCACTGTAGAT
Organism: Schizothorax lantsangensis; assembly: GCA_027422415.1. Taxonomy (NCBI): domain Eukaryota; kingdom Metazoa; phylum Chordata; class Actinopteri; order Cypriniformes; family Cyprinidae; genus Schizothorax; species Schizothorax lantsangensis. Next base: position 10,727,274 of record CM049840.1, read on the forward strand.
GATGATAACTTCAAACTCTTTGCAATTTTTCTCTGAGAAACTCCTTTCTGATATTGCTCCACTATTTTTCGCCGCAGCATTGGGGGAATTGGTGATCCTCTTCCCATCTTGACTTCTGAGAGACACTGCCACTCTGAGAGGCTCTTTTTATACCCAATCATGTTGCCAATTGACCTAATAAGTTGCAAATTGGTCCTCCAGCTGTTCCTTATATGTACATTTAACTTTTCCGGCCTCTTATTGCTACCTGTCCCAACTTTTTTGGAATGTGTAGCTCTCATGAAATCCAAAATGAGCCAATTTTTGGCATGACATTTCAAAATGTCTCACTTTCAACATTTGATATGTTATCTATATTCTATTGTGAATAAAATATAAGTTTATGAGATTTGTAAATTATTGCATTCCTTTTTTATTCACAATTTGTACAGTGTCCCAACTTTTTTGGAATCGGGTTTGTATATATATATATATATATAGTTATTTTAGCATATTTCCTCCAGTGTCAAGATCTCACTTGTATTACCATTTAAAAGAATAATTATTATAATGTATTTAATTCAACTATTTAAGCAAAGTCTACTGCTGTTATGACATCCGTTCAACAACAACAATAATGTAAAAATGTACATATTTCCATTTATACACCCTAAAAAAATATCGTGATACATCATCACCATCATGCACATGCTCAACTAAACTCTACTACAGGCTCACTACAGGCATTTCCAGAGCCTTATAAAACAATATTTTCCAGGACTCTGGAAAACCTTTTAAGGAGTTAATTAATTCACTCCTTCTCGTTACATTTTGCACTGAGTTTGCACCGTCTCTATCTGTCTGTGTCACCTATGGTAAAATACAATGATAGTGATTTTAAAACATAGCAGCATGATAACTTAATGGATCATTGTCAAGTGCATAATCTATAAAGCAAAAAAAAAAAAAAGGTCAAAAATAATAAAGCTGATTCATACTGTAACCCACACATTTCTGTCAATGTCGTTAGGCTAAACTACAACATATGTTTTATGGCTTATGGCCTTATAACTTGTGCATATACAAAATACCTCTTTAATTGACTCCCTCAGTTGTTAAAATTCTAAAAGACACCCATTCTAAGAGAAAATAGTTCACATGTTCATAAAGATGTCAAATAAATCCAGACCTTACGCTAGCTGTGTACATACTTTCAGTTTCAGTAATTTAACTTGTTGAAAGCCATTTGATGGCTTAGATGCTGCTCTTTCACTTCTTGTAATGTCCTTCTCCTCCAAACTTCTCAAACTGTCTGGGTGTAAACCATTTCCCTTTACATGAAATACACTTCTCTCCTAAAGACAGAGAAACATCATACAGAACATAAATGGGTGCACATATTAAAAATAACAAATGCTGGTTTGTTAATAGTGACAGATGGAAAAAGACATTTGTTTTATACATATCTAAAAAACTGGTGTATTATTCACTTTACTATTCACTTTTGCTTCATAGTTTTAAAGCATTAGTTACCTGTGCCATTTTTATTCTTGGTCTGGCTGTTTACACTGGATATATGGTAGGAAAATGGCTTTGTGTTGTTACTCTGTTTTCCTTCAGGTCACATTCTGGCTTTGTCTGCTGCATAACTGACTCCGCATCTTCTGTAGGTCTATGAGGGGCAAATGTTATGTCACATTTAGTTCACTTGATTGATATAGAATTTTTTTTTTTTTTAGAAAAATGTTACGAACAGTTGCCATTGATAAAAACAAATATTATAGAAGTCAATGGCTATGGGCAACTGTTTGGTAATACGGCGTTTTAGTGCCACATTTAAAAATAAAAATAAATCTAAGATTACGAGATTAAAGTCATAATATTTTGAGAATAAAGTCGAAATTACGAGAATAAAGTCGAAATTCTACGAGAATAAAGTCAAAATATTTTGAGAATAAAGTCGCAATGTTTCGAGAATAAAGTCAAAATACGCATACAAACGATTACAAATAACAAATGCAATCGAAGACATGAAATATTATTTCCAAGCATACTGTCCCCACAAGTATATGGTATGATTTCTGCTAATATTCCCACATATATTTGTAGTGTATTAAAAATGGTTAAATAAGAGAGCTATGGCGCCCCCCAAAGGAATGTCGACTGGGTGTGTGAGCTGACGATAAAAAGTTGTTCCTGTTCAGTCAATTTGACAATTTACTAATGATTAGCATGCAGTTATTATAAAGTGTTACCCAATATTCAAATTCCGGTGGCCTGGCAACTTCTCCAGGTGCCCCCAATCCATAGGCTATACTCTCAAAATATTATAACTTTAATTCCTACGATTTAAATTCTTGAAACATTTAGATTTTATTACTCACAATTTTAACTTCATTCTCGAAACATTTCAACTTTATTCTCGTAATTTTGACTTCATTCTCGAATCATTTCAACTTTATTCTCATAATTTCGACTTTATTCTAATTATTTCAACTTTTTTATTGAAATATTTCAACTTTATTCTCGTAATATTTCAACTTTATTCTTGTAATTTCGACTTTATTCTCTAAATAAATAAATAAATCTCATAATTTTAGTTGTTTTTTTTTTGTTTTGTTTTTTTAACGTGGCACTAAAACGCAGTCGTAATTTGGTTACCCACATTCTTCAAAATATCATCTTTTGTTTTCAGCAGAAGAAAGAAACTCATACAGGCTTGGAACAACTTCAGTATGAGTAAATGATGAAAGAATTTTCAATCCCTTAAGGGAAACCCTGTGTAATGCAAACATTTTGTTAAATTTACTCACCTGACCACACCTGTCGTCTGTCATCTACTGTAAGTATATCTGCATTCCAGATGAGTCACTTGAAGACAATTATATGTCACAACATTTACATAACAAAATACAAACAAAAGGTTACAGAACAAAAAGAACCTTCACAACAAAAAATACATAAAAAGAAGGTATATATAAAACAACATAATAATGAACAGCAAATTATTAAAATAACAAAATGCTGCAATATATTTTGATTTAGGTCTTAAAGGTTATTTGTGTAATTTTTTCTGTTAACATTCTTTCATTTATTTCAGCCTAAAATGCAAAGACGAAGTCTGACAAAGACAAGTCAGACAAAGACAAAGATGAAACATTGATTGAAATCCAGATACAATTTATGCAAATCAAAATTCACTTTTAAAGGAAGGCTTTCTATACAACTAATTTAACATTAATGTTCAAAAATCATGTGCCACCTGTAAAGTCCACCCAACTGGCCCAATGGTGGCTAAATGTTTCCTGTGCGTTGTCTTTTCGGTGTGTAAAATAATTTAATTCAAATTAAATTCAGTTAGGTGATGCTTCCACTCCAGAAATATGAGATCCAAAAATTACTGCTTCACAACAACATCCAATAAACCAGTGGTTCCTGATCCTGGCTAGTACTATGAAGTATGCCACCCCATGCTTGCTTATACTTCAATATTATTTTGGTCTAGCCCCCCATAGTTATTGCAGCTGTGATAAAGTGTCAAGTAAAGCATGAGCGGTACTCTGATTAATAATGTGAATCACTTGGAGCAAAGCGAATGGACTTAATGGATTTTAGGAGCAGACAGAACTGAAGGAGCACTGTTGAATTTTCTTTGGTCCTACACAGAATGAACAATGTGTTTGATTGTGGTCTATGTGGATGAATGTACAGTGCACTGTTTGTGATGAGAGTGTTGGTGCGCATACATAAACCGTGTTTAAGGCTTGTGCAGGGAACTTGCAGCAATTCTGTGGTTTTCACGTTTGATTTTCACATTTGTTGTGCTCATTTTCAATTGAAACACGTGTGTCAGAGTGAAGTGATATATGCAGTAATAATGAGTTTTATGAATTGGGGTGGGGTTTTGTAGCATGTGTTTGATGAATTTTATACTGCTGTTTGATGTGTTTGATGCCTTGTCAAATCTGATCTGGACTAAGTAATGTGTTAATAAAAGTATTCCTGTTGTCATTATTTCTGGTTGTTGTTACTCAGACTCATTATCCCTGACCTAACAGGGATAAATAAAGGTGGTTGCAGCAAGATAATTGAATTATGAGATAATTTAGCCCAGTGTTATAGAAAAAAGCAGAACAATTATTACACAAATGTATAACTACTTAACTAAAGTCAAGCAGTTAGTCAGAAATCTAGAATCTCACCTGATGTGCCTCAAGCTCAATCTAACCTGAGATCTAGCATGTACTTAACCCTGGATGCAGATTTGCGGAAACATACACCTTCACTTAATCTACTTGAGAAAAATAATTTTAGAGTAAGTCAGAATAATATAAAATGTAACAATTTATTATTAGTCAGGTAAATATGGAACATGCATCAAATAGTCAATTTAGAGATAATCAATACAAGATATCAAATTCTCAAATATAAATCTAAGAGTAAGAGATGCATACCTGACCTCAGAAAGATATATAGTGAGGAGTGTATGGACACAATCCACACTCATCTAGATACAGAATTGCCCTGAGCCTCTTGCAATTTTTCCTTAAGTACTCATACCAAGACAAACATGCTCCAAATGGAGACAGGAACTAAAAAATTGGAATTTACATTGATCAAGGCCTAGACTTGGAGAGTTTGCACCTTTTGGGGACAGATGGTAATTTGCATGAAAGACACTGGGACAGGGCACACCTTCTACAGTAAAGTAAAAAAAATAAAAAATCTCTAAACTCTATTCAAACTTCAATGTACTTCATTCCACTTTTGATGCTCTTGCATCAATTCAAGATATTCTTTGATCCATCTATCTACTATGTGTTGCACCTGCTTCCAGCATCTACAACTGTAGAGATCATCCCTTTTGAAGAGTCCTGGAGGTAAAATAGGATTAGCTCTTAGCTGAAGAATGTGGTTTTGGATCAGTGCCTCAAGGTTGTTTGAATCGTCTGAGGATGGGGTAACTGGACGATAATTCAAAATAGACTCCACCTCGCAGAACACAGTAAGCAAGGATTCGTCATCCAATACTTGCTGCATCACCACTGAACAAAGCATCTTCTTGCACTAAGCGCTCTCAGACTCCACCATGATGGGCTGCACACAGTGGGTCGAAAGTCCCCTTTATTTCATCCTGTGCAAGAGAGCTTTGAATTTTGCTTTGATTCAGTTCTTTCAAAGCTTGTTGCAATTCACGATTGGCCCCTGCGATATATACATCTTTGAATTGCATTTATGCAGGAATCAATGTCAAGACTATATGGCACTTCAAGATGGACTGCATGACATGTCAAGCTGGTAAAAATTATGCTTTACCTTTTAACAGTTCTGTCCTCTCAATTGGTCTGAAGTAATCCACTCCAGTGTATGTAAAAGGGGGAAGATCAGCAGAGATTCTGTCAATAGGAAGATCAGACATGTTTTGCTCACCTGGCCTTTGGAATAGTCGCTGACAAACTTGCATTTGCATTTTTGATCATTTTTTTTACATGCAGCATTGACATGCGGTATCCAGTATTGTCGGTGTAGGTTGGAGAGCATGTGATTTCTTCCTCTGTGACCAATACTTTCATGCACATGGCGCAGAATGAGATTTGACAAATGACACATGGATTTGGGTATATTTGCAGGGTGCTTTTTCTCTACGGGTAACGCTGACTTACTAAGTCAACCACCTACTCCTAGCACTCTGTCCACAATTATTGGGTCCAATTTGTACTAGTGGTATGATTTTTTTTAAATTACCATTTGTTAGAGCAGTAATATCTTATTTGAAGAATTGTCTCCAGACAACTGCTTTCTCTGCTTACACCAAATTCTCAAAAAAGTCCTAACATGGCAGGATTTAATTTTTTTCTTTGTTGTGACATTTTTTGTCAGGAACATTCTGTGCTTGCTCATTTTCTACCTTTGGGTCATTGCCTGCGGTTTGGATCATATCTACGTTTGTGGTCCCTGGCCACTACGACTGAGACTGTGAAATAAATTCTGGGACATTAATCAAAGCTTTAGACCTGAGTCTTGATGTCTTGTACAGGTGCATCTCAATAAATTAGAATGTCGTGGAAAAGTTAATTTATTTCAGTAATTCAACTCAAATTGTGAAACTTGTGTATTAAATAAATTCAATGCACACAGACTGAAGTAGTTTAAGTCTTTGGTTCTTTTAATTGTGATGATTTAGGCTCACATTTAACAAAAAAACACCAATTCAGTATCTCAACAAATTAGAATACTTCATAAGACCAATAAAAACTATTTTTTTAGTGAATTGTTGGCCTTCTGGAAAGTATGTTCATTTACTGTATATGTACTCAATACTTGGTAGGGGCTCATGTTGCTTTAATTACTGCCTCAATTCGGCGTGGCATGGAGGTGATCAGTTTGAGGCACTGCTGAGGTGGTATGGAAGCCCAGGTTTCTTTGACAGTGGCCTTCAGCTCATCTGCATTGTTGGGTCTGGTGTCTCTCATCTTCCTCTTGACAATACCCCATAGATTCTCTATGGGGTTCAGGTCAGGCGAGTTTGCTGGCCAATCAAGCACAGTAACACCATGGTCATTGAACCAGCTTTTGGTACCTTTGGCAGTGTGGACAGGTGCCAAGTCCTGCTGGAAAATGAAATCAGCATCTCCATAAAGCTTGTCAGCAGAAGGAAGCATGAAGTGCTCTAAAATTTCCTGGTAGATGGCTGCGTTGACTGTGGACTTCAGAAAACACAGTGGACCAACACCAGCAGATGACATGGCAGCCCAAATCATCACTGACTGTGGAAACTTCACACTGGACTTCAAGCAACATGGATTCTGTGCCTCTCCACTCTTCCTCCAGACTCTGGGACCTTGTTTCCAAATGAAATGCAAAATTTACTTTCATCTGAAAAGAGGACTTTGGACCACTGAGTTATTTTTCTCCACAGCCCAGGTAAGACGCTTCTGACGTTGTCTCTGGTTCAGAAGTGGCTTGGTAGCCCTTTTCCTGAAGACGTCTGAGCGTGGTGACTCTTGATGCACTGACTCCAGCTTCAGTCCACTCCTTGTGAAGCTCTCCCAAGTGTTTGAATCAGCTTTGCTTGACAGTATTCTCAAGCTTGCGGTCATCCCTGTTGCTTGTGCCCCTTTTCCTACCCAAATTCTTCTTTCCAGTCAACTTTGCATTTAATATGCTTTGATACAGCACTCTGTAAACAGCCACACCTTTCAGTAATGACCTTCTGTGACTTACCCTCTTTGTGGAGGGTGTCAATGTTCGTCTTCTGGATCATTGCCAAGTCAGCAGTCTTCCCCACTATTGTGGTTTCAAAGAACAAGAGATACCCTGAATTTATACTGTAGGGATGGTCATTTATTGAAACTCAAATGTAAATATTCTAATATTTTGAGATACTGATTTTTGACTTTCATGAGCTGTATGCTCTAATCATCAAAATTAAAACAAAAAAAAAACTTTTGAAATGTTTTACTTTACATGTAATGAATCTAAAATATATGAAAGTTTCACTTTTTGAAATAAGTTACAAGAAAAATTGAACTTTTTCACGACATTCTAATTTATTGAGATGCACCTGTACACACACACACACACAATCCTGAAGATGAGATTTACTGAGTTCGGAGGAAGTCCCACAATTCTAGTACTTGTTACTAGTTCTTAGATTGCAACCTGAGAAAATCACAAAGCAGAGATTTGTCTTATCTTTACTGCTTAAGATCAATTCGCACCAGTTCAGCAAGAGATGAAGCTTTGTTTGTTTTACATGCATTTTGGTGAAAGCTGAGCAGGGTTTCCTCGATGTCTTGTCTCAGGGAATCCCGGCTCCTGATTGGTTGCCGATCTGTCGTTTGGATGATGTCTTTTTGGGAGAGCCATCGGTGGTGACTGGTTGGTTGCCTGGTTACGTAGGAGCCTCGAAGTTTGTCTGAGGGAGTTGGATTTTGCAAGACTTTGAAGATTTATGCAGAGGCACGAAGCTTCAACAGAGGGTTTGAGGGTTCTGGATGGCAAGAACGCTAGTCGCGTGTTGGAGTAGGCATTTCAGCGGTTCGAGCTGTTTGGGTGGTTCCAGCAGTTCAAGCAGTGAGTTCCTTTTGTCACCTTGGTTTTAAGCGAGCCGATTTGGTCCATCCCAGGAGTGACTGTCCCAATCACACGTTGTTGCAGGGCTTAGTCACACCCCGTGCCGTTCCTTCTCATGCATGAATTAACATGATGCTGTGGGGGAATATCTCTGCAAGTTTAGTTAATACTTCTACAAAGCATCGTACTACGAACACTGTAAATAATACCAACTTTTCATTCATACCAAGGAATTGCAAATAAAATAAGCTTTCATTCAAGCTCAAATATCGGGTATTTTGCATACACATTAATAATTTTATCTACTAAAAAGGGTTATACAACATTGATTAACTTCACCGACTACATGAAACACACCAAGCATATAAAAAGGCATATAACACATTATTTGTGGATACATTTTCACTACTTAGATGATTTTTAAATGATTGTCTGTTGAACATCGTCCATGCAACTTCTGTGTTTCTTTGTAAAGAAGAGGGCACATTTTCCTTTGGACTGTAGGAAGGAGAGGAGGAATTTGAGGTCAATAAAAGTCAAACAGTGTAAGTCTGCTGAGCTTCCCGCTCAGACGTGGAGCTGTAAATCCATCGTTTGTGTTTATTAGATTTTTTATTTATGCTGAAGCTAGTAACAACATTGAAGCTCCGTTGCTTAAATGAGTCCAGATGAAGGGAGTCCTTTTCTCCGGTTGATTGAGTTAGGTTTTTAGCAGTTACGATCTCCTGAGGGATAAGGACCAGGCCTTGACAGGAAACTGGTCCAGACAATTGGATGCTATGTTAATCATTAATTAACTTTACGAACGCAAATGGCTATGGAGGAGAATCTTTAGCTTTTCCTTTGGAATTTGTCTGTTGTGCAGGATATTGGGCTCAAAGCACAAAGCCCCTACAAAGTGATATGCTGTTTATTTGAGCTTTTGCACATTAAATAAAACCTACAGTATTATATTTGTTGTCGTTACTAATGTGGATATACCCATAGGTATGTATATGTAGATGCCTCATTAGCGACTGTTTCTATGGGCCATATTGTAATGGCCAACTTGACATCATTCCAGAGATTGTCTTACTACTGGGAGATTAGAGGGTCTGTATTACTTACTATTGGAGAAAGCGTAGCGGTCAACTTGGATCACGTGTCACATTCCAGCCTTGACGTAACTAAATTTCAGTCAGAGTTGTGCGACACTCAATTGGCATTTAAGGATAGGAATGAATGGGAAGTGCCATCAGCTGAATCCAGTGTCAGTGACTTCTTTTATAAAACGCCATTTTTTCAGTTTAAACTCTAAAAATAGTTAAATCCAAAACTATTGTTTAGATTAGCCAATAGGCTATCAATTCAATAAATGATAAGCTATTTCCTCAAAAAAGCTGTTTATTCAGCGTAGTGAAGCCTGTCCTTCATTGACATCCATTCAAAAAAACGGCGTCTGGTCTCATTTCCTGTGCTGCAGCGTTAGCTTCAGCCATTACGCTTTTTTTTTTGGCTAAAGGTTACAGGCTTGCCTTCTAGTGGCTTTGGTCATTCACCATAGTAATCAATGAATATTCGAAGATGGCACAATCTTGCACAGCCGATGGTCTGCGAACCCACAGTATGGTGAATGACGTTAAGTTGACCGTTACAACATGATGGATGCATCTACATGCTTGGAGAGGTCGAATGGGGCATCTATACATCTCTATGGTTATACCTTACAAGTATTTTTTTAAATCATAACATCTCAGACTACAGTTCTACTTCTTCCTCTCATCAGTTTTCACCCTATTTTTCTTTAATCTCAGACCTCAGTTTTTCACTCATCATGTTTTTAATCATGCCATTTCAACTTCAGTGATTTGCTCTTCCTTGACTGAAGAGTGAATCTGGGGATTTTCAATAACAGCAGGAGTTAGACTGAAGTATTGAGGCAGTGTGTCTTGTGACTGTTTTTCCACCAGCTTCTTCAAAGACAAGTCAATTGATTGTAGGGTGTTGTTAATGGTATTAAACTGATTTTCCAGAAATTCAAATAACTGCATCTGGCCTGTCTTCTCAGTCTCTTCAGAAACAACAGGATTCTGCCATTCAGCAGGAGAATCATTGAAGATCAGCTGAGCTACTGCTGCTGCTTCATCTGTGGTCTGATCAGGTTCCTCTATGACAGGAGATACTGCAGGTTCTGTATCATCAGTGGGATGAGCAGGTGAATCTTGGTTTGGGGAAGATAGTCAAAGATAGTGAAACATTTATTTTCATTTTGGTATCACTCACTTAAATAGGAATATTTAATGGTCATCCTATTCTAAACAACCCACATAGTTCAACACTGATCCTTCATAGTCGAATAAAAATCAATCAATTCTAAAAATGATAAGTCTCAGATTAGGATAAATTAATCATGATAGAAGGAAATAAATTATCTCACTAACCTCTATCATTAGCTGTAGATCCTATATGTTCTGTGATCTTTTTGCTGACAGTTTCAGTTGAATTTACAGGTTCCCTCCTGTTCTGTGGTGAAAATAAATTATAAGATTTAAGTAATGCTTTCTGTTTTTCTGCTAAAAGGGGATATGTGAGAAATAATAGGGGAATGTTAAAAAAATAAATAATTAAATCGCATGCATGCCCTTCAATGGTTTGGGGTCGGTAAGTGTTTTTAAATGTTGTTGAAAGTCTTCTATGTTCACCAAGGCTACATTTAATTGATTAAAAGTACAATATTTTAATATACAATATGTTAAAATGTAATTTATTTCTGTGATAGCAGCAGAGACTCCAGTCTTCAGTGTCACATGATCCTTCAGAAATCATTTTAATATGCTGATTTGGTGCTCAAGAAACATTTCTTCTTATTATTATTACTACTATCAATGTTAAAAACAGTTGTGCTGCTTTATGTTTTGTGTAAATCAGGGGTTGGCTCCCTATGGCACGCATGGAAACGTTGGCATGCAGAGGGATAATCACTGGCATGAGAGCAATAGAGAAAACTGCGTACATTTTGAGGTAATCATTCCTCATAGTCACACAGCCTGTTAAGAGCTATAAATACTATTAAAGTGTGAGAATTAACCTGGGTTAGTCGATATGTGTGTGGCTCTGGCAAACCATTTGCATGACTGCTGGCGTTTCAGACCAATGCTGCTTATTTTAATGCTATTAAGATACTCTCTGAGCAATGTGCATGCACTTACTGATAAATTGTAATAGAATATTGAAATATAAGTATTGACATATGAGGGATTAGGGAATATAGACTGCTATTTAGGATTTTTTTGGTCAGTAAGATATTTTTTAAATACTTTTATTCAGCAAGGATTAATTAAATTGATAAGTGAAAAAAACCTTTATATTCAAATAAATGCTGTTCTTTTGAAGTTTCTATTCATCAAAGAATCTTGAAAAAATAGATCATGGTTTACAAAAGGGGTCAGGCAACCTTTCAGACCTTTTGGAATTTTAATTTCTAAGCATTTTTTCATGTTTTTTTTAATTTTTCAAAATCCTAAAAGTTTGTTTATTTTAACCCATTTTCCCTGTTACAGCTGAATCTCACCAGTTTGACTCTTTCAGCAACAGATATGGACTCGTCTGAAGAACTGTCTGTATGGGGCAGAAAACATTCACATTATTTATTTTTTCAGAGGAAGAGGTGATAATCAATAAATGGTGTGAAAGTGAACCAGAGATCAACAATGGTGAAATTAGCAATTGTGTGCAGTAAGTATGACAACTTGCTGCATGCAGAGTGTTTGTACTTTTTGTACACAATACTTTTTAAAAATACATTTTAAAGCTTTGCACTCTCCTGAACTTGTTAGCTTAGAACATGTCTGGATGAATTTGCAATGCAAACGTTCACACAAACCTACCCAGCTGAATTGTTCCCTTCGGCACGGTGTCCTCTTCATTTCCAGACACAGGTATTTCATTATTATTTCTGCTATTGCTTTCCTTACTGCCTGTGAAATCTAATGGTAGAAAAGTTCCAATTGTAATTTTTTTTTTTTTTAGGTTTAGATGTGTTGACTGTAAAAAAGTCATAGCCTATTTGTTCTACTGAACAAAGACCTCTTAAAGAGTTAATAAAGACACTATTGTCTTACGTTTTTTATGGTTAAGTGTCTTCCTTCTTGTCACATTTTGCTGAGATGATGAGTCTGCACCACATCTATCTGTCTGTGTCACCTATAAAAAAATGAACATATCTGAGTGATTCTGCATAATGATTAATCAACAGTATACTAATGTTAAAATTAATCTTTAAAAAGAAAACCAAGTACCGAATAGATTACAATCAATATTTTCATGCTTAATATGAAACACATGAATATTGTTTATGTTTTGTGGCTTGTGGGTTTGCCAATTCGTTTGCAGTGGTTGAAATACCTGTCTAGATGACTTCATCAGATATCCATACTGTGGCAGACACCTATTCTGAGATGGATAAATAACTGTTGCATTATAATTAGATTTACTTAAATCATATGAGGACCAGTAAAATGTAGGAAAATTAAAATTCAAGCCGTACACCATCTGCACACAGTACATACCTGTATGAGTTTCTCTAATTGCACTTGATGAAGGCCATTTGATGACTTGTAATAGATGCTACTCTTCCACTTCTTGTTATTCCCCTTTCCTCCAAACTTCTCAAACTGTCTGGGTGTAAACCAGTGCCCTTTACATGAAATACACTTCTCTCCTTAAGACAGAAAAACATCATAAAGAACATATTCATGTCAATAATAGGGAGCATATTATTAAAACAGTAAATGTCTTTCTAAAACTAAATTTTCATTTCAATTTCTTTCTAACAATGTGAGAAAAAAAAAATCAATCTCAAAACTTACCATTCTCATACATTTTTTTGTACATGAGACCAGTCATTTTTCCACAACGGACAGTTAGTTTTGTCTTATTTCTGGCTTCCTGAAAGATTTCGTCCAGGTCTAGACATTAAAAAAGAAAGGATTCTGTAATTACAAGCTGTCAGAATTGTATTGATTTTCCCTGTTCTTCCCTTGGTTTTAAATTTATGATTTTTAGACATCACACCCCGTTTATAAACAAGATACGATCAAAATTTAATTCAGCATTAAATGTCAACATTTAATTCTCTGCTAAATTAACCTCAACTTCACCTTTATTTAAATAAAAATGCCAAAGATGTGGTTTAATGTATCTTTAGAAATATAAAAAACACTTTGATTGTCTGAAGTTTTACAGACAGCTTCAAGAATCAAAACAGATTTTTATTTATTTAGTTAGTTAGTTAGTTTTTCAATATATGCTCCACCCATGCTTACCAGGACTGCTTTTACTTCTGGCTTTTTTCTTCTTGTTGGAATATGTTCCTTTCTCCTCACCATCTTGTTCCCTAATCTTTCTTTTTCCTCCTTGTTTTCCTTTACTTTTTTCCATTTCACTCATCCAGTCAGATCCTGAAGAGCTGTCCGAATCCTGCTCTGAATCTATAGATGATTTACCATCCATCTCCCTATATCTAAAGCACAGTCATCATTTAGTTGTGGATATTCAGAATTGGTTGTATGAGCCGAAATTGATACACACTTGTGACCATAATGAATGATTCTTTCAGTTTACACCGTTCAGGTAAATCCATGCAATTTTCCTATTAAACTGTTAAGAGAGGATCATGTGCACAAATGCCTTTCATCATAAACATTCACTCTGTCATAAAATATATATCTCTGGGCATAATTAATGAAAGGAAAATATGACCTTACCTGTAAAACACATAAATTAACCTGGCCGCACTTCAAACTACCACTATACTAAAGAGAAACTAAATGAAACACTGCCATCAGACTGGATTCTCTACTCTGGTGTTTCAGAAGTATCGCCGATCACAACAACACTCTGACGACACAGAAACAAAACTGAAACTTGCTTCTTGGGCTGTTTGTCTTTGCATAAAAGAAAATGAACTGGAAATGAAAAAAAGTATTGAAATATTCAGAAAAAGAGATCAGATTAGAGTCTCTCTCAGACAGATGCAATACAAACATTTTGCTAAATTAGCATACGTGTTCACCTAACATCTGTTTTTCACCTAACCACACCTGTCATCTTACAGTAACTGCATTCCTGATGAGTCACTTCAATTGTAACAAAATCAATCCACACATAAAACTTCATTTTAAAAATAATTAAGTGAACATTAATGTAAAACTTATATATATATAAATTTAGCCTAATTAACATTATATATATATATATATATATATATATATATATATATATATATATATATATATATATACTGTATATATATACATACACTACATTGCCAAAAGTATTGGGTCGCCCCCTTCTAATGAACAGGTTTGACTACTTTAGTAATTTCTATGAGTACAAATCTTAATGTTAAAGCATATAATGATATTCTAGGAAATTGTGTGCTTCTAATATTATAGCAACAGTTTGGACAGGACTCTTTTCTATTCCAACATGACAATGCCTCTGTGTATAAGGCAAGGTTCAAAAAGAAATGATTGATTCAGTCAGTGTGGAAGAACTTGACTGGTCTGCATAAAACCAAGTCCTAATCCCAGTTTAACACCTCTGGTGTGACTGTAAATGCAGACCTTGAGCCAAAAACTCTTCACCAAACACCAGGACTTGGTTTTATGCAGACCAGTCAAGTTCTTCCACACTGACTGAATCAATCATTTTCTTTTTGAACCTTGTCTTAAACACAGAGGCATTGTCATGTTAGAATAGAAAAGGGTCCTGTCCAAACTGTTGCTATAATATTAGAAGCACACAATTTCCTAGAATATCATTATATGCTTTAACATTAAGATTTGTACTCATAGAAATTACTAAAGTAGTCAAACCTGTTCATTAGAAGGGGGCGACCCAATACTTTTGGCAATATAGTGTATATATATATATATATATACACACAGGTGCATCTCAACAAATTAGAATGTTGTGAAAAAGTTCATTTTTTCTTGTAAGTTATTTAAAAAAGTGAAACTTTCATATATTTTAGATTCATAGCATGTCATGTAAAACATTTCAAAAGTTTTTTTCTTTTAATTTTGATGATTAGAGCTTACAGCTCATGAAAGTCAAAAATCAGTATCTCAAAATATTAGAATATTTACATTTGAGTTTCAATTAATGACCATCCCTACAGTATAAATTCCGGGTATCTCTTGTTCTTTGAAACCACAATAATGGAGAAGACTGCTGACTTGGCAATGATCCAGAAGACGAACATTGACGCCCTCCACAAAGAGGGTAAGCCACAGAGGGTCATTACTGAAAGGTGTGGCTGATTACAGAGTGCTGTATCACAGCATATTAAATGCAAAGTTGACTGGAAGGAAGAATTTGGGTAGGAAAAGGTGCACAAGCAACAGGGATGACCGCAATCATGAGAATACTGTCAAGCAAAGCTGATTCAAACACTTGGGAGAGCTTCACAAGGAGTGGACTGAAGCTGGAGTCAGTGCATCAAGAGTCACCACGCTCAGACGTCTTCAGGAAAAGGGCTACCAAGCCACTTCTGAACCAGAGACAACGTCAGAAGCGTCTTACCTGGGCTGTGGAGAAAAAGAACTCAGTGGTCCAAAGTCTGGAGGAAAAGTCTGGAGGAAGAGTGGAGAGGCACAGATTCCATGTTGCTTGAAGTCCAGTGTGAAGTTTCCACAGTCAGTGATGATTTGGGCTGCCATGTCATCTGCTGGTGTTGGTCCACTGTGTTTTCAGAAGTCCACAGTGAACGCAGCCATCTACCAGGAAATTTTAGAGCACTTCATGCTTCCTTCTGCTGACAAGCTTTATGGAGATGCTGATTTCATTTTCCAGCAGAACTTGGCACCTGCCCACACTGCCAAAGGTACCAAAAGCTGGTTCAATGACCATGGTGTTACTGTGCTTGATTGGCCAGCAAACTCACCAGACCTGAACCCCATAGAGAATCTATGGGGTATTGTCAAGAGGAAGATGAGAGACACCAGACCCAACAATGCAGATGACCTGAAGGCCGCTATCAAAGAAACCTGGGCTTCCATACCACCTCAGCAGTGCCACAAACTGATCACCTCCATGCCACACCGAATTGAGGCAATAATTAAAGCAAAAGGAGCCCCTACCAAGTATTGAGTACATACAGAGTAAATTAACATACTTTCCAGAAGGCCAACAATTCACTAAAAATGTTTTTTTTTATTGGTCTTATGAAGTATTCTAATTTGTTTGAGATAGTGAATTGGTGGGTTTTTGTTAAATGTGAGCCTAAATCATCACAATTAAAAGAACCAAAGACTTAAACTACTTCAGTCTGTGTGCATTGAATTTATTTAATACACGAGTTTCACAATTTTAGTTGAATTGCTGAAATAAATGAACTTTTCCATGACATTCTAATTTATTGAGATGCACCTGTATATATCAACCTAGTCTCATGGCATTTATGTACCTGGGTGCACTTTTTAGCGAGACACGAAATACGTACCAATAACTACATATTACTGCAGTTTCAGTTTCCAAAAGAAACAAACACTAGAGGCAGTAAAGCTCCGACACCTTTTACTCCTTTTCACACAAATTTACAGAGTTTTGATTAATAAAGCGTATTTTTCGCACAATTACTTTAAGAATATCATGTTACGACTTCAAAACAACATTAATATGCTGGGAGATTTGAAAACCGATGCTTTTGAATGTTAGCATCGCACATATCCAGCGTCGTATCTATGGGTTTTCATAGACGGTAGGTTTGTTCGGTAGCTCACCGAGTACGGAGACGTACTTAGGAGGCGAGGAGCTCCGGTTCGAATCCCGTGTAACCACGGTTCGACAAAACAGTTCAAATCTGCATATAAGGAAGTTGAAATGGCACAGTAGCATCAACAAATACGTTTTTATACCAGTTATGCATTTGTTAACACTATCGGGTATGTTTAGGGTTGGGTTTGGTGTAGGGCATATTTCCAACACGATAGAGCATTAACTTTTAGGGACAGACCCCGGATATTTGAATTCTGAACCGCCGCAGTACGTACCTGAAACAAAGCAATAAAAAC
Source organism: Schizothorax lantsangensis (assembly GCA_027422415.1). Classification (NCBI taxonomy): domain Eukaryota; kingdom Metazoa; phylum Chordata; class Actinopteri; order Cypriniformes; family Cyprinidae; genus Schizothorax; species Schizothorax lantsangensis. The sequence continues at coordinate 10,744,385 of CM049840.1, forward strand.
ACAACAATACGTACCTATATCAACATAATAAAAACGTTCCAGGGTTCACGTATTTAACCTGTGTTTTAGCGCCACTCAGTGGACATTTCTCTTTGAAACTGCGGCGAAACGTGCAGTAAACTACGTAAAACGGTGTCACACAGAAAGTGCACAGAGGTACATATTTTTATGAGACCAGGTTGGTATATACAAACCCGATTCCAAAAAAGTTGGGACACTGTACAAATTGTGAATAAAAAAGGAATGCAATAATTTACAAATCTCATAAACTTATAATTTATTCACAATAGAATATAGATAACATATCAAATGTTGAAAGTGAGACATTTTGAAATGTCATGCCAAATATTGGCTCATTTTGGATTTCATGAGAGCTACACATTCCAAAAAAGTTGGGACAGGTAGCAATAAGAGGCCGGAAAAGTTAAATGTACATATAAGGAACAGCTGGAGGACCAATTTGCAACTTATTAGGTCAATTGGCAACATGATTGGGTATAAAAAGAGCCTCTCAGAGTGGCAGTGTCTCTCAGAAGTCAAGATGGGAAGAGGATCACCAATTCCCCCAATGCTGCGGCGAAAAATAGTGGAGCAATATCAAAAAGGAGTTTCTCAGAGAAAAATTGCAAAGAGTTTGAAGTTATCATCATCTACAGTGCATAATATCATCCAAAGATTCAGAGAATCTGGAACAATCTCTGTGCGTAAGGGTCAAGGCCGGAAAACCATACTGGATGCCCGTGATCTTCGGGCCCTTAGACGGCACTGCATCACATACAGGAATGCTACTGTAATGGAAATCACAACATGGGCTCAGGAATACTTCCAGAAAACATTGTCGGTGAACACAATCCACCGTGCCATTCGCCGTTGCCGGCTAAAACTCTATAGGTCAAAAAAGAAGCCATATCTAAACATGATCCAGAAGCGCAGGCGTTTTCTCTGGGCCAAGGCTCATTTAAAATGGACTGTGGCAAAGTGGAAAACTGTTCTGTGGTCAGACGAATCAAAATTTGAAGTTCTTTTTGGAAAACTGGGACGCCATCTCATCCGGACTAAAGAGGACAAGGACAACCCAAGTTGTTATCAGCGCTCAGTTCAGAAGCCTGCATCTCTGATGGTATGGGGTTGCATGAGTGAGTGTGGCATGGGCAGCTTACACATCTGGAAAGGCACCATCAATGCTGAAAGGTATATCCAAGTTCTAGAACAACATATGCTCCCATCCAGACGTCGTCTCTTTCAGGGAAGACCTTGCATTTTCCAACATGACAATGCCAGACCACATACGGCATCAATTACAACATCATGGCTGCGTAGAAGAAGGATCCAGGTACTGAAATGGCCAGCCTGCAGTCCAGATCTTTCACCCATAGAAAACATTTGGCGCATCATAAAGAGGAAGATGCGACAAAGAAGACCTAAGACAGTTGAGCAACTAGAAGCCTGTATTAGACAAGAATGGGACAACATTCCTATTCCTAAACTTGAGCAACTTGTCTCCTCAGTCCCCAGACGTTTGCAGACTGTTATAAAAAGAAGAGGGGATGCCACACAGTGGTAAACATGGCCTTGTCCCAACTTTTTTGAGATGTGTTGATGCCATGAAATTTAAAATCAACTTATTTTTCCCTTAAAATGATACATTTTCTCAGTTTAAACATTTGATATGTCATCTATGTTGTATTCTGAATAAAATATTGAAATTTGAAACTTCCACATCATTGCATTCTGTTTTTATATATTATAGAAACCGCGATTGCGTTCCCGAGCCCGTCTTTTTTTCCCCTTCTCCCAAATCAGATTATACTGTTTCAGCTATTAAAATCGTTCAGTTTTGTATGTAATGGCAAAGTGATAATATTTCGTTTTGGTTTTTAATAAAGTTAATTTAGAAAAACGTTTGGAGCATTTTTCTTGTTCGTTAAATACGTTTTTTCTTTCTTAAAGTAACGACCAAGCGGCCAGCGGCAGACAGTGAGCTGATCATAGCCATGTTTGATCAATTTAGCCTTCTCAAATCATCACGACTTGCCTAAAATAAAATCTATAGATATACTAAAACAGTTCAAGCATATAACAATGTTTTAACGTTAAACCTAGATAAATGTGCGCTGCATCCTAGTTTGTGCGGAGAGTGACATGGAGGCACCAGTGCAATCAATTGCATTTTTTTCAATTGAAACAACTTGCAGTAATTTTTGCTCATAAAAGTAAGAGTAATACATCATTCGGAACTGTAAAGGGTCTACTTTACAAAGCTTTTTATAAAATATCAGGGCTCTAGACTCATTCTTCCCACTTTCTCAGTTGGTCGCACAAGCACATCATTTGGTAGCAAATTTTTTTGATACAACATTTGATTAATCAATGCATGCTGATGAACTTTTATCATAGTTTATAGTTATATGGTAATGAAAGTGTTCAACATTCAACCCGTTCTTTTTCATCAGTATTATTTGTGATTTATATTTTGTGACAGGAATTCCTCTTTTTGCTTTCACGATCTTGGTGTCACGCTTTACAAGAAAAGATAATGGTCTGGTTTGCTTATATCTATACACCTTTCACTTTTTAAGACTAAAACAAAAGATGGATTCATTGTTATTCTTAATTAAAAAGCACAACAACAATAAAACAGTATGTTACAATGACAAACTAGCTTACATAACATTTATTAACAAAAACGAATAAGATGAGGCATAGGACACATCACATGCTGTATTATATACCGACTAATACATAACAGAATGTTTAGCAAACACTGAGGAATCAAATAATAATAATATAAAAAAAATAAGGAAAGCCTCCATAGCGTAACCTGAGGTAAACAGCAAAGATAACAAGCTTTTCAAAACGAAAACAAAAAGTCAAACTAAACTGTCTGTCGCTGACAGGACTTGCATGTTTTCTCTACAAGAATACCAACATGTTCACCTTCTCTGTTTTAAGAAGTGGTCTTTTACTTTAGTTTGAAAACCAAATCCTCCGCTACGCACACCTTCGCGCTCGTTCTGACGCAGTGAGTATAAACCAGGCTCTACTGAAGCGCTCGTGCTGACGCGGCCATTCTGCATACACACTGCCTCTGCTCTGCTTACGCGTGCGGTGTGTGACACAAAGTGCGACCACTTCAAATTTTTACTCGCACACTCTCAAAAAAATGGTCGCAGTCTAGAGCCCTGAATATATAAAATTATTTTATAAAATAAAGAAAACAATGATGTGCTGTCTCGTCTTGAACAGGAGCACTTCACAAAAATGAACCGAAAGTCAGCGAATACATGACTCACAGACATGATAAATATATCTATAGAAAGCTTTAAATTACTACTTAACAAAATAAATCAAATCGAAAACAAAAACTCTTTCATTATAATCCGCGAAGATGCACTTCTCTTTAAAGGCGAGTCTAATGACGAGACGGCGAGTCAGGATCATCATCTGATTCTTCATCTTTGCGACACTGACACAGAAAACACTAGTTTATTAGTAAATAATTCAAATATCTCCTTACTATTTCCCCCTGACACACTCATGGTAATTACTTTTGCTGGGGCTTTATGGCAAGCTTTATTAGGTGTATTTGAAGCAGAACTCTCCAGCTGCGCTGACGGCTCTCTGCTGCTGCGGGACACTAAACACCGAGACGCTCTTGACAGCCGCAGCACGGTCTCATGTTGTTTCCACCAGCGCGGCAATTTTTTTCATCACTAATTGATGGATGTCTAAAATATAAACATAAGGAGAAGCCTAAAAGTCTGAATTATGACGTGAAAATTGGCCCGATCGAAGCCCGGTCGGGGTCGGGCTGAAATGCAGGGCTCTAGTGTTCCCCTCGGTAGAAATCACGTTTCTCCCTCGGGGGGGCCCCCTCCCATTGTGGGCCCTTAGAATCGTCCTAACTTTTCCCCCCCTTACGGCGCCCCTGTGTACAGCAATCCTCATAATATAAATATTCTATCAATCCATCCTCCAAACCACTTGTTCCATGTAAGGTCCCAGGATGTGATCATCTTTTATACATTGTAATGAGATTAATAATCAAAGCTGATTATGAGTGATCAAAAGTGATTATAGGTACATTTGGCTGTTAATAACCTGACCGAGAGTCAAAACATTTTTATAGTTTACTGTAAATTTTTCATGGTTTTATGATGATTGTTATATTTTATAAATAATTTTAACTGCATGAAGTGGATTGAAACCTCAATGGTGTTTTGTTTCTGGACACTGCGACACATAAGAAACTGAAATGAAATAAAACAGAGATTTTCACATTTTAAATATGTGACAAAAAACAGTAAATGATTACCAAAAGATTTTCTTGGCTATTGCACATTAAAACCAAACTTGTGTAATACTTATCTAGTAAAGATATATACTTTTAATCATAACCTCTCAGATCACAGTTCTGCTTCCTCAGTACTACCCCTAATTTGGTCAGTGTCAAACTTTAGTCTACCTCAGTGATTTAAAACTTCAGTGATTGGCTCCTTCTTGACTAAGGAGTGAATCTGGGGATTTTCAATAACAGCAGGAGTTAGACTTATATATTGAGGCAGTGTGTTTTGTGACTGTTTTTCCACCAGCTTCTTCAAAGACAAATCAATTGATTGTAGGGTGTTGTTGATGGTATTAAACTGGTTTGCCAGAAATTCAAATAGCTGCATCTGGCCTGTCTTCTCAGTCTCTTCAGAAACAACAGGGTTCTGCCATTCAGCAGGAGAACCACTGAAGTTCAGCTGAGCTGCTGCTGCTGCTTCATCTGTGGTCTGATCGGCCTCCACTACAACAGCAGGTTCTGTAGCATCATTGGGAGGTGTAGATGAATCTTAGTTTGGGGAAGGACAAAACGATAAGAGATTAGATCAGTTTTGAAATTTTAAAACCCAAAGGAAAAAATAAATATTAGTACCACTCAGTAACAGACACTGTAAGAGTTTTCAAAGGCCAGTGGTTACTGTTCAACTATGAATTGTCTTATTGAAAAGCAAAAACAAGAGATGTGAAAGTGACCAAAGATAGTCTAATAAAAATATGGTATGGCAAACCCATAAAGTTCAAAATAAGAGAAATAACATGACAGAAAATAAAAGAGCACACTAACCTCTAGCACTGGAAGTAGATTCTGCCGGTTCTGTGATCTTTTTACTGACAGTTTCAGCTAAAACCACAGATTCTCTCTTGTTCTGTGCCAAAAAAGGATAAGATTAAAGCAATGCTTCATTTGTTAATGGAGGATATGTGGGCACAGTAATTGGGTACATTTCAGTAACTGAGGGAGAAAATGAAAGATAAAGTTAGTTATTTGGATTAATTTTATACATTTAGTCATTTTTATATAATGACTCCCTCAGAATGTGGGCAGAATTTATCATAATATGAGATATGACATTATCAATAATAATAATAATATAAATTTATATATTTCCATTTATATCCCTTAAAAATATATTGTGATACATCATACGCTAAACTCAACTCTCCATAATAGGATAATACACATGCAATAATAAAGTAATAATTTACAATTGATTAATAAATAAACATCTCACCATTTTGACTCTCTCAGCAACAGATACAGACTCATCCGAGCAACTGTCTGTATGTGGTAGAAAACACACATAAACCATAAACATTTTTAGGGTCAATGTAGACAACCACATAAAAAAAGAAACACTAACAATGAGAGATAAAGCTCTTTGGCAATCTAGACACAGCAACCTGGCTTAATATGTGCAAAAAACCTCAAGGAAGTATGGTTGGGATCAGAGAATTGAAGAAAAGGAGACAAACAATAGATGGTGTGATAGTGAGACAGAGATCACTAACTAATATATAAGAAATTAAAATGTTGATTCAAACTCACCCTGCTGGAATGTTTTCTCTTCAATTCCACACACAGGTATTTTCAGATTCTTGGAAAACAGTCTTTTCCAGGACTCTGGAAAACCTTTTAAGGTGTTGATTAATTCACTCCTTCTCGTTACATTTTGCACTGAGTTTGCACCGTCTCTATCTGTCTGTGTCACCTATGGTAAAATACAATGGTACTGATTTTAAAACATCTAAGCATGGCATTAGTAACTTAATTGATCATTTTCAAAACTAATCTATAAAGCCAGAAAACAAAGTAAAAAAAAAATATATATATTTAAGTTGATTCATAACCCACAGAATACAATCATTGTTGTGAGGCTAAACTACAACATATGAATAACATTTATGTTTTATGGCTTATGGGCTTTTTAACTTGCGCATTGGTACTATATATACTAAATACCTCTCTAATTGACTCCCTCAGTTGTCCAAACTCTGAAAGACACCCATTCTAGAAGAAAAAGGAAAGTTCATTTAAATAACTTGTTCATGTATGCTAATAAAAATGTCAAATAAACTCAGATTTCACACTAGCTGTGTACATACTTGTATGAGTTTCAGTAATTTCACTTGTTGAAGGCCATTTGATGGTTTGTAATAGATGCTACCCTTCCACTTCTTGTGATGCCCTTTTCCTCCAAACTCCTCAAACTGTCCGGGTGTAAACCATTTCCCTTTACATGAAATACACTTCTCTCCTGAATACAGAGAAACATTATACAGAGCATATAAATGGAGTGCACATATTTTAAATAATAAATGCTGGTTTGTTAAAACGGACAGAGGGAAAGAGACACTTAGCCATGCAGTCTGCATTTACAAACATCTGTGAAAAAATGGGTGGTTCTTAAAAGCTCAGTGCATTCAAGTGTGGTACTGTGATAGGATGCCACCTTTGCAATAAGCCAGTTTGTGAAATTGCATCTCTGCTAGATATTCCACTGTCAACTGTAAGTGAAGCATTTAGGAGCAGCAGCACGAAGCAAAGACCATGTAAAGTCACAGAGCGGGGTTGTCAATTACTGAGGAGCATGGTGTATACAAGTCGCCAACACTCTGCTGATTCCATAACTGAAGTGTTCCAAACTTCCACTGGTATTAATATCAGCAGAAAAACTTTGTGTCAGGAGCTTGATGGAATGGATATCCATGGGTGAGCAGCTGCATGCAATCCTCACATCATCAAGTACAATGCTATACAGTGGATACAGTGTAAAGCACACCGCCACTGGACTCTGGAGCAGAGGAAACCTGTTCTGTAGAGTGAGGAATCACACTTCTCTGTTTGGCAGTCTGATGAGTGAGTCTGGGTTTTGTTGATACCAGGAGAACATTACTTACCCAACTGCAAGTTCAGTGGAGGAGGGATAATGTGCTGAGGAGCGTTGTGCATAAACATGGGGCTGTTCTCCAGGATTTAGCCTAGGCCCCTTATTTCCAGTGAAGGGAAAACTTAATGCTTCAGCATACCAAGACCTTTTTCACAATGCTATGCTTCCAACTTAGTAGGAACAGTTTGAGGTAGGCTCTTTTCTGTTCCACTTCATGTTTCTTCCGATTCATAAAGATGCCAGTGAAGACGTGCCAGTTTGGTTAGAGTCGCCCTGAAGTTGTGCATCTTCGGAAGCAGTTCGCAACGTTACAAAAAATACCATGCACACCGCCACGCGAAATGGGGCCTCGTGTACTCAACATGCATGGCCGCCCACTCCACGATGACGCCATTTTTGCTGTGCACACCTTAGCCCTTGTGCCAATGCGGCGAGTATAAACCAGGCTTGACTCGGCTTGACTCGAAGTGCACAAAGCAAGGTCCATAAAGACATGGATGAGTTTGGTGCGGAAGAACTTGAATGGCCCACAAATTTGTAGCCCTGACCTCAACCCCACCTTTGGGGTGAACTGTAACGGCTATTGTGAGGCCAAGCCTTCTTGTCCAACATCAGTGCCTGACCACACAATTGCTCTACTGGATGAATAGGCAGAAATTCCCACAGAAAAACTCAAATCTTGTGGAAATCCTTCCCAGTAAATTTGTTCTGATATAGCTGAAGCTGTTATAACTGCAAGCGGGGGACAAACTATTTAATAATGTAATTAAAGTCAAGAGTCCCAATACTTTTGTACATGTAGTGTGTGTGTGTTTATTTATTCAGTGACACTCTACATTAGTTAAATCTAATTTTAATCTGACTTTAAAAACTACATTGCAATTTAATTTCTGTCTCACAATGTGAAAAATAAATACAACTAATCATGATTTTTGCCTCCCAAAACTTACCATTGTCATATTTTATTCTGTACAGACAACCTGCCATTTTTCCACAACGAACAGCCAGCTGTTTCTTATTTCTGACTCCTTGAAAGACATCTGTTAGGTCTAGCCCTAAAAAAAAAAACGTATAGAATAGAAGAATATTTTGTCAGGATATAATCATACAAAAATATTTCAAAATTACTCTTCAGATTAAAAAGAAAAACGAAAAAAAAATGTTAGATGATGTTTGACATTATTGGGGGGGGGGGGGGGGGGGGGCTGAAGAATTAAAGCATTAGTTACCTGTGTAATTTTTATTCCTGGTCTGCTTATTTGAACTGGATATTTGGTGGGAAAATGGCCTCTTGTTGTTACTCTGCTTGAAGCATCTTTGCTCTTTCATTTTTTCTTTCATTACCCTTCTGTCATCTTCATTAAAATCAGTTTCTGAGCAGTTTTTCTTCAGTTCACATTCTGGCTTAGTCTGCTTCATAACTGATTCAGCATTCATCTTCCTCGGGTCTATGAGGGGCAAATGTTATGTTATACTGGATCTGCTAATGAACCTCAGCTTACTTCACAAATGGTGTCAATGCTGCCAATTGTCTTGACATGGTTTTAGAATCTTATTAAAACATGAACAATCAAAGGATCACCAACTGTATCAAGAATCAATGTTAAAAATTATTCTAGGTATCGTTTTATGCTTACCTGGAAGCCTAGAGATTTTACTTCTGGCTATTTTCTTCTTGCTGCAATTTTGTTGATTCATCTTTCTTTTCCCACCTTGTTTTCCTTTCCTATTTCCCATCTCGTTCATCCAGTCAGATTCAGATGCGCTGGCACAATCCTGGTCTGAATCGGTAAATAATTCTCCATCCATCTCCTGTGGCACGATAAGCATTTATTCAATGTTTTGTTGTTGTTGTTTTTGTGCTCTTTGTATTGTTAAAGTGTAATGTTGCAATGTGTAATATAGGCCTATGTATAATGTATAATCACTTGAACCCTGAATATGTGAGAGTGAGCAAAAACGGATTACACATATGAAAACAAAATACATATCATTAATTCATTTGAATGTAGGCTATAAAGTTCAGGTAAATTCATGCATATATTTTATTAAATTGCTTATACACAGATGCATTTGATAACCATTCACTGTCATAAACATCTAAATAAATAAATAAACTAGGACTATCCATAGACTAAAACAACTTAGAGTTGAGATACATTTAAAATAATTCAAATGGGATTTCATAAATTGTAACAGCAAAATGTTCTTTGGGGTTCCCACTCTTTTCCAGTAATTTTGTGTTTTACACTTTCAGTTTTATGCTATTTACTGTATATATGCAGATTTTCTAAGACCACGAGAACCCTGGTTTTTAAAGAAAAAAATATAAGTCCATTTTCAGGCCTTTTGATGCACCCTTGGAGGTTCTCCAGGCGCGTTTTTAAAAATGTAACAACTTTTAACTTGAGCCCAGCGGGTTTGTAACGTGTTCACGCGTTTAGACGCTGCAAACGACTCCAGATCCTCTAGCACATGTTCACATAATAGAAAAACAAACAAACGTTATGTGTGAATGTAGAAACGAACACAGATACTTGCGTCTTGGACTATTTGTTTTGGGGGGGAACAATAGAAAAAAAAGACCCGAAACATTCACGTAAGTAGCCTAGTTATTTATCCTCTAGGGACTCTTCCTGCATTTAGTTTCAAAAACAACACTACAAGCTTCAAACAATACTATAGTTGAAAAGATCTCAAGCACTTTTTTAGACGTTCAAAAGATAACAGAAATCGCCAGACAGCGTCATTTGGAAAACGTGTTGTCTTGAATTATTAAATACATTCAAATTCTACTTAACAGCAATAAGCATTAGCTTGGTAGTTACCTCAAACTCTTCGGATACAGCGGCGTTGAATTATCGTCCGACTGCAAGCAAAGAGAAAGTAGGAGGGGAAGCACGAGAAAGGGGGGCGTGCGTGACTGAAAAGGATGCGCGCGGGATATTTTTGCTTCAGCTGCCTGGTAGGCTATTTGAATCATCCTTCATGTTTTAAGCAATATATGCTATTTACACTAAGTGAAAATAGCATATTTTCTTATCAATAGATGCTATTTGATGCTTATTAATAATAGATGCTATTGTGCAAATAGCGATGGATAAGTGCAAATAGCAAGGGATTCTATTTACACTGTTAAAACAGCAAGATTTTCTGCGATTTATACTACTTATTGCAAATAGTGGCAATTATCTGCACCTCAGTATTGTAGTACATTATAAAACAGTACACAATAATAATAACCTATTGAGTGTAAATTAGTTTTAATTCAAATAGGCTATTAAATGAATGCCACTTTATTGGAACAATAAAGCCCTCCCTACACCTACCCTAACCCTACCTGATACTTTATTTTCAACTTTTTGATTATTTCCTTCATTTTTATTGAAAATAAATGCCTTTCCGATGCGATTTGAAAAGGGAGAAAAAAAGTTCGGCAAAAGGCTGGTTTGAACTCGGGTCGATCGGGACGCACCGTACACACAACCTCTATAATTTCTTCAACAAACAATATGTGGACATCACAACCCTTACAAAAATTAACCATGGTTTTCGTAGTAAAACTGCTTAATTTTCTTTTGCGTGATTTCTGAATGCTTGAGACTATATAAAATCAATCAGACAACTGTATTACTGCCATAGGTAACTGTCTAGAGCTACAATTGTAATTTGTAAATAATACAATTTAATTACAATTTATTTATTTACTTTTATATTTTATTAAAGTTCTATTTTGACCCCTATAGTAGATGCTTTTTTTTTTAACTTCCATAATATTTAAGGGAGGGGGCACAACAATACAATCCTGCTTAGGGCACCCATTTGGCCAGCAGCGGCCCTGCTTGCATGTTTTTTTTCTGTTCAAGGGCAAATTGCGGAAAGAAACGCAATTTGGGGCTCGCTGGCTGAGACGCGCGGCTCTATGTGCACACAGAACATAGGCTACTGAGTGGACCTACCTTTCATGTCTTCTTGCCCTTTAATGCTTTAAACTCTCTTGAATGTTTAAGTCGGCAAGGCTTAAAACTGGCACCAGGCCATCTGATCGGGCAGTCCTTATTGTCCAGCCTTTGGCCTTAATTGTAGGCCTAAATAAAAAGGCTAAAATACAACTTTGATGGTAAACACTTAAAAACTTTGCTACTGCAGCTAGTTACAAAGGTTTCACTCATTAGTTAGTACATTAAAAATTTAAATTAGTGATTTAAAAAAAAGCGAAGATCCACAAGCAGAAAGACATATCTGTGAAGGTAAATCAGAAGTGCACAGACTGTTTTGTGAAGGTGTAGGCAGGCTACATTTACCTTCACTAATTTACCGTCCTGCACTGTTCCTAATTTAATGTTAGTTCATAATGAATTTAACCAACGTTAACAATTAAATGCTACACATTTTTAGATAGCCTATCTGTGTAAAATATGTCCGACTGTGTGCATATGTGTAGTTCATGCAGTGATTTGTGTATATTTTATATGACAGACCTTTAGGTTTGGATGTTTTGTTAATGGCATTTATTACTGCAAAATTAAAGGCTGATGACTCGCGCTTTGTGATTATCAAGATTGAGTGAATGTAGACTGTAGTTCTCGTTGATGAAGGGCCCCTCAAGAGGTAAAGCCCAGGGGCCCCTTATGGTGTTAATGCGGCCCTGACCGTACCACCTACACCACTGAAACTGGGCCGCATTCAGCCCCGAAAAAAACGGTGCAAAACGTTTATTAAACAGAAACGGTGATGCGTTGAACCAGGGGTGTAGAATTGGGGGGGGGGGGGGGGGCGCTAGGGACGTGTCAATAATCCAGCCACTACCAAACTGTCCCTAGCAATATTTTTGATCAAATAATTTAATATATGTATATGTTTTTGTCATTTCAGATGCATATGAAACATCATATCATTGATATTACCTAAGAAGTTAAAGTAAATACGTTAGAAAACTGCGCGCTCTCAAGGACGCGCATTTAATACATGCAGGGCCGGATTTATGCACAGGCATTCTAGGCACGTGCCTATGCTCGCTCGTCCAGGGGGGGGGGCAAACACAATGAAGAGATATAATATTTTTGTTATACTATGGCTATCTACAACAGTAAAAGAACCAAAACCCCAGAAGACATTGAGCAAATAAATATAACAAACAATAGGGTAAAAAATGACAAACTATTTCCATGTCTTCCACCTTTTTTTCTGTACGGAAATCACGCTTTCTTTCTCTCTCACAGATGCACACACAGTACAGACACACACTCGCGCGCACACACGGAGACGCGCACAGAAACTTGTTGTCAGCGTTGCCCCGCGAATTTATCAATAATATAGTTTGGCAGCTGTAGCAAGGAAGCAGTTCAACTTAAAGAATCGCTATTAGTAGACGCTGCTGCTGAACACTGCTAAGAGACACACAGGCGCAGGTATTCACACGCGCTTAATATCCATCTCTCTCTCTCTCTCTAATAACTGTATTAGGGGCCGTTCACATATTGCATCTTTTGCGCGCTCAAGTTCGTTATTTCAAATGTAGACGCGCGGTATGCGCGCTCATAATGGAAGCGACGCGCTCGTTTTTTCCAGGCGCGTCCGCGCCGCATCGAGATAAAAACATCTAAACTTTTCAGAATGCCGCAAGCGCACAGCAGGTCATGTGACAAGAACCAACCAATCAGCTTCATCCTTTCACGTAACAACATTGAAAGCTCAGCCAAGATGAAGGAACAGCTGATCATAGCTGTACGTGGATAGTCATTTTTAAATAAATATAGTAGCAGAGCTACTGCAATCGATTTTTAGTGCTGGAAATCCATTTTATTCTTTGCTGAAACTTCCACGTCTTCAAGGGAGAGCGCAGTTCATGGTTGCTTAGCAATGGCAGACGCCACGGGAGCGCAAGCTACAGAGCGCTTTGAAAAGAAGGAGAAAGCGACGCGCCTAGCGTTTTCCACGCGTTTTTAGGCACGACATGTGAACAGCCCCTTCCTGCATTAATAACTGCATTAGCCTGCATATCAATGGCTCAAGGTTATTAGCTCTAAAATTACGTTTTGAAATTTGCAACGGAAGGTTTGGAATGAGGTGATTATTAGTTCAACACACGAGATTTCAGGACAAAAACATATGGAAAAAATAAAAAAGGTAATTGCGACCTTTTATCTCACAATTCAGTTTTGTTTTATTTACTTCTGGCAATTGCGAGTTTATATCTCACAATTCTGAGGGAAGAAAAATCAGAATTGTGAGATAAAAAGTCACAGTAACCTTTTTTATTTTTGTATTCAGTGGCGTAAACGGGCTTCCATAGAAACATGTCAAATGTCGTGAAACAAATCATCTGAACAATGTCTCGATGTGTGATTGTGACTCCAGGCTGTTAAAATTATTAGAGAAATAATGCACTCTCGAAGTGGTTATGTGGCCAAGATACCGCGCCTATTAATGGAATGGTCTTTCTCAGGTCTCAAACAAATTAAGAACTACATTCGATTTTTATTGACTGAACATAAGCGCTTATTGCGATAGAAAACACTGTAACAGTTTCCACTGATTAAGAAATATTTTTGTTTGCTTGGGTGGTAATATTAGGCCTATCATATTAATAGGGAAGGGGGGCCCAAAAATTTGTTTTGCCTATGTCACGAAAAGAGGTAAATCCGGCCCTGAATACATGGGAGGAATGTATCGCACACCGGACGAGAAGCAGCCGCGTTTAGAACAACTCGCAGGTATTGCACCCAATTCAAAACAGCAGTCCAAAACAGTTCATATAAATGCCCACTTCAGGAATGAACAAAGTTGCATCGATGAGTTTGAAGTGGTGTTTGTTTGACAAAACAGAGCAAACGGAAAGAGAAAGCGTGATCTATGGCTATTATTAGCTCCCTATATAAAGCATATGGACAGAAAGTTGTGCGGAAAGATACACAATCTTTCAGCCTATAGGGTAAAGTCATGAACATCAACAATCATTTGGGACATATATAATGTGATTTTTTTTTTTTTTGGTAAACTATGTAAGTGGTACTCTGTGGTGCAGCAGGATTTGGAACATGCCTCCTGAGTCGCCTCGGACAGTCTTTAACTTTAAATTAATGTTGTTCAACTGATGTACAATTCAAACTGTTAGCTGAAATATCCACAAAATAAAAAACAACACTGATATAAGAGCGTGCAGTTTATCTGTCCATCAGATGCATTTCGTTACTACAGCAACAGCAGAGTATTCATTAAGAATCATCCTGGGTCCAATTCAATTCATATTAAAATAAAGTGATGTGTGAATAAAGGGATAGTTCACCCAAAAAATGAAAATTCTGTCATCATTTACTCACCCTCAAGTAGTTCCAAACCTGTATGAATTTCTTTGATCTGCTGAACACAAAGGAAGATATTTTGAAGAAAGTTTGTAACCAGGCTGTTTTGGGGCACCATTGACTTCCATAGTAGGAAAAAAAAATACTATGATCCAGAACTGCTCTGTTTCCCAGTGAGTAACTCTGGGTGAGTAAATGTCAGAATATTTTTTTTTTTATTGTGATCCAACATTTGCCTCGCATTTTAGGAAGAAAGGACAAACATTTCAGCTGAAGGATAATCCACTTCTTACCTCCGAGACTGTGTTATGATCTATATGACCTTATTATCCATATCAAGATGGCACTGCTATGTTCGGTCGCCGTCCAGGTTGCTCCGCTAAGACTGTGCTTTTATTTACTTTTTTACTTACTTTTGATTTCTCTTTTTACACACATAATGTCTGCACTGATCACCTACGACAAAAGTACACTCTTGGACATTGGAAACCGCTTCACTAACCTGGTTCAGGACACTTTATCACCGAATCCGAATCCATCGTGGCCTCTTGAGATTCTTCGAAACGCGGAGAACAAAGGCCATAGGAGATGGAACAAGAAACACCGTGGAAATAGCGCTGGTATTCGCAACAGATTGAGGAAAAGGGCTCACAGTCCTCCTTTACCGAGCATTCTGCTCGCTAATGTCCAATCCTTGGAGAATAAGATGGACGATCTTAGAGCCAGGATAAGTTTCCAACGGGACATAAGGGACTGTACCATCATCTGTTTGACTGAAACATGGCTCACGCCCTCGGTCCCGGACACTGCTGTAACGCCGTCTGACAACTTTTCTGTTTTACGGATGGACAGAACAGCAGAGGCCGGTAAATCCAAAGTTGGAGGAGTGTGTTTCTTGACTAACAAGAAATGGTGTGACCCCAGGAATATCTCCTCTCTGTCGCGATCCTGCTCGCCTCATCTGGAACATCTATCCATCATTTGTCCTAAACTCGGTCTCATAACATCTACAGGACTCAATTTAATAAACATTCATTATTCTCCATCATCCACATTGCTGCTATGTGTACATACCGGTACAACCTGTTTGCACATTCCTCTTGCACATCCCTGTTTATATTAATATTTATTAAATCCACAGTAGACTGTATTGCACATTTTATTTCATTGCACATTTTACTCCTTATTTTATTTTTTCTTATTTTTTTATCTTATTCTTACCTATATTTATATATATTCTCTTGTGTTATGTTTCATTTTTTATTTTTATTTTTTGCACTGTCCATTGAGCAGACCTGTCCTGACCTACATTTCACTACTGATTATACCCTGTATGATTGTGTATGTGACGAATAATAAAGAACCTTGAACAAAGAGAGAATTGAGTCATTTTCAGCTCAATGACTCTCGACGCATGTGGCAGGGACTAAGGACCATCTGTGCCTTTGGAAACAAATCCTCCGCGGAGGTCAGAGCAGATCCGTCGCTGGCCGACAAATTAAACACCTTCTACGGCCGCTTTGAATGCAATGGTGTCAGCGTGGCTCTGCCGAGCAGCGCGTCAGGAAGCAGCAGGCAGAGAAGCGATAATCATGTGATCACCGTGTTGGAAGACGAGGTTCGCAGGGCCCTAAAGAGAGTGAACGTAAGGAAAGCGGCCGGACCTGACGGAATTACCGGCCGAGTCCTTAGGTCCTGCGCTGATCAGCTTGCTGGTTTGTTCACTTCTATCTTCAACGAGTCCCTTGCTACCTCTGTAGTTCCCACCTCCTTTAAAAAATCCATCATCATCCCTGTGCCTAAGAACAATAAACCCTCTTGCCTGAATGACTATCGTCCAGTGGCCCTCACATCTATAGTCATGAAGGTTTTTGAGAGACTTGTTAAGAGCCACATTAGCTCATCCATCCCTGTTACTTTGGACCCTCTTCAGTTTGCATATCGTCCCAATAGATCAACTGATGATGCCATCTCTCACATTCTCCAGTTCTCCCTCACACACATTGACAGCAGCAATGGGAACTATGCAAGGCTGCTATTCATAGACTATAGCTCAGCTTTCAACACCATAGTCCCCATCAAGCTGACTTCTAAACTCACAGGCCTCGGCCTAAACACTTCACTCTGCGACTGGATTCAAGATTTCCTCACCGGCAGACCTCAAGTGGTGAAGGTAGGCCAGTACACCTCAAACTCCATCACCCTGAACGTAGGAGCCCCACAGGGTCGTGTCCTGAGTCCCCTGCTCTACTCTCTCTACACACACGACTGTGTGTCCTCTCACAGCTCCACTTCTATTGTTAAATTTGCTGATGATACTGTGGTTCTGGGTCTCATTTCCAACAATGATGAGACCGCATACTTGGATGAGGTGGAGAGACTTACATCATGGTGCCAGGACAACTATCTCTCTCTGAATGCGAGCAAAACTAAAGAGCTGATTGTGGACTTCAGAAAGAGACACCTGCTGCCCTACACTCCTCTTATGATCAGTGGGACCCCTGTGGAGAGAGTAAGCAGCTTCAAGTACCTCGGTGTAAACATCTCTGAGGACCTGACTTGGACTACACACATCCAAACACAGGTTAAGAAAGCCAGGCAAAGGCTGTACCATCTGCGACAGCTGAGGAAATTCAGGGTCTCTCCAACAATCCTGAAAACTTTCTATGCAGGGACCATAGAAAGTGTATTGACTCAGTGCATCTCAGTGTGGTATGGAAACAGCTCCAGCCAAGACTGCAAAGCTTTGCAGAGAGTTGTGCGCTTAGCTGAGCGTATCTCTGGGTCTGCTCTCCCCTCTCTGCAGGACATCTACCTCAAACGCTGCAGAAGCAGAGCTGTCAAAATCACCAAAGACTCAAATCACCCTGGAAACTGTCTATTCACTCTGCTGCCATCTGGTAAGCGCTTCCGCTGCCTGATGGCAAAAACTGAGAGACTTGGGAGGAATTTCTTCCCCCAGGCCATCAGACTCCTTAACTCAAACTCAGCCTCTTAACATCATCTGACTTACTTCATAATCACTAACAATCAGTTAGATATTCACACTCATTATTCTCTACCTCATACTGACAGTGTCATTTGCACACAACACTTTTTGTGTCTTGATATCTTATCTTATTATTATATATTTTTTTTGCTTCATGTCAACCATGTTCAACCTGTTTGCACATTCCTCTCTTGTACAGTCATGCTTATCTTAATATTTAATTCTACAGCATACTGTCATGCACATTCTTTTATACTTTATATTTTATATTTTATTCTTTATATCTTATTTTTTATTCATTTTATTTTATGCATACTTCCCTTGTGTTGTATTCTACAATATTTGCACTGTCCATGGAGCGGACCTGACTCACATTTCACTGCTGGGTATACAATCTCTGTATAGTCGTGTATGTGACAAATAAAACTTGAAACTTGTTTTTATTGTGAGTATTAGGCGTATCATTATTGCTGATCACTGTTGTTGTGCTATGATATTGTAATATTTACCATTATATAATCAGAGGAGCATAGAAAAGTTTATGAAAGTGTCACTCCACAATACAATAGCAAAATATATAAATATGTATAGTATTTTTTATGTTACATTAATCAGTGTCTAGCACACCTTCTTAAGGAAAGGATATGGACCAGAAAACATTGCAATTACTACATGATATTTAGACAGACTTAAAGAAGTTCCAGATCTATATGTGTGCTCTTATTATTTCAGTTATTTTGCCTTTAACGAAAATAAACATGTGCAAACAATATACTTGCGGATTTATTTTGATGTTAATTACATTTACTTACAAATTCATCATCATCATGTTGATTTGCTAAAACTCTTACAACAAACATGTCTTCTAATATCGTCAATTGTTGCTTATATCGAGCTGCAGCGGACATATTTGTAAATGACTTTACTTGGACCCATTGTGCAGCTGTCTCTTTAATACCGCGTGGTTTATACACATGTTGCTGCTGATTGGGCTGACATTTCTGACACACCCACCAAACAAGAGAAAACGTATCTCAAACCCCGTTGCACACCGTTTCCAGGAAACATGTCGTTCAACCCGAAAACCGTAACAAAACGTTGGACTTGAACTTGCCCCTGATGATAAGCAAGCATCTTTTTTAGTGTTCACTATCTGAATCACACGTTGGTAGGCGGAGTTAGTGTAGCCTTTGCCAACAAGGCGGGCTATTTGCCTTTAGTGTAAATAGACACTCCTTTTAAATAGTACAAACAAAGATTCATTACATGCTTTTTTCTATTTGTGCATTGTGCCCCAGTAAAAGAGTCGGGATAGTTCAAGTTCATCCAAAAAGAAAAGTCTGTTATCATTTACTCACCCTCAAGTTGTTTCAAACGTGAGTAAGATGCTGACCAGAATCAGGTCCGTGTACCTTCGTATAATTCGTTTTTTAATTTTATATTGAAATCTGAAAAATGAAAAAAAATGCTTATTTTTCGTTTTTCATTTGTTCAAACAAAACGAAACATCAAGAATTGGGCTTAATTTTTTCGTTTTTACCTTCAGGGACAGACAAGGAACAAACTACTGGTATATTCGATCTCTACATGTGGGCGGGAGTGAAACGCCCCTCTCCACTGATTGGTCAACCAAGCATTACAACATAATAAGAGTCCTCTGTTTCAATGGATTCTTAACGTGTTCATTTCTAATACATTTTATCTCTTTCTCTTCATCAAACAGCCAGATTAACAAATTGCTCGACACAAACCGTAGCGAGACAGAGGTTTCTTTTGTGTAGGCATAAATTCTGCAACCTACCCATGAAATATTAGTTCATCTCATAAATATAAATATAAATTTACTTCGCACCTGCACTCACAACTACCTACTAGCCTACATCTTTGGCACACCGCCTGTTTTATTATAACCACCTATTAAAATCTTTGTGGCAAAGCTGCGCGACGCACTGCAGCGCTGGGAGAATATATTGTAGACAAGCGCATTCATTTATGCCAGGGGTGTCAAACTCAATTCCTGGAGGGCCACAGCCCTGCAGAGTTTAGCTCCAACCCTAATTAAACACACCTGATCTAGCTAATCAAGTCCTTCAGGCTCAATTGAAAACTACATGGTTTGTGTGTTGGAGCAGGGTTGGAACTAAACTCTGCAGGGCTGCGGCCCTCCAGGAACTGAGTTTGACACCCCTTATTTATGCGAACATAGGTAGTTTTAGACCAGGGGTGCCCAAACTCGGTCCTGGAGGGCCAGTGTCCTGCAGAGTTTAGCTCCAACCCCAATCAGACACACCTGAACCAAGTAATAAAGCTCTTACTAGGCATACTAAAAAACTTTGCGGTAGAGCGATAGGCTGGTTGACATGTTGCACGCCGAATGAACTGCTGAAGGAAAGGATACATAACAAATTATTTCTTTGTTTTGCCGGATGTGCATAAACTGTACTGTGAATGTAACATCATGTCAAATAGTTCAGATGGGGATGAAATGGATTGGATGATGGCCAAATCTACAAGAATGAAACGAGCCTTGAGAGAAAGAAATAGAGGAATAAGTTGGTCGGAACATAGCGAATCTAGTGAGAGAAACGCAAGCAAGAAATGGAGCTAATCAGTATAAGAAACAGAAATCTGAGAATATAGAGAAAGTACAAAGAAATTATTGGAAAGTTATAATTGAGTTTAACAAGAATGGTGGACATTATCACCCAATTAACCTTACCAGGGTGTTTGAGAAGGAGATAGGTAAAATTTAACTTGCAAGATTTATGAACGATAAAAGAGTACTGATTCATGCAATCAGCAAAAAACAACAAGAAAAAAATCTTAGTATGTATTCACTTCAAGGAGAGAGGATGAATGCACATATTCCGTGAGCAATGTCAAAAATGAGAGCAGTTATTTCAGGAGTCCCATTGAGTATGTCAATGGAAGATGTCAAAAATGAGATTCAGGGAGGCAAAGTAGTTGAGGCTACACGGCTAAAAGAGATGGATTATTAAAAGATACATTATCTGTGGTAATACAATTTGAGAGAATCCTCCCCAAATCAGTGCAAATGGGTTAGATGAACTACAGCATGAGAGCGTTCATCCCTAAACCTCTCAGATGCTACAAATGCCAAAGAATGGGGCATACGGCTCAGCAGTGCAAAGGAAGGTGTGCTAGATGTGGGGTTCAAGGTTCTCGTTTATTTGTCACATACACAATCATACAGGGTATAATCAGTAGTGAAATGTAGGTCAGGACGGGTCCGCTCAATGGACAGTGCAAAAAAATAAAATAAAAGATGATACATAACACAGGAGCATATATTTAAATATAGGTAGGAATAAGATAAAAAATACAATAAAATAAGGAGTAAAATGTGCAATGAACTAAAATGTGCAATACAGTCTACTGTGGATTTAATAAATATTAATATAACCAGGGATGTGCAAGAGGGGGTCAGCATGAGTATGGTAATTGTGAAAAGGATGCAAAGGTTAAATGCTGTAACTGTGGAGGAGAGCACAGTGCAGCGTTTGGAGGATGTGAAGTACAGAGAGAAGCCAGAGAAGTTCAGAAGGTTAGGTTTTTAACTAAAGTATAATATGCAGAAGCATTAAAGAAAGTAAGAGAAACAAGATCAATTGACAAAAAGTCCATTGAAATGGGACAAAGAAATACAACATCAGTTAATCAGACACAAATACAGATTCCTGGTTGTATGCAGAATGGTTGTGAGCACAAATGTAAAGTTGATGATACTTTAATAGTGAAGAAAGTGAATTTTGTGGGCTTCATTTGTCATACTCTAAATGTTGCAACGCAGTTAAAAAAAAGAAAAGTGACAGAATTAAGGCTATTGTAGAGGAGAAGATTTCATTTACATGCTGTATATACAAATGTCCTATATTTACTTATATTTTAAACTGTATTTACCATTTACTCCATGAGTACTTTACAATATGTATAATAAAACCAAATGATAAACAAAACACATTGTTTTAATTAAACATTTATGTCAAATTTGACCATAACTCCATACTTTTCAAATGACTTGAATACATTTTAGCCACTGAACTGTGGATACTACAAAATTCATATTTTAGTAAATTTATTTTTAAAATCATAGTAAATTTGAGATGAAATAAACTGTGGGATTTTTACGCATTACTTTTGGTAATCCCAACTCAAATAATCTCTTAAATGATATTCAGAGATTTTATTAAGATAATACAAGTTTTTATTTTTGTGATATTTACAAAGCCACTGAATTATTTTTAGAGAGAGAGAATAAGGATGTGAAGTTGAAGAGGGAGGATGGTATATCAACATTAGATGTGGATTTTACAATGACTGAACTCAACATAGCTTTACTAGACACTGGATATACAAGTTCAGTGTCAATATCAACTTTATGGCATGTTTCGACAGTTACCAATAGAATCACTTAAGTTAGTGTTAAGACTTTTCAATAAAATTTGGAAGGAGGGAATGATTCCGAGTTGTTGGAAAAGTGCAGTCATTCTACCATTTAACAAACCTGGTAAAGACCCAACTAATCCAGGTAATTATAGGCCCATATCACTAACATCCCACTTATG
The DNA here is from genome assembly GCA_027422415.1 of Schizothorax lantsangensis. NCBI lineage: Eukaryota > Metazoa > Chordata > Actinopteri > Cypriniformes > Cyprinidae > Schizothorax > Schizothorax lantsangensis. The sequence goes on from CM049840.1 coordinate 10,766,478, forward strand.
GAAATAGATGGAGAGGATAATAGATCATAGAATATCGCATGTACTAGAACAGAGAGGATTACTAACTAACATACAAAGGACATTCCACAACAGATGCTTTAGTACGAGTAAGCAATGAGGTGGAGAAGGCATTGAAAATGAAAGAGTTGATGATAATAGTATATTTTGACATAGAGAAAGCATATATGTGGAGGGATGGATTACTTATTAAACTAAGTAGAATGGGGTTTGGAGGAAGGATGTACAATTGGATAATGGACTTTTTATCAAATAGGAGAATTAGAGTGAATGTTGGGTCAGAGGTTTCCATGGAGTTTCATGTAAACAATGGTATCCTTCAGGGGAGCGCAATCAGCCCAGTTTTATTCAACATTATGATAAATGACATGTTTTCAAATTTAGGTGAACACATCAAATCAGCGTTATATGTGGATGATGGGGCTATATGGATGAGAGGAAAGAATGAGAAATATGTGACAGAGAATATAAGGAAGGCAATAAAGAAAGTAGAACAATGGTCATATGAATGGGGGTTTAAGATATCAACAAGCAAATCCTGTTACATGATGTTTAAAAATAAGCGCAAATGTCATGTTGAAAAGCTAACATTATATCAGCAGCCAATGGAGAAAGTAAATTAATTTAAGTACCTGGGATTATGGTTTGATAGTAAGTATACATGGAAAACGCACATAAAGCACTTAGAAACTAAATGTAAAAAAGTTATTAATTTAATAAGAGCTGTGATTGGGGTGCAGATAAATATTCACTAATTGACATATATAGAGCCTGCATGAGATCAGCAATAGATTATGGTTGTACTGTATAGTTTATGGTGCAGCAGCAAAAACATCACTTGAAAAAAATTATAGATTACAGTATATAGCACTACGTGTTTTTTGTTTAGTTAAAAGCAAAAGAGTAGCCAGAGCACACGGCTTGATAGATGGTGCATCTAAGTTTCTCTTTACGCTGTCCCTGGGACACTATTTGTCTGTAAGTTACTGAAAGATATTGTTTTCATATAAAGGAAGTGTCATTGTTGCTTTCAGAAATGTGTAATTAACCTGCCAGTAGTTTATGTTTTGAGATTAGCTTTTTAATTAGTGTATTTGTATATTGATTTGTCTATTTTGTTCTGTATTTTCAGTTTTACAGTATAAAAAGGGAAAAAAGGAAATTTCAATTAAACCCAGGAAAAGTTACACCTTGAGTCATTATTGGAGTTTCATCCCTCATGTTAGCTGACTGTCTAACCTTGCAGAGCAATGCATCATGAGGACAATACAACGTGTATGCATTGGAGCTATTAAGTCAACCCCCATTAATGCAATACTTATAGAAACAGGTGAATTACCCCTGAAGTTAAGACGAGAAAAGCTTGCACTGGCATATTGGATAAGATTGAAGGGAAGTGGGAAAGAAAACCCTAGAAAGGAGACAATAAAGGATTGCTGGGAGTATTCTAAGGTTCAGTGGAATGGGTTTGGATGGAACTGGGAAAAAAGAGCGAGGGAATATGGAATGGAAACCTTTAGTATTATAGAAAATAAAAAAGAATGGAGAATGGAGGAAGTGGGAGTTAAAACAAGCCTGTATCTAAGAAACAGTTATTCTAATTATCTCAAAATTTATACAGACGGATCCAAGAACAAACAGGAATGTGTGGGAATTGGAATACATATTCCAGAATTTAAAATTGATATTTCCAAAAGAATATCAGATCAGTTATCGGTATATACGGCAGAAATTGTGGCAGTCATCATTGCACTTCAGTGGGTTAAAGAGGTCAAACCTGATAGGGTGACAGTGTGCACAGATTCCTTGGCTGTCATTAAAAGCATACAGTCAATGTATAGGAGAAGACTTAATGATAGAACTTTATCATAGTTTGTTAAGAATTCATAGGGGTGGAATAGATGTTCAGTTCTGTTGGGTACCAGCACATGAGGGTGTAAAAGGGAATGTAAATGCAGACAAATTGGCAAAAGAGGCTTTGCTAAAAGAAATATCAGTCCCAATTCCACTTGGGAAAGGTGAGGGCAGGGGCGGACTTACCCATTAGGCAAAGGTAGGCGATTGCCTTGGGCCCCCAAAAGCCAAGGGCCCCCTAAAATGCTTTTCATATATGAGATGCGCATTAAGCACGGACACGTGAACATTTATGGTGTTTATTACCATGACAACCGTCTGCGTGTCCGAGTTGAACGTGTTCTTGTGTATCCTGCTTGTAGCAAATGAAAATATGATGCAACTGAAGCTGACTGCCGCGCGAGATCTCTCTTTCCCAACGCACACACGCCTCTCTCTCTCTCTCTCTCTCTCTCTCTCTCTCTCTGCTCTGCTATGTTCAGCGAGCGGCTGAAAGGAGCTGCACTTTCAGTTAAACACATTTGTTCTCTAATTTTACATGCAAGTATAGCCGAAATCACAGCACAGCTATTGTCTTTATCTTATGTGTAGCCTATTTGATTTTATCAGACGAAGGCATGATTATAAATCAGGATTTTTGTGCAGATTAACATCTTTGAAGGGAGAGCTGGTTATGTAGTCTTAATGGGTCGCGTTTCAGTCACTATTTCATATTCAATCTGTTGTCTGACAGCAGAAACAGAAAAAAATATATCAATGAAAATGTATTGAGAATTTAGCTGCATCAAGATACAGTATGTGGCACAGAGAAGCAAACAAATGTAGTAATAGATAATAAATGTACATTTTGCATGTTCAGAAGAAGTGAGCTGAGCTGACCTGTCCTGTGAAAATATAAACAGGTTTTTGTCAGTAAATTGCTCAGTGCAAAGAAAGAGAAGTAATAGGAACCTGGTATTTCTATGTTCTTTTTTTTTCATGGGTCTAATAGACATGAACAAGTTCTTTGAAAAACATATATGACCTATGAAACATGTCTACTCTTCATGCTCTATGTTAACTATGGTTTCACTAATGATAAACATATATTGCATAAAGCATCCATATTTGTCCATGCCCATGTTGATTAGAGTATTAAAAACTTGAAAAGTATTTATTTAAGGTACATTTAGAACATATAAAAATGTGCGATTCAGTTGCGATTATTCGCGAGTTAACTCATGACAATCATGCGATTAATCGCGATTAAATATTTTAAGCGATTGACAGCCCTAAGTTAAAATGACTAAAATTACATGTAGGCTTACACTGGTAACTCATCAGTGGACTTTCCTCATCAATATAGGCTATATTTTTTCACACTTTTCTCATTCTGGCTAATTCAAGTTTTTATAAGAACGAACCTCTGAAGGGAACCGATTGTCTTCAGAAAAGTTTTGATGGCATTTTCATTTTACCTGATAAAGTATTGCTGCGTCCCAATTCGCCTACTTATACTATGCCCTAAAAGTATGTACTCTTTTTGTGAAGAAAAAGTACATACTTTTGAGCAGGGGTCACCAAGTTCGGTCCTGGAGGGCCGGTGTCCCTGCAGAGTTTAGCTCCAACCCTAATCAAACACACCTGAAGCAGCTAATCAAGGTCTTGCTAGGTATACTTGAAACTTCCAGGCAGGTGTGTTGAGGCAAGTTGGAGCTAAACTCTGCAGGACACAGGCCCTCCAGGATCAAGTTTGATGACCCCTGCTTTTGAGTATGTAGCAGAATAGTAGGCAAGCTTTGGGACATACTACTTCATCATAGCTTCTTCTTTAACGGATGCTCTGTTGCTTAGTTACGAGCATCCTGTAACTGTTCAAACTGTCCTGTCAATCATCTTGTCACAGTTAACATCATCCACATTTCGTTTAATTTGATTTCCTACCGTATTGGAGAGAAATAAAGAGGCACATCGTGGGTCTTTCATGCCGAGAACATGTGTTGCTCATGTGTTGCATAATGATGCATTTCAAAGTTAAACACCAAACGTATCATTATAAAAGTTCACAGTGTTGCTGCAGATGAAATATAACGTGGATAACATTAAATAAATATTTTTTAATCAGGTTAGACATTGATTATTTATCACTCAAATCCCTTTCTCTACCTGTCCGTTGGTTGCGCATATCCGCCATGTTTGTAGTTTTTAAACACTTTTTATGCGTGTTTGTAGTTCTAATCGAATCCTCGTCCACCGCGCAATGTGTTGTGGGCAATATTAGCCGTTAGAGTGTGCATCGATCTGCACTTCGAATTCTAACCGGAAGTAGAAGACCATCCAGGAATCTTTGGCATACTTTTTTAAACATACTATGATTTGGGACATACTAATTCTATTTTCGAATACTATTTAGGACGGATAGTATGCGAATTGGGACGCAGCATATCATTTATGAGCTGAGCACTGCTTTGTTTACAGCCGTTACCGGGGAAACCACTATATTTCTGATGTTCCAAAAGCACCTCCTACTGGCAGAGAATGAATGTGCATTTTCAATAATCCAGTTGCAGTTTTTGTTCAGACCAATGCGAAAATCCACCCACATAAACCCGTTTTAAATAATATAATAATTTATACTTCTGACTCATCCCTTTTCTTAAAAAAATGGTTTAAAGGTTCAATTGTGAGGTTTATCATCTTATAATTTATTTTGTTTTTTTGTTAAAACTTGTATCTCAACGGTAAATCAATTTCTATTCCGTGGTCTACAATATGAAAGAATAAAAGTGTCTGCTAAATGAATAAATGTAAATGTAAATTAGAGAATCCCATTATAACATGTACATGAAAAATGTAGAAACATTGGACACAACTATGGGGCACCATTGTGCAGCAGCAAGCATCACGACAAAAAAAGAAACATCAAGGTTGATCTAGGTAAATGTGTGCAAGTGTATAGGGCCCCATTTCTATATTTGCCTGGGGCCCCCAATTCACTAAATCTGCCCCTGGGTGAGGGAAAAGCAATAGTTAAGAGGAAAGATATAGAAATATGGCAGAAATGGTGGGAGGAGGACAAGAAAGGAAGGCGATATTATAAAATTCAAAAGTCTGTTAGTATTAAAAACCATAAAGAAAGGAACAGGAGGGAAGAAATTTTAATGACAAGATTGAGAGTGGATCACACAGGACTGAATAGCACCTTGTTTTTAATGGGGAAAAGGAATAATGAGAACTGTGATAACTGTGGGGTTAAAGAAAATGTTGAGCATGGCATATTTGACTGTATTCTATATGAGGTGGAAAGAAGGGTGTTGCAAAATAGGGTTCAGGAGGTAGGGCGTGAGTGGAACCTGATGGGGGATATTAGGGTCAGAAGGAGAGGGAGAGGGGATAAGGATCACTAGGAAAGGATCATTTAAATTTCTTAATGACAGGGTTAATGAGAAGAATATGAGCACAGTTAAAATGACATGATGTTACACACTCTTGCACAGTAGGTGGCGGTATGCACCTAAACGTTGTTTGCAATCCACCATTAATCAAGAGAAGAAGAAGAAGTAGAAACTTTGCGGCAGGTGTGTTCACTATGTTGAAGCAAGTTGGATCTAAACTCTGCAGGACACTTGGCCCTCCAGTTTGGGCACCCCTGTTTTAGACAATAAGCAGTGTTTATTTAATTTATATTAAGTATTGGCCAGCTAACTGATGGCATACAAAGCTAATGGGCATACAAACAATATACAATATTTTCTCTGACAGCTAGGGGAAGTCGTGGCCTAATGGTTAGAGATTTGGACTCGTAACCCAAAGTTACGAGTTCGAGTCTCAGGTCAGTAGGAATTGTAGGTGGGGGGAGTGAATGTACAGCGCTCTCTCCACCCTCAATACCACGACTGAGGCGCCCGGGGAGCAGTTGGGGGTTCGGTGCTTTGAAGGCACCGAACCCCCGACTGCTCCCCGGGCGCCGCAGCATAAATGCCGCTCCGGGTGTGTTCACTGCTGTGTGCGCACTTAGGATGGGTTAAATGCAGAGCACAAATTAGATTTTTAAACAAAAATCGGAAATTATGTCAGCACAGGGTACAGTCAGCTACGTTACAGGTCTGCGCCTATTTTATCAGTACGCCCTTTTCTCAAATAATGCTTCTTACCTTTTCTGTTTTCCAAGTTGTTATAATAGAAATAACATTTACTTGTTTGTAACTTATATGGCCACTCAGACACAGAGATAATGCGTTTTCTTTTTTTTCTTTTTTATTAATGCTTGAACAGACAGTGCAAGAAGAACAGCCAAGGGATCACATACACATCCATAAAATAATGACAAATAGTTATAAATTAAACAAATGACAAACGTATACACATTAAAATAAAATAAAAATTGTTACAAAAAATAAAAAAAACATCAGATGTGAATGACATTACAAATATATACAAACAATCGTACATAAGGAAAGCATCTAAATACATGGATTTTCTTTAAATGCCTCTGAATAATATTTCAGGAATCTTAGTTTTTTTATTCTTTATAAGATGCAGCGATTTTAGAAGCGAGTTTAATTCAATTTTAAAAAGGGGATAGAATGGGTAACTATTTGCACATTTTTGTTTGTGAATGAAAAATTGACCATATAAAATAAAAAAAAAATTATAGTATGTTCTAGGGGTTTATTTTTAGTATTATCATAATAAAAAATAATGTCTTTTAAACTAAAAGAATGTACTAGATAATGCGCTTATAGCGCTGGATGGTTTCTATTCTCCGTCACAGGTGTTGTGCCGAAATCGGTGACCTATCGATAATTGTGACCAGGGGTCGCTGTTCAGCAGATGCTCGCGCGGGAGCGCGCACACTAGATCAGACGCTGAAGCCGAATGATCAGCGTCACGGGAGACGAGCGGTGCTGTAAAACATGTTTCATGTCTTAAGACTAAAGATAATAAGCTAGATATTGTCACGAGCATCTAAATGCTTATATAGAAAATAACTGAAACATTAATGCTGCTGTTGTCTGCTAATGTGTTAGCCTACTAAGAATGGTTTCCTTGTGAGATGTTTTAGCGCTTGTTATGTAAAACATATTTCCGATTATCTGAGAAATGTAGGTCTTATCTTTATTATTATTACTATTAACTGTAATTACTCAATGTTGGAGACCTACAGTCTGTTCCTTTCAAATGCATTTGATTGCAGTTGGCTAGAGTCACTGAATCTGACAAGTAAAAATTCATATACCAGCTATCAAAATGTTACCACTCTTTATTTCATAATAACTGACTAAAAATGTTTAATAAAGTGACTCGTGATGTGTGAGCTCCTCTTCTTTCTATTTCACATAAATAAAGCATATTGATTAGATACTGCTACAGTCTGACAGGTTCAATTTAAAGCTACTGAAATGTTACCCCTCTTTATTTAATGCATGTCACTATAATGCTTAATAAAGTGACTTATGTGATGTATCAGCTCCTCTTATTTTTCTCATTTAAACAACAGCTGTTTGATATATAGGCTACCTACAGTTATTTGGCTTAATAATTTACAAAAAGCAATACATTAAGCTTTTTATAGCTTTTTGTTATTCATTTCAGAGTCTGCACTTCTTTAAAAAAAATTATAATATGTTAACATGTGAAGGTATTATGTGGCATCAAGAGAAGAAGCAGAACTTAAATTAAAACATTTATACACTATATTGCCAAAAGTATTGGGTCGCCCCCTTCTAATGAACATGTTTGACTACTTTAGTAATTTCTATGAGTACAAATCTTAATGTTTGGACAGGACCCTTTTCTATTCTAACATGACAATGCCTCTGTGTATAAGACAAGGTTCAAAAAGAAAATGATTGATTCAGTCAGTGTGGAAGAACTTGACTGGTCTGCATAAAACCAAGTCCTAATCCCAGTTTAACACCTCTGGTGTGACTGTAAATGCAGACCTTGAGCCAAAAACTCTTCACCAAACACCAATGACTTGTTCATACACTATATAGACAAAAGTATTGGGACACCCCCTTCTTTAGAACAGAAAAATGCACTTCCAAATCTGTGGCAACAACGATGGGAACATAATTCATGTATTTAAAAATTGTATTTCCATCTCTGTTGCAACAGTTTTGGAAGTGTCTAAAATGACTGAACCCATATTTACAACAAGTCCTGCCCCTTTGAGGTCTGACGGTAAAGTGCCCTTGCGGTCCGGTGTCCCCGGTCTGCGATTTCTGCCGAGGGTAGGGGTGTTTGATATGACGATTTTTGATCGTGGACGATAAAAATGTCTCCAAGATCTGCTTTTTTGAAGAAATATCGTAGTATCGTGCTACAGCGCACATTCTATCAGCTGCAGTTCTGGTGCCGCCGTCTCTATGTAGCCTACTGTACAACGCGACATACATTCACATCAGTGTCAACTCAGCGGTAGAGTTACTCTCACGGGACACTGCACTTATTCACAATCACAAAAGTAGGCCTACATTATTTGCATCTGCTTACATTATTCTTGTTCAGTGAAAAAGGCCAAGCTTTTATTTCCGTTTTATTGCCAAGCGTTATGGGCTATAATTAAATATGAGTTCACATTAGATGTCTAGCTATCTTGTCAGCAGATAAATGCAGTGAGTAAAACATAATAGAAATGTATACTGTAAACTTGAATGTTGAATAGTGAAACAGTTAACGTTAACTGCAGTAGTTTACAAAAGCTAACGGTAAACATTTTATCACTTATTATGCTTGTCAAATGTTAATTCCAACATGTACTGATGTATTAAACAATAATAGTATTAAATATTGTGCATTAAATAAAATAATTGTTTTTCTACTTTTGTCTTTAGGAAAGCCATCATCTAAGACAGTGCTATAGGGAGACAGGAAGGACAGCTGTTGTCCTGCAGAGCCAAACCACATGTGACCATATGAACACCCAGATGTGTTTGAGAACTTGAGGATGAAATGCAATGTAGTACTTAAAGCTGCTCATGGCCAGCCTGCTGCTTTTGATATTGATCACATATTAATACATTTGCTGGAAACAGTTGACAGCGAGAGGATGTCTTTTGTTTATATGCAGTACTGGTCAAATGTCTGGACACATTACAATTTTTAATGTTTTTGAAAGAAGTCTCTTATGCTCATCAAGCCTCCATTTATTTGATCAAAAATAGACAAAACCAGTAATATTGTGAAATATATATAAAAAAATGGTTTGTTATGGTCTGTTTTAATATTCTTTATATTTATTTCTGTGATGCAAAGATGAATTTTCATCAGCCTTTTCTCGTCTTGTGTCACATGATCCTTCAGATATCGTTCTAATGTGCTGATTTGATACTTGGTTATTGTCAGTGTTGGAAACAATTGTGCTGCTTAATATTTTTTTTTCTGGAACCTGTGATACTTTATACAGGATTGATTGATTGAATCCTGGCAGGGATTTTCACAATATAGAAATCTTTCCTAACAGTATATCTTTACTATCACTTTTTTTTTTTTTTTAAATCAATTTAACATCTTGCTGAATAAATTTATTCATATTCTTTCAACAACAACAATTTTTTTTTTATAAAAATGCTGATCCCAAACTTTTGAACAGTAGTGCATGTTGTTACAAAACATTTATATTTTAAATAAATGCTGTTCTTTTATTCTTCAAAGAATCCTAAAATTATCTCAGGTTATAAAGAAATATTAAGCAGCACAACTGTTTCCAACACTGATAATACATCAGCATATTAGAATGATTTCTGAAGGATCCTATGACACTGAAGACTGGAGTAATTATGCTGAAAATGCAGATTTGATCACAGAAATAAATTGTATTTTAAAGCATATTTACCCATTTAATCCCAATTTTTTTTCCAGACATGAAAATATCCAAATGATGTGTCATTAGTAACCCTTTGAAATAATAATAATTAATCATTTTTTATTTGTTTTGGAAAAGTGTTTACTCATTCTATGACCACTCAACAAAACTGAATATATGTGAATTAATTTATTAATACTAGACACCCTAAAGATAATGTGTACCAAAAATCTGTGTCATATCTTTGTTAACATACTTTACTAGCCTTTCGTTTTGGAGCATTGATGCAGTCATCATCTTCTCAAGGTGCAAACAGGAAATAAACTGCTCTGGTCATGTGACAATTTGCACTAATTATGTGAAACTGCACATATTTAACTGAGACCTTTTATTTTTTTCCATATTTGCAGGAAGTGCACTAAAACATCAGTAAGTTTTTTTTTTTTTTTTTAAGAGCTTTATAAATGAAAACCTTTTTTTTTTTTACAGTCACTATTGTGACTGGTGGGATTAAATGAGTTAAAATAGGAAACCATTATTTTAAATAGTAATATTTCAAAATATTACTGTTTTTGTCTGTATTTTTGATCAATTAAATGCAGGCTTGATGAGCATAGGAGACTTCTTTCAAAAACATAAAAAAAATTAGTAATAGTGCCCACACTTTTGACCAGTACTACTGTATGTGCATGTGTTTACAGTAAATGTGCATAAAAACATACATACCCACATATATACTGTATCAAAGATAGATTAAAAGGACTTTGACTGTATGTAGTGTGTGTGCATTTATTAATCTGCATGTAGGCTATACTTTTACCTTTAAAAAAAAAACTAATACAGGTTTATGCAAAACACAGTAGCCAGCATTGAACTGCATTCATCTTGTTTATTTGTGACCACATTATGGCTCAGATAGAGCATTCAAATTCTTTCTCGCACTGTTCCACAGCAGCAAACTAAGCACACATTATAAAACAAATTAAATCAGTAATAATGGCATGTAGTGATTAGTTTACTAGCATTCATTTAGCGTTGTAATATACATGCATGTTCTGTAAAGCTGCAGTGAAATTATATGTATTCTGAAAAGCGCTGTACAAATAAATATGAAAATGAATATTTGCGTAGACATACAGACTGACCCAGCAATGCAAGTGAAATGTCCACTAAAAACCTCCCCGGACATCTTGGCGACAAACCATGATACGTACGTAAGTGACACTGTTTGTCTTGCTTCAGTTTAACCAAACAAGACTGATGCTATCCATTGTACGAACAAATGATCCCAAACTCTCCGCTAAGGAGTTAATTGTAAGCATCCAGACTGAGATACGCGTTTACCGCCATCTCTCGTGTACAGACAATCAGAGCCGTCCGGAAGACTACTTATAACGTTCTTTGTAGGTTTGTGCCTCAGTCATATTTAAAGGGTAACGTTAATTCCAATCACCGTTTATTTGTTGTTGTTTTTAAATACCGTAACTGTAGCATTTTCGCTAGACTTAAAACGTACGCGCTTGTTTTGACAGATCTGAGATCTAAAAATGGCGCTACCGGAAATGCTTCAGGGCCAGACATGCGCAGTAGCGTTCCAACGCCTTTGTTATTGTTTACGTCCTTGAAATGGTCTATACATGCTGCCGACTGAAATTAAAGGGATAGTTCACCCTAAAATGTTATTTCTGTCATTATTTACTCACTCACATGTTGTCCCAAACCTGTATAATTTTCTTTCTTGTGCTGAACACAAACGAAAATATTTTGGAGAATGTGGGTAACCAAACAGTTGCTGGTCCACATTGACATTGATAATAGGAAAACAATACTATGGAAGTCACTGTGGACCAGCAACTGTTTGGTTTTCCACATTCTTCAAAAGAGCATTTATGTTTAGCAGAAGAATGAAACTCATTGAGGTTTAAAACAACTTTTAAGTGAGTAAATTATGGTATAAAATAACACTATTTTTATTTTTGGGTGAATTATTCCTTTAACTAAACACCAAACATAAAGAGAAAAATCACTCACTACTCTTGACTGAAAAACTTTAATACAGTTGCTTTAATAGGAATCAGTCTATATAGTGTTTTATTTTGTTCATTCAGTTTCTTGAATACACTAAATTCACCTATTGTAGCCTACCTGAAAATAAAACACTGTTTATTTTATTTGTATATTGTGTGTATTTGTAATGTGTATCTTTGTTTTCATTTTTAATAACAAAGATTTTTATCTTCACCCACTGTGGCCTAAATATCGACCATCCTTTTTTATATTTTGTTATCTTGAAAGGCTGTCTTTATAATTGGGAAATTAGTTTGGCTGTAATGCTCAAACAACTTGCAAAATAGAAAAACCAACATGATAAAGAATTGTGACAAAATCCCCCGGCAAAGTCTTTGATCTCCGGTACATTTGAGCGTATTACCTCTGTTTACGCAGTCATTTCCCTCGAATCACCACATTATGATACATTAGCCTACTTCAAAATGACATTTATGACCAGATGCACATTTTTCCAAGAATACATTAAACAATTCTCAGTCCGGTTGAAGCATATTAAACGCAACACAACAACGTTATCCCGATAGAACAAAGCCATGAATACGAGTCATCTCGTTTAATATGCATTTCCCAGGGCACAATGTTCATTTACGCAATCACATTAATAATGCAAACGAGAGCAAGTAGAAAATACAACATTACAATAATGATAATAGAGGATGTGCGGGATAGCTTCGCTTAAGTTGGTACTTGAATTCTCCTTCATGCTTTTAAAAATTCAAATAAACTAACATTTAATTAACAAGAAAGCCTATTTTTTATTTATACATTGTGCTTCAGTAAAAGAGTCAGGATAGTTGTTTCAAACCATTTTTTTTCAGCTGAAAACTGGTGATATTTTGAAGAATGTTGATAAACAAACAGTTGCAGCTTTAAGTGAGTAAATGATAACTACATTTTTGGGTGAACTATCCCTTAAAGGGCAACCCAGGTGTAAATTAAATTTACTCACCTGACCACGTGCCACCTGTACATCTACACATATAACTGGACATCAAAATACAAAAAGGCTATAAGAAACTACACAAAAACTACTACTACTATTACTAATAAAGGGTTCAAGGTTCAAGGTAAGTTTATTTGTCACATACACAATCATACAGAGTACAATCAGCAGTGAAATGCAGGGATTTTTTGAAGAAAAATACAGCAAACATGAGGAGAGAGAGGAGGAAAAAAATAACCCCCAGACTATGCTCCTTGGGGAGTACAGTGTGAGAACAGGAAAAACACCTCAGCAACAAAAGCACATAATAAACCATAGACACACGACTTTGCAACAGGGGAGGTAATCCAGCTCCAACAGCAGCCATCCGGTCCAGCAGCTAACCCAGCAGCGCTAGTCACAGACCCGCTTGTCAGGCTGGCGGTTCAAAGTGACGGAGGAGAGGGATCGGGGGTGGGGAAGTGAATGCATATATGTGTGTGTATGTGTAATAGTTTGTAATCAGTATGTGTGTATGTGTGTGTATGTGTAATCAGCAGGTGTCTGAAGAATGGGGGAGGAACGCAGAGAGCGTCTCCCTGCGGTGCTCTTCTCAGGGTTGATTTTCCAACAGCGGCCAAGGCCAGTGCTGGTAGAGGGGAGCCGGAAAAGATAAGATTGCGATTGTTTAGTCTTGGGGCGAGTAACCGCATTCCAATTCCACGGCTACTCTCTTTGTCCATTCTGATCTCCATCAATTTTCCTTTGCAAAGCCGTGAGCTTCTCCATGATAGAATCCATATTGCGGTTAATAGTCTCAGTCTCAATGCTGACCGCTCTGCCCACTGCTTCAAGATGGTGTCAATTGCGTTGAGAGACCAGTTGATCAAATCCATGATTTTTTTTTCCAGTTTTGGAGAGCAATGCAGAGAGAGTCTCTCAAGTATTACGAGACGAGACAAGAGAGCAGGCAGGGAGGGAAAATAAGGGCGAGGACGGGGAGCGAAAAAAATGCGACCGCCTCCGTTGAGTGCCAAAGAGAGAAGGAGAAATAAACATAATTATTTTATTTTTTTAACATTTTACATAAAGGTATTTATTTATAGGTATATGATGTTATATGTATATATAAACAGAATAATGAACAGCAAATGATTCAAACAAAATGCTGCAATACATTTTGATTTAGGTCTGGTGAATTGTGCAATTTTTGTTAAAATTATTTCATTTATCCCAGCTTAAAACACAAAGCCACAAATATAAAAAAACAAAACAAACAAAAAAAAACATTTAGATTAATTTCCACACACAAAAAAAAAGAATGCAAATATCTGGCTCTGTAGTGATTTTAATGCCGTGTGTTTGGTGGTGGGGCTGCCTGTTTTTTGAACAATGGAAGACGGAGCAGGTCAGAAAGGGTGGTCAGATTGTTTAGGAACCTATTTAAAACAATCAATGTTCTTGCAATTACAGAAATGGCACCCTTCCCCTTTAAGATACCCGAAGACTGACAGTGATTAAGGCCTATATGGAGTAGAAGAAAAAGTTGATAGTAGCAGTTCTTCTGTATTGTCATAATCAAATTACCATAAGTATAATGTTGGGAATGACATAATCCCTCACTGCATTGGAAAGATGGCATTACAAAAAAAGATGTATAGTGTTGAACAGCAACTAAGTCCTGTACCGCATCTGTCCATTTTCCAAACCGCTTATTCTTCGCAGGACTGCAAAATTAAACGTTTTATACATATTATATACATTTTAATGAGATCTAATGAACATTCAAAGCTACCCAGCTCTCAATGGTATCTTTGAAAGACTTGTAAAAGAGAGCTGTCATTGGATACTGAAGATTTTCTGGAACTCTTCTTTAAACATTTGCTTCAGCCTGCCACCCATTCTGCCAAACTCATTGTCCTTTAAAGAGACAAAATACAAAAAAAATCGGTCAAAAATCAAATGTAATGTATGTGGACTCCACGTATAAGATTGCAAAACAACTTCATTTTAACAAGCTATTGATCTGTTATTTGGTGATTTATTTATTATGTAACATGTTTCAGTGAATCTTACCCTATTGAACGTGCTGCAGTTCCTGAAAATGAGCTGAAAGTCAGAGACGAACTCTCCTACCGTCTGATACTCTCCACTTTCCAACTTCTGCTTTATTCTGTCCAGCCACATCGGCTGAGATATGAACTCAGAGTATCTGCGCACCTGGAAGTCATTTTATTTCTGGTTTTTAATGCATTATAAATGTCAAGTCATACTTTTCACCACTTATATTCTATTTAGAAACTATTTAAGTAAAACTAAGGCAAGAAAAAAGTAAAATTCTGAAGTTGGGTCACATGTAAAAGACAGCAAGAAGAAAAAAGGAAGCAATCTAACCGTTTGTCGTGGATCCTTAACAAACACCTTCTGGGTGTCCTCCCTGTACACACATAACAGGAGGCAGTGGCAGTGCTAAAGATGACAAACAACACGCATATCCACAATTAGGCCCATAAATAACTGTTCTGTTTCTAAACCTGCTGAGCAGCCTATGTAGGCAGCACTTTAAGGCATTGAGGCAGGGGCGACGTTTCCGTATGGCAGTCGCCATACACTAGATCAGTCAGGTGTGCCGTGGAAAATTATCCAAACTTCGTATCTCTATTATATTTCATTACTATTATTTTAAATCAGTGCAGTTGGTCTTCCTTATGTCTGTTTGAGGGTTTTACAAATATATAACCAATGAATAGCATTCAAAAGAGCTTGTCACTAAACCTCGTATAATTCCATTTGATCCTATAGCTGTCAGCAAAACGTAACTTCACCCCGCCTCCATTTAGATTGATGCGCCGCGCACAGCCAGATCTCTGCTTGTTCAAGGGTAAATAAATAACTGATGTTTGATTAAGTATAGTGTTTTCTTTACTCAATCACTATGTCTGTAATTCTAATGTTTTTTGTGTGTTTGAAGAGCGGAGAAGAGTCTTAGCATGCTGTCTAGTTTAGCCAATACACTTTACGTTTTAAATATCCTGTGCATATAGCGCTTCATTGTTATTATGTGATTTTGGCCAAGTGTATTAAACAACAAGAAAAACAAAGCACCCATACAGCTACAATAGAAGTTATAACCTGTTGATGAAAGCGTTTACTATAATGCACTTGCTGCCTCAGATACAGCCATGACAAAACAGATCTCCATCATTCGCTGGACAAAAACCTTGTTGACTCCATGAGCTTGATTTTCATCAAATGTTAAGTGCAAGTGTCTGATAACTCTGATGATGCAGTGTTTAATGTTTTTCTATCTTTGACTTTTTTCCTATATTTCAGTGCTTAGTGGTGTGCAGTAACATTTTTAATTTATCAAAACTGTAATACCAGTAAATTTTGACCTTGTGGGAACATTTATTTTTGGTCCCTGTGAGGAAACAAGCTTATAAATCACAAAGAATGGAGTGCACTGAAAATCTGAAATAGCAGAAAGTTTTCTGCAAGGGGTAGGTTTAGGTGTAGGGTTGGAGTAGGGTGATAGAAAATACAGTTTGTACAGTATAAAAACCATTACGCCTATGGAGAGTCCCGACAAAAAATGGAAACCTGTGTGTGTGTGTGTGTGTGTATTTACCAATATGTATTGAGACACTGGGGCATTGAAAGCTGCTTGTTTAGACATGTTACTGGAGTCACGCCATTGCTGACTGTTTCTTAACACGCACAAGGTACAAATCCATTCCCTACAAGCAAACACACACACATACAGAATGAATGTCCATCATACATACAGTACTTGCTGATTTAACGGTTTTCTTTATGTTTGTCTCTCTCACCCAGTTGAGTCTCCATGTACAGCTGGTAGGTGACAGTGTGAATGAAAAGCTCGTGGACACTCGTCACAACACACGAGATCTCCCTCAGAGCGACACACGTAACACTCGTCATCATTGTTCTGGGCCATCTAGTCAGAGGACGACATGACACAACATCACAGAAATAAGCTCAAATGCATTTGGCTCTTCCATCTTACAAACTTGTTTTGATCTATAGCAATCTGAGCACAACATGTCAGTCATATTTCACCACAAAAGGAGAAAAAAAAAAATTTGCATCAAGAAAATAAAGCTAATCGTAAGTCCAAGATTTTTGTATTTATTATTTTGACACGTTTCATAACCATTAAAAGGATTGATAAATGAAAATTCTGTCACGACTTACCCTCAATTGTTCCAAATCCAGTGTTGGGGTAACGCATTACAAGTAACACGAGCTACGTAATCAGATTACTTTTTTAAGTAACTAGTCAAGTAAAGCATTGCTTTTTAATTTAGAAGGAAATATCTGAGTTACGTTTTCAAATAAGTAACGTTTCCCATGTATTGACTGTCAGCTCTCATGTTGCCATGTTGAGAGAAATCAGGAGTAAGTGCAGAGGTGTTGTGTGCTCTGTGCGTGAACATGATGTTACTGTAGTACTAGACTAAATATGAACATGTATTTACTCATCTCACCTGCACAAAAACAGATTCAGAATTCCTCAAAATGAATAAAAACTGAAAAATGCAAACTCAAGATATTATACTTGCAATGATTAAATGTTAAATAACACAAATATCATTTATGTATTTAATACCATTTTATTAACCAATGTCTTTGCTACTGACCTTCGATGATCCAATTCAACCATACTATGCAAAAATGACACATTTGTGTTTCATTTTTTGTTATTACTGAATAGTGTTGAACTTTCTTCTCCTGCGTCGTATTCTTCGTGCAATTTGTTTGAGCTGCGCCCTCTACTGTACAGACGTGAATTTACATTTCCTTCAGTCTGACGTGTATTCACTTCACTTTTGATGTGAAAGGGCTTTTACATTTGTAAAAGAAGTAATTTTTTATATTAAAAACAAACAAGCAAACCCTGCCCAGATTTAAAATTTAAAGAGTAACGCAATATTGTAATGCATTACTTTTAAAAGTAACTTTCCCCAACACTGTCCAAATCTGTATGAGTTCTTTCTTCTGTTGAACACAAAAGAAGATATTCTGAAGAATGTTGGTAACCAAACAGTTGATTGACCTCCACGGTATTTTTTCCCACTATGGAAGTCAATAACTATGTCAACTGAAGAACATTTTTTCTTTTGTGAACATTATTTTGTGTTTAACAGAAAGAAAGAAACTCATAATACAGTTTTAGAACAAGCCAATATATGATGATGTACACATTAATGTACACATTTAAAAGACTTAAGAATTTAAGTTAATATCATAAATTATTTTGATGATGACTGCTTATGATTAAATATGTCAGATAGAGATGTTTCTCACCACGTCTTCCTCCTGAATACTGCATTTCACACATTCACACAGAAGAGAATGGATGCGCAGGATTTCTTTCTAGAAATTACAAACAAACAAACAATAAATAAATAAATAAATACTCATGCTTTTTGTAGGCACTCTCCCATTTGTTACCTTGAGTAAAAAGTTGAGCGTCTTTCCATGGCACAATATATCTTTCTTCCAGCGTCCATCAGTGAGAGTCGGTTCCTGCTTTACAAATTCCTCCGGAGTGAACCATCTTTCCTCTGTACGTATACACTTCCCACGAATCCCTGCAACACAACATACACATAAACACTTCCACTCAAACCTTCGACACAGACAAAACCAACTGAGTTCTGCACACAAATCTGTGCAATAACATACCTGAAGCAAACCTGCATTTGTACAGAGTCCCAGTAAGTGAGACACAGGTGACTGGTAAAGAGGGAGCCTGGAAAACAGACAGATCTGCCATGTCTTCTTCTTCCTCCTCCTCTTCCTCAACTCTCCCTCTAAACTCTGTTCCTCCTTCTCTCCCTCCCTGCTCCTGGAAATCTTCAGCATCACTTTCCTCCATCGAACCAGAGCTTGTTTCTGAGTCTTGAGGAATCAAACACATTACTGCATTCAGACAGACAGCAGATAGTGAGTGAATGAGCGAGGATGATCGTTACTCACCTTTACTGGAGCTCTCAGATGAGCTGACAGGAAATAGCTCATTCGTGTTCTGCAGGAAGCAACAAAGTCACTAATGAATATCAAATGAAAAGCAGAGGAAATGCAAAACCTGACATTGCACATAGAGAGACAAAGTACTTTTTGGACACATGTTCTCTTTCTTCTCTCCATCGGTGGACACCGAAGATGCTCCTCCTGAAAAAAAACGAGAAAGAAAGTGATACAGATGTATATGAGGGGTCTCCTGTATTTAATGTATATTTAACTCATATGCTGTAATTAAAGAGTCGATACAAAAATATGTGGTTTAGTTCTGTTTCTTTGTATTAGAAGCACATTCCTGCTATAAGCTGTTGCTAGAGTCGTAAAATCAAACTTTTTTTTAAACAAGAAAAAAGGTGCAAGTTTTCTTTCAAAACAGTAGTTGTACCAATTAAGTAATGAAATAAAAATGCAACAAAAAAGTTAATTTGTCCATGCAAATTAGATTTTTATGTCCATATAGATATTGCACATTAGGGATGCACAACAAATGAAATATTGATAAATAAATACAACAACCAATAATTATTTATATCTTAAAGTACATAAATTATATATATATGTATATATATAATATATACACACACACACACACACACACACACATATATATAATTAACCTTAAACTACTACTTACATTTTTACAATAGTCCCACTCTACAGACTGATAACACATCGACTAAAAATATTTATCAAAATGAAAAAGTTCATTTAAAAAAATATGTGAATAAAAAGTATTTGTGCAGTGTTAAATAAGTTTACAGCAAATCCAAGGACAATTTGCGAAACCTTTTAACAAAGATCCCAAGAATCCCAACAATCTGTAAGTGCTTGCATTATTTACTTCTATGAGTTTCTTAAGCGGTGTGTTTCTGCAGCGGATGCTGGTTTTCCAGTTTTTCCACTTTTCCTTCCCCGCAAACTTCTCAAAACCAGTTGGGGTGAACCAGCGTCCCTGGGACAAAATACACTCTTCCCCTACAGGAGACAAGGATAGAATGCATTCAGACCAAACAATCCACCCCATCAAACTGTAATAAAACTAAGAGAAATAATAGCAAAAACTCAGTGATGGTGAACCTTCAGGCAGTTTGTCCCGATAGAGAGTGCCTTCTTTATCCCCACAGGTCACAGGCAGCTGAGTTTTATAAATAGGCCACTTCCAAATCTCCTGCTTGTCTCCTTTCTTCACAGGAGACGCTGAGAAAGAGAGAGAAGACGACACAGATCAGGAGAGAGTGAAAACACAGGAACAGGACATCAGGCACCAGGAAACAGACTGCAAGTGTTAGTTAGTAGTAGCGATACTATTATAGTTTAATTAATATTTTGATTTAATTTTTTTTTATTCATTTTGTTGTGTGCTTTGTCAGTTTCATCTGTACATTTTCATTTTTGGACAAACTCTCCTTTAATTTTATTTCAGTTTCAGTTATTTTAGTACATCAATAAGAACTAAATGAAAATAAGAAAATAAGTTTCCTCTGCAACTATCTGAAATAAAATGTTTTTTATAGTTTACGTTATTTTAGTTAAGGTTTACTTTATTGCAAGCAACACAAATGTATGTTTTTAATTTTAGTGTTATTTAAGCCTGATGAGAAATTAGACCTGCTGTAGTTCAGGGACTCACAGAATGAGGGTTTTTTGGCTGGTTTCTTCCGCTTGGGTGTGGAAGTAGAGGAAGGACCAGGATCATCACTATCCTCACTACTTCTGTCATCTTTACTTCTCTTTCTTTTGTAGCTCTTCTCCTTCCCTTTCTCTGCTTTTCCTTCACTCTCCTCCTCTGTCAGTGTCTCAACATCCAGAGGTTTCTCATAGAGTTTGAAAGTGCCTGGGACAAAGAAAAGAATAAAAGGATACAGTATATACAGTATATGAACACATTCTTGATCTATCGTAGTATACTTGCTGATAATATTGAAACCACTAACCATCCAGCAGACTGTTTCTGAGGATGCGTAGCGTTGGGTACAGCTGCAGGATATGATCTTCAAACACACAGCGCCAGAACTGATGTATGTCCTGAGGTTTATTTTTCTCCACCCAGTCCAGAACCTCATAGACGCCCTTCTCCTTCTGCTCACGAGAACGCATCTTTTTCACATTCTGACCAAAACAGAGAGAAGGACATAAAGGAAGATGCAACTATGATCAGACGTCTTATGGCTAAACATGCAAAACAATGAACTGACACACTATATATATATTTTTTTAAGTATAGTTGAGGTACCATGGTAAAGTGATGGTATCTGATGATTTTAAATACCATACCATGATTTTAAGATCAGTTCGTTTTTTGTTGTTGTTTGTTTTTAAAGAAAATTAATACTGTCATTTATAGTTACAAAATCTTATTTACTTTTTATTCATCCAAAAACCTGAATGAAAATGGTATCACTGTTTTCACAAAAATATTAAGCAGCTTTAAGTTTTCATTAAAACTTCATTTTTAAAATATTTAGTTTTAACTTTCGTTAAAACTTCATTAAGTTTTTAACATTGACAGAAAACAAAACAAAAAAAGTTTGAGCAGCAAATCAACATATTAGAATGATTTCTGAAAGATCATGTGACACTGGAGTAATGATGCTGAAAATTAAGCTTTACCATTACAGAAATAAATTATATATATATAGTATTTAAATTGTAATAATATTTATGTAATAATACATATGTAATAACATTTCACAGTATTACTATCTTTATTTTTTTATCATATAAATGCAGCATTTTTTGCCACAGCTTTTGCAAAGAAACTATATGGCATGTTGGAAATGTGGTATTTCTAAAGTCCAATTAAGGTGCAATGTCCAAAAACAGCATGGTACAAAAAAAAAACATGGTATTGTCATAATACATGCCCCAATACATGGTATTACTAAGGTTAAATGTCCAAAAACAATATTATCATACCACACCAAAAATATCATGGTATTACCATAGCCTATAGTTTATGGTATTACCAAGTTACCATGGTAGTAGAACTTTTTGTTTAGTTTCAGAAATAGCATGAGTTGCTATATAAGAGTTACTAGTCAGATAACTCTAAAATGAAAGTATAATGCACAGGGTGGGTGAGAGAGAGTGGGTATGTAAAGGTGGGTGTGTTTCTACCTCAAAAAGTTTCTCTGGCAGCAGATCGTGGTCGCGCAGCTGAGTGAGGAGTCTGTGTGGTTGATCTATGCACGAAATCTCTGTCTTTTTCCGGTGAAAGAAAAACAGCAACTCTTCATTCGTTAGAAAGTCTAACGGGTCCATTTGGCCGCTGACTCCCATTAATTCGAGCTAGTGTGACATTAAATCATTTTAGCGACTTTACAAACAGCATCCAGATTAATATACAACGCAACAGATATAGTCCCGTGTCAAAAACATATAAAGCAAAGTCTCACACTCTTGTACCAGCTGAATAGGCCAGATATGTAATGTACGGATGTTTTGCTTGCATTAACGCAACAGCTGCATTTTTGTCTCTTGCGTACCTGTCACCGGATGAACTGTCTGGAAGAATTTGTGTATTGCTGTACTTGACACGACGAGTAGTCAAACAGAAAGTGTGGTTTCCAAATCTCCCGCCTAGCTGTATGGGACAATCTGACTCATAAAGAGAGACGACTGCGGAAGTGATGTAGGGAAAGCGAATGTTGACCTGTTACAGGGCTGGAGTTCCGCTAACTAGGGATGGGCGGATCGATCCTAAAGTATCGATACTTTCGATACTGATGTTGTATCGAAAGGATCGATCCTCACATAAAAATATCGATTCTAAAGTGCATTTTTTTGTAACCACTAATTTTATTTATTAAGAAACTCGGTGCATAAAATAAGCTTCTAAATGGAAAAATAGACTATATTAGCGAACAATTGTGTTGGATAGAGCTATTTCTCCTGCTCATGGGAACACACGCAAATGCTGAAAGACAGAAGCAATCAATCACAGCGTTCGCTGCTGACGCTTGGCTCAGTCACAGTGTTTGTTCAAATAGAGCTGCGTTTCCCAAAAGCATCAGAAGCATAAGTAGATCATAAGAAACCATTGCCACATTATTACATTACATTACATATCATTATTGCTATATATAAAATTAATTCTGAAAAATGCATCACGATTTCTACACAAATATGAAGCAGCAATAATAATCATATGTTTCCTGAGCAGCAAATGATATTAGATTTATTTCTGAAGGATTATGTGACACTGAAGACTGGAATAATGATGCTGAAAATTCAGCTTTGATCACAGATGCATTATCAGAGGCCTACATTAAAATAGAAAATTAATTTCACAATATTGCTGTTTTTACTGTATTTTTGTTCAAATAAGTGCAGCCTTGGTGAGCATGAGACTTATTTAAAAAATATTACAAAATCTTACTAACCCCAAACTTTTGTGTACATGTAGCCTAATATTTATTTTAAATAGGTAATTGTGTAAGTAAATTTAAACTGTTGTTAAAAGTTCAAATGGATTCTGTTATGTTCTGTAATTGCTGTTAATAAATCTGTCAGAAAAGAAATATGCTAAAGTTTACCTTTAGGAGTACAGCATTCTGGCAGCCTTTAAAAAAAAATGAACCATGGTTTTATTACAGTAACCACAGTTTACCACAGTATTTGTAGTAACATTTACCATTATGGCGCTGATAATAATAATACATTTTAGTACTTACTGTATGTAACACCGTGTTTATTTTTCACGAGGTACCCTCAAAGGTGCACCTTTGTAACTTATCTATACCCTTAAATCATGCATACTTGTATGGTACTAATATGCTCCCTTTTAGGGGTATAGGTGCACCTTTGAGGTTACTGCCCCAGTAAAGGGCTAAAATACAATTTTAGTATTTCATTTCTGACAGTGTAAACAAAAAAAGGCCTGTGAAATGTTTTAAAAAACATGGCTTTAAAATCTAATATTAAGTGAGTATAATTACTGATTATATTCTTATATATTATATATTTAATAATTTAAAAGATCATTTTAGTACAGGTATCGGTATCGGTATCGATATCGACGATACTGGGCTTGAAAATATCGGTATCGGATCGAAAATAAAATAAGAGGTATCGCCCATCCCTACCGCTAACCGGATCATACGAACCAGAGCCGTTGTTGAGTTGCGACACGCTTTGATCTCGCCGCCGCGCGGTCACTTGGATCATGGAGCTCTCAATAGTTCCAAACAACTCAACGCTGTCAATACGTTTGAATGGGTTTAAGTAAGCCAGACAGCAGTTTCAATGTATTTGCAGCAATTTCTAGTGGTTATTAACACATAATGTGAATTGATTGTGTACTGGTAACTACGCTGACTACGTTTAACAATCGCATTTTATTCTTGGGAGTGATGAAGAAACAGCATTAATATTTTTTTCTACAACCCCAAATCAGAAAAAGTTGGGACAGTATGGAAAACGCAAATAAAAAAAGAAAGTAATGATTTCTAAATTTACTTTGACTTGTATTTCATTGCAGACAATATGAACACAAAATATTTCATGTTTTGTCTGGTCAACTTCATGTCATTTGTAAATATACATCCTTTCCTGTCATTCAGACCTGCAACACATTACAAAAAAAGTTGGGACAGGAGCAATTTAGGGCTAGTAATGAGGTAAATTGGTTAAATAATGATGTGTTTTGAAACAATTGATGTCAACAGGTGATTGTTATTATGATTTGGTACAAAAGCAGCATCCAAGAAAGGTCTAGTCCTTTAGGAGCAAAGATGGGCCGAGGATCGCCAGTTTGCCAACAAATACGTGAGAAAATTATTGAAATGTTTAAAAACAATGTTCCTCAAAGAAAGATAGGAAGAGATTTGGATATTTCACCTTCAACAGCGCATAACATAATTAAAAGATTCAAAGAATCTGGAGGAATTTCAGTGCGTAAAGGACAAGGGCGCAAGCCTAAGCTGAACAACCGTGATCTCCGATCCCTCAGGCGGCACTGCATCAAGAATCGTCATTCATCTATAAGCGATATCACCACATGGGCTCAGGACTACTTTGGCAAACCTTTGTCAAGTACCACAATACGTAGTTACATCCACAAATGCCAGTTAAAACTGTACTGTGCCAAAAGGAAGCCCTATGTTAACAGTGTCCAGAAGCGCCGTCGACTTCTCTGGGCTCGGAGGCATCTGGGATGGACCATCACACAGTGGAAACATGTACTGTGGTCAGATGAATCAGTATTTCAGGTATTTTTTGGGAGGAATGGACGCCGTGTGCTCCGGACCAAAGAAGAAAAGGATCATCCAGACTGTTACCAGCAACAAGTCCAAAAGCCAGGGTCTGTCATGGTATGGGGTTGTGTCAGTGCCCTTGGCAAAGGTAACTTGCACTTCTGTGATGCACCATTAATGCTGAAAAGTACATAGAGATTTTGGAGCACAATATGCTGCCTTCAAGAAGACATCTTTTCCAGGGACGTCCATGCATATTTCAACAAGACAATGCAAAACCACATTCTGCACACATTACAAAGTCCTGGCTGCGGAGGAAGAGGGTACGGGTACTTGACTGGCCTGCCTGCAGTCCCGACCTGTCTCCAATAGAGAATGTGTGGCGCATTTTGAAGCGCAAAATGCGACAACGAAGACCCCGTACTGTTGCCCACCTTAAGACTTGTTTGCAGGAAGAATGGGACAAAATTACACCTGAAACACTTCATCACTTGGTGTCTTCAGTCCCTAAACGTCTTTTAAGTGTTGTGAAAAGGAATGGCAACATTACAAAGTGGTAAATGCTTTACTGTCCCAACTTTTTTTGGAATGTGTTGCAGGTCTGAATGACAGGAAAGGATGTATATTTACAAATGACATGAAGTTGACCAGACAAAACATGAAATATTTTGTGTTCATATTGTCTGCAATGAAATACAAGTCAAAGTAAATTTAGAAATCACTACTTTCTTTTTTTATTTGCGTTTTCCATACTGTCCCAACTTTTTCTGATTTGGGGTTGTAATATGCTTATTATTTATATTAAAATTAGCGTAGTATTTAGGGTTAAAATAGAGAAAATGTTTTTTAATTCCCGTGCAAAGAGGCAAATTAGAGGCGTTTGGTGGCCAGAAAAATAATATTCCTATGTAATGCCATGGTTTAACCACTAGATGCCCGTATGGCTGTTTAATAAATATAGCCTACATATATTTATACACATAGCTACTCTAGTTGCTGTAGTTTTACCGGTCATAATAGCGTATTTAGCCTATTTATTTATTTTTATGTTTTGCATTGTATATTTAGAAATTATCAAACACTCAATGTTTATAAGTTTTGCTTTTATTTTAAAATGTTGAATTTAAAAAGATTAATTACTCACATCCCAGTATTATAATATGACATTTATGCAAGAAGACAATATAAGTCAATGTTAAAAAAAGGCCAGCAAATATGGAATTTAACCCAATAAAAAATTTAAATAACGTTTAATAAAAAACACAAGGCAACCAGCTGCATTCAGGGGAAATCTTTCTTGGATTCCTTTAATGGGCAGTCTTCACTGAAACTCATTCAACTTCCTACAGGGAGAGAAAGATTGCAGAAAGACAATAGCATCTGGTTATGATCGCTATTAAGGTGTTTCGCACGTTATCTAAAACTGCAAATACAGCATAACTGCCTATTATCTAAAAATAAACATTAATTATAATGCGTTTCATAAAATACAACTACTGGCCAGATTTTTGAGAGGTAAACTAATGCGTTAAAATGCCAAAAACTGCTGTAATTTCCTCAACTTTCTCAAGTGTGCTTGAGAAACACTGAAATGAATGGGCTTCAATACTGGAACTATTGGTTGTTTGGAACTATTGGCTGCTCCATGAAACGCTTTACTTCTGCATTCAGTTCCTATGGAAACCTATGGGAGTGTCGCAACTCTGTTTATGTTTATGTTTCTCAACGGCTCTGATTCGAACCATTCGAACAGTTTCATTCAAAACAACACAAACAGCAGGGCAGGGCGCATATATTATAGGCACACCGTTTCTGCGTTTTGTTAGGATGTTAATCGTAATTTCACGTGTTCCTGTTCTTTTAATTACATAAATAAATGCTAATGCTGACAGGGCCGTAGCTGGGGTTTACGGGGCCCTGGTGCAGGTTGTACCAGTGGGCCCTGTTTGAAATTGTTTAATTTGTATGTTCGTTCTATATATTTATTTGTGCTATTTACACAATGTTTAAGTTTTTTCAAGTTTGTAGGTGTCCAGGTACAGAAACCGAATAATCAAATGTAAAATAGCACTGCATAGTCTACTGTAAAAATTAAATATACAGCCCAGATAGTAAGAAAGTTTGGGCCAAATGTGGCTGACAGCTGTCACATTTGGCCTAGTCTCGCGTAGCCAGACCTTCAGACTGACGGCTGAAGGTCTGGAATAGATGGCAGGTTTTATTGGTCAAGGCCTGCCCATGATGCCATTTGACCGACATGTCAAAAAACCAAACACAGTTCGTTTCGTTCAGCGTCACGTTTCGGTGCGTGAAAATGTCGCCACAATAACAGACCGGTGTGTAAAACTCTCAGACGTATTTTAAAGATTATATGCCGCAATCTTTAAATATTTCACATACTTTTGAAAATCCAGTGTGTAGTTGATCCTGATAAGCGTCTGTCGTCACATTTGTAAACACGACGGCTTTCTTCTTTCGTGAGGGGGTTTGGCGTCACGGCATTTTTGTTTCCAGGCGGAACTTTAAAGAACGCGACACACACGTCTCCTGGAAATCCTGTATAATTCAACCAATCCGACGACGACTTCGGCACTCCTGAAGTGTTTCCAGATAAGTGTTCCATATGCATCAGACGTTTAGCCAATGGTCCGTGGGCGTGACGTCTGAGGCTGAGACTACATTTGGCCTAGGTATGGCATGGCTGAGCACATATGGGCCAAACTTTCCCCATGTTTTGCCATAGCTTTAGAATTGGAGGAAATTTTCTTTTGGATGACAATATGTTTTGAGGTATATGGTCCAGATGACAGCACACAAATGAGAGCCATATATGGCTTGGCTATGGCACACCATTGAATGTGTTAACTTGGTTAACATTTGGCTTTTATTTGGAAAAACATATAAACTGCTATAGTCATGTGTGGCAGGTTAGTGGCAGTCCACATCTCAGCCCATTCAACAATGCTATTGGTTGCTTTGTGTCTTCCCTTATTCCTATTGGTGGAGTACTGAAATTTTGAAAATGTATCCATTATTTCCCACTCTTCCTCTTTCAACCGCCGTTAAAAAAGAAGAATATGATGAAAAAGCTCCCTATTTACAACAACAGCCTTTTCCCAGACACATATTATTCAGGTAAGTGCAGTTTTGGTGTTTTAAATGTTTTCTAGGGGTGTAATGGTACACTTATTCGTACAGAAAATTTTACCAAAAGAATACAGTGTAATTTTAACCACTGCATGTGCTGAACTTAATCCGTTTCAGTTCATATCCGTGAATAAATCCTCACTATACATTATTACGTTATACAACCGGTTATAACGCGAAATAAACACGCTCATATTCACGTAATATCTATCAGTTTTGCAACCGCAGAAAAATGCTTTTCTTCAACATTTTTCATATATGTTTGCGTGTTTTGTGGGGAATGTTCCTGTATCTGTATGATTAACATCTGTATGGCTGATAATCAGCATGTAATTACTGACTGTTCACAGAAATCAGTGTGAATGCAGTCTATATAAAAGGCCATTATAATGTGATTATTGACAATATGGGTCATCTGTATGATTAGCATCTGTATGAATGATCCTCAGCCTGTGATTACTGATATACAGGAGCATCTGTATGTCAGGAAATCAGAGTATGTACTTAAGTTAATTTTTTTTATTATTATTGTTTTTTTTTTCATCACTCAAAAATTATTCTTATTGTATTTTTCTAGTGCTCAAATAAAACTCTTATACAATGTCTAAGATTCTGTCTACTGTTTTATAATAGAAAAACTGCAGGGGCATGTATAAAGACTAAATAGTTTGTAGTAGAACCCTTCAATAATTTTGTAAATACTCTTCCTCAAACGGGGGGGGGGGGGGGGGGGGGGGGGGGGATGGCTGCAGAAATCTCATTTTTCATGGTATCTTCTTCAGATTTGAAATATAAACTCATGAGACATATGACTTTCAACCCATTACTTTTCTGGATTGCTTCAGGACTGATTTCATGTATTTTTATATGAAATAAAAAAAAAATTCAGTGTGGTACAATTTTTATCAAGGCACTTCAGTGTCTATAACTTTTTATATGTTTGAGCATTATCAACTCTGGATGATGGATAGTAAAGCCCAAAGGGTCTTCTTTCCAAAGACACCAAAATTGTGTGTGTGGCACACTGAAGTCAGGAACTGTTACCATTTTAATTTAGTTAGTCATTTTCAGCTGTGATTCCCAATATGGGGGGCACTGGTTAACAGGATAACTTTACCTCAGGCAAGTCATTCAGTGTCCACAGCTTGTTGTTAAAAAATTGCAATGTGCAAATTATATGTTTGCATACTTTTTTGTTGTTGTGTTGGTCATTGTATCTAAAATATTAGAATTTAATAAATTGGGCTCTGTTGTTAATTGCAGCCTTTAATATTTTAGGAATGTGCTCTAATAGGGCTCCCTGTTGTATAGGATTAGCTGAGAGATTTTTTATCCTCAAGAAAATTGTAATTATAATTGAGTTTATTTAAAGGCATAGACACAAATTGTTCAGTAAACCACCGTTTATATATATATATATATAAAAAAACAAAACAATTGTATGTTTTCTCCCCCTGCTGTACCAAAAATGTTTGAAACAGTGACTTCAAAACTGAGGTACATTACACCCCTAATGTTTTCATTAATATTATGTATATTATTATTATTATGTCTAAAAATAGCCTGTTATTAAAGTAGCTAAATTATTTTAATTTAGAAAATTTAAATTTAAAAAGGGACTTCACAGCAGCACTCATGTGTTGGGTGGTAGAAAATAATGTGTGCAGTGCTGATTTACAGTCATTTATGTGCTTGTCTTCAAATAATATCTAATGTATGATACTAATTATGATGTACTAATATTCTTTTTTCTCTTCTTTTTCCTGCCAGACTGTGAGTGAGAAAGACTGGTGAGACTTACTAAAAGTATACATTTTTGCACCTGACATTTACAAAATAGCACACTTCTGTTATGTTATGCTCTGTATTGTAATTCTGTTATTAAAATGCTATAAACATTTTTAAAAAAATGAGTGTGAATCCATTTTTGTGTTTAAGATGTGTTTAAGATTTATTGTGTATTTTAAATAAAAAAGATAGGTGTGGTGTAAATATGGTTGAATAATGAACCAACCTGTTGTTGAATGCATTCCAAAACCTGGAGACTTCCTGGAGTCTGGTTGTTGGAGACTTCAGGTGTGCGCGCGGAGCGCATAGAAACGCTCTATCACAGAGCGTGAGTACTGCATTGAGATGTCTTGGGCTTAAATGGCTTAAAATTACTTTTATGTTTAAACTGACAATACTTAAAACACGTGAGAATGAAAAACTTTCTTGAGGAAGCAGCACTGGCCTGATCGTTAAGAGTTTTGGGGGGCTGAAACCCACCTAAAAATGGTTTAGAACCTGAAACATAAAAATATAACCAGTTTACCTGATTCAATGCGATGGCTGAGCCTGTGTCTGAGATAACAACATGCCAATCCGTGGTTGGATTTCTGACAGGACTAACTGTAAATCATCTTACACTTTCAAAAAGCCTGACTGATACTCCAGCCAACTCTAACTGTCGACTAACAGCGGGAGTCAGATTGCCCCCTAGTGGATGGCTAAAGATTTGCTAGCTCGTATTCATAAATCCTCAAGGGAATGTTATTAAAATCTGGAAAACGGTTGAACGTCGGATAGGTGGACCCTTCAAATTCTGTAACAGTACACCTTTATGGCACAATTTTAATTTTGTATGCGGAAATCGTCCATTTGTCCAACCCACTTGGTCTTCTTTGGGTGTAAACACGTGCGGTGATATATATGATAACCAGTGTCTCTGTTCATTTCAGACATTAAGAACCAAATTTTGTCTACCAGCATCTGCATATTTTGTCTTTCTTCAATTACGTTCTGCTCTCAAAGCGTATGGTGTTCCTTGGTCTTCTTCCATTTCCTCTCATCCTATGTGGGACTGGATTGCACCATCTGCTGGTCGGCCATCTGTTTCCTTAATATATAATAAAATTATTGATTGCATTACAAAACCTCTTTCTATTAAAACTATTTGGAATAGGGAATTATCTGACCTTAATTTATCTGTCGACTGGGAGAGAATGTGGTCTAATCTCAGTTTAACATCTAAAAATCTGGCTCATCGTCTTATTCACTTCAAAGTCATTCATAGAGCATACATAACTCCTTACAAAAGATTTAAAATGAAACTACAGTCAAATTTGAACTGCCATATATGTAACACTACATCATCAGGCACTTTTCTGCATATGTTTTGGGAATGTCCTGTCGTGCAAATCGGCCTTAAAATCTGGTTATAGATTTTAAGAAAAAAAATACAAAAAATGTATGCTACTATTTAAAATATTTAATTGGGCCAATAACATGGTTTGGTAGACTTCTTTTTTCCCAATTGGCTCAACATATTATTTCTCATTGAGCCAATGTTAACAGACTGTTGCCACAATTGATCAAATTCAGTTAGCAGAAATTCATGGGCTAATGGAAGAATTTAGGTGTAATCAGTCACTAGAAAATTTTGAGTTGGGGATGTCTGACATTTTTTACAGTGTAGAAGATATCTTGGAAGAAACTCTTGTTGCCGAGTATGGCTTCAGAAGACTGGGAATACACTGCACATGGGAAATACTTACATAAGACACAAGACCGTGAGTAATTTTTTGTTCACAATTTTGTTCACAGATTCATAATTCCAGGTGTTTGTTAGCACATCTTATGACGTTTATTATTGAGTCCACATACATCTGTCAGGTCTGTCTTCAGATACTGACTGATGTGTTGTGTTGTTATGTCATTGTATTAGATATTAGATGCACAAAAATAATGTATGAGCTTTTCCACGAACTAACTTGAAGAAAATCTAGTTCTTAAAGTTCTTGTACTATTTAACTATTTTGAGTTTTAAGACAGGGTAAAGAGAAGGAAGAGGGGAAGGATGGGGAAACAGACATTCATGTTGATATGTGTTATTGTTTACTGTGAGTTCATAGTTTCTGAAGTAAATTCAGCCTCACAGCAAGTATTTTTGAACTTTTTGTATATATATATATCAGAGGTTGTTTTAGACTTTAACATTGTCCGTCATTGTGACGGACAGGGTCATAAAAATTCCGTCATAATCCATTACTACCCATCATTTTAATTGTCATATTTTAATTAAAACAACACATTTAATTGCTTTTTTTTTTTTTACACATTTTTATTTTTAATAATGAACGTAGAGGACGAGCATACAGGCTTATGCGTTTATTTATTTTTGAAGAGAACAGATGAACAGAGACTGTGCATCACTTTTCATGTTCAACACACACAGCAGTGACAGCGGAGGCCACTAAAAACAACAACATATGCTAGGGCTGGGTGAAAAAAAACACGATTTCTTTATTTTAATAGATTATCTTTTTTATCTATTCTTAAATCCCAATCGATACTGTTTTCATTTGATGAATGCACAGTATATAGTGCGCCCACATCAGTGATTGCGCCTCCCATAAATCGCACTAGGCTAAGCTTTGTGCTTTGTTACTTTTGATATGAAACAATGTCTCAGATTTCTGTCCATTTTATTATGAAATTCAAGCAATAAATACCGTTTTGGCGCTCTTTAATATGGCGTGATAGATCGCTGTAGACACCTCAAATCAAGCGGCAATGAACTGATCATCTCTTTAGCTTTACTAGTGTGTGTGTGTACTCGCCTGTGCGCGAGATCCCGCGCTCTGCTGCCACACTGAGCGCACTCGCCACCAACTGGACAGGGATGGAAATTACAGTTACAAATTACAATAGATCACCCTCAGTGTAATCTGTCAAAGTGACGGACAGCCTTCAGATTTTTCCGTTAACGCGACCTCTGATATATACACACACACACACACACACACACACACACATATATATATATATATATATATATGAATCATGTATAAACATAAAACTTATTATAAAAATGCACTGATAACATGTGTTATTGATTAAACTGTAGTAAATTGTTAAAAACTATCAGTAGGCTATAAGAGACACTAAATTGATAGACATAGCCGATAACAAAAATAAAAGAATCTAATTACGAGTTTACTTACTAGCCTTTACTTTTTCTCAAAGCTTAATTTTGGCACATTTTAGCAATATTTTACTCTAAATGTGTGCCTTTAAAAAGTTGTTTTAAACACATAACTTTTTGTATTCATATATAATTTTTTCTTTAAT
This sequence comes from Schizothorax lantsangensis, assembly GCA_027422415.1. Classification (NCBI taxonomy): domain Eukaryota; kingdom Metazoa; phylum Chordata; class Actinopteri; order Cypriniformes; family Cyprinidae; genus Schizothorax; species Schizothorax lantsangensis. The sequence continues at coordinate 10,799,632 of CM049840.1, forward strand.
ATTTTTACACTCTAACTGAACAAACTCATTGTGCACTGCTGTTTAGACAGTCGAGTCATGATTTTATTTTCAACATTTTTATTCTGGACAATTTTATTCTGGCAGTTTTTTCAATGCATATGGTAGATCAAACCATGGTTTAATACATTTCAATAAAACCTCTTCAGTCAGGAAGTTAAACTTAATTTGAGAATTCGCATCGAACACATGAAATTACGCGCCCTGCTGTTTGTAATATCATCAATAATTACTGTTTTTGCATTATTGCAAGGGGTAGGTTTAGGGTTGGGGTAGATGTAGACGTAAATAAAACACAATCTAATAGGTAGAAAAAAAAATGTATTGTTAGTTTCCGGCTGCTGCTGTATCCCCTCTAGCCACAACGGCTGTTTGTAGTTGTTTTGAAAGAAACCGTTCGAAAGTTCCAGTTGGCGGAAATCCAACCCTGTAACAGGTTAGCATTAGTCTTTTCTACACCACTTCCGCATTCTTCTCACTTTATTAGCCAGGTTATCATACAGGCGAGAGATTTGGAAACAACTCTTTCTGTTTGACTACTCCTCGTGTCAAGTACAGAAATATACAAATTCTTCCAGATAGCTCGGCAAGAGTCAAATATGCATATTGCGTAACATTTGGCCTATATGTCATTCCTGGTATAGAGTAAAATTTTGGCTTCATTTTTTGGGGGAAAAGGGTACATGATTTTCATGTTTTTAGCATTCTACCAAAATAGTGACATGCTTAACTATTAGGAATAGCCTTTATTGATCAAGCTCAGGGAATAATAATTATGGGTAGATTGTTCAGACACTGGCTGTGACAGTATTCCACCCTGTTAGTGACATACATAGTTATCACAAAATGTTAATAATGTAAATGTTAAACAATAATTTTCTTGGATAGTATATGTCCCTTATGCCATAATCGTATTTTTGAAAAGAGGGAACGGAGACGTCACGTCGGTGACTGACGAATTGGGGATCTCGGTAGAGAGACCAATCTACTTTTGAGTGTAGACTTAACGAACCAATGCACATTGGCATGCGATGATTGCATCCAGCTGCCGCGCGAGTATAAATAGTAGGGGTGGGAATCTTTTGGAATCTCTCGATTCGATTCGTATCGATTCTTGGGGTCACGATTCGATTAAAAATCGATTCACGATTGTTTCGATTCACGATTCAAAATCGATTCTCGATTCAAAAACGATTCTCCAATTTGAATCAAATTTCGACTTGATATATATTATTTATTTATATTTTATTCCAGTTTGTGGTTTAGTGTTACTTTTTTTGTTCCTATTTGACTGTGATGGACAGTCCTAAAGAAAGAAAAATACCACTGCATCAAAAACCTGAAATTTATTTTGTTTCCTTTTCTTGCACATTAAACAACTTAGTATTAAAAAAAAAAGACAAAATATTTTTACAAAAATAAGGTGGTGAATGCACAAATTAAATTAAATAAAGTTGCTAAATGTATATACAATGTGCAACAGTAACAATAACTTGTTATTGTAAATACATTAACAAAAAAAACACCTGCTGGATTCAGATTTAAAGTGCTTTTAGAACAAACAGCATTAACAAATATCAGAACATTCACAAATCTAAATACATTAACAAATGCATTCAAAACTGGATTTAGATTTAAAGTAGCAGCTTCACTTTAAAATGCATCTTGACCTCTGAACTTAGTAACTTACTTTTCTCTAATAACTGGAAGAACTAAGTTATTTTGCAGAAAAATAAGCTGGTCTACATGTTCCGCAGAAAGTGTGCTTCTCTGTGCAGTTACTATTCCTATTCCTATTCTACTTTTCCAAATGCTTGCCCTCGCGGAAAATGGGGCTGGATGTATTATTTGTCTTTCCTCTTCCATGGCTCGCGCATCCTATTGTCCTCTGCAATCTGTGCGCACTCTAATCTGTCGGGTGGCGCACAAACTCTTGCGGTTGGCTTCCATCTTTTTAGTACGACCACAGCACGTTATTTTTTTTAAATAACGTTTAAAAAAATATCGATTTTTAAAACTTTTGAATCGATTCGAATCGTAAGAACATTGAATCGCGATCATACTGTCGATTTTTTCTCATAGAATAGGCAGCAGGGGCAACGCATTAATCTCAGGTTTTCGCTGAGGAGCCGAGCCGGTAACTCAGCGGTGGGTACAGCAGCTGGGCGATGATTAGACATGGCAGTCTCCGTAGCCTACTCCTTCAGGAACGAGGGTTACATACGTAACCGAGATAATTTAAAAATATTTCGGGGTTTTTATCATTTCATGGGTTATATTTCTTATGGAAGTTGATTACTTTGCACTGAGGACATGATCAAAATGTAATGCATTTATCAATAAATGTCTATTATTTCCATTTAAGTGATAAAGAATACCTAAATATATTATTTTAGCCATTTCTTATAAATATGTGACTCATTTTAGAGAAAATATGAGTAAAAATCATAGAGACAGAAAAGTCACTGTATAACAGGAATGACCCACATAACATTTGGTCTATTCACTTGGTACAAGTGTGAGACATTGCTTTATAATAATGTATTTAAAACAGAACTGTATCTGTTGCATTGTATTAATCTGCATGCTGTTGTAAAGTCGCTAAAATGATTTCATGTCGCACTGTAGATCGCACTATAGAGTCAGCGGCCAAATGGACCCGTTAGACTTTCTAATGAATGAAGAGTTGCTGTTTTTCTTCCACCGGAAAAAGACAGAGATATCGTGCATAGATCAACCACACAGACTCCTCACTCAGCTGCGCGACCACGATCTGCTGCCAGAGAAACTTTTTGAGGTAGAAGCTTGCATTTATTTGATCAAAAAGTAAAAACAATAATGAAATGTTATTACATATATAGGCCTATTATTACATAAGTATTACATAAATATTATTACAATTTAAAAAGTATATTTAAAAAAAATGCAATTTATTTTGTAATGGTAAAGCTGAATTTTCAGCATCATTACTCCAGTCTTCAGTAAGGCTGGGTAAAAAAAAACAGATTGATTTCTCGATTTTAATCGATTCTCATTTATATGAAACAATATGGATTCTTAAATCTCAGGAATCTTTTCAGTTAATGAACGGAACACTGTAGTGCACCTCCCATCCAATAAATCACAATATGCTTTGCATTTTTTACTTTTTATATGAAAAAAAGTCTCAAATGTTGTCTTTTATTACAGTATTCAAACAATAAATCCTGTTTTGGCGTGGTTTAATGTGGAGTGTCAGATCGCTACAGAGAACGGCAGCACAAAGCGTACATGAACTGATCATCTTTTCTGCTTTTAATACAAGTTTTAGCATGAAATAAGCATGAATAAACATACAAAGCTATGTTAAAAGAAAGAGTAAAACTTACCCAAATCTTTATCCTGTCTCGTGTAATAGCTCAATCAGTGTTTCAACTGCGCAAAGACATAATAGCTCGCAAACAATATGTCACATAACATCACATTTTCCTCAGAAAAATACATAGGCCTATTCGGTGACCATAAACTCAGCTAGAAAAATGAACTCTAGAGAGGAGCATTTTGCTAAATATATGCACCATATAACATAGGCTATTCATTATAATTTTTACTGTTCTTCAATGTTTAATTTATGTTTGAATAAATTCATCAAGTTTGTATGACAGCCACCATTTAAATGTTTATATTTCAAAAAACTAATTGGAGTAGAAACATAATTATGTAATTATAACTGTTATTATAAAAACGTCACTGAGTGTAATTTAAGCATTTGTCCAACATAATTGATATTGAGTCGAATTGGAAATTGAATTGAATCAAAACGCAAGCTTCAGAATCAGAATTGAAGCGAATCGTGAAATTGTGTCAAAACCCAGCCCTAGTCTTCAGTGTTACATGATCCTTCAGAAATCATTCTAATATGCTGATTTGCTTCTCAGGAAACATTTATTTTTATTATCAATGTTGAAAACAGTTGTGCTGCTTAATATTTTTGTGGAAACAGTGATACCATTTTTTCAGGTTTTTGGATAAATAGAAAGTAAAAAAAAAAGAGCATTTATTTGAAACAGATTTTTTTGTAACTATAAATTACAGTGTTAATTTCTTTCAAAAAATCTTACTGATCTTACTATCATGGTATTACCATCAGATACCATCACTTTACCATGGTACCTCCACTATACTTTTTAGAAATGTAGTGTGTCAAAGTGTGTCAGTTCATTGTTTTGCATGTTTAGCCATAAGACGTCTGATCATAGTTGCATCTTCCTTTATGTCCTTCTCTCTGTTTTTGTCAGAATGTGAAAAAGATGCGTTCTCGTGAGCAGAAGGAGAAGGGCGTCTATGAGGTTCTGGACTGGGTGGAGAAAAATAGATGTCAGGACATACATCAGTTCTGGCGCTGTGTGTTTGAAGATCATATCCTGCAGCTGTACCCAACGCTACGCATCCTCAGAAACAGTCTGCTGGATGGTTAGTGGTTTCAGTTATTATCAGCGTTATGTTTTGTTATCTAGAGGCTCACACTGTGTTTCTAAGCTACGATAGATCAAGAATGTGTTCATATATATACTGTATATTTTTATTCATTTCTTTGTCCCAGGCACTTTCAAACTCTATGAGAAACCTCTGGATGTTGAGACACTGACAGAGGAGGAGAGTGAAGGAAAAGCAGAGAAAGGGAAGGAGAGGAACTACAAAAGAAAGAGAAGTAAAGATGATAGCATTAGTGAGGATAGTGACCTTTTCTCTGCTTTCACACCCAGTCAGAAGAAACCAGCCAAAAACCCCTCATTGTGTGAGTCCCTGAACTACAGCAGTTTTACATTTACATTTAATCATTTAGCAGACGCTTTTATCCAAAGCGACGTACAAATGAGGAGAACAATAGAAGCAATCAGACCATCGAGAGAGCAACAGTATACAAGTGCCATGACAAGTCTCAGTTAGTCTAGCACAGTACACGTAGCTAGGATTTTTTTTAAATTTATTTTTTATAATAGAATAGGTAAGTTTTAGTATTAGTTGGTCAGGTGCTGACGAAAAAGATGTGTCTTTAAATGTTTTTTGAAAATGGCTAAAGACTCAGCTGTTCGAATTGAGATCGGGAGGTCATTCCTGAAGTTTTCTTCAGGATTATACTTAAATAACTGTCTGAATGCAGTAATGTGTTTGATTCCTCAAGACTCAGAAACAAGCTCTGGTTCGATGGAGGAAAGTGATGCTGAAGATTTCCAGGAGCAGGGAGGGAGAGAAGGAGGAACAGAGTTTAGAGGGAGAGTTGAGGAAGAGGAGGAGGAAGAAGAAGACATGGCAGATCTGTCTGTTTTCCAGGCTCCCTCTTTACCAGTCACCTGTGTCTCACTTACTGGGACTCTGTACAAATACAGGTTTGCTTCAGGTATGTTATTGCACAGATTTGTGTGCAGAACTTTGTTTTGTCTGTGTTGAAGGTTTGAGTGGAAGTGTTTAAGTGTATGTTGTGTTGCAGGGAGTCGTGGGAAGTGTATACGTACAGAGGAAAGATGGTTCACTCCGGAGGAATTTGTAAAGCAGGAACCAACTCTCACTGATGGACACTGGAAGAAAGATATACTGTGCCATGAAAAAACGCTCAACTTTTTAGTCAAGGTAACAAATGGGAGAGTGCCTACAAAAAGCATGAGTATTTATTTATTTATTTATTGTTTGTTTGTTTGTAATTTCTAGAAAGAAATCCTGCGCATCCATTCTCTTCTGTGTGAATGTGTGAAATGCAGTATTCAGGAGGAAGACGTGGTGAGAAACATCTCTATCTGACATTGTTACGTGCTTGATGTTAAAAAGGGATGATACCGTAACATTTATGTGAGACAACTGTTACTGGTTGTGGTGCAGATCATAAAGGATACCGAGAAGTAGTATTTCTATTTCAAAAAGTCTTTACTGGTCGCGTTGAGGAAAAATACAAATAGTTACAAAAACGAGAAAATATGGAATTCAACACAACAAAAGAAACAGGAGTGTCACCCAAATTAAAGAAATAAACAAGACAAAACAATCCTTATACTAACCTATAAACTGACCAACAAAAAGAAATATGAAAATAAAACCGAAATCTTCAGCGTATACGACGCCCGAACTAAACTCCTATAATCTACAAACAAAAGTACAAGGGCGGCGTAACACTCAAATCTAATCTAACAAAGTATAAACTAACCTGATCAGAAAATGAGTAATATTAGAACATCGATTAACTAAGTATTTAAATCGTCACCAAGAGCCGTATCTGACTAACTAACTCGATGCACCAACATGCATTCTTAACTTTGAACTTGACATAGTAAGACTAAAACTCCGATATGGGCATCAGCGTTAACTTCAATGAAGAATTCGATACAAGTCAATAGCCAAAGAACAAATCTATAAATAGATCAAATCACACAACACAAAGCATGACTTCATAAGACGAGATACATTAAGCATCGGGAGACAATTGGTGTCGAACACAAACTGCTGACCGCGTTGGAGCACAAGGTACGCTGGCATGGCGCACACACACACACAATCAACTCGAGTCCTCAAATACAGCTGGCACGTCAGCAGATTGGCAGAACATCATGACGTCAGAATGATGATTGGCAGTCGAGTCAGCCAATAAACACTGACCTAGAAGTGGAGCAAAAAGGAACACAGAAAGACAGGAGAGCAAGAAACAAAACAATATACGCAAAACACACACGGAACGTAACACTCCCCCCTTAAGACAAAACTATATGGATTTAAGAAACATATAGTTTTAACAATTCTTACTCCAATCTTCTTTTTCTAAGCTCTTGACAAAGCGTCAGCCATTACGTTTTCTGAACCTTTCTTGTGTTCGATCATCAGATGGTAACCTTGGACAACCAGAGACCAGCGCATCAGCCGCTGATTCTGGTTATACATTCGAGACAGGAATACTAAAGGGTTGTGATCAGTAAATACCATTATTGGCAAATTGCTTGAACTCAAATATACATCAAAATACTGCAATGCCAACAGTAAGGCTAAAGTTTCCTTCTCAATAGTAGAGTAATTCAACTGACTTTTGTTGAACTTACGTGAGAAGTAACATACAGGATGATCAGTAGATGTCAATAAGCACTGCGCTAATCTCCAACTTGATTTTTCATATAATGCCTGGCATTCTGACAAACCAAAAAACGCATGTGAAGGATTGATGAGTGACGTCAATGGACTATGGTAGAGAAGTTCTTAGGTAATGCCATCCCTAAGAATCTGCGCAGTTCAAGTAGTAATAGTTACTTTACAGACAGCAGTCATCATCATTTATGATGTGTACATTAACGTATAAATAATCATTAAATAATTTTCATATAAAGTCGTGAAAATCACTAAACATTTTATATATCTTTTTTTTTTGCTTATTTTTATACTGTCTTTAATTTTTATTTGACATTTTCTACTTAAAGAAAACAGCCTATTTTAGCCTACTTACTTATTTTTTTTTTTTGCATTGTGACATTAGTTTTATGACAGTTAACCAAATTATTGGCAATTTCATTACCATATGCACAAAAGCAACTCCTATTCATTATATTAATGTGGGAAAAAACTGAATTTATAATCATAATCAGTTGGCATTCATGTAAGTATTAACAGATCATTATAATGGTTGTAGCATTTTATTCTGATTGAAAGAAATGCAGTAATGCAGTAAAAAAACAAAACAAAACAAAAAAACACATTACAGTGATAATAATCTAAAGCCTATTGAGAATATTAGGAATTACAGTACTGAGAATTCGGGAAGAAATGTGCTTAAAATAATTGTTCGAAGGGAGAGTTCACTCAAAAATTCTGTCAGCATTTACTCATGCTCCACTTGTGCTGAACCTGTATTGATGAGTTTCTTTCTTCTGTTTTCTTCTGTTTCATTTATGGTTATGAAAATAATGTCAAAATTAGTGCTGTCAAACGATTAATCGCATCCAAAATAAAAGTTTTTGTTTACATAATATGTGTGTGTACTGTGTATATTTATTATGTATATATAAATACACACACATGCATGTATATATTTAAGAAAAATATGTTACGCTTATATATTAAATATATTTGTATATGATATCAATTATATGAATATAAATATATACAGGTAAATATTTTCAAAATATGTGCTGTATGTGTGTGTATTTATATATACATAATAAATATACACAATACACACACATATATTATGTAAACAAAAACATTTATTTTGGATGCGATTAATCGTTTGACAGCACTAGTCAAAATAAAAAAAAATAAGAATAATAATCTTGGATTAGCTTAATTTTCTTGATACAATTGATTTTTTTTTTCATTTGCTGTGAAATATACGACTTAGACATGTTGTGGTTAGATTCCTATATGGGTCATTCCATGTAATCGGTGCCTTTTCCACTTGGAAAAAAATTGAAAAATATTATTTTTTTTAAACATCCATGAAATGAAGACACCTTAAAATGACAAGAAATTGTATTGTGCCATCTCAGGATATGTAATTTATTATTTTATGTCTATTTTTCTACCTCATGTTTTGGTATTTTTGTCAACCCTGTTACCAACACAAGCGTTACTAAATACTAGGGCTGCCCCCTAATTCACGAGTTCGTGAGCCCATATAATCTTAGCATTAGTGGTAAACGGATTTGGCTTGATGTCTGCATTGGAGGGCTCAGAGAGACTATTCTGCTCGAGCTCCGATAGCCCCCCTATAGACAGAAGGATTTTTTTTTTTATTATTTATATAGCACAATTAAAACAACGTAGCATTGACCAATGTGATGTACAATCTCTAAATAAAAAGCACAATAATAACTTACAGACAAACAATGACCGACAACAATAAATGTTATAAAAAAGGCTCTATCTAATCAGTCTGCAGAACCAAATGCTAATTCAAGTAAATGCACTTTCAGTTTTCGTTTAAAATAACCTAATGACGGAGCCAGTCTGAGATGTAGAGGTAGCTTATTCCAGCGCTTCAGAGCTGCTACTTCAAATGCCCGGTCACCACTCAATTTCAGTCTCGTTCTTGGAATGTCAAGGATCATTTGATTTGCTGATCTGAGAGACCTGGGTGGTTTGTATATATGAAGGAGATCCATTAGATAAGATGGGGCCGGATTATGCAATGCTTTATATACAACAATCAATAATTTAAAATCAATTCTGTACTGCACTGGCAACCACTGAAGTGACACTAAAATCGGTGTTACATGCTGTTTTCTATTTTTTAGCAGCTGCATTTTGCACCAATTGAAGACGATTTAACAATACTTGGCTAATACCCACATACAGTGAGTTACAATAATCCAGTTTTACAGAGATAAAAGCATGAATAATCCTTTCAAAATCACTGGAGGACAGAAACGGTTTAACCTTTGCTATTGATCTTAAATGGAAGAAACCATATTTGACCACAGAGTTGATATTTTTGTCAAATTTCAAAGAACTATCAAATTTGACACCAAGGTTCTTCACCACAGATTTACAGAAGGGAGCTAAATTGCCCAAGTCAAAAGAGTTTTGGGTGTCAGGAGCCCTGAACCAGATTATTTCAGTTTTACTTTCATTCAAATTCAGATAATTTTGTGACATCCAAGATTTAACTTCGTGTAAACAACTCAGTAGTGACTTAAAAATCTTTTATCCTGTTTCAGCAAAGGTAGATACACTTGAGTGCCATCTGCGTAACAATGAAAAGATACTCCATGCTTATGAAATATAGAACCTAAGGGTAACATATATAATGAAAACAGGATTGGGCCGAGGATGGATCCTTGTGGAACCCCACTGGACAATGGGGCCGTTTTAGAGTAATGTTGACCAAAATGGACTGAAAACTTTCTATTAAAACGAAAGGATTTAAACCACTCAAGTGCCATACCCCGGATACCCACTATCTTTTCTAGATGAGAGACAAGAATATTGTGATCAATGGTATCAAATGCTGCACTGAGATCTAATAAAACTAAAACCATTGAGCTGCCTGAATCAATCTAAATAAAAATAGCATTTAAAACTTTCAACAAGGCAGTTTCTGCACTATGCCTTGCTTTAAACCCTGACTGAAATTTCTCAAAGATCTCATTTTGAACTAGAAAGGTCTGCAATTGGTTTAATGCGACTTTTTCTAGAATTAAATGAAATAAATATGCATAAATGAGGAGATGGGTAGGTGGACGGATGCCGAAAGGACTAACAACGGAAGTTAAGAGGATATTTTTATACTCGGATATTAATTGTAAGATTAGTTGGGCGTACTCCTCCAGAAATCGCGTTAATAACTTCACTAGTTGACTAAGCGTTAGTCGACCAAAATTTTATTAGTTGCTTTGTCGCAGAGAAAAATAAAAAATAAATGTAAAAACAATCCACAGTCGAAGTCATGCAGTCCGTGACGGACAGATCATTAGGGCATCCAAACGCTCGCCTATCATTCATCGACCTCAAATATGGCTTATCATCTGAAATATGTAAGTATTAGCAACTTTACATGGCCACTCAATCTAATGTTATAGAGAAATGTGCGCTACTTAGTGTCTGTGCGGAGTGGAAGCTGAACAGTAGCTCACTGCTGGACAGATGGAGGCGCCAGAGCGCTGACTTACTCCTAAAATACTCCGTAATTTTTGGTCATACAGATAAGAGTAATACATCTTTCAAATCTGTAAAGACTCTACGTTTATTTGTGTGTACTCACAATAAAAACAAATCGCGCTTTTGTAAAATAATGAAAGCAAACAGGATGCGCTTTCTACCGTCTCGGTCTGTGAACTTGAGCGCGAAACTACATGTAGATATCTTTGCCTTACAGACATTAGAAATATATCTATAGAGAGTGAAATGTCTACTTTCAAATGAACCAATTGAAATGGAAAACAAATATTCTCAGATTATGTAATGAAACATACAAAACATATGAAACATACAGGTGCATCCACTACTGCAGAGATGACGAGTCAGTGTCGCCGACTTCATCTCTTAAACGGAAAACAAAGAAAGCACTAGTTTACCAAATTATTAAAATGTTAATGCAGTCTCCTTACTGTTTTTCCCTGACACATTCATAATCATTACTTCTGCAGGTGCACTGTGGCAAAATTTATGCGTGTGCTTGAGCGCTTATTAGGCTATGTAGGCAATTAAAGGCTCAAAGGCTTTAATGATTTAAATGATTTAAATGTTTATTAATAAACATGCGATTAGTCGACGGTAACACTTTATTTTGATAGTCCACTTTAGACATTCAACAAACGTTAAGTAACTTTGCAACTACATGTCAACTAGCAGTCATTAGAGAATTAGTAGATTGTCTGCTTAATGTCTTTTAACACTTTATTTTGATGGATCCACAACAAACAACAAACTGACTATAAGAATTTTTGCAAGTATATGTCAACTTATTCTACTAACCTAAAACCTAATCTAACAGTCTACTCTGAGTTAGTAGACATGTAGTAGCAAATTAATGAGAATTAACTGACATGTAGTTACTTATAGTTAGTAGAGTATCTAAAGTGGACTATCAAAATAACGTGTAACCTAGTCGACTAATGCTTAAAATGAACGACTACTAATAAACCAGAAAAATCCTTAGTCGAGGGCAGCCCTACTAGATACTATAGTTTAATTAGAACTATGTGATAGTTTTCACATATATGAGCAGCATTTTAGTCCCTCTTTTCACTGAAATTGTTTCAAGTTTTGGATTTTTTAATATTTGTCATTCAGATTACCAACTTCCTAATTTTGGAGGATGACCACAAGTCAATTAAGAAATATATATATATTTTTACAAAAGAGACATTAAAAAAGGGCTTTGTCCAAAATAAAATATAGTTAAAGTTAGAATGGAAAAACCTGGAAGGCTGTATCAAATATACTTTTTACAGTTTTTATTAAATTAACAGCATTGACACTGCATGATGGCCCCCCTCAGTCAAGCCACATAAATGATCAAAAGTAGAGCATTATAGAAGTGAGAGAGAAACATGCTTGTGTTTTAAGTGTAGGGAATCCTGTCTATCCTACTTAAACCCTTTCAAACGTATTGACAGCGCAGAGTTGTTTGGAACTATTGAGAGCTCCATGAACCATGCGGCGGCGAGATCAAAGCGTGTTGCAACTAAGTTTCTCAACGGCTCTGGTTCAAATGACCCGGTTGGCGGAACTCCAGCCCTGTAACAGATGGCCAGTCCGCCCCTGGTAGGGATCCTGGTTGAGAGATGATGTAACCTCCTAGAAGCCTCCTGTCACTTTAATGTACATTATTTTTGATGAGGGTAACGGGGCTGACATGAAATCAGGGGAATGGTTAAAAAAATCTGTAAAATTATTTCAATTTTATAGAAAAAAAATGCATACTTGTGCCAAAAACATTGCTTAACAATGAGACTATATTTAAAACAATATGCAAATGTGATTTTTTTTATATCATTTTGCCTTCATTTTACAAATTAAAAATCCTGCTGAAAAATTAAAAATTATAGTGAGTGAAAGGCCAAAAACCACCCTTATCAGCATAAATGCTATTTAAATGATTTAAAATAATATTTAATTGACTTTTTTGATGTGATATTGATGAAAGAATACATAGTATCGTTATGTTTTTAAATTGCAAATTTATTCGTTGTTATATTAAATCTATGTTTGATTATTTCTTAGGGACTCAAAAGGCACCAGTTTCGTGGAATGACACATCAAAACAAGTTTGTAAGATAGAAGAGCCAAATGCATTTGAGCTTATTTCTGTGATGATGATAATGTTGTGTCATGTCGTCCTCTGACTAGATGGCCCAGAACAATGATGACGAGTGTTATGTGTGTCGCTCTGAGGGAGATCTCGTGTGTTGTGACGAGTGTCCACGAGCTTTTCATTCACACTGTCACCTACCAGCTGTACATGGAGACTCACCTGGGTGAGAGAGACAAACATAAAGAAAACCATTAAATCAGCAAGTACTGTATGTATGATGGACATTCATTCTGTATATGTGTGTGTTTGCTTGTAGAGAATGGATTTGTTCCTTTTGCGTGTTAAGAAACAGTCAACAATGGCGTGACTCCAGTAACATGTCTGAACAAGCAGCTTTCAATGCCCCAGTTTATCAATACATATTGGTAAACACACACACTCACACACACACACAAATTCAGCATAGGCTGCTCAGCAGGTTTAGAAACAGAACAATTATAGGCCTAATTGTGGATATGTGTGTTGTTTGTCATCTTTAGAACTGCCACTGCCTCCTGTTATGTGTGTACAGAGAGGACATCCAGAAACTGTTTATTAAGGATCCACGCAAAACGGTGAGATCGTCTCCTTATTTCTTCTAGTTGTCTTTTATATTTGCTATTCTTTTCATGCCTTAGTTTAATTTAAAATAGTTAATAAATAGAATTAAAGTGATGAAAGATATGAAAATAATATGAATAAATAAAACCAGAAATAAAATGACTTCCAGGTGCGCAGATACTCTGAGTTCATAACTCAGCCGATGTGGCTGGACAGAATAAAGCAGAAGTTGGAAAGTGGAGAGTATCAGACAGTAGGAGCGTTCGTCTCTGACTTTCAGCTCATTTTCAGCAACTGCAGGACGTTCAATAGGGTAAGATTCACTGTCGCCAAAAAATCAAGAGCTTGTTAAAATGAAGTTGATTTGCAATCTTATATGTGAAAACATATCTTGGACATTATTGATGATTATTGTTGAGATGATTAACTTTACAAGAGGACATTTGATTTTTGACAGATTTGTTTGTATTTTGTTCTCTTGTTTTTTAAAGGACAATGAGTTTGGCCGAAAAGGTACAAGGCTGAAGCAATTTTTTTATGAAGAGTTCCAGAAAATCTTCAGTCTCAGTATCAAATAACAGCTTTTACTAGTCTTTAAAGCATACAATTGAGATCTGTGTTTTAAATGTCATCATTGTAACCATAATCACATCTTTGACTCCTGGTCTTTGTTCATCATACCTGGTCCTTGGGTTTTAACTGTAAATTCCCCAACAGTATGTATGTATGTACAGTATCTCACAAAAGTGAGTACACCCCTCACATTTCGGCAACCATTTTAGTATATCTTTTCAAGGGACAATACTATAGAAATGAAACTTGGATATATTTTAGAGTAGTCAATGTGCAACTTGTATATCAGTAAAAATTTACTGTCCTCTGAAAATAACTCAACATACAGCCATTATTGTCAAAAAAGCTGGCAACAAAACTGAGTACACCCTAAGTGATAACAGCTATACATCGTTTAACCACGCAAAGCCACATGTCCTATTCATCATGTTCATGTTTTTGTCTGCTTGACAGGACCATACAAATGTGTGTATCTTGTTTTAGAGCAGGTAAAATTTTGTGCTTTGAGTACAATTCTCTCATACTGACCACTGGATGTTCAACATGGCACCGCATGGCAAAGAACTCTCTGAGGATTTGAGAATTAGAATTGTCGCTCTCCACAAAGATGGCCGAGGCTATAAGAAGTTCGGTAACAGCCTGGAACTGAGTTACAGTACAGTGGCCAGGGTCATACAGAGGTTTTCCAAGACTGGTTTCACTCGGAACAGGCCTCGCAAGGGTCGATCAAAGAAGTTGAGTCCTCGTGCTGTGCGTCAGGTGTAGAAGCTGGTTTAAAAAAACAGACGCATGAGTGCTGCCAGCATTGCTTTAGAGGTTGCAGAAGTGGAAGGTCAGCTTGTCAGTGCTCAGACCATACGCCACACACTGCAACAAGTCTGTTTGCATGGCCGTCGTCCCAGAAGGAAGCCTCTTCTGAAGCTTGACAAAAAGCCTGCAAACAGTTTGCTGAAGACAACCTGGCCAAGAACATGAATTACTGGAACCATGTCCTGTGGTCTGATGACCAGCATGTGTGGTGACGCCCTGGTGAGGAGTACCAAGAAAATTGTGCCTTGCCTACAGTCAAGCATGGTGGTGGTAGCACCATGGTCTGGGGCTGCATGAGTGCTGCTGGTACTGGGGAGCTGCGGTTCATTGAGGAAAACATGGATTCCAACAAGTACTGTGACAATCTGAAGCAGAAGATGATGCCCTCCCTTCAGAAACTGAGCCGTACGGCAGTTTTCCAACATAATAATGACCCCAAACACACCGCCAAGATGACAACTGCCTTGCTGATGAAGCTGAAGGTGATGGAGTGGCCAAGTATGTCTCAAGACCTGAAATTGAGCACATGTGGGGCATCCTCAAGCGGAAGGTGGAGAAGCACCATGTGTCTAACATCCAGCAGCTCTGTGATATCATTATGGAGGAGTGGAAGAGGATGCCAGCAACAACCTGTGCAGCTCTGGTGAATTCCATGCCCAGGAGGATTAAGGCAGTGCTAGATAACAGTGGTGCCTCTACAAATTATTGACACTTTGGACACAGTTTTGACATGTTCACTTAGGGTGTACTCATTTTTGTTGCCAGTTATTTGGACAATAATGGCTATATGTTGAGTTATATTTAGAGGACAGTAAATTTGTACTTCTATACAAGCTGCACATTGACTACTCTAAAATATATCCATGTTTCATTTGTGTAGTATTGTCCCTTGAGAAGATATACAATTTTTTGTTGCTGAAATGTGAGGGGTGTACTCACTTTTGTGAGATACTGTATGTATATATGTGTGTGTGTGTGTGTGTGTGTGTGTGTGTGTGTGTGTGTGTGTGTGTGTGTGTGTGTGTGTATATTTAGCACTGCCACTGCCTCCTGTTATGTGTGAACAGGGAGGACATCCAGAAAGAGACATCCGGTTTATTAGGGATCCACGTGAGATTGTCGATTGTCTTCTTGTTTCTTCTTGTCTTTTATATTTGCTATTCTTTTCATATACAGTATATATATATATATTTTTTTTTTTTAGGTATTTCTTGAGTATGAAAATGTGTTGTACTTTTTGAGTGTGAACATTTTTGTGAATGTTTAATGTTAGACCATTGTTTGTCACATGACTATGATTAGATGACTTAATGAATGACAACTGCTTTCCCCCCGTGCTAAGTTTGTTGTTTGCTCTCCTTGAAGAAGGCATGTGCAGAAACGCGTTGGAGAGTTTTTAGATTTTTTGGATGTAGCATCTGATAATAAAGGCTTTTAATCTACAAGAGTGCCATGATATTTCTAAACGTTTCTTTGAGATCTGGGTAGCTTTGAATATTCATTAGATCTCATTATAATGTATATGAGATGTGTACGTGCAGTCAGCAGGTTCATGGCACATAGTATAAATAAGGCCTTGAGACGGGGTGAGTGTATAAATAAGGCCTTGAGACGGGGTGAGAGTATAAATAAGGCCTCACCTAGTCTCAGCCTCTGGTGTCAAACACTCAGACCATTGGTTGAATGTCTGATGCATAGATATATTCACATCTATGGTCTGATGCATGTGGCAAACAAAATTAGAAACACTTCAGGAATTTCAAAGTCGTCGTACATGACAATACACAAAACTAAACATGATTGGTTGCTTTACCTGTCAGTCATATGGCCTCTTGGGCAGTCCTTGGGCATTCAAAGTGACCAAGGTTCCCAGAGCTTCTGTGTTAATCTGAAGGTCTGGCTAAGCGAGACTAGGCTTCAAGTTCACCGAACACTATGAGAAAAAGCAGCAGCTGTGCGGTGATTCCACATTTGTGGTGATTAAACACATTTGACAAGATTAACTATCAATACTGATTAGCTAACGCTATTTTTCCCCTTGTTTGTGCTCTTTTATTCTTTCATGTTAACTGATGGCAAATCTGAATGATGCACTATTTTAACTTAAACAACAACAATTTGAAATCTGAGGCTTTGTTTCATAACAAAAATAACCTGTCTTGTCTGTCAGCATGTTGTCAGTTTCCTCTTTGCTTTGTGATGTATTTTTCACTGCGTGAGAACATGATATGTGGCATGAAAGTGCCATGGTTTGTCGGACGTAGCACCAGTTACTAAAGGGGGCAGGTCTTTGCGAAGGTTCAATTTAATAAATTACTAATAAATGCATAAAATTACAAAAAAAGTTACAAATTGTACAAAGATTAAACCTAAACCGTCTGATATATATATATATATATATATATATATATATATATGTATATATATATATATATATATATCACCAAAATTTATATAAACAAATGATATTGATATAAATTTCATAAACAATCAATTGAAGCACAAAAACTGCCAATCTGGGACACATATCTATAATGGAAAACACTCTGCAGTGGTTGCACGACATGATATTTGGTCACACCGCATGATATTTTCAAATTCAGTCAAAATTTACAGGCACAGAATTGGCCACCTAAACAGAACAGGCCAGCTAGGTCACTATGAAGTTCATAATAAAAAAAATTAAGAAAAATGTTTTTTTTTTTGAAATAACTTATTCATTGTTATTATTTTTTTTTTTAAGTCATACCACATGATATCCAAATGTGGTAACTACATACCAGCTGTTAAAACGTTTTTTTTTTGTTTTTTTTCAAGTTTGAAAGAGTTACAAACCTACTAGATGCTTCCATGGGTCCTTGGCAAATTGTAATATGATGCAACATCCTATCTTTGAATGGATTTCAACATAAAAGTCCCAAAGTGGTAGTTTCTTGGTGGTCGCACCACATGTTATTTCATAAAAAGTAAATCATTGGGCAATATTTGTTTGCATATTATGATGGAAATATAAATACAAATGCTTTGTAATTTTGTACAGGATTACAAAACACTTTGGAAATCATGCAAAATAGTGCAGAAAAAAAATCGGAATAAATTTAGGGTAATTTCAAAGACATTTCCAAAACAAAAGTTATGGCCGGATGTTCGCACCACATGATATTTTGACACTTTAAATAACAGAAAAATTACAAATAACTAATGTTAAAAAGTTAAAGTGAGTACATACATGGGAGAGGTACTTAATATATATGGTATCTTTTTTTCCATTTACACAAATTTTTAACTGAAGAAAAAAAACGCAATCGGACAGAAAATGTAGGCTTCACGTCATTGATCCAGGTGCATACCATACGCTTGTCAAAACAATGTATCGTCAGTTTCAGTTAGTCCCACCCACAATTATGTTTACCATGTAAGGACATAATAGTAAAATGCACAGGTTTGAAAATAGTGTTGAATTTGAAAATAGTGAAACAAGATAAAGATAAATCCGAAGATCTGGCCGAGTTAAGTCTGCTCTCGGCGGGTTCATGAGCGCTGAACGGCTGCTGAATTTTCTTGCCTAAAAAACTCTTAAAACTACATTCCGTGACACAAAACAGTATTATTTTTTAAATTAAAGTGGATGTGGGTGTCCGCCATGACACTCACTGTGAGAAATATGACAACTTTGTCAAGCGCAGTGATACAAACGGTGAAACGGCTGTTGGAATATCACTCTTAACAGCCAATCAGATTCAAGGACCAGAAATAAGGAGGGATATTGAACCAAGAGCAAAGTGTAAAATGATACTAAAATGGAAGCAATTTAATCATTCAAGTCCTGAAAAATCTATTTTATGCAAAATAAGGCTTAATTTGTGCTGTTGAGTTTCTATCCGGCTTGATTTAGATTTATTACTGAAATTAGATGACCCTTGGTCTATATTACAAATTTTTGAACATTCAAATATGCTATGATCAATATATTTTGGTTCAACGAATTAGCAGCTCATTTTTTAAGTTTGTCATTTTTTTGTAGAAAGCAGAAATTTTACAGTGAATTGGTTATAGGAGCCACTCTCTTTGCAGCCACACATTTCCAAAATTGGTTTTCATTAACTATCAATGTCATGTCTTAATGACTGAGACTTACTTGAAGAGAGGACAATGTATTTGACAAATCAAATTCACATATCAAAGATGGAAAGATGAGGGAATGAAACTATAACACACTATATGTGTTATAGTGTGTCAATGTGAGAACAGGTGACTCGAGATGCATTTTCTCATGCTCTCGTTAAAAAAACCCTAAAAAAAAAACTGTATTTCATTTTATGATGAAGACAGCAACTTTTTTTAAAATTGTGTGTTGTAATTTTTCCACAGTATTACAAAATGAAAACGTTCATAGCTACTCATATTTCATACAGTAACAGCATCATACCTCATATTAAACAAATCCAATCAGAGTAAACGATAAACACATTACTGTACATTAACATATACAATGAGCACCAAATTAAACCTATGTAAATCTGGATACAGTTTGAGAATTTTGAAAACAAACATTAAAGCATGACAAACACTTAAACATTAAAGCATGACAAATGAAGAAATATTTTAGATGCTGCATTTCACAGTTACATTCAATATAGGCAAAATCAGCAGACATACACATGTTGACATTGTACAGATGGTCAGATGTTCTTGCTTTCACTGAAGCACAAGATGCTATTTGGTTCATTCTCAGATTATGCTGAAGAACATGATCATAAGATTTGACACAAACTTGTGGGATTCATACCAGAAATATCATTTGTAAATCTTGTAATAAATTCAGAAAATAAGCACCTGGATATCTCTTATATACATGTAAAAGAGCTGTAGCTGCCGTTTATGTCTCAAACTGACTGAAGTTCCTCTCTAATATTGTCTCAGCATTATTGTGGTCTACTGGGTTCAGAATCCAGTTCATCTACTAGATGAGGTTCGTTCTCCTTCAGCAATCTGTAGAATTCTGCTTTTACAGAAGCTCCTCCAGAGTCATAAACTTTCAACAAGGCTCTCATTTTGTCTTGGCATGTTTCTTTAGCATTAACTTGATCATACATTTCAGGTGAAATCATGCCTTTGGCCCTCAGACCATCAGCAATCGCCATCACTGATGAAACTCTCTGAATAAGGTGACATCTGTTTTTGTTCATAAATTCAGATCCTGATTAAAACAAACAAAAAGATTCAACTTTTCAGAAAGTTTTGTGTTTAACAGAAAGAATGAGCAACTACTGCAATTGAGTTCGTACCCGTGAGCCGTCTGTGAACTGGGAGTTCTACATCTTGGCCTGATGTTACAAACAAAACAGAAAAATCAGTCATAAAAACCTCATTAAATCAAAACCTTATCAAAGTACTTAGAGTGAAAAAGACTTCATAGATCACAATATTCTATTTAGTTTAAGCCAAAATGTTAGAATCATCTTGAAACACTTGGGGAAAAACACTAAACAACTGTATGTCAAATAAAAGCACACGACTCAAGAATAAAATGATAACTTTAACTCTTAATAATATTACTGAATATATTTTTCACCTTTATATGGCAGTAATTCATTTAACGGTAAGGAATAACGTGTCTGAAGCAAAAGCTTATATATAATCATGTGATATGGGTTAAATCTGGCAACCCTGGCATCTGGCAACCCATAACCCTAAGTTGAACCTATTCTAAAGCTTCCATTATTTATATGCTTTTTATTTCATAACTGGCGTTATAATTACACTCAACTTCATATCCATATGAAGTTGATACATTCTAGCATTGCTAGCAACAATTATTTCTGCCATTCATTACCTGTGAGAAGGAGTCGTCGTGGAAACCACACTTCCCTTCCTTCAGTGTTATCCATAAGACTTAGCTTGACCTCCTTATTTCTGACATTCACAAACACTTCAAATGTGGGATGATAGTTTGGACCAAAATTAAACTCAAACTCCTCAGTCTGAAAAAAGTGAAAGAAATTCTTGGGCAGAAAAAACTAAAAGGCCTGATAAATCAACGTTAATTTTTGTGCTAAAATGTGTTAAAACAAGTAGAAGAAAAAGAGAAGGAAAAAAAAACCCCAGCTAAATCCATACTTCAGTGACATTGTTAGTGACATTAAAGGGAAAGTTCACCCAGAAATTAAAATTTAGTAATTATTTACTGGCCCTGATATTGATTCAGTGGCGTATTATCATTTTTTAAATTTCTTTCTTTTCTTACTGGACCATGAAAGCAGAAATAAATTTTTGGGTGAACTATCACTTTAATTATAACAGAATATATTGTAGAGATTTCTGCAACTAAATATAAAGAATAATGTTTAAATTAAATATGATGTTACCGCTGGCTGCACTGTAGATCCCTCTGGTTGACAACACAGACAGTATCGTGTTCCCGGGGTGAGATAACACTTTGAACTGGTTTGAATAAGTGTATTCTCTGTGTGCTGGTCCTTGACCTTAAGAAGAGGTTGGGGTTAGGAAGAGGCTGTGTAGGCCAGCCAGAGCCTAGGTAACAAAAATGGTCCCTTCCAACGTAATGAGACAATATCTCCTAATGCCAATATCTAAACAGCCTTTATTTTTAACACAATTAAGAAATTTCACTTTAAGGCAGGGGCATTTCCTCCGAGGAGTCAAAGGAGGCGTGTGCCTCCTCAAAAAATTGGATGAGAAAAAACAATGTAGTACAAAAAAAACAATGCCAATATTACAAAATATAACATTACAAAGTGTATAAATCACTTGTTTTTCTAACATTGACCAACAGTAACTCCAGCAGGAAAAGTTACAGCCAGAGTCCTCTTCTCTCTCACATCTCCTGAGCCCATTGAGTTTTAACAGACGCCCCAAAGTGTGCCATAAGTTTGCTGGGGGTCATTAAGAATGAATGGGGGGAGTCACGTGAGAAGTAGTCTCAGCCTCAGACGTCACGCCCATGGACCGTTGGCTAAACGTCTGATGCATATGGCACACTTTTCTGGAAACACTTCAGGAATGTCGAAGTTGTCATCTGACTGGTTGAATTAAACCAGATTTCCGGGAGACGCGAGTGTCGTGTTTATTTTCGGTCCGCTGGGAAACAAAGATGCCGTGACGCCAAACCCCCTCACGAAAGAAGAAAGCCGCCGTGTTTATAAATGTGATGACGAATGCTTATCAGGGTCAACTAAACGCTGGATTTTCAAAAGTATGTGAAATATTTAAAGTTTGCGGCATAGAATCTTTAAAATACATCCGAGAGTTTCACACACCGGTTTGTTATTGTGGCGACATTTCCACGCCCCGAAACGTGACGCTAAACGAAACAAACTGTGATTGGTTGTTTGACATGTCGGTCAAACGGCCACATGGGCGGACCTTAGCCAATGAACGCGGACATCTATGACGTCTGAAGGTCTGGCTACGCGAGACTACGTGAGAGGAGGCAATGCCTCCATCGCAGTATGATTGGATATGACTGGTTATGATCGACTGTGATTGGTTCATGTGAGAAATTCCATCTCTTGTGTTTGTGTGCATTCGTGAATCAGTCTGAATGAGCAATATAATGGCATTAATGGGAAGACTAATTTAAAAATTTAAGTAAACAATTCACATACTTAGATATAACCACTTTTTATGTCAAAACAAGACTTAGGGTGAATCCCATTTCTCTGTCTTACCCCTTCCCCTTAGCCCTTCCCCTTATGCGCGTTCACGTGAAGTAAGGGCTATCCCAATTCTCGTTTTGAGAGGGGTAGGGCTAAGGGCAAGGGGTGATACCCCTTAAAACCAAGCATTTTCGCGAGTTACTTGAAACCAAGGGGTACCCAGAACACACTGCGCAGGCAACAATGTCGGCCAATCATCCAGAGAGTCCCATTGGTTAAATAATTGAAATTACGACAGTCTTGTTTTGTGCTCTAAAGTCCTGTACATATATATTTGCAACCATGTTCTTAATTGACAAGAAATTGTGGAATAAAGTCATTATTCTTGTTTCCTTTGCGCACAAAAAGTATACTCCTAGCTTAAAAAAATTACTGTTGAACCTTGTTTCCTTTGCGCACTGATGTCACATGGACTAGTTTAATGATGTCCTTACTACCTTTCTGGGCCTTGAACGTGGTAGTTGTGTTGCTGTCTATGGAGGGTCAGACACTCTTGGATTTCAACAAAAATATCTTAAGTTTTGTTCCGAAGATGAATGAAGGTCTTATGGGATTGGAACGACATGAGTGTGAGTAATTAATGACAATTTTCATTTTTGTGTGAACAAACCATTTAAGCCATATATTCCACTTTCGGTGTCATATTCAATGATTATTACATCTGTCAGTGATTCACGCATGGAATGAGTATAATATGAGTATATGAATAATTTAGTGGACTGGTGCATTTAAATTCTGCTGTCACTTCTGACAATTTGTAGTGTGTATGCGGCAACATGAAAACTAAAGCCTTTAAGAATTTTGTAATTTGATTATATTCCTTGTATAATCACTGAAGCTGTCAGTCTTTTCATCGCAAGCTCATAGGTTCTGCATTCTCACAATCAAAGTTAACTACACCCGCAGTAAATCTCTTACTTACATCTATACTTCAGGGCTTTTCACACTGCACTTAACCAAGGGTTATCATAGTTTTAAACCCTGCTTTTAACTCTAAAGGAATTTCACACTTGTAATTTAGAAGCAGGGTTAGAACCTCTTTTTAAACAGGATTATGGAACCCTGCTCCAGAGAAGGGTTAGTGCCACTTTCACATTTTGGTGTCAAAATTATACAATGTGAAATAACCCTTTGTTAGAATGTTACGATTAGACGCTAAATATACAAACTAATCACGAGCCTCATATGCTTTGGACAGTCACAGAAACACCATGTATAAACAGCTGTTTCATCGTTTGATGGAAAAAAAATATTTAAAGTAAAGAAGGTTGAATTTTTACCTTTACAAAATTTATGTAAACAGGTTGCGTGCTGTGTTCATTCAATCAATGACATTAACACCACAAATATGCAAATAAGAATGTGAACCCGGGGTTTAGGAATGTACGGTGTTAACCCCAGGTAAATTATGAATATTGTGCTCATATGATATGGATCAGAGTACATGTTAATACAAACTCACCCATGTCAAGACCAATTTTTAGTATCATATTCTCATTAAAACAAAAAGTACTGATACCTCTGACAGTGGAACATTCCACGGGAGCAAATGGACATCCAGTATGTTTTCTTCCTGTCTCACAGATATTGGTCGCAGAAAGACAAGTACTTGGGCAATGACAGGGGAAGGAGGAAAGATCATCCTTTTTATGAGCCCAAAGATGGAGAGATCTTTGATGTCAATCATCACATGCGCTTCAGTCACTTTAAGCGGATTCATTATTGCTACATTGCCATTAGTGATATGTGCTACAGCTAAACAATCCATGTGTCCCTCTGTAAAACACATAACAATTGTAGATAATTATATTTAATTATTTAATATATGCAGATGGTTTTCCAACAAAGCTGATTATTTAAACCCTCACACTGTGTGAATTACATGCATCCATCACATTTAGAATGTAGAAATTACCATACCTGAGAATATTTCACAGTGTGGAAGGTGCAGTCCTGAGATTGAACCATTAAAACAGTTTATGTCGTACAAGGGTCCTGCAGGCTGCATAACACCCAAACCATCTAACAGACGAGGATCCCATGAGACAGTGTTATAAACCACCTCTCCTTCACCCTCCATCACAAACATAAGGCTGGTCAGACTGCAACGAAACTGACCCGCACAAGGACACACAAACCTGGAGGACAGAGCATTTTCATGTTATTAAATAATAATGGCCTGCATCTTTTATTATGTGACAATACAGGGTAAGGTTCAGGGTTTTAGTAAAATAAACCCAACTAAATCAGCAACAGCAACTTCCCAGAAAAAGGAAAGAAGATGACTGAGGTTAAAGGAACACTCCACTTTTTTTGGAAATAGGCTCATTTTACAACTCCCCTAGAGTGGCGGAAAATGAAAAGTTGCGATTTTCTAGGCTGATATGGCTAGGAACTATACTCTCATTCCGGCGTAATAATCAAGGAACTTTGCTGCCTTACCATGAGTCTTAGTCATGAGTCTTTTCCGCCGGTCTTAGTACACGATGTAACTACAGAAGAGTTAGAGCTTTAAATAGGAAAATTATCGAAACTCTTTGGTCATTTTTTATTGCGATGCTAATGGTCTAATCTGATTCAATGAACTATGCTAAGCTAAGCTAAAAGTGCTACCGCCAGACCCAGAGATCGGCTGAATGGATTCAAAAACGGTAAAACTCAAATTTTTAACTCTAGGGGAGGTGTAAAATGAGCCTATTTCCAAAAAAAGTGGAGTGTTCCTTTAACACACAAAAAAAAAAGAAAAAAAAGGGTTCAATACCTGTATACATTTTTGTGTTTGTCTTTGTCATTTCCCTTAAGTATTTTAGGTGTGAACACTGCCATTTCTGAGGACTAAGGTAAAGGAAAAAACACTTGGCACCTAAAGTTTTCAAACAGGGTCCAAAATGATCACACACTAATACAATACAATAAATAAATAAAAAGAAGTTTAGTATCTAGGATAGCTAAAGTTTTCTCCATGACATGATTGTGATGTCAGCTTTCTAAGATCACTTACAAGACAAATGTCATCTTTGATTGGTCAATAACACTCAGCAGCTTTGAAAATAGTTTTTTTTATCTTGTATGTACCGCTACAGGATTCTCGTGAACAAGCTTGGCTTGCCTGCTGCTTCTCTCCCACTTCAAAATGAATTGAGCTCGCGGTTGTTGCATATACTGTGTACATGTAGTACAGCCAGATGGGGAGATGAAAGGGGAGTTTCAGGGCCACCCACACATGTTTGTTTATGACTTTTTACACCTTTAATAAAAACGTTCAAAATGCCCAAATTAATATAGAAAAATTAAGATTTTACAATTTTTCTTTGGCCAAATTAGAAGTAATGCTTCTCCCTGCACGTTTAGTTGAGAACTATAGCAAGGCAGAGGCCTAATAAATTACTTTAAAATAGACATGGCAGAATCCTGGGAAGTTTATCGTCATGAAATTATATATTGGGGTATAATTGTGTGTGCTGTCTGGGCCACAGTATCAGAAAGGACCATGCATGGTTGCTCAAAACACGTACAGTACATTGTGTCAGAGCGCTACACACAAGGCTTTAATAATATATGGGTTAAATATATAAATAGCATATAGAAATATATAAAATTATAATTTCTCCTACTTCTCCAGATACAAGGAGGGCCGGGTTCCAGAATTTAATCATGGAGGGTGCTTCTGAAATTAGTGAAGGCGCTATAGCCTTAATGTACATCTATTTTGACATATTTTTGCCCTGTCCATTGTTATGGTTATCACTATCATTGCACATCTGCATATAAATGCCGCATTCATATGTGAATGTCACTCCTGAAACTTTGCAGTGTGTAAGCAGTCCTTTTAGCATCATGAAAAACAAAACTTATTCAAATTCCGAATGAATTGTAGCTAAGAAATCACGCAAAGAGTGCTCCCCTTTTTATCACTAAAAAGTGTCACTCATTTCAGTTTATCACAATCTCACAAAGTTCTGTTATGATCAGTGAAGCTGTACACTGCAAAATGTTACACTTTGTTATAATGAGAGACTCCTGAGCATGCAGCATTGTACAAAACTGTGGTGTTTTCAGCGGTAAGTGGATTCTAACTTAAATGCTTGGCTAATGCATTCAAGAAAAATGTCAGAAAATGTAAGTAATTGGCTACATTAAACAATGCTACAAAAAAACGTTGAAAACAGAAACCATATTTTTTTTGTGAAATATGAATTTTGAATAATGAAAAGTAGTTTGTGTCTGCTTATCCTATTCATCAGTGTTTGAATCATTTAAGAAGAAACTGCATTTTTTGTATTTCATTTCTGGGTTAAAAAATTAAAAATGAATAGATGCAAAAGTACAGAGACCCTCACTGCACTGGAAAGATAGCATTACAAAAAAATGATGTACAGTGTTAAACAGCAACTAACTCATGTAATGCATCAATCCATTGTCCTAGGCAGGACTTCAAATTTCAAAATTGTATACATCTTATATACACAGTAACGAGATCTAATGAATATTCAAAGCTACCCAGCTCTCAATTGTATCTTTGAAAGACTTGTAAAAGAGAGCTGTCATTGGATACTGAAGATTTTCTGGAACTCTTCTTCAAACATTTGCTTCAGCCTGGCACCCATTCGGCCAAACTCATTGTCCTTTAAAGAGCACGAGAACAAAATACAAAAAAATCTGTCAAAAATCAAATGTCTTCTTGTAATGTTAATCATCTCAACAATAATCATCAATAATGTCCAAGATATGCGTTCACATATAAGATTGCAAAACAACTTCATTTGAACAAGCTATTGTTCTGTTATTTGGCGATTTATTTATTATGTAACATGTTTCAGTGAATCTTACCCTATTGAACGTGCTGCAGTTCCTGAAAATGAGCTGAAAGTCAGAGACAAACGCTCGTACCGTCTGATACTCTCCACTTTCCAACTTCTGCTTTATTCTGTCCAGCCACATCGGCTGAGATATGAACTCAGAGTATCTGGACACCTGGAAGTCATTTTATTTCATAAATTTCAAGTCATATTTTTCATCACTTTTATTCTATTTATAAACCATTTAAGTAAAACTAAGACATGAAAAGAGTAACATTCTGAAGCTGGGTCACATGTAAAAGACAGCAAGAAGAAAAAAGGAGAAAATCTCACCTTTTGTCGTGGATCCTCAACAAACACCTTCTGGGTGTCCTCTCTATACACGCATAACAGGAGGCAGTGGCAGTGCTAAAGATGACAAACAACACACATATCCACAATTAGGCCTATAAATAACTGTTCTGTTTCTAAACCTGCTGAGCAGCTTATGTAGGCAACACTTTAAGGCAGCGAATGCTGTTATAAATAGTGAGCACCTTAAATGTTTATGGTTATCTTTTATATTAAGGTGCTGAATTTACCCATATGTATTGAGACACTGGGGCATTGAAAGCTTCTTGTTCAGACATGTTACTGGGGTCACACCATTGCTGACTGTTTCTTAACATGCAAAAGGTACAAATCCATTCCCTACAAGCAAACACACACATATACAGAATGAATGTACAGCACACTTGCTGATTTTCTGTTTTCTTTATGTTTGTCTCTCTCACCCAGGTGAGTCTCCATGTACAGTTGGTAGGTGACAGTGTGAATGAAAAGCTCGTGGACACTCGTCACAACACACGAGATCTCCCTCAGAGCGACACACGTAACACTCTACAGCAAAACAAAACAAAAACACATTACAGCATTCAGACAGACAGCAGAGAGCGTGTGAATGAGCGAGGATGATCGTTACTCACCTTTACTGGAGCTCATGTTAGAACTGACTGGAAACCTCTCATTCATGTTCTGCAGGAAGGAACAACGTCACTTAATGAATGTCAAATGAAAAACAGGAAAAGCAAAACCTGACATTGCACATAGAGAGACAACATACTTTTTGAACACAGGTTTTCTTTCTACTCTTCCTCTGTGGACACTGAAGATGCCCATCCTGAAAAAATGAGAAATGAAGTGATCACACATGTATATCAGGGGT
This sequence comes from Schizothorax lantsangensis, assembly GCA_027422415.1. Taxonomy (NCBI): domain Eukaryota; kingdom Metazoa; phylum Chordata; class Actinopteri; order Cypriniformes; family Cyprinidae; genus Schizothorax; species Schizothorax lantsangensis. The sequence goes on from CM049840.1 coordinate 10,828,021, forward strand.
CTGCTGTATTTAATATAACTACATATTTACTTTATGTTATAAATTAAAGGGTCGATACTAGGGCTGGGTACTGACACAAATTTCACATTTCGATTAGATTTCTAATCACAAGATTACAATTCGATTCGATTACAATTTCGATTCGATATTGATTATTTTGGCTATATATCAGGTACAGTACATGGCAAATTTTCTCAAGGAAAAGAAAATTCTCTCAACTAATGCTGTAAAATATACATGAGAGTCATTTACATTATAATATTTGTGGGTTAAAATTAACTAATTTGTATACAAACACTTAAATTATACTCAATTCATTTGTTTATAATACTAACTTTACAATTACATAATTGAAATTGACGTTAATCAGACCAGATAATCTTGTTTCTCATAGTCTGAAGGGTCCTTTAGGTGCCGTTTTTATTTATTTTGCAAATGCCTAGTGTGTTTTCATGTGTCCTCATTGAGGAGAGGAGGAGAGGAGTCTTGCCACACCACCATAAAGTCTAGTGTTGCAGTGATGTTTGTCCTAGATTTCTCCAATCTCCACATATGATCATGTAGCTCAACTAGAGTGACCATCAGGTTCTTCATCAACACACTAACCAAAGCTCTTCTCCATCAATTGCTCAGTTTGGCCAGGAGGCCAGCTCTAGCAAGAGTCCTGGTTGTTTCAGACTTCTTCCATTAAGGTTAATGGAGACAACATGCTTCTGTGAACCTTCAATGCAGCAGATTTTTTTTCTGAACTCTTCCCATGTGTCTTTCTTGACGCAATCCTGTTTCTGAGCTCTACAGGCAGTTATTTTGACCTCAGGGCTTGGTTTTTGCACTATGCATTTTCAGCTGTTAGACCTTTATTGAGATGCGTGTGCCATACCCATAAAATCATACCCATACAATTGAATTTGCCACAGGTTAACTTAACTTGAAGTGTAGTAACATCTACAAGCTATGGAAGCCCATTCTGACTTTTTTCTCAGAATTATGAGATATAAACTCACAATTGCGAGTTATAAAGTCAGAATTACGAGATAAAAAGTCACAATTGAGGGATATATACCTGCAATTGTGAGAAATAAAGTCAGAACTGTGAGATATACAGTAAACTCGCTATGCTGACTTTTTTTCTCGCAATTGTGAGTATAAATCTATATATTTATAAAGAGTTATAAAGTCCAGTTCTGAGGAGAAAAAAAGACTGATATGTTCTCAAAGTTGCGAGTGTATAGCTCGCAATTCTGAATTTATAACTCGCAACTGCACGTTTATATCACATAATTCTGAGAAAAAAGTCAGAATTGCCAGTTTATATCTCGTAATTCTGACTTCATTTCTCACAATTACGAGTTTATATATATCACAATTCTGAGAAAAAAAGTCAGAATTGCAAGTTTGTATCAGGCAATTTAAAAAAAAAAAAGTCAGAATTGCGAATTATTTTTTTATATTCAGTGGCGAAACATGCTTTCATAACAAGCAATACGAATGCTCCTGAGCTAAATTTCAACTGTCCCAGATAAGGGTTTGAATACTTATGCAATGGAATCATTAAAGTTTTCTGTTTTTAATAAATTTGCAAAGATGTTAAAAACCAGTTTTTTTGCTTTCCCATACCATGGAGTGTAGACTGATGTGGATAAAAAAAGGAATTTAAAGCAGTATAACATAAGGCTGCAGCCTGTAACATTACAAAACGTGAAAAAAAATTAAGGGGTATGAATACTTTTGCAAGGCACTGTGTGTGTGCGTGCATATATATATATATATATATTTATTTTTTTTTTTTTTTTTCTAGCTAATTGTAATTTAACCTTTGAAATGTATCCTTTAAACCTTTGAAATTACGACTAAAATTTTACAGCGAGTGGGAAAACTATATACAGAATGTATTGAATAAATATTTATCAAAACAGTAAAAGTTCATTAAATATCTAAATAAAGTATTTGTGCCATGTACTATAAGTTTAAAGCAAATCCAAGGACCATTTCCAAATATCCCAAGAATCCCAATAACTAAGTGCTTGCATTATTTACTTCTATGAGTTTCTTAAGCGTAATGTTTCTGCAGCGGATGCTGGTTTTCCAGTTTTTGCACCTTTCCTTTCCCCCAAACTTCTCAAAACCAGTTGTGGTGAACCAGCGTCCCTTGGACAAAATACACTTCTCCCCTACAGGAGACAAGGATAGGATGCATTCAGACCAAACAATCTGCACATAAATAGTATAATAAATAATGCTGTAATAAAATTAAGAGAAATTATAGCAAAAACTCAGTGATGGTGAACCTTCGGGCAGTTTGTCCCAATATAGGGTGCCTTCTTTATCCCCACAGGTCACAGGCAGCTGAGTTTTATAAATAGGGCACTTCCAAATCTCCTGCTTGTCTCCTTTCTTCACAGGAGACGCTGAGAAAGAGAGAGAAGACGACACCGATCAGGAGAGAGTGAAAATACAGGAACAGGACATCAGGCACCAGGAAACAGACTGCAAGTGTTAGTAGTAGTGATATTATTACAGTTTTTATTATTTAGAAATAATTTTAAGTTTTATATTTTATTAATTTTAGGTAAAATTTTTAATTTTAGTTTTTTTCAGTTTCATATTGAACTGCCTGAGGGTGAGTACATTTTTGGGCAAACTTTTAAGGTGATGATAATCTGGGCAACTTTTTTAAGCAATGTTGCTGGGCAGACTTTAGATTGGTCGTGGGCCCTGTGTCTCACCTGGTTGCCCGTTGACAGCAACATTGTCCAGCAACAAAGTGTATCATCACCTTTAATTGTTTCAATTTCAATTATTGTAGCACAAATAGAACTAAATGAAAATAAAAAAATGTTTCCTCTGCAACTATCCGAAAAATATATATATATTTTTTTATTATTTTAGTTTACTTTATTGCAAGTAACATTTTTTTTCTTCTGGTTTAGTTTTTATTTTATTTTATTTAACCGTGAAGAGAACTTGGATCTGCTGTAGTTCAGGGTGTCTGGTTTCTTCTGACTGGGTGTGAAAGCAGAGAAAATATCAGGATCATCACTATCCTTAATGCTATCATCTTTACTTCTCTTTCTTTTGTAACTCCCCTCACAGAGGTGTCTCACAGAGACTGAAAGTGCCTGGGACAAAGAAAATAAGAAAAAGATACGGTTCATATATATGAACACATTCTTGCTTTATCATTGCATAGTAATCTATCATAGCAGCCAATGTTCCCTCTAATTTTTTTCTTGCTGAGCAAAACTTTTCTCTATTGGGCGAACACTTCGGCCACCTGAGCAAAAACATTCTGCAACATTTTCTATGAAGCCCATATCTATAATACATTATAAGGGTATTGTTAAAGGGATAGTTCACTTTGAAATTAAAATTTGGTATCTATCAGCTTACCCCAAGGGCATCCAAGATGTAGGTGTCTTTTTTTCTTCAGTAGATCCAATTTTGATGTTTTTAGGTCAAACCGTTCTAGTCTGTCAGTCATATAATGGCAGGTATAGGTCACTGTCTCTATAAGAGGGAAAAAGAACATGCACAGAGAAATCCAAATTAAACAATTCCCCATTGTAACTACACATTGATAGCCTAAGATACGAAACGAGCGGTTTGTGTGAGAAAACGAACAGTATTTATATTGTTTTTTACCTCTTGTACACAACCGTGTCCAAGTGATCTGAGTGCGCACACACATCCGGTGTGTGACGTGTGTGTGCGTGCGCTCTGGCAATGAGTGACGTATACGCGCGAGAGATCACTTCCGGCTCTTGCATAGACTAACGCCCCATTCACACGGGGCGTCGGCGTCAACGTTGACTTTGAATGGAGTGACGTCAAGCGTTGCCGAACTGAATTGGGGGTCCGTCGCGTCGCTTCACTGGCGCTGCTCGCGGCAGAAGTTGAAAACTTTTCAACTTTTCAAGCGCCAACGGAGGCGTCAGCAAATCAGATCGCCTCATGCAAATACCCAATCCCGTTCATGCAACACCAGAGAAGTATGTGATTGGTTGTTGTAACTATGACGGCGCGTCAGCACCACGCTTCAGACACGCCCTCCGTCAAGCGTTGACGCCGACGCCCCGTGTGAATGCAGCGTGAGCCAGAGCGCGCGCACACACACACGTCACACACCGGATGTGCGCACTCAGATAACTTGGACATGGTTGTGTACAAGAGGTAAAAAACGATATAAATACTGTTCGTTTTCTCACACAAACCGCTCGTTTCGTGTCTTAGGCCATCAATGTGTAGTTACGATGGGGAATTGTTTCATTTGGATTTCTCTGTGCATGTTCTTTTTCACTCTTATAGAGACAGTGACCTATACCTGCCATTATATGACTGACAGACTAGAACGGTTTGACCTAAAAACATCAAAATTGGATCTACTGAAGAAAAAAAGACACCTACATCTTGGATGCCCTTGGGGTAAGCTGATAGATACCAAATTTTAATTTCAAAGTGAACTATCCCTTTAAGGCATTATAATGAATGCATAATGCATTATAAAAAAAACTTGTTATATCGTCTTATTATAGCACCACGCTTTAGACACGCCCTCTGTCAAGCGTTGACACCGACACCCCGTGTGAATGCAGCGTGAGCCAGAGCGCGCGCACACACACGTCACACACCAGATGCGTGTGCGCACTCAGATCACTTGGACATGGTTGTGTACAACAGGTAAAAAACGATATAAATACTGTTCGTTTTCTCACACAAACCGCTCGTTTCATGTCTTAGGCCATCAATGTGTAGTTACGATGGGGAATTGTTTAATTTGGATTTCTCTGTGCATGTTCTTTTTCCCTCTTATAGAGACAGTGACCTATACCTGCCATTATATGACTGACAGACTAGAACGGTTTGACCTAAAAACATCAAAATTGGATCTACTGAAGAAAAAAAGACACCTACATCTTGGATGCCCTTGGGGTAAGCTGATAGATACCAAATTTTAATTTCAAAGTGAACTATCCCTTTAAGGCTTACATTATTGCAAGTAACAAAAATGTTTTTTTATGGTTTTAGTTTTAGTGTTAAATTAACTATAACCCTGAAGGGAACTTGGATCTGCTGTAGTTCAGGGACTCACTGAATGGGGGGGGTTTGTCTGGTTTCTTCTGACTGGGTGTGAAAGCAGAGAAAATATCAGGATCATCACTATCTTCACTACTGCTATCATCTTTACTTCTCTTTCTAGTGTAGCTCTTCTCCTCCCCTTTATTTGCTTTTCCTTCACTCTTTTCCTCCTCGGTCAGTGTCTCAACATCCGGAGGTTTCTCATAGAGATTGAAAGTGCCTGGGACAAAACAAAAGAATAAAAAGGTACTGTACATATAAACGCATTCTTGGTTTATCATTGCATAGTAATCTAGCATAGCAGCGTGAGCCTCTAACAAAACAAAGCTGATAATAGTGAAAACCACTGACCGTCCAGCAGACTGTTTTTGAGCTTGTGTATCGTTGGGTACAGCTGCAGGATATGATCTTTAAACACACAGCGCCAGAACTGATGTATGTCCTGACATCTATTTTTCTCCACCCAGTCCAGAACCTCATAGAAGCCCTTCTCCTTCTGCTCACGAGAACACATCTTTTTCACATTCTACAGACAAAAACAGAGAGAAGGACATAAAGGAAGATCCAACCCTCTCCTTTGACTTTGTATTGCGCCCGTTGAAGGTGGTTTTCAGATTATGACACTATGTCGCTCTGTCTATATGTCACGCCAGTTCACGCCGGAGACAGCTAGCAAGTTTCCTGATGTAAGATGCACTTGAAATCATGATTTGCTTACATTCATTAACAAAAGCAATGTTTCCTTCTGCTGTTGTTTTAACACTGTTTTAAATGTGTGGGCACAGCGGAATTTTGTGTTGTGTGCATATATGTTGGGGTGTGATTTTTCAATGTAAACGGTCACAACAGTTTTATTTATATTATATTATTTACACATTAATGAGCATGTAACAAACCTTGCCCCTAAACCTACCATTTGTCAATAAAACACAAAATATAACAGGCAGATACAACTACCATCATAATTTATTCAACAAGTATTAATATTCCAAGTCTTCCGAGGCAAAACGATTGATTTGTGAGAGGAATAGACGCGATCGCCGTCTCTGTCCGTTGTAAAGCCCAGATCCTGTGTGCTGCAGTCTGTGTGCAGATTAAAAAAAGACACCAGAAGAAGCCTTATGTCAGCCTTGGTTGTGAAATGTCATTGGCTCTTATGTGTCTCGTGACCGATTGCGTCATGCTACGGGAGTATATTTTTGAATAACAGAGCAGGATCATTTTTAGCGATTAAAACCTTATGTTATACTCTTTTCTTCGCATAAAGACTTCGTATGGCTTCAGAAGACTTGGAATGCAACACAACTTGTTTGTAATGCTTTTATACTGCTTGTTTATGGTCAGTTTTTGCAATAAATACCTGTGACTGCACTTATATTTGCCTGTTACGTATTTTATATTGTTCAGAAGTGTAGGTTTAGGGTAGGGGTGGGGTTAGGTGCTCCAATGAAAGTATCAATTTATATAAAATTATTTATATTTTTTACAAATGCATGCAAACCATTAAATTAAGACAAACAACTGAAAACAAAGGAGGACTCTGCATGTCGAAAAGTGATGCTAAAGGGGTACCTTGAGCATCAAAAAGCGACGCCAAAGTGGTCCTGACCAAACGTCAATATGTGATGAGTTGGGAGTGAGAACGTGTTGATCTGTCACTCCACATTAAACAGCGCCAAAAAGGCATTTATTGAATACTATAATAAAATAGACAACATTTGAGACTTTGTTTTATATCAAAAGTAATAAAGCGCAAAGCCTATTGTGATATATTAGATGGGAGGTGCACTACAATGTTCCGTTCATTAACTGAAAACAGGCTAGACTAATCGATTCCTGAGATTTAAGAATCCACATTGTTTTGTAAAATGACAAACGATTAAAATTGAGAAATCAATCTTTATTACCCAGCCCTACTGAATAATGAAGTAATGATGCTGAGAGAGAGAGAGAGAGAGAGAGAGGGGTTTTAAATTGTAATGATATTATGTAATATGTATGTAATAATATACAGTGGTGTGAAAAAGTGTTGCCCCCTTCCTGATTTTTTTGCATGTTTGCCACACTTTAATGTTTCAGATCATCAAACAAATTTAAATATTAATCAAAGATAACACAAGAAAACACAACATGCAGTTTTTAAATGAAGGGTTTTTTTTTATGAAGGGAAAACAAAATCCAAACCCACATGGCCCTGTGTGAAAAAGTGTTTGCCCCCAAACCCCCTGTTAAAACATAACTGTGGTTTATCACACCTGAGTTCAGTTTCTCTAGCCACATCCAGGCCTGATTATTGCCACACCTGTTCGCAATCAAGAAATCACTTAAATAGGACCTGCCTGACAAAGTGAAGTAGACCAAAAGATCCTCAAAAGCTACACATCATGTTGAGATCCAAAGAAATTCAGGAACAAATGAGAAAGAAAGTAATTGAGATCTATCAGTCTGGAAAAGGTTATAAAGCCATTTCTAAAGCTTTGGGACTCCAGCGAACCACAGTGAGAGTCATTATCCACAAATGGCGAAAACATGGAACCGTGGTGAACCTTCCCAGGAGTGGCTGGCCGACCAAAATTACCCCAAGAGTGCAGCGACAACTCATCCAAGAGGTCACAAAAGACCCCACAACAACATCTAAAGAACTGCAGGCCTCACTTGCCTCAGTTAAGGTCAGTGTTCATGACTCCACCATAAGAAAGAGACTGGGCAAAAATGGCCTGCATGGCAGAGTTCCAAGACCAAAACCACTGCTGAGCAAAAAGAACATAAAAGCTCATCTCAGTTTTGCCAGAAAACATCTTGAAGATCCCCAAGACTTTTGGGAAAATACTCTGTGGACTGACGAGACAAAAGTTTAACTTTTTGGAAAGTGTGTGTCCCATTACATCTGGCGTAAAAGTAACACAGCATTTCAGAAAAAGAACATCATACCAATAGTAAAATATGGTGGTGGTAGTGTGATGGTCTGGGGCTGTTTTGCTGCTGCAGGACCTGGAAGACTTGCTGTGATAAATGGAATCATGAATTCTGCTGTCTACCAAAAAATCCTGAAGGACAATGTCCGGCCATCTGTTTGTGACCTCAAGCTGAAGCGAACTTGGGTTCTGCAGCAGGACAATGATCCAAAACACACCAGCAAATCCACCTCTGAATGGCTGAAGAAAAACAAAATGAAGACTTTGGAGTAGAGGTCTTCACGGGTCCAAAAATTCGTACCCGAACCCGAAGAGACCTGTAAATATGCTGCACGGAACCGACCCGGACCCGTATTTTATTTGAAAGTGGGACCCGAACCCGTGCAGACCCGAGAAATGCCTTAAATGTACTACCCGGACCCGACGCGGACCCGACCATTATTCTAAAGTTGGACCCGAACCCGGCTGGGAAGACACAGACCCGACTGCACCTGTCCCGATCGGCACATATTGCACAGCAAATGCTATTAAGTCAATAAACATGTTGCGAAAAAAAAACTTTTTTCCTTAACTACTGTTAGTAGCCCTCTCCCTGACTGCGATGCATACAATCCTCCTTGCCAATAAATGTCCATCCATGTTAGGCTGTTACTCTCTCTTGCTGTCTGAAAGAGCCTTCTTAATCCACTCATTATTCCAGCTTCAAAAGTACTTGCTGTCACGGAGACGGATGACTAATGCAACTTCGCAGTTTTTTTTTTCTTTTGGTTGGTTGTATTAAAGACTCGGAGCAATAATTTTTTTTTTTTTAGCAAAAAGCACAGAATTAGAAGTTCGTTACACTCTACTGCGTGCTTGTTCAATAACAGGTGCGTCTCTTCAGTTTTGTTTCAGCTTTTTTTCCACATCACTCATGAAGGAATCCATGATCACCGTCCGCTTGCAGTACTAACATTAACTCCGGCCACGCTCTGTTTCTGGCGGCTGAGGTAACGCGGTTTTTTTTTTCTTCCACCTTATTTCCCGCTCACACTTTTTTCATCCTAATTTTACAAACTGCAAGTTACAAAACACACGCATGCTGACTGACACTGATCACTCGCGGGTGCGGTGTTCTCCGATCGACTCGGGTATTACGCACAATGTTAAAAAGACCCGGGACCCGAAGTAATAGATTGGGACCCGACCCGGACCCGACTGACCATTTAAAATATAGACCCGAACCCGTACGGGTCCCGGGTCGGGTCCCGGGTCCTCGGGTCCCGGGTCCTCCGTGAAGACCTCTACTTTGGAGTGGCCTAGTCAAAGTCCTGACCTGAATCCTATTGAGATGCTGTGGCATGACCTTAAAAAGGCGGTTCATGCTCGAAAACCCTCCAATGTGGCTGAATTACAACAATTCTGCCAAGATGAGTGGGCCAAAATTCCTCCACAGCGCTGTAACAGACTCATTGCAAGTTATCGCAAACGCTTGATGGCAGTTGTTGCTGCTAAGGGTGGCCCAACCAGTTAATAGGTTTAGGGGGCAAGCACTTTTTCACACAGGGCCATGTGGGTTTAGATTTTGTTTTCCCTTCATAATAAAAAACTTCATTCAAAAACTGCATGTTGTGCTTACTTGTGTTATCTTTGTAAAAAATAAAAAATCAGGAAGGGGGCCAACACATTTTCACACCACTGTATATGTAATAACATTTCACAATTATAATTTGTTTTTGTTTTTTTCACTTTTTGATGATAAATGCAGCCTTTGTGTATCCTGGTGCAGTTGTCACGAATCCTGGCCATGAACTTCGCTTCATTCACCACCAGAGGTCACTCTCCCATCACATGGACTTTCACACAGTTACAGATCACTCATAGACTGCATTTCCCATCATTCACTGCACCCACACAGCTGTTCACAATAATCACGCTTACACCTGTTCACCATCTCACAATCACTATCACCCAATCACACACACACACACACACTACATAAACCCTGGACCTTCTGCCACTCACTGCCGAGTATTGTTAGCCCCGCTGCATTACAAAGCGTTCCCAGTGTTTTCCGAGTTAGATTTCCTGTGTGTTGATTCCTGCCCGTGCTCCTGGTTTATTCTCTCTGCCTTGCCCTCTGGATACTGTTCGCCGATCGCCGACCCACGCTTGCCCTTGGATTATTCTCTGCCCTATCTTTGTCATACCTGTTTGCTACTGTCCGACCCTGCCTGTATCGACCATGTCCTGTAATAAAAGCTTGCAGATGGATCCGTATGTCCCGTCAGCTCCGTAACAGCAGTGGTGCCTGGAGAAGTGGGTATACTCTTAATTTATGCCCTCCAACATCCCATGGTCCTGACCGCATCACTGTCTTTAACGTGTTTTTAGGGAATATTTACATTTATTCACATGCGATTGGAAGCTATTCAGCGATTAGTAGTGGTCTGTCATGATTTTGGCTACTGCAGGGCACTATGATGCGCATCAGAGGGGATTTAGAAGTGGGTATATATATACGAAAAGCCGACTGATAAAATACTGGGTATACACCGTATACCTGTGTTTACCCTGCACTACACCACCGCCCTGGTGCATAAACACAACATGGTAAGCTACAGTTTTTGCAATGACACTATATAGCATGTTGGAAATGTGGTATTGATATTGAAAGTCCAAAAATATGGTATTATTAGGGTGCAATGTCCAAAAACATAAAATTGCTATGGTACAATGTTGAACAACATGGTATTGCCATAGTGCATGCCCCAAAACATGGTATTATGGTTAAATGCCCAAATGGTTACATGCCCAAAACATTATTATCAAACCACACCAAAAATATCAGGGTATTACATAGTGATCCAAAACATTGTATTACATATGATCCAATGATCCAAAACATTGTATTACTACGGTTAAATGTAAAAAAAAAAAAAAACAGCCTATATGGGACACTGTTAAAAAACAAAAAAACAACTATGAAATAGCCGCAGTAGCCTACATGCCCCCAAGACAATGTATTGCTATGGCTGAATGTCCAAAAATAATGTTATTACCATGTCCAAAAAAAAACAAACATGTATATTGCCATGCTACATTGTTTAGTTTCAGAAATAGCATGAGTTGCTATATAAGAGTTACTAGTCAGATAACTCTAAAATGAAAGTATAATGCACAGGGTGGGTGAGAGAGAGTGGGTATGTAAATGTGGGTGTGTTTCTACCTCAAAAAGTTTATCTGGCACCAGATCGTGGTCGCGCAGCTGAGTGAGGAGTCTGTGTGGTTGATCTATGCACGATATCTCTGTCTTTTTCCGGTGAAAGAAAAACAGCAACTCTTCATTCGTTTTAAAATCTAACGGGTCCATTTGGCCGCTGACTCTATAGTGTGATCTACAGTGCGACATGAAATCATTTTAGCGACTTTACAACAGCATGCAGATTAATATACAATGCAACAGATACAGTTACATTATTAGCCTATAAAGCAATGTCTCACACTTGTACCAGCTGAATAGGCCAAATGTTATGTACAGATGTTTTGCTTGCGTTAAACGCAACAGCTACATTTTTGACTCTTGCATACCTGTCATCGGCTGAACTGTCTGGAAGAATTTGTGTATTTCTGTACTTGACACGAGGATTAGTCAAACAGAAAGAGTTGTTTCCAAATTTCCCGCCTGTGTCTTATAGCCTGGTTAATAAAGCGAGAAGAATGCGGAAGTGGTGTAGAAAAAGCAAATGTTAACCTGTTACAGGGCTATGGAAGCAGAATAATGACAATAGTTTTTGAAACATAAAGCATGCTGAATTCCACAAATCTAAAAAAAAGATTTACCCTGCACTACACCACTGCCCTGGTGCATAAACACAACATGGTAAGCCACAGTTTTTGCAATGACACTATATAGCATGTTGGAAATGTGGTATTGATATTGAAAGTCCAAAAATATGGTATTATTAGGGTGCAATGTGAGGAAGACATATATTGCTTTCGGTTGCTTAGTTTCTGTAACTTTGTATCATGGCTTGTGTGACACTGTGCTGTAATACTGGGGTTCCCCTCATACGTCACACTCCAGGATTCCCCAACGACGCGTAACGTGCCTCAGTGAACTAATACAGTGATATAAGACCTCAGATCTCAGAATACACTTTATTGATGATTATGCGAACTATATCGACAGTTAAGCAGATGTAGAATATGAACGAACGCGCAAGGTTTCACGCTGTTTCCCTCAGAAATCGGTTAAAGAAAACACATTCAGCGGCTCAGTAGTGCACTAACACAATGACAGCTATTAGACTTGTTTTTGAGATGCGCCTCGCCTGAAATGTCGGTGAGAGCAGGCGGCTGCAGTGAGGGGAGGAGTGAAATAAGCACAGTCAAGACGGACAGTTCTGACCTCTCGAAGTGGAACAGATACTACGAGATCAAAGGCGGATATCGCGTTATTCTCAGTCATGTGCTGTGCTGCTGATAAACGTGATATAGGGTACATTCGACTTGAAGCAGCGCTGCGCAGAATGATCACCGTATGACATCAAAGTACCGTAAGAGCGATAAGAGAGCAGACGGATCCTATGCATTCGAATCACTCTCGCGGTACTTTGATGTCATACGGTGATCATTCTGCGCAGCGCTGCTTCAAGTCGAACACACCTATTATTTCAGTTCTGTTGCTTTTATATGAATATAAATATGATGAAAAAGACACTCCAAGTGCTTGCTATTTAATCCCATACGAAAGGCGTATTTATCATCCATTACTACTTTAATACAAACATGTAATTTTGATTTTTAAAGAAATATGACAACAATCACATATCTCACACAGCCCTGTCATATAGTGTTTGGGAATCCTATTCAAGCATAATTTAAATACACAATCACATGAAATCAGATTTAAAAAAAATAAAACATTTTAGCAGAGAACGCAGCATCACTGTTGTCTGAACCAATGAGCATTAAGCTGTGTCGTCAGTCAGTCGTTTCCCATCATGCTTTTGAGAGTTTTTTGGCACACGTCAGCATGACATCAGAACAAGGCGGACGTAACTCGGACACTTTTTATTTATTTATTTTAAAAGATGTTTATGGTAACTATTATTTATTTGTTTTTCTCTTTATATATATTTTTTTGTTGTTACTATTATTGAGGTATTTACTGTTTTGTATTCTGGTTGTTTACGTATTTTATTGCTTTGACTGTATCCCCTGTGAATGTGTTTAATAATAAAAAAAAAAACTTTTATAACCAAGCCTTCTAAACAAGCATATTAAAAGACCAAACTCAGATCTTACAGATGATGCAAACAGATGAGGATATGAACGCAAATTACGGAACGCGCAAAACTGCACGTTAAACATTTCCCATAAAGAAAACACTTAACGTGGTTTGTTGCCTCAGTGATAATAAATGATTAAATTCAGCATCTAATTAATAAAATATATTACTGTATATTATGTACATAATACCAAAATGCCGCTGCAAGGTTAATCTTTAATGAGCCGAAAAGAACACGTCACACCTCTGTTCATCAATTTGCACTGGCTACCAATAGCTGCTCGCATAAAATTCAAGGCATTAATGTTTGCCTACAAAACCACCACTGGCTCTGCACCCCTTTACCTAAATTCAATACTTCAGACCTATGTGCCCTCTAGAAGCTTACGTTCTGCAAGTGAACGACGCATTATTGTTCATCCCAAAGAGGCACAAAAATCACTTTCACAGACTTTTTCATAAACTGTTCCCATCTGGTGGAATGACCTGCCCAACTCAATCCGAGCAGCTGAATCCTTAGCCATCTTCAAGAAACATCTAAAAACACATCTCTTCCATCTTTATTTGACCCTCTAACTCTAGAACTCTCTATTCTAATTCTATTTTATCTATCTGTCTTCTTTTTATTTAATAAAAACAACACACACACACTTGACCCTCTATCAACTGCATATTTATTCTGTAACTGCTAGCTTTTCTTGAAAAACTAGCACTAGCTGTCTTTTTTCTATTCTATCCACTTGTTTCTTAAAAAAAAAACTAGATTTATTTTTTCTATATTCTATCTACTTGTTTTCTTTATATATATATATATATATATATATATATATATATATATAAACAAAAAAAAACCTTGCTACGTGTACTGCGTTAGGCTAACCAAGACTTGTCATAGCACTTGCATGTTGTTGCTCTTTTGTTGGTTTTGATTGCTTCTATTGCCCTCATTTGTAAGTCGCTTTGGACAAAAGCGTCTGCTAAATGACTAAATAAATAAATAAATAAATGAACATTTAAGCAGATGAGCCCAGAATATGAGCCCACAACCAACAAGTTTCACCAAACCATTTTTTTTCTCCCATAGAAAACCAAGCGCTGTAGTTTTAGGGTTGATATTCGCTGCATATTCCCCTAGGCTGCTTTAGGGACCGTCTGCAAATTTACCTCACAGTACAAAACGAAGTAATAATTTATTAAATTATTTAAATGTAATTATTAAATTCCAATAATTTTTTCAAATTTATGTTTACAGTAAATTAATAATTTACTCAAACTGACTAAATATAGATTGCCAATAATTCACCTTAGACAATAATTTCCCTAAGTATGTACACTACACAAATATTTTTAAGAAAAAAATTACAGTAATTCACCAAAATGGGATTTTTCATATTCCAAATGTTGTATGTTACTAGTAACCATACTGACTTACTACAGTTGAAATTTTGCCAACATCTTCCTCACTGTACATACAGTATATAATTATTCTTAAGAAATTACTCTAATTCACAAAGGTTTTTTGTTTTGTTTTGTTTTTTAAATATGCTCCAAAGGTTGTCGTACATTCCTAGTGACTAGACTGACTTACTATAGGTGACATTTTGCTAATACCTCCCTTAATGTACATAAAGTACATCAATATTTTATACTACAACCTTTGGAACATGAACAGTTCCTGTTGGGGTCTTACAGATTTTTTTTTTTTTTTTTTTGCTTTAAATAATTGTGAATTGTACATACAGTAAGGGAGATATTGGCAAAATTTCACAATGTACTACAACCTGTGGAACATGAAAAACCCTATTGGTGAATTACTGTAGTTTTTTATATATATATATTTGAGTACTGTACATGCCGTAAGGGAGATATTGGCAAAATCTAACCTGTAGTAAATCAGTTTTGTATCTAGCAACGTACTACAACCGTTGGAACATGAAAAAAAAAAAACTTTCCAGGGATCTTTTATATGTAAATAATTGTGTACTGTACATATTACTGTACATATATATAAAGGGAGGTATTGGCAAAATCTCATCTGTAGTAAATCACTATGAGCAATACAAGCTTTACAATTTGACAGTGCGTTATTTTAAATGTTAAAAGTCATTTTAATTTAAATACATTGGACGTTTTAACCCGGTCTGTGGAATTGTCAAACAGTCCCTTGGGTGCAATAGCACGTCAATGCTTTCTCCGGTTTACATTTGCAGCAACAATACGCCTAGGTGATTCTGAACTCCTTTTTTATGTCGATATAAAGTGGTTGCTTTCTGTTAAAACTAATCTTGGTATTGATATCATTGTAGGACTGTCGACTCTAGATCAGTGGTAAGGGAACGCAACGAAAATGCAGCGCGTTGCATTCTTCTGACCTCATTTGCGTACCTGTATATAGTTTGCATAATCATCAGTAAAGTGTATTCTGAGATCTGAGGTCTTATATCACTGTATTAGTTCACTGAGGCACTTTATGCGTCGTTGGGGAATCCTGGAGTGTGACGTATGAGGGGAACCCCAGTATTACAGCACAGTGTCAAACAAGCCATGATACAAAGTTACAGAAACTAAGCAACCGAAAGCAATATATGTCTTCCTCAGATGTAACTTCAGCGTTGGGTAAAATAGCATTATAATCTCCTTTGTGGTAGAGAAAGATGCTTACATGTAGGCTACGGGAAACAGCGAAGATGTTGAATTAAACATACACACAATCAGCGTTTCCACATGTTTATACTGGCCCCGATAATCAAAACTTATACTTAGCGCTTGCTCCATTTCTGCAAATCAGTTTTTGTAAATGAATGACTTGAATGACATATGGCCTTCATCAACAGCCGCTTGCGCCACCTGCTGGTGAGCGGCTGACATCAGCTGGAGATCATGCATCGGTGCTCTACTGCTATTCCTGCGGTTCCCGGATGTGCACCGCTGAATTTTCTGCCGAATTTTAACCACTGAATTTGTGGCAGCGAATTTGGAAAGTGAAATAAAATGACTGAAATTTGCCTGTCCAATATTATACATCGTATTTTTAAACGGATTGAATATTTTGGAAGTGAATTCTGGAAGGTGAATATGAATTATTGATTTTTTAATTATGAAAATGTGTGTGAAATATTTTGAATTGAAATATTCACAGCTTAAATAAACAACTATGTTAAATTTCAGGACCTAAAATTGCAAGCCCTGGAAATACAAGGCATTAAAATGCAAGCACTGTTAATTGCAATGCATCTTTTTTTCGATTTGTGGAATTCAGCATGCTTTGTTTCAAAAACTATTGTCATTATTCTGCTTCCATACAGGGCTGGATTTCTGCCAACCGGATGAACGGTTTCTTTCAAAACAACTACAAATGACAGCAGGGCGCGTATAGCTATTAGGCACACTGTTTCAACGTTTTATTAGGATGTTAATTGTAATTTCATGTGTTCCAGTTCTGTTAATTACATAATGCTGGAATTAAGTTTAACTTCCTGACTTAAAAGGTTTTATTGAAATGTAATCAACCATGTGTGTTGATAAAACTGCCATACAGGCCATACAAGTTTTCTAGTGTTTTATTTATAACATGTACGGTTACGTTTTTTTCTCTCAAGTATGTTAATTGTAATATTTCCCCATCAGTAAAATACTTAGGGTTGCCAACCGTCCCGTAGCCTATACTGGGCTTAATTTATGTGTCCCGTACATGACCTCCCTTGTCCCGTTTCTTGACTGCTAACCACTGACTGATACAACAGCAGCAGGGCTGATCACTTGAGATGATCACTGACACCTGTCATCATCCCGTCACACCACCCTCACGCAGTATACGCCAAATTAACCATGGTTTTACTACAAATAAAACCAAAAAAACATGGTTAATATAGTTAACCCATTGAGACCAGAATTTATTCACTGAACAAAAAAAAATAAAAAAATCTACTTGATATTTGCTCTTCTCCAATATAGAAATGAGCCTAAAAACAACATTTGTGCCAACTCATTTATTAGATTTTTTTCAAGTCCACTATGGACGCCAGGACTGAAGCAACATAAAATCCTCACATTTTAACCATACTTAACAAGCAGAGTTTGTGCACTATAGTTGAACTATGTTTAAGATTTTGAAAAGAGCACATAGGCCTACTGTAAGAATGAACAATGCAATAAAAATGTGAAAAAAGGTAAGATGATATGAAGTCTCAAAAAAACTTGTTTGACCCTTTTTGTTGGTTGAAGTGGGTGAATCTGAGTATATGTATAAATATGTTTGTGTGTATGTGAATGTGCTTATGTATACTTGCTGATTGTTTTGATGAATGTGATTGTGTGCATTATAGCATCAAGGCATCAGTGTGTCTATTTGTAGTAAAACTGTGGTTATACAAATCAATACGCCAGAAACGTTTACTACAATAGTTGCACGTGGTTACACGTTTACTACAATAAAACCATGGTTAATTTTCATCCTTGTTTTGACTTCAGCAAATCAGTTTTGACAACGTGATTATTTTTCATGAGTCCAAAATCCAGCAGCGCAAGAAAACATGCAATCTACCTATGACTTGATCAATAAGGGATGTCGTCTTTCACTATTGTAATGTTGTAAAGAAAAACATTTTACATTTAAGTAGCTTATTCTTAACCTTGGACCTTATTCTTGAAATCTTGAAATAGATCCTATTCAAAAGAACGAATCCGACATCACCACAGTTGAACCGAGACCTTTAGCTATAAAGCAAGCCAACCACTGCATGAGGAATGACAGTTAAATTAAAATGATGGTGAAATATAAAAATATTAATTTAAAGTTGTTAGTTATATCTATATAAATAATATAGGCCTGTTTTAAGTTTATTACACAAATATTTCATTGTTTTTGTTACAGAAGAAGCTCCCGTACCACCTCCTTCGCACCACCAGAGGGAGCCATCTCCTGAATATTAACCATTCCCATTCGGACTCCATTTCCCATCATTCCTCATACCTGGGACTGACTGATCATCCACACCTGCACCATTTGCACACACACATATAAGCCACTCACATACACAGACTCCTTGCGAAGTCTTGATTTGCCCTGCTGTCATTTCTGAGCGGTATACCCGTGTTTGCTTTCTTTGTTTTTGACCTTGGACTGTTTCCCGTTTCTCTGATTGTTCTCTGCCTGCCCCGACCTTGCATTGTTTCACCTGGACTGTGTTTGCTAGCCGCCTGCCCTGATCTCTCGCCTGGTATTTGACTCTGTCTCTGTCTAGCCTCTGCTGTTCTGCCTTGCCGGTATTTGACCCTGTATTGTCTGACTATTCTTAATAAAAGCTGCAAATGGATCCAAATGCTTCTGACTCGTCACAACAGAAGACTTCGCCACCCAGCGATCCAGCAGCGCTCGTGCAATTATCCACAGAGCTCACTGCACAGGCCTCACAGCTCGCCATGCACCAACACCAGTTAAACCGGCTTTCTACGTTAACTGAGGAGCTGGTCAAAGCACTGCAAGGACTCAACATATCATCACCCGAAGCCGTCTCTCAGCAGCCTCCAAACCGCAGTAACTCCCCAACTGCTCAGACACTCCCAATCAGCCCACGACTCGCTTTCCCCCAAAAAATTGATGGTGAACCCGCCAGATGCAAAGGCTTCCTACTCCAATGTTCGCTTTTTGTTAGCCAACAGCCCTCGTTGTACCCCACTGACTCAAGCCGCATTGCTTTAGTTTGCTCGTTACTCACCGGGAAGGCGCTGGAGTGGGTCACCGCTGTCTCGAGGATGGATGGTTCATCATTTCCCACCTTCGATACATTTCCACAATGTTTTTGAACATCCAGCCGATGGGAGAAGTGCGGGGGGGCCAACTGTTAACTCTCTCTCAAAGGAGGAAAACAGCCGCCAAGTACGCCCTGCTCTTCCGAACACCCGCGGCTCAGACTACATGGGTAGAGGACACCCTAAAACTATTGTTTCGAAGGGGATTGAATCTTCGGTCAGAACTTCAGTCAGAGCTGGCCTGCCGGGATGAGGGAAGGAGTTTGAGTGAGTTCATTGATCTCGCCATTCAAGTTGATAATCTGATCCGCTCTCGTCGCTCAACTCGAGCCACGCCCCGTTACATGCCAGAAACCACCACCGCAGCCGAGCCCATGCAACTAGGATTCACTTATCTCACACCCGAGGAACGAGAATGCCGCATGCATAACCAACTGTGCCTCTATTGTGGTCAAGCAGGACACATGAAGACCTCCTGCCCGGTCCATCCGTCTTCCAGTTCTCGATCGGTGCGTGTCAATCCACGTATCACAACTTCTGCATCAAGCATCAAGGTACCGGTCAAAGTATTTATTCAAGACAGAATAATTACCACGACTGCTCTGATAGATTCTGGGGCAGCCGGTAACTTTGTATCACATGATTTCGCTCTGCAACATAAACTGAAACTAACTCCCTGTAACTCCGCCCTGGCAGTGGAGGCGCTAGACGGCCGCCCTCTCGGTGAGGGAAGGGTTCTACGCATCACAGAAGAAGTCAAGTTGCAAATAGGAACCCTGCACTCGGAATTCATCCGATTCTACATCATCCACTCACCCAATTACTCTATAATTGTCGGATTACCCTGGCTGCGCACACATAACCCACACATCTCTTGGAGAGAGGGACAAATTATTCAATTGGATGCTACATGCCATGAACGTTGTCTCTCAAAGATTCCCCAAGCTTCCAGTCATGCACCTTCCCCTCCTGTTCAGAGTACAGACAATCTAAACCTGCCCTCAGAATACTCTGATCTCACCGAGGTGTTCAGTAAGGAGGCATCTCAACTCCCTAATCACCGTTCTGTCGATTGTGCCATATACTTAATGCCCGATGCCATTCCTCCTAAAGGTAGAATTTTCCCGTTATCTCAACCAGAATCCGAAGCCATGAAGCTCTACATTGAGAAGGAATTAGCCAAAGGTTTCATCAGACCCTCGACCTCTCCTGCTTCAGCCGGGTTCTTCTTTGTAAAGAAGGATGGAGGCTTGCGGCCATGCATTGATTACCGCGGCCTCAACGATATCATTAAGTTCCGCTATCCATTGCCCCTAGTTCCAGCCGCGCTAGAACAGCTTCGCCGGGCCAAGTATTACACCAAGCTAGATCTACGCAATGCCTACAACCTGATTCGTATCCGAGAGGGAGATGAATGGAAAATGGCCTTTTCGACCACTAGTGGGCACTACGAATACTTGGTTATGCCCTTCGACCTTGCCAACAGTCCGTCAGTCTTCCAGTCGTTCATGAATGACATCTTCCGTGACATGCTCGACAGATGGGTAATCGTATACATTGACGACATCCTGATTTATTCAAACACTCTGGAGGAACACATTCGTCATGTCAGATCAGTGCTGAAATGCCTCATGCAATACCAACTCTACGTCAAAGCTGAAAAATGTGAATTTCATCAGACCAGCACCTCGTTCCTCGGTTACGTTATCAGCCAGGAGGGGGTAGCAATGGATGAAAGGAAGGTCAAAGCAGTCCTGGAACGGCCACAGCCCCAGACAGTCAAAGAGTTGCAACGCTTTCTAGGATTTGCAAATTTCTACAGGCGATTTATCAGAGACTTCGCCGATCGCCGCCCCTCTGACAATCATGACTAAACATCACGCTGCGAGATTGACTTGGTCACCAGAGTCACGTCAAGCATTCAATGAACTCAAGACTCGGTTCACTTCCGCACCCATCCTTCGACACCCCGAACCTGAACGTGAGTTCATCGTGGAGGTCGACGCTTCGAACATGGGGGTAGGGGCAATACTGTCTCAACGTCATGGGTCACCAGCGAAGATGTATCCGTGTGCCTTTTTCTCCCGCAAACTAACAGCTGCAGAACGGAATTACGACGTGGGCAACCGTGAATTTCTTGCCATGAAATTAGCACTTGAAGAATGGTGTCATTGGCTGGAGGGAGCTACTCATCCATTCCTCGTTCTCACAGAGCATAAAAATCTGGAGTATCTACGCTCAGCTAAGCGTTTAAACCCCCGATAGGCCAGACGGGCATTGTTTTTTACAAGGTTTCGGTTCACGGTAACATATCGGCCAGGCACCAAGAACACCAAGGCTGACGCTCTCTCTCGCCAAACTGAGGAAACAGTCCCATCCATCTCCAACGATACTATCATTCCCGAAAAGCTGCTCTTAGCCCCAGTACAATGGGATATCATGACTGAGATCAAACATCTGAATCTTCAAAATCCACCGCCTCCTGAATGCCCTGCTAACCTCAGCTATGTCCCTGAATCCCTTCGACCACGACTACTATCCCTAGTACACGTAACGCTCAGTTCAGGTCATCCTGGAATCACCGCCACTGAAACTCTGCTCAGGAACCGATTTGGTGGCCCACGTTGCTGACTGACACGACCAAATATATCCAAACTGTATCACCTGCAACACATCCAAGTCCCCTCGACAGCTGCCAGCCGGTTTACTCAACCCACTACCTACACCACACCAACCTTGGTCTCACTTTGCCATCGACTTCATCACCGAGCTACCCAATTCCCAAGGCAACACTACTATACTCACCATCGTAGACCGATTCTCCAAAGCCTGCCGTCTGATTCCGCTGCCTAAACTTCCCACCTCATTTGAAAACACTGAACTGCTCTGCAATCATGCGTTCCGTTTGCAAACAGAGCGCCTGTATCAGGAGGTAATACGATTCCTCAGATCATACTGCCAACGACAACAATCGGACTGGAGCAGGTACTTGCTATGGGCAGAATATGCCCAAAACTCATTGATGAAACCCGCCACAGGTATGTCCCCTTTCAAGTGCATTCTGGGCTTCCAACCTCCACTGTTTCCCTGGTCTGGCGAACCCACCGAATTACCTTCAGTCACAGATTGGTTGCAACACAGCGAGGAGGTCTGGGACCGGGCTCATACTCACCTACTTCATGCCGTAAGACATCAAGAACAACAAGCCAATCGACATAGACGTCCCAATCCCGAGTACACCCCAGGCCAATGGGTCTGGCTTTCAACTAAGTATCTACGCCTCCGACTTCCATGTAAAAAGCTCAGCCCCAGGTATGTTGGTCCCTTCAAAATTTCTAGACTAATATCTCCAGTATCATTTAGTTTGGAACTGCCTTCTAATTATCGTATTTCTCCCACATTCCATGTTGATATTGTGAGTGCACACAAATAAAAGTGGACCCTTTACAGTTCCGAATGATGTATTACTCTTACCTTTTATGAGCAAAAATGACGGTGTATTTTAGGTTGATCACACTGGCGCCTCCATGTCCTGCAAGGTGTGCTTCAGCTGCCTTCCACTCTCCACACAAACGATTGGATATGCATCTAACAGCGCACATTTATCTAAGTTAAACGTTTAAACTAACATTTGTGATATGCCTGAACTGTTTTATATCTATAGATTTTATTTTAGGCAAGTCGTGATGATTTGAGAAGGCTAAATTTATCAAATATAGGCTATGATCAACTCACTGTCTGCCGCTGGCCGCTTGGTCGTTACTTTAAAAAACGAAAAAAACTTAGCACTTTTCCATTATATACAAAACTGAACTATTTTAGTTTTAGAATTAGAACTATTTTAGAATTCTGATAAGCTGTCAGACAAGGCCAGGGCCTATATTTGAGGCCCATGCAGGGCGCTAGATCTTGCAGATGCATCTTGCAGATGAAGATGTTTGACGCACGTATCACATTGTCACGTCTTTAAAAAAATTATAAAAATGTTACTGAGCAAATGACGAGTAACAGTGTTTCAGCGCAGATTTTTCTCACGCTTTGGACTTTGAACCCTGGCGCCGCGAGCTCGTGCAGCGCTGTTGGAATACATGCAATCCGTGCATGTTTTAGAAAACATTACATTCTGCAGTTTAATTACAAATCGTTTGAGGCCATTGCGCGATTTCAATCATCATAGTAAACAGCAACAACCACCCCTTCCTCTTCTCATCGGAGACATGAGATGCAGCGTTGAACAGTCTGTCGCTGTCGGTGCATCGTGCTTGTAATGATTTTTGTGTCTTTCTCTGACAGTTTTAAATACTTCCACACTGCAGACGTGTTTGCTGCATTAGTGCGCGCCTTTATTCGATCGCGTCACGTCATTGTTCTGTACAATTTATTCTGTCTTTTCGCTTATTCGGCCGAACACCGAAAGTGTTTTTTTTTGCTATTTCCGGCCGAACAATTTCGGTTGCCGAACATTCCGTGCATCCCTAATAAAAATATTTCTGTCATGACAACTCTGGGAGGGATTGGCATGGTAATGTACATGACAATGATAATGTATTTGGTCTTGGCGGAATAGATCTGCTACGCTGCTGCTACTGCGGCAGAGCAAGTACCGAGAGTTGGTACTGCCAATACATCCACAACATGCTGCTGTGAGCATGTAAGAAATACTGCTGCTGCAAATATAACATACATGAAATAACCCCCCCATAGCATACATGAATCACCTCGTAGCAGATCTATACAGGTGGAGCTGGGGAAGGTGGAGGGTTTCTGAAGCACACTGCGAAACTGCTACAAAAAGCACTAGTCATATATTTGAATGTTGAGCAGAGAGCTCATTGGCTACCGATACAGGAGAGAACCAATCAGCTGTGCCATGTGATAATGATGTCATTAGGTCAGATTGAGTTAGACCTATCGGACTGCGCCATCTAGAGTTTCATGACAGAACTCTGTATATACCTATAGAAAGCTTTAAATTACTACTTTAAAATTAAATGATTCAAATCAAAAATAGAAACTCTTTCATTATGTAATCCGTAAAGATGCATTTCTCTCTAGCCAATGTTGATATTTGAAATCACCAAAACAAACACGCCCCTACCCCAAAAGGGTCTCGCCCCTATCTTGATAGCTCCGCCCCACACATAAGTACGCAACCCAGGCAACAATTAGTTCTTTGAAAAAGCAAAACCAATGATTTTAATTAACAATGATTTAATAATTAACCAATGATAAATGCGTTAATAATTTTAACACGTTATTTTTCACCGTAATTAGTTAATCTAATTAACACATTAAATTACCAGCCCTAATTAAAATTAGACAAAACAGACATTATCATAAATGATCATGAAAACAAGAGCCTTTTTCGACATGGGTTACGAGAGGACACGTATAAAGAAACACTTGACGGTACTAAAAAAGTACAAAAATGACAGTAGGAATAGGCATGTGTTTAATAATAGAACTGTGTTCTGCATTTGCTTATCCAGCTTTCTAATTTAGACACCGATATTTTAGGCTTATAAACCCTATTTATGGCATTGGCTTGTCATATGTTTAGTTAATCAATCCTAAAGAGCAGCTGGATTAAGTCAAATAATAAATTATTACAACATATGAGAAGTAAATTAAACTGCACCACCACAAAAATATCATATTTCTATGCTTTACTTGATTATTTCTACTGTGGGAGCTGTTTTGAGGTGGTCCCTAATAAGATCATAATTTATAGGCATAATTATCTGTTCAGATATTAAAATTTGTAGCATTTGTAATCAATTTATGTTTTTGTTTCTTGTTTAATGAATAATCAACTTTAACAAATTAGTATTGTATGTTTTACTAAACTATGCTCATTCAAAGTTACTTTTACAAGCGATTACTATTACAATATGAGCTATTCGTCACAAATGTTTCATCAAAATGAATTGAATATGTTTTTAAAATAATAGACAAAATGGTACGCTGCATTACGAGTCTAATTGAACCGTGTAATTTTTTTGCTTGTTTGTTTTTTAAATAATAAAATGAACAAATCTATGATGCTGGGGGCAGTACAAACATAGACATATCTATGAGTAAATATCTATGTAGCCTACAGGAAAATCACAGACTGCCTATTCATTCTTTATAGTGTAAATAACTATTATTTAGACACTGAACAAGAATGGTGTATATAGCTACAATAAATGTTGTAAGATGATGCAAGATACGGTTTAAATTCCATTACATAAAATACATCCAATGTCATTTATTTTTCAGCAGAATTCAGGTGGCTCTCACTCACCATGTTTTATTTGAACCACAGTTTCACCAGAATCCTGCTGACTGTAAACTGTACAGGTATCGTCCCTCATCTTCAGGTCTCAGACTGTCCAGACGGAGGGAGAAGTTATGTTGAATCTGATCAGTAAAGAAATGAGATCATGATAATCCTGCTGTTGGGCCTCTGGTCGACTCTCTCAATCAAGAAACAAATGTACTAAAATATCTGAGTCTGTTCTTCTCCATGCACCTCCAGGCCCTCCATTAATAAGAGTTGATCAACATAAGAGCCAAGAGGAGCAAACAGAGGACCAGAGGGACCGTGCAAAGTGAACCCTATCAAGAAATAGACAAATTGATTAATGTTTTTTTTTTTGTTTTTTTTAAGAGGAAGGAAATCTCGAAGGTAGGGACAAGCTAATAACAAGGTGTATCATCATAAATGAACACTTACACTCTTAAAAATAAAGGTGCTTCACGATGCCACAGAAGAACCTTTTTGTCTAAATGGTTCCATAAAGAACCTTTAACATCTGAAGAACCTTTCTGTTTCACAAAAGGTTCTTTGTGGTGAAAGCTTCTTCAGATTGTAAAAAGGTAAGAAAGAGATGGTTCTTTAAAGAACCTTTGACTGAATGGTTCTTTGTGGAACCAAAAATGGTTCTTCTATGGCATCGCTTGAAGCACCTTTTGAAGCACCTTTATTTTTAAGAGCGTAGGCTATTACTGAAATTGTTTATTTCTGAATCATGAGGCTAACTTAGTAAACATGATTCATAACTTAAAAGCAATAATTTGATAACACTGTTTCGATAGTCCACTTTAGATATTTTACTAACTATCAAGAAACTTTGCAACTACAGTACATGTCAGCATGCCAACTAATTAACAAAGAAAGCTACAAGGGACCACAACCAGAGGATGGGAAGCAGGAAATGGGAACAAACTAAAATCAACATAATACCAGGGTGTGAAGCTGAAAATGAACACTATTTGTTACATGTAGCTAACATGCGATCCACCTTAAAACCTATTATAACACGTGGAGACATTTTCCACATGTGCTCTATTATGTTGCAACATGTTGTCTTCATGTGATCACATGTGAAAAAACATGTGAAATCCATGTGGTTTTTCTGTAAGTGTATTTTTGCGTATAAACGTAAAGTGTTAATAGGCCTACTTACCATTAGCGACCATCATAAATATTGACATAAAAATACAGGTAAGAATGTCCATCATGTATTAGACAAAACTATCATAAATAATCATTAAAATCAGAGACTTTTTAAAAGAGGGTTTTCAGGGGATACGTGTAATCAAACACTTTCACTTTTGCTGTAATATGCGTGGGTCAGGAAGCTCTGCTGAAAAAAAAACTTTTAAAACCAGCCTAAGCTGGTTTGCTGGTTTTAGCTGTCATCCAGCCTTTTCATGAAAAGCTGGTCAACAGGCTGGTTTTAGAGGGGTTTTGGCCACTTCCTTAGCTGGTCAGGCTGGGAGACCAGCTGGAACAACCAGCTTGACCAGTCTAGGAGACCAGCTAAAACCAGCTACTTCCAGCTTAAACCAACTAAGACCAGCCAACCAGCTTAGGCTGGTTTAGAGCGTAGAATATGTAATCCATTTTTTGTTGTTGTTTCTTGTTTAATGAAGAATACAATTTTAGAGTTTAGCATTGTGTTTTACTGAAATACCAGACACTTTTATTCCAAGTAGGCTATACGAGCTCACAATCTCTTCGTCAAAATTAAATGTTTTTAAATTAGTAGACGAAGAAGTCTATTATTTATTTATAAAAATGAACAGATCTACGACGCTGGGGGGCAATACAAACATATACTTTTTTCTTTATTGCAAATTGTACATAAGACAGGGAACATCCAACAACATAAGGCACATTCACCATAAATAATACAAATAATCTACATAAATAATAATTATTATATTCACAACAAAAATAACAACGAGGGAAGAGAAAAGAGAAAAAAAAATCAATAGAAATCAATAGAAGTACAAAAAACACATCAAATAAAAACACACTAAAATAATAAATATTTTGAGACAGAGAGGCAAAGAGTTTCCGACTTTCTATTTATTTTTTTAAGTACTTAAGGCTCTGAAACATTTTCACAAACTCACAAAGAAATATATTAAAGGAGGGCTTACACATAGACACGTATCTATGAGTAGGGGAGACCGGGGGCAATTGTAACACACTCAATTCCTCCAATCAGAATCAATCTAGAGTGATGAAACTTAATCTGCAAATGCTCAGTAAGATTATCTCTGTGCCTGTGGAAAAGGAGCACAATCCTTTCACCTCAGCAGAATTTAACAAAATACTGATTTTGTGTAATAAATACATTTTTGAATGTACAGCTGCTGTCTAAAGTTTAGATGATCGCAAATTTAAACTACATGCATTTTATCTCGAGGTTATTGATAGAAAATTAGCATGATTTGATTGAAACATAACATGATTAACAGATTTTATCATGGCTGCAACATCGGGGGCAATTGTAACACTGTTACACTGTTACAATTGCCCCCTAGCCACAGGGCCCAGTGTAAACACCTTGTTTTTCTGCGTTGACATAGCTACTTTTCTGTTAGAAAATAAACATATTTTAAATGTAAAACTACATTTTACAGATTATTAATCTCCACATGATCTCATTGAGTTCTTCTGTTAATATGTTTATCTTGTACCATTTCATTAAAGACTGTTCTTGACTCATCAGCTAAATAATGTATTTGAGTAAAATATATTTCAATAATTAAACAGTTACCTCTAGAATAGTTGCAGTCTTCTGCAAAAAAAATATAAATAGACTTTTGCTTTTTGAATGATGCCTGACATTTAAGCGAATTTAAACCATATATATATATATTATATGTATACATATAATTAGATAGCATATATATTAGATACTACAGCAGTAAAGTTCATTTTTATTTGAGATTCAGTGGTTTATCATGACTTATTTTTTTCAGTGTTACAACTGCCCCCAAACACTGTTACAATTGCCCACACCAAGGGGGCAATTGTAACACTCTGAATTCTTGCATTTCATTTAATATTATAGTCTTGTCCTTATTAGTGAAAATATATAAGTTGCATTATTAATTAGTGCACCTATATCTGTTTCTTGTATCAAAAGATGACTAGTATATTTCAAGTAGCTAGTCTGTGAGTTATGAAGGTAAATGTTTTTACAATTGCCCCAGTCTCCCCTACAACAAACCGGTAAAAACACTGCATGAAATTCACTGACTGCCTATTCATTCTTTTTAGTGTAAATAGTGATAAACACTGAGCAACAACGGTATATATAGCTACTATAAATGTATAAATGCAAAATATTTATTTTAAAACATATTAGTGGCATTATTTTACTCAGGCAATATTTTCGGACTCATTCTTCAGCTGAGGTTCTTTCACGGTCGAGTCAGAGAGTGTGTTTACCGCTGATCTGAGATCTGCGTTTGTGTTTCTCCTCTAATGGTGAATATAACAGTTTGGTCACCATACCATTCTAAAGATGGCAGCCTCCGTCAGATATTTAATGAAACCTTGGACACCGAGGTATATATTTTACTAGTTTATGTACTTATTTTTGCCAGGACTGTTCGAAATAAGATCTAGGTCACACCAGCCTTTGCTGTGTAATTAATAATTTGTATGATTTATCGTTGATTCCATGCTCATCGCAATCTGAACCATGTGCTTAAGTGTGTTTCTAAATGCACGCCTCAGCTTGTTCTTATTTCCCTGTGTAGCATGTGTGGTGTAGTGTTATATGCATGTATGATGTAATTGCATATTGACTCCACTAGAGGGTCACCTTGGGTTGCCTGCAGGGGGATACCGGGTCAGATGAGTTAGACTGTGACATGCATGAGTGGGTTAGCAGCAGGAGCTGCTTGTGTTCTGTAATAAACATTTGGTTCTGAGATATAACTCTCCGTGTACGTAGTCTATCGGATACACAGCACGAGAAGAAACACTACAGCATGCATATTTAGTAACGTTTGTCTATTACTCTGCATCTTCTTCTGATCCCAGTAACTTAAAGATGCTCGTGTTCCAGAATCAGAGCTCAGTCCTGAACAAAAAGAGCAGCAGGAACTGAAACAGAGAGACTGATAAAAGCGGCGCTATCAAACGACACCGAGGGGCTGTTTCATAAAACTAGTTTACCAAATAAGACAGGCTTATTTCAGTTATTCTGACTTATTTTCACTTGATTTGGTTTCCGAAAGCAATTTTACCATAGCTCAAACTCAGTCACTGTGGCAACTTATGCTGGAAAGCTAACCTGGTCCGGATCAGGCTGTCAGGCTAAGCTGAGCTCCTCTAACACTGACCAGTGTTGCCAACTAATTTTCAGGGAAAGTTGCTAAAGGAAGGTCGATTTGTTGCTAAAAGTTGCTAAATGACGTTGTGACGTCATTACGTAATCACGATGCAAAATTTTATGAAACAGCCCCCAGCTCTTCTTTCAATGACCCTCTGATAAGGTAAAAACAAAAAGAGCTCAACCAACTGCAAGGAAACCTTATTATAGCTCTATGACCTGAATAGAAACACAGTGGGGTCCAAAAGCTACATTAAAAATCTAGTATTAAAAATAATTTAAACTAATGTACCCCACTGTATATGGATCTTTCCGTGCAGTGATTGTCTATTTTACTCCAACAGCAAATTCATCAACATGATGATGCAAGATGGCCACAAAATCCTTGCTAGAGGAATCATGACAGGTTTAAGAGAGAAGAGATCAAGTGCAATCCATACACCATCCTCCATCAAGCCCTAGAGAACTGCAAACCCATCATTGGCCTGGCCAGTGTTCAGAAAGGAGCGAAATCATATCAGGTCAGTGAACAATTTTTAATAATTATTTCACAACTTTGAGATGATCTAGTCAGATGTTTGTAGTTATGCAATTCAGAATCAGTGTTCAGTTAATGGGTTTGCAAATGGCCAACACTGATATAAATATCTCAAGAGAAATCACTGAAAGTCAATATGATAGTTATGTAAGAAAATACAATTTAATGATGTTAACTAAGATGTTGTGAGGAATTAAATGTACACATATTTTGGACAATATTTATGTTTAACATTTTATAAAATGGTATCCTTTTACTAGAGTGATGTTTATAGGGATAATTCATTCAAAAAGTGAAAATCATCACCATTTACTCACCTTCATGTTGTTTCAAACCTGTATTAATTTCTTCTGTAAAACGCAAAATTAGTTTTCAAAATCAGATCTTTCCCATACAACGAACAGTATGGTCAAGCAAGAGGAATTACATCAAAGCTCTATAAAGTAGATTTAATGTTTAATCTTACTCTGAATTATTAGTCTTGCAGGTGCCTGTTCCTCTCACAGATAATCGGCGGCGTTTTCTGGCCATGAAGTGGATGATCACAGAATGCAGAGACAACAAGCACCGTCGCACACACATGTACGAGAAACTCTCACAGGAGCTGCTGGCTGCCTTCGCTAATGAGGGAAATGTAGTAAAACGCAAACATGACCTTCACAAGATGGCCGAAGCCAACAGGGCATATGCACACTACCGCTGGTGGTAGAGAGGACGTTTGGACTCCCTAGTTCACCCACAGATGTGATTTGTTTTGACATAGATCACAAAAAAGGACATGAGAAAGACAACTATACTGTCACAGTCTAATCTGCAAGAGCCTGAAGAATCAGTGAGGCCAAAAAACAGCTGCACAGGAGCTTTATTTTATATTTTTATATACAACATTTTGGAATATGTTCCAAATCATGTTAGCATTTCAGTCCACAGGACCTTCTTGAAATTGAAATGATGCAATATATATATGCAAACTTGTGACACTAATGCCTAATATATATAATATAGTATAATATTCCTCAAGGAAACATTGTATTTATCTGTTACTCTTGTAAACTGCTTTTGCTCCATCAAAACAGATTTAAATTATTTAAAGGGGTGGTTGACTGTTTTTTTTCTAGGCTTGATTGTGTTTATGGGGTGCAGTCTAGCATGTGTTCATGCTTGTTTTTTTTTAAAAACGCATTATTTTTCACATAATTTACCTTTATTCCACACCTCTCTGTCCCTTCTCTGACAAACGCCTCGATTTATTTCCTGGTTTTATGAAGCTCCTCCTTCAGAAATACGCGATGGGCTGAGATTGGTTAGCTGGCTCAGTGTGTTGTGATTCGCTAAACCGCCTCTACTGCACGTCTGAATGTCCCGCCCCTCTCCTCAGTGGCATGTGCTCCGGTTGAATGGCGTTGTCTATAATGCTTATCAATTTGAGCTCGATTGAGACCCAGAGGATATTAGTGAAGAGGATCCGCAGAACCTGTGCAAGCACGGCTCTTAATGGTATGTTTGGTTGTTGTGGTCTCATACTTTTAAATACGCTGCTATTTGTAAGTGCTACTGCTTCTGTTAGCTTTTAATATACGGTTTTATCCTGATTAAAGCTTTAATACAGCACAGCAACCGCACGCGTGTCCATTTATAATGCTTCTCATTGCTGTGTGAAAATAAGTGTATAATTGGAACAGTTTGTTGGAGCTTATCTGATGATCTGAATGAGAGAGAGAGAGAGAGAGAGAGAGAGAGAGAGAGATGCAGAGCAGGGCGACAGAGTAACAGTATTAAGAACCGTTGCTTTAATGATTTTGAAACTTGAGAATCCATTAGAATCGTTAGAAGACAGAATCGCGATTCATATGAATAGATTTTTACATGCATCCCTAGTTTTCTCTTCCTCTTCTCTAAAGCAGCGCAGCATGGCCTCGCCCCCTTTGCTGCGTGTTCCCGGGGGCGGGGTTTATCTGGGTCTGTGACGTATCAGACCCGGGAAGTAACTCGTTGTAGTCCCTTACCTGTCGTTTTTGTAGGCATTAAACTGCCAGAATTTTAAAAGACGATATCTCCGTTTGCATTGAACTTTCAGCGCTGCAACTCTGCAGATATTGTTTATGCTCAAACAGCAACATTACACACTAACTAATGTTAAAAAAGTGAAATCGCAATCAACCACCCCTTTAAGGTGTATTATAGAACATAAATATATATTATATAAAGTAATTGTCAACTTAATAAAAATCTGAGAACTAAAATGAATTAAATATATTGATATTAAAATCATCTAGTAACCTCTAGTGTTATGATTACAGCCCTTTGTATTAATCTTTGACTAATATAAAAACTAAATCAAATGAATCATGATTCTAATGTTGCTACTGTTGAACTACATTCCATTTTAAACTCAGTAACTAAAATGTCTAAAGATCTGTGACCAATGATGACTAAAGATAACATGATTATAGCCAAAAAAATACAACAAAAAAAAAAACTTAAGCCCTTCAGATATAACTTATTTTTTCCAGTAACTGGATTTGAAGTAGGAGTGTTGCTTAACTGCGTAATCGCACATTAATAGTTTGTCCTAGGTAATGCTGGGACATGAACATATTTCTGGAACATTACAACATGGACTACTCTTTGCAAACCCCAAGCGGCCTTGGTGACGGCCATTCCAGAGTTTGATAAAGTTCTCAAACTTTGATCTAAAAAATTATGATTTTTTTTTTTTTTTATAATGTGAATGGATAAAGCTATAAAACTAGGAATGTGTATCAAGAAAGCAAAATCACCAACTTAAAGTCAATTCAAGTCGACTTCAAAAAGTCAAAACAAAACCCAAACCCAGTTCTACATCTAACTTTGACCAGTCTTCTACTTCAAACCTCATACCTACTGAATCTCCAAGCCTTCATCAAAGGTAAATATAAAAATAAAACATCCACACTTGGTTCCTACGGATTGCAATTTCATTGCGCCTTGTTTCCCTCTCATGATTGGTGGAGGCCTCAGTCCGTTACTTCGCTGTAGTAGTATTTCTGAGCAGTTTCACTGAGAGTCCAGCCTCCTGCGCGAAACTCAAGGATCTCAAGCAGGAGCAGGCGGCCCATGGAGCTCAGGTCCTCCTGCAGGAGAAATCCATCCCTCAGGAGATTGAACAGCTCATTCATGAGCTGCAGGTTCATCTTCTCCAGCTGATCTCCAATACGATGCAACTGTAACACCAGACAGTCCACCTGAGACAGAGAGAGACGGAAAATGTCAAAAAAGTTGTGGTTAATGATTTTGACCCTCCAAACCATTTTCTGATGAAACTGAAAATGAAAAAATGAAAATGGAAAAAAAATCACATTTGCCATTTTTAATTACTAATCAGTTTAATTACTAATTTGCCATTACTAATCAGTTAGTCTATCCATTTCAGTCAAACAATAATAATAATAATAATAATAATATTCAGGATTCACCTCCTCCTCGTTCTTCAGGGCATCAGATTGGGCCAGTCTGAACAAACAGTCATAGACGGGGTGCACCAGGGCCATCATGGGCATGTTGTTCACCTGCAGCCAACAGAATAAAGTTAAAAAGGAGTGAGCACTTCAAATGAATTTGCATATGTATTTTTTTTAAATTATAGTTAGCATGAGTACCTTCCCAGTTGTGATTCTAAAATGAAGTTCACCCAGAAATGAAAAATGATTTATAATTCACTCATCCTCATGCCATCCAAGATGTAGATGAGATTGTTTCTTCATCAGAACAAATTTGAAGAAATTTACATCACTTGCTCAGCAATGGATATTCTGCAGTGAATGGGTGCCATCAGAATGAGAGACCAAACAGCTGATAAATGCAACAATAATCCACACCCCTTCAGTCCATCAATTAGCACTTGTGAAAAATTGCGTGTTTGTAAGAAAAAGAAAAAAAAGCATCATAAAGGCATTTTTAACTTTACACCATCGCTTCTGGCCAAAATAGGAGTTCATAATCCATAATAACGTTGTTATCCTGTTGTCCTCTCACATCAAAATTCACCAACAAATTTGTTTAGAGATGTTTTGGACTGCTTTTGCCTGTAAACTCTGCTTGATATGTGCATATTTCTCTCCTGAGTCAGACCAGACCACTTTATCTCTGGAGAAAGCAATATTAGGGATTATGGACGGAAACAGCGGTTTGAAGTTAAAAACGTCTTAATGATGGATTTGATTCTTACAAACATGCAGCTTTTCATGTCACAAGACATTAATTGATGGACTGGAGTGGTGTGGATTACTTGTGGATGTTTTTATCAGCTGTTTGGACTCTCATTCTGACGGCACCCATTCACTGCAGAGGATCCACTGATGAGCAAGAGATGTAATGCTAAATTGCTCCAAATCTGTTCTGAAAAAGAAACAAACTCTTCTACATATTGGATAGCCTAAGGGTGAGTAAACTTTCAGCAAATTTTCATTTTTGGGTGATCTATACTTTAAACATTAAAACAGAAGGCAACTATTCACCTTGAGGTAGTCAAAGGTGTTGCAGATGAAGGACACAAGGCAAACCCACTCCTGAGTGGATCTCTGCCGCGTCTCTTCTCTGGCTTTGAATTCCTGCTGCAGTCGGTTCAGAAGGTTACGCCGAAACACGTTCCCGTTGGTCTGTTTGGCCTCGGCCTGAATCAAGCGAGTCAACTGATTATAACTCAGTCCTAATAAACTACAAGACAAATGTGAGCATTTTTATACATTGAAGAGAAAGCAACATGCCAACTTTTAAGTGTTCTGTATAAAAACTTGCATGTGGCACATTTGTTTACCTGGACAATTGTGTAACAGATGCGTCCGGCCTCCCTACTGAAGATCTGGTCCTTCAAAGATTGGTCCACTATTACATTGGACACTTTCTCCAGGTCAACTGAGCCTGGGTCTGATGAGGAAAAAAGAAAAAAAAAAATATATATATATATAAATAAACACATTTGTGAGGCTAATTGTAAAATGTGTCATGCAAAACTGCTGCAGATTAAAGATAATGACCTTTCAAGGCAGTTTTGAGGAGTTTCTGTGTCTCTAAATCAAACGACTGGATCTTGTATTCTTCTTTAGATGAGGTCTCCATTCTGTTTAAGAAGGTAAGACAGGGAATCAATTAATCAATAACCAACCTTCAGGCACATGAGATCAGTTTTTCTGTGAAAACAATAGCAAATATCTCAATGTACATTGTCTGGATCAGCAATAAGGAAGAACAAATTGCAAAAAAAACAAACAAAAAAAAACCATCTGAGCTAAATTAATCCAGTTACAGACAAAAACTGGCAATGCTTATAGTCAAATCTCTTGTCTGCGAAATTTTTGAACGTTGAACGTAATATTATGATCTTAGTGTAATAACACTCAAAATTTAATATGAAAAAACACAAGATCACATTTTAAAGCCAGTGAACAACATACTCTTTAAAGAAAGATTGTTCTGCGTAATTTATTACAAAATGTAGGATCAGGGCAAAATGTGACAGACAATGAAAAAAAAATTCTCAAAAGTGATGGGCTAAAAAGTAAATTCCTCATTTTATCTGTTATTTAACATTTGATCATGTGAATATCTAATTCTAGTTATGGGCTTAAAGTAACATGTAGTTACCAGATACACATATTTGCTGTCACAGTGTTTTGCTGAATGACTAATATTAAGTATTTCTCTAAAAAATATTCACTAAAACAAATTCGCATTCGGAATTGACCCTTTGTGTATAGTATTTGTCTAATTTGCATTAACTACTAGAACTTCAATGGCAATGCAACTCAGACCAATAACACACTATCACCATATTGTCAATGTGCCCTTGTGAAACAGATGGTGTGTGAAATATGTGCCGTCATCAATCTTTCAAAGCGAATCAGAGCAGCTCGGTGTTAAACGAGGATAAACGGATTACGACAACCGGCCGAACAACTTCATGATAAACGACTCAAAACTACTGATTATTAACACTATTTTCTAAAAGCGATGGCAACTGTAACTTCACAGTCGACTGTAGGCCTAATCTTTACTTTCTCACGTGCCGTCCAAGCCAAAAGCGAAAATACACAAACTCCGAAGAGTTAGCGAAGAAATAATCGATGATTTTGGTTCAAAGCTCATAAAACCGCTCAATAAGACAATTAAAACTTCATTTAAAGACAACGGCAAACTCAAATTCACACTTTCACAGCACTATCATGAACATTATGATTGAAACTCTTTAAAATACAGGTAAACCAACCCGTCCACATCCCAGCTTAATACACTGCTGCACGCGGATTTCAAAGAGGCAACAACAGATACATATAAATATTTACTACTAAAAAAGCGAGAGAGGTAGTATTGCGTATTCATAAGTACTAAAACTTACTTTAAAACCGGAGAAGTAAGTTAAATAGGCAACTGTTTTTCACATATCTAATCTTCGTTCTTTTCCGCGGTCTCCCGTAAGCGACTCGCCAACACAGCCGTCTTGCCTTATGAATATTAATTACGTAATGTGACGCTGTCTCGGTTTACGTAACTGATTGGCTGAAGAGGGCTGGTTCTATTTTAAATATTCATTCCGTTATCCTGGACCACTTTGGTACGACCAAATTAATATTAATAAGCAAAGCGTGTCTCTCCATTACGCCTTCATTACGTTAAAAAAGAAAGAAATGTTCAAAACAGTCAGGCCTGCCGCTTGGGGGCGCGCAGCAATAACCAACTCATAAGAACACATATGCATAGAATTTTTTTTTTTTTAAAAAACAGTATATTTGAAACCTGATCTCGATTTGGCCGTTTAGAGTAGCATGTTATGTGAGATTATTTGCTCTCATGACAGAGCAATAGACCATCATAATGACATGAGTGCATAAACGTCAAGACACACTTTATGTCATTGAATTATTCAAAATTGCAACCCAAGACAATAAATAAAATAACATAAAAAAAGCATACCGAGTCGGGTCCCATTCTTGGGGCAGATTGCAATTTCTTACAACATATTTATTGTAATTTACAGAGCTAATGTACCTCTCAAGCGATGCAGATCATAATTTAATACTGGTGCAAAAACATTAAAAATAAATTCAAAAATATTATAAGAAAAAAAAATTCAAAATACTCCCGAATAATAAAATAAACCTATAATAATATCCTGTATAACAAAGGTCTTCTTACATTTAAGATGATATCTTACA
Organism: Schizothorax lantsangensis; assembly: GCA_027422415.1. Classification (NCBI taxonomy): domain Eukaryota; kingdom Metazoa; phylum Chordata; class Actinopteri; order Cypriniformes; family Cyprinidae; genus Schizothorax; species Schizothorax lantsangensis. Next base: position 10,865,388 of record CM049840.1, read on the forward strand.
CAAATTTATCAGAAGAATAAGGCAGAATATCATTAATCTTGTCAGGAGTGAATGTGCATAAACGAACATCTCACAGAGAATGAAGAGATAGAACATGTTTCACAGAAAATGTCAGTGGAAAAAGCAACAGAAGAGCATATTATATTAGACATTCAACTATGGATTCACTTTGCAGCTTACTCTAGCCATGAAACATACACCTAACCCTTGAAATAGAATGGTCACAATACAGTTAAGGTGAAACTCAACATTCCTCTTTACCCGTTTTGGTAACTACAGCAAAAAAGATCATATTGATTTAATAAATATTGTTGATAGTGCTTCAAGCTCTTTTAAAGTAAGTCAGCAATAACATAAGAACAAAGCAGAGAAACCCAAGTACATCAAAATTACATAAATAAAAATAAATACATATTACATGTAAATATAAATATACAAGTTTGAAAGTAAGTCTTAAGTCACTTCAAAGTAGAATACAGCATACTTTGGGAACCACAAACAACATACACAATATCAATGGCACAACATTGCAGATATAAAAAATAGAGTTTCCATTTCAACGGATTCTCCAGCCATCTGGTTCATTTCTATACTAGTATGCTTTGTACCAGGAGTCCCATTATAATCTATTGACATCTGCAATTAGAAGAAAAATGTATTTTAAATGTGACATCTTTCTATTGTTGTCCACTTTAAATGTCAGGGTATTTAAAATGATTGTATTAATTAACCAAATTCATATGTAATCATAATAACTCATCTGAGAAGCCTCCTGAGACGCTGTGTTGACAGGTTTCCCTGAGATTTGAGAGAGGAAAATATTAGTTACAATTGATCAGCCTCAGTTAATGCACAGATGCTGCAAAGACAGCATGATGAATGATTCCCACATAGTGATAAAATCCATTTCAGGTCATACTTACAGGATGCAAAAATGGATAAAATCAGCAGTACAGTGAAGAGCCACTCAGACGGAAAGACAATGACTCTAAAATCTCCCACCAGAGTTTATACCAAGAACTGTGGAAGAAGATTCATTTTAAACAAACAGTATACATTTTGACCCTACATGACCTTAGGAAGCTCATTAAAATGTTGTGTTCACTCACCTGCTTTCATAATCAGTTCTATCATAAACAGAGTTAGTAAACCAAGTTTACTAAAACAAGACCAACTGATCCATACAGAAACAAAATGTTCCTCATTCTGAGCTCTGTAGGGCCAGAGTTAAACACTTTTGTTAGTTCATTAAGGAATTGTGAATGAGTGAATGAGTAAATGATTTTAGACACAGTGATAGTTTTCTGATTGGCTGCAGTATAATAATCCCCGGCAGAATCACAACACTTCCAGACCTCAAGCTTTGTGGATGAGAATGAAATGGGAGGATTGAAAAACAACACATGAACAAGAAAGAAGCTGATCTGTACTTTACTCTGATAATGGACTGGGACTTCAGAAAATCAACATTGGCATGGACAAATATGGATGCTTTATGCAATATATGTTTATTATTAGTAAAACCATAGTCAACATAGAGCATGAAGAGAACTCTGCCACAATGCCGATGCCACCAGTCCCACTCTAGTCAGACTGAACACAAACAGGAACGGAGAGGAGAACCCAGAATCAACAGGACACCACCACAACCGTCAAAATAAGAGTATGGCTGCTTACACCTCATTGGTCCACCAATCACATCCCAACCGGGGCCAAAAGCAGATAGAATACTTACCTTGCCACATAAGGTTTGGGCAAACCCTAAAGATTTGTCGCTAGGTGCTTTTTGAAAAAAAAGTTAAAAAAAAGTTGGCAACACTGCATCTCCATTTCTCTAACTACTAGGCCACAGAAAATGTGTGCTGCGTTAATCATGCATTAAGTGAGTGCAGAGACAGTGAATGAGTGTTGCGTGATCGCGAGGAAATATTAAGTTCGAGAAAAGATCTGTGCAAGATGTAATTTTTAAGATTTTAGCAAAAATCTCCTTAAAATTGTGTTCAGTAAGATTTAAATTACTTTTAAGCTATTAACACAAAAGAAATATGATATAATTATTGATATTGTGTGTAGCCCTACATCTGTGATGTTATTATACTGATAAAGTCATTACAAACATTAACTCATAATATAGATTAACTTGATTTATTTACATTTTTGTCAGCTGTAAAAAGTGGTCTTATAGAGCCATCTAGTGGTTAGCAGAGGAGCTGACAGTGGAACTCAAAGTTGTTTTTTTCTTCTTCTTTTAAGGAAAGAAGCCCAGGGGGAGTAAGCTACTGGAAAAGCCTTGTCCTCAAGAAGATCAGACCGATAGACACCTCACCTGCATCTTTATTATAGAAAGTCTATTGTGTGTTGTAAGCCACAACAAATGGCCAATAGTGATATAGTATGCAAAAAATAAATGTTTCCTTTGAATTTAACATATTTATTAAATAAGTGAAATTCAGTTACATCAAGAATAACTCACCAATAACTTCAGATAATGGCTTCAGATAAAAATAAAGATTCTGTGTTTAAATATGAGCACTTTGAAGTATTTTATTAGAGGAAAACAAAGAGCTCTCATATGGTTTCTGCCAATATGGTTTCTTTATGAAAGTTTGATGATTTTGTGTTTGTTTTGTAGGCCTTATTTTCAGTTGTTGTGCATCTTAGTTACAGTACTGAGCATCATACTCTTATCAGCAGAAGTAAAAGAATAGACAAGGCGTGAGCTTTACTGTCATAATAATGTCACTTAAAAATAAAATGTCACTTTTCTGAGGTGGGCTTGAGTTAATTTAACCAACATTAGCAGCAGTCAGAGTCCAGAGTTTGGAATGGTGTCATGACAAAAGCAGTGCAGTATCCAATGGGAACATGATATAATGCCATAAAAACCTGATAAGCTCAGAATGGATCTAATGAGGTTTTTATGCTTGTGTAAACATGGCCAAAAACTTGCTTGTTGCCAAATTGGAGTAGCAGTGATAGTCTACAGAGAAGAATTGTGTGTGTGTGTGACCTTGTTTTTATATCCTGCTGGGGACTGAATACACACCAACTCATGGGGACTCGTGTCACTTTTTTTTTTTTTGAGAATGTAAAAATGCAGGAAGTTTTCTGTGAGGGGTAGGGTGATAGAATATATGGTTTTTACAGTAGAAAAGCCATTACGCCTATGGAGAATCCCTACAAGGATAGCAAACCAGACAGTTCCACGAATGATGCAGAAATAATGTTTTTGTGCTAATATTTTGAGAACATTATTAAAGACCAGAGAACATTGAACAAGCATTCTAGTAATGTTACTAGAAGAATATTAATAAACATACTAGAGGTTTATTAATACTAGAAGATATTAATAAACATGAACATATTGATGTAATATTTATCATTGGCATTTTCTGTAAAGCTGCTTTGAAACAGTGTGTATTGTGACAAGTACAATACAAATAAACTTGACTGAGAGGCTGCGTTAGTGATCATACATGCAGCAAAGTTCAGTTAAAGTGAGTGAAGTAGATCTGTTATCTCCAAATGACACATGGTCTCACAGTAGGCTATAGCATCTGTCTGTTTGACTTTTTTTTTAAAGTCTCACACGGAAGGAAACAGCCTCCATTCCCTGTTCCTCCTCTTCATGTATCTTTGTGTTTCCCTTCTTCTGCCCAGATCATCCTGCACTTTATTTTACCATTTTTATGATGCCCTTTCTCCATTGATCTGTGGAAACTCCACAGAAGTGTCTATTAAGTGCCTGTATTAAGTGCCTGTATTCTATAATAATCAAGCCATACTGATCTATATTCATTTATAGACCTATCAGAGAAGATAAAAGGAACATTTTGATAATGCAGCTCTTATAAATAATAATAATAATCTCATTACATTTTAACAAACTTGCATTATTTGTTTTTAAGAAAATAAGTTATGAGAGAATTTTCATTTTAGGGTGAACTATTCCTTTAAGACTCCCAAGTCAAGGGCCTACTGATTAGAAACCACAGTAATACCAAAACATTTTCATGATATGAAACATCCCTTTCCTTCTTAACTGCCTGCCTTAACTTTCTGCTTTTAGACTGAAACGAACTACCATTGTCCCCAATGGAAGCCTATTTCTGCAACATAAGAAAACAAAGCATGATTTGGAAATTCATAATTATGACATAAAATGCCATGAGATAAAAAGTTTAAATAATGACCTAAATGGAAATTATGACATACAAGTCATGACATAAATAGTCAAACATTAGGCTACATTAGAATTATGACTTTTATCTCATTATTTACATCTCATGAATATTATTTAGTATGTCATAATTTTGACTTCTAAATGTAATCTTTTATTTTTATGTCATAATTTCAATGTTTTTTCTCTGAATTATTTCTTAATTATGACATTTATGTCATAATTTAATATTTTATCTCATAATTCGGACTTTTTATCTCATAATATGATTTTTTAAATATCATATTTATGATTTACCATAGTATTTTTCTTATGTGGTGGAAATGGACATCCATACTTGCCAATATAAATTAGATAAAATAAAAAAATAGGAAAGCTTTGTGAATGATTCTCATACAAACCAGAACCAGGATATTTGCTAAATGTCTAAATACAGTATATATCCTCAAACACATCCACTTTAGTCAGTCAACATTTCTGACAGTCATCATTACACTGTAAAATGTTCTCTGCTTCACAGATGTATCTTGCATCTGGGGTTTGAGCTCAGTGTGTGACTTTTATTACTTGCTACCTGCCTAACTACCACTTATGTAATTTGTGCACTTTCAGGTAAGCCACTGTGATAAGAAAGCTGCAACGATCACTGATGTAACTGCTTTCAGAGTCTCACATCCGTGCGTGCAGAGACATCATGGGGTTCAAATTGAACGTTAGTGAGGAACATGCTCTTATAAAGCTTGCCAGTCACATAACCCCCCACATTAGCTTGTTTGTTGCCAAGGAACCAGTTTTGAACAAAAAAACAAACAAAAAAAACAGTTATGAGTTATAATAAAATAAATAATAATAATAATAATTAGAATAATCCAATTTCTCAATAATATGCAACTGGACTTGGATTTACAATTACAATTATGGAGATCCAAGTTCTACCCTTAAATACTGGCACAAATGTGTAAAAAAAACACTGCAAACCTAATCCTAACTGGCATCAGAGCATTGAACTAATAAAACACAAAGCATTTCTCTTTTACTGCATAGTAAACCTCAACTTGCTATTAGAACTCTGCAGGTCTATATTGTGAAAGTGGAATGCAGGCATACACACCCTTGTCATTTCTTACTCCTGTAAAATATGTCTTTAAAATACTCAAACAATAGAGTTTTTCAGCGGTTTTGCACACTGGGTTGTTCACCCTGCCTGTAAAGATTTACAATTTAGACATTTGACCCTTTCAAAAAGGATAAATGTCTGAAAAACTTACAGCACTGAACCCTGCAAGAACACTAAAGACTCCAGTAATGCATAGGAAAAATACTTTGAGACACTCAATGGAAAAATATTAAAATCCAATTAGTACACAATTTGATATTTATATCTTTTAATTTTTAGTAGGTACAAGAAGAATTTGCATGTTAGAAAATGCTAGTTAGTCTAAGGAATCTAAGGCACATGTACAGTAGTATGTTTTCAAAGGCATAGTAAAAAGACCGTACAATTTTACACTGCTACTTTTCGTTGCGCGACAGTTTTATGATCTGTCACATGCTTCAGCTGGGAATGACACATTAATATACTTCAATGTATCAATAAATTCACCATAGGGGTTCGTCCAACGTGCAGATCCATGCATGACTATAAGGACTATAAGGAAAAACAGAAACTCGTATGTGCCTGTGACGTATGAAGTCCTCTGCTCTGGTCCTATTACGCGCAGAAGACCAAACCCATTAAACCGTGCGCGCTTGGAGAGAGCAGCACCTCTCCACCTGAACCGACCTGAATGATTCAGCCGTTTCACGGAGGAAAACACTACAAGTAGGAGACAGTTATTAGGTGTACAAATAGCGGCTTTAATGGTAGGCCAGATGTGGATGCTATAGTCATATAAACTTGTGGTTTTCTCAAAGGAAAACAATGCTGATTACGTGCGCATTGCAACACAACGCCTAGATAACTCTTCTAAACTGGAATCTGGGATGAAGGTGATGTGCTGGCTCTTGATGTTGGATCTTAGACAAAGAGAGATTGAGTCATCTAATCCTTATTGATCACAGAAACGGAGAAGATTCTGATCAATTAGCTGAAGCGCTCCTGAAACCCAGAGGACCGTGCGCTGCGTTTGAGGTAGGGTTGTAGCTACACACTATAAGAGTGAAACATAGCTTCATTCTGTGGCCGATTAAGCCTAATACTTTGCATGGCATTTAGTGGAAACGGTCGTGTTATCGCGCTATCAACTTTAATTCCAACCTTTCAAATTGCATTTTCCCTTGAAAACCATTGCAACAAAAAAAAGCATGTTAAGTTTTTTTTGATTGGTATAATTATCTTACTGCAAATACGTGACAGTAAAATTTACACTTTGTTAAATATATAGGCTAGTTTAAATATATAAACATTTTGTTAGTTTTCCCATAAAGACTGTGAATCGCAGTGACATCCTAAAGCTGAATTTCCATATAGCCTATACACTGAAAACAATTTATTTTAGCATTTAATTAAAATAAATTGACTGCAACCACTTTTTTTAAAAAAAAAATCAATGATTTCAATTTTTTTCAATACCTGTAGATATTTTATAATGAACCATTATACTAGGCTTATATTTAAATAATTGCGTAAAGATGTTCTAAGGAATTTCCTTGAGTAGCCTAATTTTAGGGGCGAAGTGTCTCGAGCTATAAGCAGCTGTGGAGCAATTGATTGATTGATTGATGTAATTAACTATAATAAAGTGGCAATGCTTGAATGCTATGGTTTTAGGGGCCTCAGCTATAACTGTCAGTGAAATTCGCACCCTTATAATTAACTATAATAAAGTGGCATTTTATGGCTTATATTCAAATGATTGAAATCTTACATATAAATCTTACATATGGCGAATTGAAGAATAAGACCACTCTGTACAAAGAGATCTGCATGTGCACCATAGATGATTCACAAGCTGAGCAAGGGCTCGTGATTAAATACACCGTCTGTATATATTACAGCTGCCACAAAGATGCAACGGAAATATAAGACGGAAAATAAGTGGATGTGTCGCACATCAACATGGCCTTTTGTTAAAGTCACGTACTCGCTTAACGAGAGCTTGTGGCATAGAAGGCTAGTTAAATATTTACCGATACGGTGCAAATGCGGACGGTTCATGTGAACGAGTGTCTACTGGACTGTTTGTACTCATAACAGTGACATCGTTACCCTTTGTTTCGATTTATGGTTCAACGCATTTCTGAGGCGGTGCTTTATTTGTGCAACACATTGTGTTGCTCTGCTCACTTTGCACGCCTCATATCCAAGCGCGAGTGCCACTTAAAATCAAGGTCAAGCAACACATAAACAACAGCTATCTATATTAAATGACAATGCAATATGAATATGCACGTTTTTGAAATACGAAAAAATGGCAATTAATTGAGGAAAAGCCTTTTTTTCTAATATCTATGTAATTTTTTACATTTCCAGTGCATATCTAAAAATAAAGGTTCCAGTTAAAACCAAATTGGGTTTTACAACCTGATGCCACAGAACAACCTTTAAATTCCTTCAAAAATAACTGTTTATTTTCTAGATCTTCAGAAAACCATCAATGTACTCAGAAAACAACATGCTGCTCTGAAGAACCTCTAAAAAATAATATTTTACCCCAAAGAACCATTGAGGAACCTTTATTGTTAGGACTGAAAAAGCTGGTTGGGTATCCATCCTTATGTTTATTAACTATACTGAATTAGGAAGGTATTTCCAAGTCAAGTGTATTTATGTCATATTTAATACTCTCAGAATTGTTCAGTTAATTTTTTAATCACGTTTTAAATGTTTTCTGTGCACTAAGAAAAGCTGTAAAAAATAGAGCTCAATACATTGTGTTTGAAGGAATTTTCCATATTTTGAATTAAGCATTGCATTGTGTTAAAGGAATGTCCAATAAACTTATCACATAATGTAATTTTTCTATGGATTTTTATCCTACAGTGTGTGCATAATAGTCAACCATGCAAGTTTAAGTTCACATTTTAAATATCATGCTGTGAGATAAACCACTATTTTGCATTTTCATTTTGTTCTTTTTAGCCCTTTGGTGAAATCAGCGGTTCCTTGCCAAATCAGTGCCTGTCTCTAAATATGGCAACCCAGGGGCCCATGTGCAACACCTCAATCTCAGACTATGCAAACCAATCCAATGAATTCACCAATTGTTCCCTTCAACTGAATGGAAGCTTGATGGCAGAGGAAGACAGCACAAAGATCCTGGCAGTAATCTACCTCGTGGTGTTCGTCGTGGGTTTGACGGGCAACTCTCTGGCCATTTTCGTGGTCCTGCGCTACACCAAAATGAAGACGGTCACCAACATGTACATCTTAAACCTGGCAGTGGCTGACGAGCTGTACATCCTGGGACTTCCATTTCTCACCACCCACAACGTGCTCGCCTACTGGCCATTTGGCAACTTCCTCTGCCGTATTCTGATGTGGGCAGACTCCATCAGTCAATTTACTAGCACATTCTGTCTGACAGTAATGAGCATTGATCGCTATATGGCTGTGGTACATCCTATCCGCAGCACGAGGTGGCGGCGGCCCAGTGTTGCCAAGGTGATAAATAGCATGGTATGGGCACTGTCCTGTCTGCTGACACTGCCAGTCATCATTTACTGTGACGTTCAGCCGGAGCTCAACACCTGCAACCTGAGCTGGCCTGAACCGCGTGACGTGTGGTCGACCGCTTTCATTCTCTACACCGCCATACTAGGTTTCTTCTGCCCACTTCTGGTCATCTGCCTGTGTTACCTGCTTATTGTAATCAAGGTAAAGTCCGCCGGTGCGCGAGCGGGACTCTCCAAACGCAGCAAGTCTGAGAAGAAAGTGACAAGAATGGTGGTGATCATCGTGGTGGTATTTGTCCTGTGCTGGCTGCCATTTTTCATACTCAACATCCTCAACCTTGATCAGCACCCTCCCAGAGAACAGCCTTGTCACCGGCATCTACTTTCTCACTGTCATCCTGACCTACGTCAACAGCTGTGCCAATCCGCTGCTCTACAGCTTTCTGTCGGACAACTTTAAGCGGAGCTTCCAGCAAGTGCTGTGCATCCACAGGGTCAACGGGGTCAGCAACAGTCACCCTGCTCGTGAGCGCCTCAGCAGAAACCAACAGAATGAGGCCTTCTTCCCTCCAAGAAGCTTTGATTTCAATGACCATGTCCAGAGTTATCAAGTAAGGGCCTTTGATTATGAAACACGTCTTTAGCAACATCTTTGTAGACATTCACCTAGTATGAAGACCAGGGTCAATGTCAATGTTGTTATCATTAACTAAACCTGAAGCTGAAATAAATATATATATATATATATAGATAGATAGATAGATCTAAAGATCTCTCTCTCTCTCTCTCTCTCTCTCTATACATACATATATATATATATATATATATATATATATATATATATATAGATCTACAGATCTAAATATTGAAATTTCAAAAACTTAATAAAGGTTTACATTGAAGTATTACAATGTATGCAATCTTGTTTCCATTACTAAATAAAAATAAAAAAGGTAATTGAGACTGTTTATCTCACAATTCTGACTTTATAATTCAGATTTGTGAGATTTAAAGTCGCAATTCTGAGAAGAAAACTCTCAATTCTGGCTTTATTTCTCAGAATTGCAAGTTTACATCTCAACATTTTCAGAATTATGGGATATACACTTGCAGTTGCGAGAAATATAGGTGAAATTGCAAGATTACAAACTCGCCATTGCGTATTATAAAGTCAGAATTTTGAGTTTCTTCTCAGAATTGCGACTCTAAATCTCACAAATCTGAGTTATAAAGTCATTATAAGAAAATTGTTTTTTTCCCCCTCAGATTTGGACTTCATAACTCAAAATGTGTGGGTTTATAGCTCAAGATTCTGAGAAAACAAGATACAAACTGGCAATTCTGAGTTTATATCTTATGATTCTACAATTATAAACCCAGAATTGCCGGTTTGTATCTCGAAATTTCGACTATATTTCTCTCAATTGCAAGTATACTGTATATCCCATAATTCTGAATTTGTAATTGTTAGTTCATATCACACAATTCTGGAAAAAAAATGTCAGAATTGTGAGATGCAAGCTCACAATTGTGAGGGACAAAAGTCAGAATTGTGAAATAAAAAGTTGCAATTACTTTGTGGCAGAAATAGGCTTCCATAAAAATGACTCAAATTGAAACAAAAATAAAGCTAATAGAAATATTTGCAAAACTAATAAAAATAAAAAAGCATATATCATTACAACCAATTAATAAAATGTAAATTTTAATCTAATTTAGTTTACATTTATATTAATTTGGAATATTCTAGCAATTATTTTTATTTATTTACTTACTATTCAAATTTTAATATCTTTACTCATCTGCCTATATGGATTTGATGCAGATTTATGTTTTTTGTAATGTATTTAAACAGCATTCATTTGTTGCAATTATTCAGTTTCTCTAAGGCCTTCATTTTATCACTTATAAGTGATAGCACTATGACTAAAGAGGGAAGGATGCTCATTGATTATGGTCATAAATGTCAGGCTTATCAGAGCAAACAGCAGAGAACATCACAAGTAGAACATCAATAAATCTTCTTGAATCAAACAGGTCTGGCCCATCACACCTTAGTCATCAGATTATGAAACATTATCCTCAAAGAAGTGATATAGACCATAAACACAAAACAACCAGGTACATGTTCCTTTCTCAGGCAGCGCCAACATTCTAATTAGAATACATTTAGAATGTTGAGAAACATGGAAGCTTTGAATGTATGTACCTGGGGCCTTAAGAAGCAACATTTCTACTAAATGGTCACTATTGCATATAACACTACTGAAGGCATGTAGATCTCAACTGGTTGTTCTGTACATAAATGCCCCTTAGATCTGAAGGAAAACAAATACCCGGATTACATCTGAACTACATTTGAAGAATAGAATTCTTAGAATAGTTGCTACAATGCTAAAGGCTTTATTCTTTCTATTGTTTTTGCTTTCTGAAATCTTACACCTACCTTTTCCTTTTCAGTCCATTGGTTTGGAGACTGGGGCCTGTGATAAACCGGAAAACCACCGACCCGGACCACAGCCGAGCAGCCAGTCCATATAAAATCTGAAAGTTGGATGGACCCCCCCCCCCCCTCACACATATATTATTTTTGTTCTGTTTGAGTCAGTCGTTCAATCAAAGTCATTATGACATGGTCAAAATATACAGCTTTATATAAAGTTATTGTTGTCTCTGCCTAGATCAAACACTCCCTGGTGCACAAACACAATACATTTCCATATAAATATCACTTTGCGATGAGAAGATATCAGTGATGTTATAAATGACTGTAAATATGTATTATAATGGCAAATGGCTCATCATTTTGTTCAGCATGACTGAATGAAACTGGGAAACTGTTCACCCACGACCTTTGGACCAATTTGGACAGTTGAGAGAGGAAGTGGCTTCTGCTGTTACATTTTGATGGATCATTGCTAATTTGGTGGCGGTTCTTAAAGGAGACATATTATGCCCCTTTTTACAATATGTAATATAAGTCTCTGGTGTCCCCAGAATGTGTCTGTGAAGCTTCAGCTCAAAATACCCCACAGATCATTTATTATATCATTTTGAAAATGCCTATTTTGAGTGGAAGCAGAAACACTCTGATTTTCGTGCCTGTTTCTTTAAATCCAAATGAGCTGCTGCTCCCGCCCCCTTTCCAGAATAGAGCTGGGCCATTTCAGCTCTTACCTGCTACAAACATCTGTTTTGGTTCTGATTATCATGTTTATCGCTCTGAAATCATGCGTTTTAAACCATATTAGTTTAAACTTCTGATGGTTTTCTGAGAGCACACATCCGAAGCACATGGACAGAAAGCGGCTGTCACAGCATGTGAGTAAACTAAGTTTTCTGTGCTCATCAGTGCAGCCAAAGACAGAACAGTTAGCATGTTTTGCTCAAACTTTCACCATGGCATTAGAGCTAGTACACCGTTGTCGCTTGCAAAATTAAAATGACGGCGCAGCGGGTAGAAACTTACAGATTAAGGGGCGGTAATATTATAATGAGATCCCTTTGCAACGTCACCAAGGGAGCGAAATCAGACGCGCTCGCTTTTTCAGCAGCTTGCAGAAAAAGGCTTACCAAAACAAAGTTACTGGGTTAATCTTTTTCACATTTCCTTGGTTGGTAGATGCACTGGGGACCTGATTATAGCACTTAAAACCTGGAAAAGTCACCTTTAACATTTTCACTCTCGAACAAGCTCTCCTGGTGATTTTCTGCATTTCAAAGCAGAGTGATACACAAGGTTTGGTAGAAATGCCAAACAGCCTATTTATTAAAGGCAGAATGTCTTATTTATGATGGATGAAGATGCTTAGTTGGAGCTGAAGCGATGGTCAAAACATCCTGAGAGCAGCAAGAAGCTGCACAGGAAGAAATCGAGATGATTTTTTCTTTAGTCGAGGACGTTGATAAGGTGTACCTGTGTTATGATACCTTAGTCTTGATGTTGTTTGTATCATTCCTAATAAAAATGGATTTACAGGATTACAATAAGTTTCAAATCGAAACATGGGAATCTTGTAATAATTCTGTAGGAAAAGACTTGTATGTTATTAGATTATTATGTGCTGTATATAGTAAACAATACTGTAAAGTTAATTACTTTAAATAGAGGTCCAGGCAAAATGTTTTATATTAACCTGTCTATCACAACTTGTCAGTTCTACAAGTACATAAACTGCTGGTTACAATACATTAAACAGTGTAAACAGCTGCTTACAAGGATTAAAAATATATCTCCATCCGTGAACATCTCATGACTTGTTTGAGTTTTATTTTAATTTTTTTTTACCATACCTTGTGTTCAGGGCCAGAAGGTCAGCAGATTTTCCATACTTTATTGGCTTTAGATTTACAGAGACTGTACTCATTAATAGACACTTCTGGGTCAGTTTAGCCAATTTTCAACTATAGCCCCCAGGCAGGTATGAAGAAAAGCAAAGAGGCACGCATAAGGGACAATACTCAAAATAAGATAAGTATGCAGACAAAATGTTACATAGACAAGACAGTCAACTTAGACAAAATTATGTTTCTGCATCAGAACAGATTTGGAGAAATGTAGCATTACATCACTTGTTCACCAATGGATCCTCTGCAGTGAATGGGTGCCGTCAGAATGAGAGTCCAAACAGCTGATAAAAACATCATAATAATCCACAAATAATCCACCCAACTCCAGTCCATAATGTCTTGTGAAGAGAAAAGCTGCATATTTGTAAGAAACCATTAAACCATTGCTTCTGGCAAAAAAATATGGGTTGATAATCCAGTGAAAAAGTTTATCCCCTCTTGTTCTCTCACATCAAATTCCAGCAACATATCTGTTAAAAACTCTTTTGGACTGTTTTCGCTTGTACGTAAATAGTGCTTGATCTTTGCATATTTTTTTCTCCTATTTCAGACAATATGTATTTTTCACTGGAGAAAGCAATAATATGAATAGAGGATTTTTAGCCTGGAAGCGACGGTTTGAAGTTAAAAATGTCTTAATCAAATCAAATCAAATCAAATCAAATCAAATCACTTTTATTGTCACATCACCACAGCACAAGTGCCTTGGTGAGTGAAATTCTTGAGAGCGTGCTCCAAACAGTGCAAAAAACAAAACAGTTTACAAAGACATACATATTTACAGCTGTACAGAAGACAATTGCAAAATACACATCACTACTCAATACAACAGTGTACGTTATAAAGACAGTTTAGTTATCAATACACTATGTACACATTTTACATTATGTACACATCTAAACACTAATGTTTAATAATCTAAATGTGTAATGATGGATTTGTCTTATTCAAACATGCAGCTTTTCACTTCACAAGACGTTAATTTATGGACTGGAGTTGTGTGGATTACTTGTGGATTATTGTGATGTTTTTATCAGCTGTTTGGACTCTCATTCTGACGGCACCCATTCACTGCAGAGGATCCATTGATGAACAAGTGAAGTAATTCTACATTTCTCCAAATCTGTTACAATAAACAAACTCATATACATCTTGGATGGCCTGAGGGTGAGTAAATTTTCAGCAAAATTTCATTCAGAGGATGTACAGTACTTTCTCTGACAAAAAAAAAAAAATGAGTCCGCTGCAAGATCACTTCTGGTTTTAAATTACATCATCATCCAGTCAGCAAAAATATTCATTTTGTGTTGCTAAAAGCACACAGACAAGATCCCTTCCACTGCTTTTCTGAAATACTATGCTGAAATAAGAAGGTTCAACAAATGCAAAACATTTCTATTAAATGGTTACTGTTGCACTTTGGACTCTATAAATACCATGCCATTTCTGGCATGCAGGCAAATTCCTGCAAATCTATAGATCGTACCGTCTTTACAAGTGCACCTTTTACTCTTTTATTTTTTCCTTCTCTTAAAATGTTTCATTATGCCGAACAATAATCCTTATAATCACTGTTTATTGTTGACGTTTCATGAACAGGTTCTGGCCATTAGTTTTTCAGGTCATGTGCATTCCAGTGTTTGTTTTGAGTTCAGTCATTTGTCACTAGCTTTAGCGGACTTGTCAATGTTAGAACCAGCCACAGTCTTGACAAACCAGTTTCAACACAGTGTCGTTCCACTCTCTATCTCTTTGTCAGCATGCCCCCTTTTCTCTCAATTTTGCCGTCTCTACCCGTATGTTGATGTTGTTTACTGACAACCCATCTCTCAAGGTTTTTTCTATACGTTCAAACCTGCCGTACGCAAACTCTCAATGTCAAAGCAGAGGACAATACCCAGCATGCACTGAAAAAAAGTGCTTTAAATTGAAATAATTATTTCAGTTCCTCAAATCAGTAAAGATGCATCAACATCATTATTCCTCAGTCTTTAGTAAAATAATTCTGTCAGAAAATGATTTGTTCCCATACATTTAATGTAATGGAATAAAACATTTTAAGAGACCAAATTGGTGATTTTATGCATGCACATGATTCATATGTTCCTTTTTACATAACCCTCACAACTAATAACACACAGTAGCATACTAAATAGTAATTTCCTAACGATTAAATTATAAAATGTCACACTGTTCAATGTCACCCATTTCTCAAAAACACATACAATAACAATTAGATTCAATGTTGAATTTACATTCAACATTCACTCTCCCCATTAATTCCCACGCAGAGCATACTGGGAATTACAGATCCCCTGCCCAGGTTCAGTTCAAAATCAAAATGATACATTTAGTCCCAACATAAATTGATTACTGTGGATTGAATGCAAAGAAATTAAAGAGTTTTTAGTTTTGCTCCATTAGCTTATTTTCTGAAAAAATAAGTCTTTTTTTTTAAAGTGAACTCTACTGGTGCTAAATGTTATGTTTGTTTGTACTCGTTAACCCTTGAGAAACACTAATGGTCAAATTAAATACATTAATGTACAAAATACTCCCAAATATAAATCTATCAAGTAAAACTAATCTAAATAGATGGATTTTCCCTTTGCTTGATGTCTCTGTGACGTGTTGTTGTTGGTTAGTCTTGTGGTGACATAATCTGTGAATTAAGTGTTGCTGATTGAAGCAAAGCAGAGACACTGTGTTGTTCACAACCTAAATTACTACCAAATAATTTGTCAATCTAACAACAAAGCAGAAGATCAGATTTAAGAAATAGTTCACTCAAAAATGAAGGCCTGCTGAAAATGTACTCACCCTCACAGGTCATCAAACATGTAGATGAGTTTGTTTCTTAATCAGAACAGATTTGAAGAAATGTAGCATTACGTCATTCGCTCATGAATGGATCCTCTGCAGTGAATGGGTGCCGTCAGAATGAGAGTCCGAACAGCTGATAAAAAACTTTTTTTTTCTTACAAACATGCAGCTTTTCTCTTCACAGGACATTAACTGATGGACTGGAGTGGTGTGGGTTACTTGTGGATTATTGTGATGTTTTAATCAGCTGTTTGGACTCTCATTCTTACGGCACCCATTCACTGCAAATAAAGTTTCAGCAATTTTTCATTTTTTTGGGTGATATTTCCTTAAGCATTTTTAACAATTGTGAGTTAATGCAAACAGAAGAGGCTGGTTACATAATTGTTACATAAAGAAAGGAAGAAAAATCTTAAGCTAACAGACCAACAACACCCTGCAAGAGAAAACTGTTTTGTCATCCGAGCTCTCTTGCACACAAAGGCGGATATGGGAGTGAAAATAGTTTTCCAGTCTCCTTTAAACCCAGTTGTTTTTAAATTGGCTAATTTAGCGAGGTGTTAAGCCCCACTGATAATACAATTTCAAGTACCATTCAAAAAATAAGACATTTTACCTTCCCTTCATTTCATTTGAAAAGAAATGGGATTGTAGGTTATTTTGGGAAGCTGTTAGCAAATTGCATTTGCCTGAATGGATGGAATCGGAAAACCAACTGGCCTTTCCCAAAATCACATTTCGGCATTCATTGTCATGCTGACGGATTCACGGTGAACTTTACCGAAAGGTCAGAAGACCGTATATATGTGTCTCTGGTTTCTGTTTTAGTATTGTATAGAATATCTGTTATGCGTTTTTGACTCCACTAATCAAAGCAAAAGTTCAAAGTGGTTTGAAGGCTGTTAACACAAATCGTTCTGAGAAAACTTTGCTATTTTCCAAGCAGAGTTTGAACCCATTAATGATAAAATGCCAAATACCAGGAGGTCATACATCGATAAGCATGTCCATCAAGAGCCATGGTACTTCCTGGAAACAATTTCCCCCTCATAGGAAATAATCCCATTACAATTTGTCCTGCAATATTTGTTCAGTGCATTAAGGTCTACATACAAGTGATTAAATTGTTATGGAAAATGACAGCAGTAAAGGGTTGGAGGAGTTTAAAATAGAGCATTAGAGAGGCAAAAAAAAGAACTAAATTACTGACTGTAACAAGAGGTGGGCGCACTTCAAATGAAGGGACAAGATGCATTTAATCCTGAACTGAACGGTCTGGCATGAAAAACAACAGGAAAAAAACGATTTTGATAATTTCTGTTTCCATCTCAACAAGAACTGAAAGATTATATGCCACTGTTTTTCCCCCAAATAAAATGTATTCAAGCAAGCAAATGTGTTAACATCCAACTGCAAGTCAAAATACATGTCTGTTTACCACACTTACTATTTACACTGCAATGGAGCCTATATGAATGTAAGCAGAAAAATTGTTGTATGTAAACATAACTATATTTCATGCACTCGAACATGCAATATCTGTTTGATTTTGTTTGTTCTGTTTTGTAAGAAAAGTGATGCATTATTTGTGATATAAAAAGTTTTAGATGCAGAAACTAAAGACAAAAAATACCTTTTTATCACTATAAAATTATTAAAATAATTTTGTGGTATTGTTGTGTGCCCTTATACAATGTAATTTAATTTAATTTAACTTAATTTAATTTAACATTGTAAGCTAAATGTATAATTAATTATGCTGAATTTAATTTAAGGATTTCAAGTGAGCATTAAAAGCTGTATGTATAATTAATAACTCTGGATTTAATTTAATCTGTTGTATTGTTGTGTGCTCTTTAATTTAATTAATTTAATTTAATTTAAAGTGAGCATTGTAAAGTGCATGCATGCTTCAAATAAACCTTGGCAGCTCACAGTAATTATCTGACAGTGACATCTAGTGGCCATCAAAAGATAAAGGTGGATACCTAAAACTGTTAATGCAAAAATATTCTAGTTTGTTTGTTTGTTTTTTAATTGGGAACTTAGAAACTGTTTTTGTTTTCAGCTTAGTAAACATGAAGAACAATAACTGTCATTTTCTCAGTTACTTATTTGCCAGCCACAATCAACAGCACAAGAAACAGAGACAGAAAAGGGTGTCAGAGGGCCAAGGAACTGACTTATCTCTGATATCACAACATAGAAATCAAACAATAACTGTCAGACACATTCACTTGGTTTCAAAGAATTTATGGAAGATGTTGTTTGCCTCAATATGGGTTTCTATGAATGCTTTTCATCTTTTTGCACAAAGTGGCAGGGGAACTGAATATCTAGACTGATTATTCTCATGTGCTCATATCATACACTTCATAATATTCATGCACATTATACAATACTGGAATAAACAGAGGTGTCAAACAATGTCAATTTTGTAAACAATGCAAATTCTGTTTCATCATACAGTATGTAAAATGCCATAAAACAATTTTACTGACAGGACTGGAATGTATTAATTATGGCTGACAGTGACATCTAGTGGTTAGAAGTGGAAACATTGAAATTTAAACTTGCATCTAATTTGTATCTAGGTTAATATGAGTTACAGACACTAACGCTGTTGCTGGTAGCAACCATAAGCGATCTGATCATTGCTGAGAGGTTACTATTGCTAATATTAAGGATAACACTGCTGAAAGATAAAATAATTAAATAACACAAATATGTGTAAAGTCATATTAATACATATAAAATGTACAATCATAAATGAGAGGTCCTTTGTTTATTAACGGATGAATGTTAAATAAGCCAAATTGTTCATAACAGATTTGATGTTAGCTGGACTGGCTAGGTTAGCTAGCACATTGTGGTCAACAGTCCACCTTGATTTCTTTGAAGGACACTGGATAACAAAAAGTATCGTGGATATAGAAGTTAAATAAGATGCTTAGAGTTGGGCCGTAGGCCATAATGAGACAGATCATGTTTGTATACTTGTAAATGTATCAATGTCACTGGATGGATGAATGAGAAGAGGTATAATCCATGCAAGAAGTGATCCATCACTTCCGGGAGGAAGTGAGCCAAGGGCGCCAGATTGATCACTCACACAATTAAAAGCCACCAAGTTGTTAATATTTTTTTGGGTTAAGAGTCCTTTGATGCTTTGATCCTTTCAGTTGATCATTTAAATTAAAACAACCATGGTATAGAGCAAATTATTAAACAATCAAACAATTATTAGATAATAATTAAAAGTTTGAACCAGCATTCGCTGCCGCCGGAAGTTCATTATGTCAGTATCAGTCAGTGTGTCTGTAGTGCTGAATGACTGTAGTGCTGAGATTCATATCAACAGCACTCTTACTCATGTGAGATGGATTAAATATTGAAAACATTGCGACTGGAAAAGATGAAAGCAGGAAGATCCAGGTGTAACATTTACTAAATTTTGTACGGCAAGATCCTCAGAGAGGAAGCAGTTTCAAAGAAAGGAAAGACAGTGTCAGTGAAGGTGGTGTTGAATGTGTGTAGATGTGTGTTAGTTACAGGATCAAAGAATAACACTATTCCTCTGTGACAGTCCAGATACACTCTCACACACTTAAAGGAACACTCCACTTTTTTTGGAAATAGGCGCTGCGTCATATCATTGCGCCTGCTGCACTCATGGTACGGCAGCAAAGTTTCTTGATTATTACGCCTGAATGAGAGTATAGTTCCTAACCATATCAGCCTAGAAAATCACAACTTTTCATTTTCCGTCGGTCTTAGTACACGATGTAACTACAGAAGAGTCAAGCTTTAAATAGGAAAAATATCGAAACTCTTTGGTCATTTTTGATGACCAAATGCTAATGGTCTAATCCGATTCAATGAACTATGCTAAGCTAAGCTAAAAGTGCTACTGCCAAACCCGAAGATCGGCTGAATGGATTCAAAAACGGTAAATCTCAACTTTTTAACTCTAGGGGAGGTGTAAAATAAGCCTATTTCCAAAAAAAAGTGGAGTGTTCCTTTAAGCTTCTGTTTAACAGGAAAACCAGACCTTTCATACACTCCATACTGCACACTCCACACATCAGTGTCAAAGAACTCACGTCCTTTCCTTTGGTTCGATGCTGTAGTTACTCCAAGAATCCAGTATGAATTCCCTTTAACCTCCACATCCCAGCTGTGTATTCCTGAATTAAAACCCTCTGAACCCAGAATAGCTGTTAAATCTCTCCAGATTATCAGGAAGAGGTTGTTTGTTCCAGTGGTCTCTCACACTGGTCAGATCATCAGACAGGACGAGCCCTCGATGAGCCGTGTTTGGATCCAGAATCACAGGAGCTGATGAGACAAAATCATCAGATGCTTTTATTTTATTTTATTTTATTTTCTTATATAGCACATTTCTACTGCCTCTAGAGCAGCCCAAAGTGCTGTACAATGCATTCAAGAAAACCAAACAAAGACAATAACATCTTAAAAAAGGAAATATATATTACGTCTCTCCTAAATCAGACTGAAACGCCGTAATATGAAAGTGCTTCTTTAAAGCCTTTTAAAAGTGAACACAGAGAGGGCAGAGCGAACGGCTAGAGGTAGATTATACCATAGCCGAGGACCGGCAATCGAAAAGGCCCGATCACCTTTTTATTCTGATGTTCGTGTAATGATCAAGAGTGAACAGTACACAGATTATTATGAATTATGACAATTATCCTATTGATCAAATGATAGTATCAATGTTATAAATATTCCAGAATGTGTCATTTCCAATGTATGTAAGAGCACAGATCTTCTCCAGACTCACTGTATTGGACTTCTTCCAGACTCTGAATGGCAGGTTGCTCAAGTAACGTGGCACATGAATCAAAGCTCCAGAAGGCATCTGTGGATCCGGCTGTGATGAAATCTGGACTGTTTGTTTACATAGAAGATTAGCATAGCAAATATATCCAGGCTTGCCTAGCTCATGATTCACTGTACTAGAGAGTGTGTTCATTTTAGAGTGCCACTTGCACTTCATTTATGACTTATGAATGACGTGTAAGTGGCAGTCTAAAATGAACACACTCTCTAGTACAGTTTAAGTTTAGAAAATAAAGTGTTTATTGTGTAGTTTGTTGTGGCCAGTGCTTACTATTATATTTAAAAGAGAACAATAAATGTTTACAGATAAAAATAAAATAAATACAGTGCACATCTTATTTAACATATATGGGCAAAATCGATGATAGTGCTCACTTTGTCTCTGGTGTCCATCTGCTGGAAAGTATCCGTTAAAGAACAAAATGAGGCACGTCCACATGGGTGTCAAATTCAGCTCCTGGAGGGCCACAGTTCTGAAGAGTGTAGATCCAACCTGTTCCAACACACATACCTGTAGTGTTCAAACAATCCTGAATACCTTGATTACTTTGGTTCAGGTTTAATTAGGACTGGAGCTAAACTCTACAGGACAGCGGCTCTCTGGGAACAGAGATTGACATCCCCGATGTAAACTGCCGTTGGCTCTTTTGCTCCCCGTGGAGCTGCTCAAACTCCTCCACCACAACCTGTTTCTTCCTGGATTACTGCTTCATCACGATTAATGACTATAATCTTCTGGTATCTGCTAACCAAATTCAGTGTATTTAAGCTGCACATATACTTTGTAATTTTACCTCATGAAATCAGAACAGGCAGTTGGTTACGAAATAGGATATATAAACAAACATATCACACTCCCTTTATGTTGTTAAAATTGGCATTACACTACTGCTGTCATAAATTCATATTAAAATCAGTATTAAATGTGATGAATGTAACTGATCTCTATTCAGAACACACAATAACAAAAAACTACATCTTGTGTTTATGAAAAAGTGACAGACATGGCTATTTTGTTATATAACAGAAACCCTTTTAAAACCAAACATAACAGAACATTAAACACTAACAGATCTCTCCTCATATTAATCTTCAGCATAAACACATGAAATAACACTTAATTTCAACATTTACTCCTAGAGAAACAAAGCATGATGGGAACTAGAAAGCTTGACAAATTGGTGCTCAAACAAATCTTAAAGTCAACTAAAAGGTGTTAGTTACGGATATTAGGTTAATATTACTATTTTCACACATCTATCTATCTATCTATCTATCTATCTATCTATCTATCTATCTATCTATCTATCTATCTATCTGTCTATCTATCTATCTATCTATCTATCTGTCTGTCTGTCTGTCTGTCATCTGTCTGTCTATCTATCTATCTATCTGTCTGTCTTCTGTCTGTCTGTCTTCTGTCTTCTGCCTGTCTGTCTATCGGTCTATCTGTCTATCTGTCTGTCTGTCTCTGTCTGTCTGTCTGTCTGTCTGTCTGTCTATCTATCTGTCTGTCTGTCTGTCTGTCTGTCGTCTGTCGTCTGTCTGTCTGTCTGTCTGTCTGTCTATCTATCTGTCTGTCTGTCTGTCTATCATCTGTCTATCGGTCTATCTGTCTTTCTGTCTGTCTATCTATCTATCTGTCTATCATCTGTCTGTCTGTCTGTCTATCTAGTCTAGTATCTGTCTATCTAGACTGTCTGTCTGTCTATCTATCTATCTAGACACACAGGCACATAAGCGTGAAAATAGTATTATGAATACATATGAAGGCTATAAAAACATTCAAAATACAGTATATTTTATTATAAGATCACTAATTACTGCATTCACTGCTTTTGGCAATTCTATGCCATCAACCAGTTTGTGAATGCAAAGATATTCAAACAAATCTTGCACGCAGCAAAACTAATGGCACGACAAGGCTCAAGAAAACCAAACTACTGCATATAAGCATGAATACATAACTTCAAAACATAGGCAGGTCATATAGCTAATGTCAGTGGTCTCCAGTAGGACAGAAGAAGCACTTTTAAATCAAAATAAATAACATAAAAGCCAAAAAGCTGATGATGCATACAAAATATGTATAGAAGTGTGATAGAGTCCTTCTGGATGAAATTCACCACTATATGCATTTCTGTACACTGTTAACCTAGATCAAGTCTGATGGATTGAATTAATCTATTAGCCACCAAATAACAATCTCAGAAGTTGAAGTCGTCATCGGAAGCATATTTGGTTGTGATTCGGTTAAAAATCTCCTCCCTTTTTGCTTCCTTTCTTCACCCTCCTCTAGAACTCATATACACCCTTTTCTCATTTTCCTGAACTCAGTTTCATCTGGTCTCCAAGGAAATACAGCGTCCAACCTAAAATCTCACTGACCTCTCATTCTTGTAGGTAAGTTGGTCTGGAAGTAGATTTAATCAGTGTGAGAAATAGATGAAGACACAGAAGAGAGATATCTGTGAAACCTTTGGTGGTTTTGAGCTAAGGTAATTAGATATAATCTAATGACCAAGAGTTAACAGATATGACAGTTAGTCTATATTCATGGTGCATTGTCAGTTATTCCTTATATAATTATACATAGCACAATGTTATGTTAAAATCGAAAATTCATTCACCATCTTTGGCTGAGAGCTCTGTTTTCTGCCTCTGTTTACATATTGTTTGTGTGAATGACAAAAGAGTCATGCTGCTGAATTCTTTGGCAAGTCTAATGAAAGTTGATTCATGACTTTAAAACATGAGAATCACAGTCTATAAGACTCGTTGTTTGGCAACAGCATTGCTGAATTGGTAATCCATAAAACAAGACATTTGTAATTATTGTAGTTATTTTGTAGCTTGCCTGTCAGCAAATTGGTTATTGCACTGACGTCAGAGCTCTACAACTCCCAGATGCCTCACAATCTCATCGTTATCATCAGTTCCTCTTCTTTTTACCCATCAAATTTATAACAAACATATCTGGTTTAAGTCTCATTTTCTTTCTAATTTTGGGATGCTGATTTCAGAAATAGTGCTCTAGTGCTCTAGTATCACAAAATGATACATTTCATGAAGAAGCATTGTATTATCCCTTAATAATCAGAAAAACTGCCACAAACAAAGTCAGGCTACAACAATTTGTTCTCTGCTGATTCTCACATATAGGAATAATTCTGAAGAAATGATTTACTACTTCCAGATCAATGATTTCTTTTTCACTCCTTTTTAAGATTTTAAGTTAAATTATAAATTTTGAATACTTCGTTTATCACCAAAACATCTGATATTTGACTCTTTTTTTGTCATTTTGAGAAGGGCATTAAAGCTGATATGTGTGTCATTTGAAAAATCTTCATTCTTATTTTTTGTGTATGTGGAGGGAGTGGAGTATGTGGAGGGCTATACAAAGTGGAATGTTTTAATTGATAATTTGATCAAATTAGGTAATGCTTGGAAAAAAGTATTCTTCAGGATGTTATAACATTTTTGTTATTAGGGACTCAACAAACTTTCATAATTGTAAATGTAAATGAGGTAAAAATTCTGTTTTGGGAAATAACTCTAATAACTAATTTGATTTTCAAATGGAGGAGGGAATCTCTACAACTTGGATTTTACAAGCTACGTCATATGTCTTACGTTCCTGGTCTTGATGATGCGGTGGAAAATGAAGCTCTGTTTCCATGACCAAAAGGAAAAGCAGTGCAAAAAACTTTCCAAACAGAACATTTCCATGTCAGAATGAAATTTGGATGCACTGTAGAGATTTGAATGAGTCTTGTCAACATTTTTTTGCTGGCATTTGCAGTGGGACTCAAGTAGTCCTCACACCTAAAACGACTGTAAGCCTAACTCGCAGCTTATCTTCTGTGTGCTTCTGTAATATTTTTTTGCTTTTTGTTTTTTGTTGAAGGAGCTTAGAATATGGATAAGGCAGGCGAAGCTGATTTGGATGATTTGGAAACGGTGGAATATCTGGAGGATATGGAGGATATGGAGGATATAGAGGCTATGAAAGCCATTGAAGCTTATGAATCTGCTCCACCCTACCCAGGCCATCCAGCAGATTACATAGGAAAAGACATGACCCACAACCCAGGATACAATTCACCTCCATATCCAAATATTAATATGGCATACACCTCGTACCCAGAGCCGGGAGTTAATCCAAACTTTCAGGGAGGTACGTTTATTCTGATAAACATCAGTCGAATAGGTTGCTTGTTGGTGCATTTCTTAGCCCTCATGTGTGTTCATGTCATTCAGAAAATGCTAGTTAACGTTATCACATTGGACGTTGACTTTGCTCACATGGGGTATAACAACTTTGCCCCCAAAATGATAGTTTTTACACCTTGAGATTTTCTCCCCACCTTGTTACACTTGTGTTGGTCCTGGTCCAAAATGACTGGCCAACAAGATATTGCTTATAAATGTCTTATTATGCTATATTATTGCCAAATATTGAATCCACAATTTGGTGATAATATAGATTACATTATTTACGACACCAAATAAATAAATAAATAAATACTTACTTACTATTTTCCCCTTATTGAGAAGAAAATAATCTACGACCATTAAAACAGTCACTAGGAAACACTAAATCACTGTTTAAAATTTGTGTGCTGAACATGATAGATTAATTTACTAAAAAGTAACAATAATTTAAAATTGTAGCAATTAAACAATTTCCCCTTAATTGAGAAGATAATAATCTGTAGTGTCTGTTAATAGAAGCAAATTGCATACATAATAGATTTGAACTAGATATAAACACACATATACATCTGTGGTAACTCATTATTAATGAGAAGGCGTGGCCATTACATTATAAAACATAAGCACTCGAGTCATCGCTTGATCATATCAGACACACATACATGTGAATCTTCATGTTCTACTGTATAGGCTACTGGTGTTAAAGACTAGTTCACTTTAAATTCAACAGCAGCTTTGTAATGTTTAAAATGTTGACACTGAATATGCAAGGCATCTGTTTCTTGTTTCTGCTCCTTCTGCCCTCATATGTTGATGGATTAAAATTGTGTAAAATTATTTTAATCATGTCTTTTTACTCAAAATAACATTTTAATCACATGATATTTGGCATGTTGACAGCTGAGGTTAATTATGCTTGTTTGAATTTTGAAAGACATTATGTATACTGTCAGTGACAGCTTTTAATGCTTCAAAATATTTATCTAAAGCTCCAAATCAAGGGATATATCCTCAAATTAACAGTAAGTTGCAATTTTTAACAATCAAACAGTAGAAAAGCTACTAATGAATTAATACCAACCACTCGTATTAGTGCAATGAAACTCTTTTAAAACAATTTTAAAGGTCCAAACCCTGGGATGTATCTTCAAGCTAACAGTAAGTACAGTTTTCAATGATCAATTTAAGCAGTTATTTTAATCCTCAAAATGGCTCAATACTCAATTCTATTTTTTTTATCTATTATCAGTCACTGATAGTGCAATACCACCCTTTTTAAATATTTTTTCCAAAGGTCCAAACGAAACTCTTTTTAATTTTTTTTTAAAGGTCCAAACCCTGGGATGTATCCTCAAGCTAACAGTAAGTACAGTTTTCAATTATCAATTTAAGCAGTTATTTTAATCCTCAAAATGGCTCAGTTCTATTTTTTTCTATTATCTATTATCTATCTATTATCGGTCACTGATATTAGTGCAATACCACCCTTTTTAAATCTTTTTCCAAAGGTCCAAACCCAGGGATGTATCCTCAAACTACCAGTAAGTTACAATTTTCAGCTATCATACTCAGACACTCATTAGGCACGCTTCAATAACAAACAAAAATGAAATTTCTGAAATCATTTACTCACTCTCATGTTGTTCTAAACACATTTAACTTTGGTTTAAAAAATTAAGACATTTTTATGAAGCCTGAGAGGTTTCTGTCCCTCCAACCAAGTCCAGGCAACCAAAAGTTAGAAGCTCCAAAAAGGACATAAAGGCATTATAAAACAAATCCATACAAATCGAGCAATTTAATCCAAGTCTTTTGAATACATGATGAATAGATGTAGCTTTTATTTACATCCTTTTTGGAATATACAAAGCAATCATATCTCTTCACAAGCCTTGGATTAAACCACTCAATTCATAACTCAATTCATAATTCCTTTTGCGACACCTTGTAACGATCGGCCTTATTGGTCGATCTACATAGATTTAAAATGGGGTCAGATTAAACTGGGTGAGGGCTTTGAGTGTTTAAAAAGATAAGTCAGACAACAATGTTAAAAGTGAAAATCAAATATGTATTTACAATGTTCACAAGGAAGCTAAAACAACACAATAAAACTAGAAATCCTAGGCTGTTAAAAGCACGGCGTCTTTCTGTTCCATACCATTAAAACAGTCCT
The DNA here is from genome assembly GCA_027422415.1 of Schizothorax lantsangensis. Taxonomy (NCBI): domain Eukaryota; kingdom Metazoa; phylum Chordata; class Actinopteri; order Cypriniformes; family Cyprinidae; genus Schizothorax; species Schizothorax lantsangensis. Next base: position 10,892,612 of record CM049840.1, read on the forward strand.
TAAGAATTCCAGCGTGCTGTAAGTCCCAATGTGAATGTGATAAGTGTCCACCAGTGTATATACAGTCCAAAATGAGTGATAATCCAATTTGTTGCAAGTGAATCTGGAAAGGTAAGTCCACAGAAACGAAACTCCACAATCCAGGTGTGTAGGGTAGCTGTTAGTGGCCCCTGTTTGTTTGGCATGCTGCTCTCTTTATACAGTTCCTGCTTCCTGTCATGTGACTGGTCACATGACAGGCCAACCATACATTTCTTAAAGACATACACACTAAAATGTTAAGAGGAATAAAATGGCTAAGACAACATGAAAACCTATTAAAACTCAAATATACATAAAATAATTAGAATATACTGAGCAGGTTAAAACATGCGTCCTGTGTGACAGTGTCACATAGTCCCCCCCTTAGCCTATGGCTCCCGGGGAAGAGACTAGTCCCTTAAAGGTACTGTCAGCCATTGTCCATGTAGTGGGTATCCTCTAAAATGTGTGTCTTAAAATGTCTTTGTAAGAAGTTAGATAAAACTAGGCCCTCCCACACAGGCACTAGTCCGCCGGAGGAATCTATGGGAACACTAGAGAGAGATGGAATCCAATACCAGCCTGGGTGTTCTTGGGTAGGTTGCGCCGCTCCTCCCAGGACTAAGTTGCACCCAGCCTTGCTGGTCCGCCAGCCCCCCTGGCGTTTCCTCCTATCCGGTTTGCGGGTCTCTTTGGTGGATGATGTGATTGATGCTGATGAACGGGGATGAGGTGGATGATGAGGTGGTTTGTTGCTAGGGTTGATGACAGCACACTTCTTGGCCTCCACACCACACGACTTGCAGTCCCGGACGAACACCCAGATGTCGCTGCGCATTGAGGGCCACCAGGCAACTTCCAGGATCTGCAGGAGGGTCTTTAGACGCCCATGGTGTTTCTCTGCTGTCCTCTGGTGGAAGTGCTGTACCGTCCGGCGGACCAGGGTCTTCGGGACGACTAGCTGGATCTTGTAGATGTCGTCCCCCTTCTGGATCCGCCGGTACAGCAAACCCTGGTGTTCCCGCACTTCGATCCTGTTGGTCAGTGGAGTGGAGGGAGAGATGGAAAGTCCCTGGAGAGTGCCGTCATCACCCAGTGCGCTGCTGAGTTGCTCTCTGGAGAAGGGGAGGATGGAGAAGATGTGGTCGAAGTCTGGCCCAGTTGGAGTGGTGGCGCAGAATTCTCCATCAGTTGCTCTGTTGGTTGTCCGTGAAGTGGTAGATGTGCTGGGATGGTTGGCCGGAGGAAAGCCAGGGGTTGACGTGGGAGGCACTGGGCTGGTCGTCGCAGTGGGAGGGGAGATGACAGCTTCTGGATCTTTCGTTTGGTCCAGCTGTTTCGCCCATTTCTTGTCTCTCCTCTTAAAACAGTCGATGACCTCTCTCTCTAATGTCGCCACGGCATCCTTGATAGATTCCTCCACTTTTCCAAATTTAAAATCCACAGCCTCTCTAAAACACACTTCACGGTTAAAATTACTTTCAACAGAGTCTTTAAAATCCTTCTCCAGTTTTAAAACAATGTTTTTAAGAGCAACCACCTCAGCGCGAAGCTGTACACACTCACAGTGATGTAAAACCCGTTCATCATTAAAACCAGCAGATGTATTAAAAGAAGCAGCATTGACTTGGTTTGTTGTCATCTTAAAACACTCTTCTCAACACAGCATTAAAATCTTTAAACTTTCCCCGTACGGGCCACCATATGTAACGATCGGCCTTATCGGCCGATTTACATAGATTTAAAATGGGGTCAGATTAAACTGTGAGGTCTTTGAGTATTTAAAAAGATGAGACAGACAACAATGTTAAAAGTGAATTCAAATATGTATTTACAATGTTCACAAGGAAGCTAAAACAACACAATAAAACTAGAAATCCTAGGCTGTTAAAAGCACGGCGTCTTTCTGTTCCATACCATTAAAACAGTCCTTAAGAATTCCAGCGTGCTGTAAGTCCCAATGTGAATGTGATAAGTGTCCACCGGTGTATATACAATCCAACGAGAGTGATAATCCAATAAAGTGAGCTTCTGGAAGGGAAAGTCCTCAAAGGTAACTCCACAATCCAGCCTTTGGTCAATGACCCCCATTGTTTTGCATGCTGCCTCCTTTATGCTGTCCGCTTCCTATTTCCTGTCATGTGATCAGTCACATGACAGGCAGACCCAGACTCATTTAAAGACATACACACATTAAAATGGTTAAGAGGAATAAATTGGCTAAGACAACATGAAAACCTATTAAAACTCAAATATACATAAAATCATTATAATATACTGAGCAGGTAAAACATGTGTCCTGTGTGACAGTGTCACATAGTCCCCCCCCTTAGCCTACGGCTACCGGGGAAGAGACTAGTCCCTTAAAGGTACTGTCAGCCATTGTCCATGTAGTGGGTATCCTCTAAAATGTGTGTCTTAAAATGTCTTTGTAATAAGTTAGCTAAAACTAGGCCCTCCCACACAGGCACTAGTCTGCCGGAGGAATCTATGGGAACACTAGAGAGAGATGGAATCCAATACCAGCCTGGGTGTTCTTGGGTAGGTGGCGCCGCTCCTCCCAGGACTAAGTTGCACCCAGCCTTGCTGGTCCACCAGCCCCCCTGGTGTTTCCTCCTATCCGGTTTGCGGGTCTCTTTGGTGGATGATGTGATTGATGCTGATGAACGGGGATGAGGTGGATGATGAGGTGGTTTGTTGCTAGGGTTGATGACAGCACACTTCTTGGCCTCCACACCACACGACTTGCAGCTCTCGATGAACCTCCAGACATCGCTGCGGGCCGAAGGCCACCAGGCAACTCCCAGGATCTGCAGTAGGGTCTTCAGATGCCCATGATGTCTTTCTTCTGTCCTCTGGTGGAAGTGCTGTACCGTCTGGCAGACCAGGTTCTTAGGGACGACGAGCTGGATCTTGTAGATGTCGTCCCCCTTCTGGATCCACCGGTACAGCAAACCCTGGTGTTCCCGCACTTCGATCCTGTTGGTCGGTGGAGTGGAGGGAGAGATGGAAAGTCCCTGGAGAGTGCCGTCATCACCCTGTGCGCTGCTGAGTTGCTCTCTGGAGAAGGGGAGGATGGAGAAGATGTGGTCGAAGTCTGCCCCAGTTGGAGTGGTGGCGCAGAATTCTCCATCGGTTGCTCTGTTGGTTGTCCGTGAAGTGGTAGATGTGCTGGGATGGTTGGCCGGAGGTAAACCAGGGGTTGACGTGGGAGGCACTGGGCTGGTCGTCGCAGTGGGAGGGGAGATGGCGGCTTCTGGATCTTTCGTTTGGTCCAGCTGTTTCGCCCATTTCTTGTCTCTCCTCTTAAAACAATCCGGGTCACGGCACCAACTATGTGACACTGTCACACAGGACACATGTTTTACCTGCTCAGTATATTATAATGATTTTATGTATATTTGAGTTTTAATAGGTTTTCATGTTGTCTTAGCCAATTTATTCCTCTTAACCATTTTAATGTGTGTATGTCTTTAAATGAGTCTGGGTCTGCCTGTCATGTGACTGATCACATGACAGGAAATAGGAAGCGGACAGCATAAAGGAGGCAGCATGCAAAACAATGGGGGTCATTGACCAAAGGCTGGATTGTGGAGTTACCTTTGAGGACTTTCCCTTCCAGAAGCTCACTTTATTGGATTATCACTCTCGTTGGATTGTATATACACCGGTGGACACTTATCACATTCACATTGGGACTTACAGCACGCTGGAATTCTTAAGGACTGTTTTAATGGTATGGAACAGAAAGACGCCGTGCTTTTAACAGCCTAGGATTTCTAGTTTTATTGTGTTGTTTTAGCTTCCTTGTGAACATTGTAAATACATATTTGAATTCACTTTTAACATTGTTGTCTGTCTCATCTTTTTAAATACTCAAAGACCTCACAGTTTAATCTGACCCCATTTTAAATCTATGTAAATCGGCCGATAAGGCCGATCGTTACAACCTTTATGACCTTTTTAGGTCAAGTTTTGGTTACCTGGATTTTCAATGGAGGGACAGAAACCTCTCAGGTTTCATTAAAAATATCTTAATTTGTGTTTTGAAGATCAAATTCTTATGTGTTTGGAATGATATGAGAGTGAGTAAATTATGATAATTTTCATTTTTGGGTGAACTAACTCCAAAAGCAATTCCACTGCCTGATTTTCAAATAATGACATAGAAAAAGAAAAATGGTAAAGCTACTGTTTAAGTTGTTCAATTGTCAATACAATTTCTCCTAGCAACCAAAATGAGAAGGATAAATGATGCTACACAATGGCAGAATGGTAGCTTTTCTTTTTATCTGGACCATGTGTTGTGTTTATGTGCATTACAGCCGTAACAACCACCGTGATGCTTCCCAGCCTGCGTGATTTACCTGCTCAAACCATGTGCCCTCACTGTAAGCACCAGGTGATCACTATAACAGATCACTACTCTGGACTCATGGCCTGGCTGGCCTGTGGCTGTCTTGCCCTCATCGGGTAAACTTTCTCCTTAAACTTGATAATTTCATAAAACTTACTACACACTCTTAAAAATAAAGGTTGGTTCCATGAAGAACCTTTAACATCCATGGAACCTTTTCATTACACAAAAGGTTCTTTATAGTGGAAAAAGGTTCTTTATATTTTTTAAATATTCTTCTCTCTCTCTCACACACACACACACACACACACACACACACACACACACACACACACAACACACACAAACAAAATATTATTTTAAGAACTGTTCAATTCACACCTTTTTTGGAACCTTTATTTTTTTAAGTGCCTTCACACAGCTAAGTTAAGACTGCTCGGTGCCTGCTTAAAATCCAGTGTAAATATGCAATAGACTAAATTATGCCTGTGCCACCTTTACAGTGTAAATTTGCCATTTGTCTCCCTTTTTAGACAGAATACACCAAAAAAAGATTTTTCGAGGTTGTAAATAAAACAAATATTATTTGAGTACATTTTACAATAAAATAAATACTAGTCTTTCTACTGAATAATTTACTTTCTACTTAAGTATTACTTGCTATTGTTTTGTAATTAATTGTAAAATGTACTAACAATTTGGGAGTTGAAATTGTTTACACACCACTTTGTTTTCAGTGTAGGCTTGTTGAGTTTCAATGGGACATGTAAATGTAAATAAAAAGTTATGTAAATCATATTTTGTCTTGTAATACTGCAAGCAGACAGCAAGAGCCTAGAGTTAGAGAGGAAGAGAAGCAGTTAGTGGAAGTCAATAGGGCAGACAGTGATTAATTGAGTCTGATGCCTCTTTTGCAGGTGCTGGCCTTGTTGTCTAGCACCTTTCTGGATGGATTCATGTAAAGATGTTGAGCATCGCTGCCCAAACTGCAACAACATCTTGTCTTTCTACAAGCGCCTGTGATCTGGATTCAAACATGTCCCTCTTACTCTTTGATTGGAAAGGGATCTAATGGGAATAAGACAAAGGAATGTGTCTGAATTTAATTTCACAATGCACTTAGCCCATGCGCCGTTAAATTCCAACACAGGTGATTTCAAATAATTTCAGAAATTATTATAACTTAACCAAAAGCAACTATTACGACACATGTAGTAAGACTATATTGTAAGTGTTTTCATTGTATGTAATATTTATTAAAATATTTATGGATATAAATATTGTATGAAATAGAATATATAATAAATGTTTTAAAACTTTACATTCAGCTTCTTTCAGAACTCTGCCTGTAAATGTAGATCACAGTTATGTCTCAGATATATACTGTCTTAACATTTTAATGTATCCTAAGTATGAACTTTTAAAGTAAACTAAAGTTAACTAACATAGCTTTGATGTCAGTCTGATGTTAAGGTTAATAAATGTTAATAAATGTTAAATTTGTAACATTTACAAGCTCATAATGTAACACTGTGTTGTTATAACACCCAGTTCTCAGGTTCTCAGAATTACAGGGCAGCCTTAATTAATCATTTGATCACATTCACATCATTACATAAATTCTTAATTTACATTCACAGAGAAATTAATGAATGTTTCTTGATTTCAAGGGGCAAAAGAGAAATACTTTGTAATTTGGGCTTTGTGAAATTGTGGAACATGAGGATTCATATGTAAAATTCAATCTAATTTGTTATTAGATTGAACTAATTATTTTCTTCTGTAAATCCTACAACCAATGAGAATAATTTGTCAGCAATGTAGTATCTAAAATCATTTTACATTCTATATTAAAAAAATATTCTACAACTGTGTGCCTGTATTTTGTACAAGAACCAATAGAGGGCGTAATAAACTACTTTAAAAAGCAAGTCACTCTGTTGCACACAGAATGGAAGCAGATAGTTACCATATTAATTTGATATGTATATACCTGTATATATATATATATATATATATATATATAATTATTTAAAATATTTTTTGGTAACTGAAATAAAGCTGAAATAAAATATAAAAATTAGATGAAAAACTTAAACTTAAAAAAAAAAAATTAGAAAAGAATTCAAAGGATAATAAAATCACTAAAGTTGAAAATAAGCTGAAGTAATAAAATAACTAAAAGTTAAATGAAGATTAATTATAGAAATATTAAACTAATAATCTAAACTAAATAAAATGGTGGAAGCACATAACAAAATTACTAAAACTCAAATGAAAACGGAAAAAAGAGAGCTGATTGCAAATATCAATAAATACTATAATGGTAAAATAACAAAAACAAGGCAGTAGCTTTTATATTAAACAAGGTTTGTATTAAACAAAAAGCAATGCATTTTGTCTCTAAATAAAGCCAGGTTTTGCTCAAACTCACCTGTCAATACTCTAAGGGTGTTCAGGCTCGATCAGTTAAAAAGAACCAAACTCAAGACTTTCAACTTTACTAAATTTCTTTAACAGCTTGATGAGCCCAAAGTATGTATAGAAGACTACAAACAAATGCGAGCGTCTTTCTTTTGAACCATGCAGCGCATGCAGACAGTATATTTATTTAATGAAATTAAATAATTAACCACAGTCTGCTGTGGTTTAATAAGCCCAATAGGCCATACTGCGATTTTGATTTTATTTCAATTAATTGCCTGCCAAGAATGTATGTTGCACAATAAGTGATTACAATTTCAATACTGGCTCTGTAGTATAACTATTAGTATGAATTATATATAATGATGAGCCTCACATCATCAGCTTTCAATTTAACCAGCTGACTAAAAAACTGTCTTCAAATCCCAAACTATGTGAATGGTTAAAAAAAAGTTATAGTTTTTATTATTATTACTGTTCTTTTTCATTATTACTCGGCATAGTCCACGAGGAAATTGTATCAACCGTTCTGGTACCCCATAAAACCATTATGATGGAAGGAGTGAAAGAGAAATGGCGGGGAGAGGCTGTGTATGTGTTTGAGCCGTAAGGGGAATGGTGGCCACCACTCTGCCGCTTGCAATACTAATTAATCAAACTGTGTCAGGCAGAGAGGTGTAGAAAGGCGTGAGGTGAGAGAGATTACTGTGGCAGCAGACTCACACTGCTGAACCGCATGAACCCAGTGAACCAGACTCACTCAGACCGATGCCGTACGAGCTGAAGATGGAGCACAGGAGCGTTGAGCGCCATCATGATGCACTTAAGAGGTACTGTAACTCAAGGGAGGACAACAAAGACTTCTAATGTCTTCCTATAGAAGATATCCTTTTGAAACTTATTTAGCATAGGCTATCTATATTTTTTAAAATAAAGTTTTTTTTTGGTGTTGATGGTTCCATGAAGAACCTTTGAAATCCATGGAGATCTTTTCATGGCATGAAAGGTTCTTTAGAGTGGAAAGACTGTTAGATTATTAAAAAATGGTTATTTCAAGAACTGTGGTTCTTCTATGGCATCACTATGAAAAAACCCTATTGGAGGTTTTAGAAAGTACAAACAACAGCAACCACTCACATTTCCAGAAGTTTTTGTTCTAGAAGTTTTTCCTTTCACTTATTTCCTCCACACAGACTTCAAAAATATGTTTTTCTTCCGAGAAATAAAATCCAGTATTCTCATGTGCCTCCTCTAGACTTTCAGAAGAAATCTCGAAATGTGCTCAGATTTGCCAAGATGACAAAGTCTGCCATCAAAAGACAGAGATCTCGGTATGAACTAAAATCCTTCTCATCAAACACTTCTGAGACCAAATGTCTATTCATTTTATAGCACTAACCACTGTAAGAAATAAATCCATTAAAAAATAAATAAATACTAAGAACCGGGAGCTCATTATCCGGGACATTATCCATTAATTTTATGGACATTTCCGTTAACTCAAAACAATGCAGTATAAAATTAAAAACACAGGTAAAACGCCTGTAAATAATACAGCAAATTCCTTCAAATACAGTACAATGTGCCCTATTTTTACTCATTTTTATAGAGTGCAAAATAATTTTATTTATTTATTTATTTAAGTTGTAATTATCATTGGAATATATTTTACAGGAAAATACAATTTCAGTCTTCCTACTTTAAAATTTCTCATTCAGTAGAGTTTGTACTTGTTACTTTTTACATTTTAATTTTACAGTGAAAACAACTGGTGTAGGATTTACTTTAAAACAGTTTTCACTTAGAAATTGCACTAAATTGCACAAATAATCACAAAGAAACAGCACCACACAAATTTAAACTCAATATTTTGACGTTGAAAGAAAAATCTTTTTTTTTTTTTTGCTCACATTTTAGGAAAAACATCCGAGGCAAAGTTACCTACATGAATCAGAACCATTAAGTCTCCTGAGCTATGAAAGGTGAACATATGAGCAATAAACGTTCCTCCAGGCGAGCTCACAGGTGTCCATGCATCTGCTGCACGTGTTCATCGGCAGACAGGTGCTGCAGGCTCACCGCGGGGAACAGGAGGGAAAGGCGGCCCTTCTGACTGATATCCCATCAATGAACATCCATTTGTGTCTCCCGATTCAGAAAATGAATCAAAGGAAAAGCTGGAGGGGGAGACATTCAGGGCTCTGTTTAGAGCTTCAAATCTGTCTGACAAACCCCACACCACTTCACTTTGTAGGAAAGACAAAGGCAAAAATGGCCCATTTAGCTTTGAATAGTCATGTTAAGCATCACTATTAATATTACTCTGAGCAAGGATTTGAACACATCCATTTAAAATGATGCATTTTGCACCAATTTACCAAGCTAGATGAACAAGCTATATCATCAACAACAAAAGATAAGTGATATGTTTTTTCCTCCCTTTTCAGGCAAGACACTACAAGTGATTTTTTTTTTCATGCACTAGTCAATTTTGTCGATTTTGGGCTATTTTGCTTGCATAACTTTCATAATTAACAGTTTATCAGCTTGTGTCTGTATATTTCAATTACAATACATACCTTTAATGGCAAATTTCTCAAAATAAGTATATATACAGTATATATATATATATATATATATATACAAAACCCAAGGAATCTAAAAATCTTTACCTCTAATATGTCAACAAAAATGAAACAAGAAATTTGAACCTGGCTTTATCCAATGGTCAGATTTATTTTCTGGAAATCTCTGCAAATTATAGCATAATTAATTAGATAATGCCTCATTTGTGTCAGCAGGATTTCAATTACAATGCATATATTTAAAGGCCATAGGTGTTTTATTCATGCGATACCTAACAAATCTAAAAACATTTAACTCTAATATGTCAACAATAATTTTGGCTTCATCAAATGCTCAGATTTCTGTTCTGAAATGAATGCAAATTAGTGCGTATTTAATTAGATAATACCCAATTTGCATACTTAAACATAACATTTCAGAAAACTTTTACTACAAAACAATTTTTAATGTACTGTAATTAAGGTACTGGAGAAAGTATGCTGAATATCTATTAATTAATGTTTTTTTTTTTTGTTTTTTTACCCCACACCTCTAGGGTCTTGCCTTAAGAATTGATCAGCTTATTTAGTTTGCTTATAATATTTGCATTTAGTGTTGGGTAAATTGGTTGTATTTATTTCTAAGGATGATAAAGAAAGTACAGTGAGGTGAGCCAGAAAATGACATACAGTAAGGAAATGAAAGTGACCTGCCACTGCTCTCTTCCCTTTTAATAAATATCATGTCCTCTTCTTCCTCCATCCCTCGCTCTGTCTTTGATGTTAAACCGGACCTCGAAAACAAGGGTCCTTTAAAACAAACGCCTTTCATGCCTGGCTAGTGTCAGATATAATCACTCTATAATCAAGCCTTATTTCATCCCTCAAAGCCTTGCATTGCCGGGGCCTCGCATGTGGCCAGAGGGGCCCGCGGCTCAAAGAAAGCCCCCCGGGGGACATGAAACGCCGCGTACGGAGCTGCACTGTTTTAACTGTAACATCCTCACATGTGGGAGGCAGTGACCTTTAGCTTGCTCCTTTCATAGAGAGGGATGAGGGGCAACACAGAGGTCTACTGCAACTGTAAACAACAACCACATGATAAAACACACACACAATACTAATACCTTCACATGTACTGTACTGTACAGGTGCTGAGATAATATTATGCAAGACGGAAATGACATTCGGACCTAACCATCTGTGCTAATATATATACACAAAGTAAATGAACAACGCTCCACCAACTCTTCATGTAATTTGTCATTTGCCCTTATTATTCAATATGTCAATAACAAGTAATGCATATTGTAGCACATTGTAGTATAGAAAATATATCAAATACTAGATTCTGTAAAAAAATGCAAAACTCACCAGCATGTTACTACGGTGATTGCTAGGGTGCAGTGCTGGGTAGTAACTGATTACATAATCTGGATTACATAATCAGATTCCAAAAATTAAGTACTTGCAATTCGATTATATTACATTGTAAAATACTTGTAATTAGACTACAGTTACTTTACTATTGATTTTAGATTACATATTATTCAGACAATAGCAATAAATTATTCATAATTTACTGATTCTCCCTAAATCTTCTTTTTAATCTTTTACATTTTGCTTTCTAAAATAGCCTACCACTTAAGGAGCCAATGAACAAAGAAACTACAAATATTATAAGACCAGAACTTCAAAATAGTCCAAAACACAACACAAACATGTAAACAAGCTCAAGTCTCTATTTTTAGGCTCTCTAGAGATGGTTTTTGAACCTCATTCAACTGCTACTGACTAACACTAGCAAGTAGTAAATCATCCAGCCATTTCATTCTGAGGCAATCTGACCATCCAAACATAGAGAGATCAAGCTTAAGGGTTAGAAAATCAGATATAATCAGACGAGAGCTCTGAAAAGTAAACAAAGCTGCTTCTATAACCTTGCGGCTCTGACCTCTTTAATGCCTCACTCTGAACACCATTAAACCAGACGATCTGATGTGAAAGACTACAGCAAATAGAACAAGTGAGAGAAGAGATTAGTCAAAGATAAATGCAAATACAGCTTGTAATTAAGGGATAATGTAGATTTAGAGATAATATTTGCCTCAGAGATCTGATTTACAGATTTTCATTACATCATCTATGAACGTTTTACTAAGTAGTGTTGCCAAGTCTGCGGTTTTCCCGTGCAATTGTGCTACTTTTACACTATTGCCACGTATTGTTTTTTAGTCTGGAGGATAAAGCGATCTCCCCACCCCCCAGAACACAGTTTTGACTTCGGGGAAAACTATGGAAAAAAAATCGGGCTTGTTTTGTTTCGCAGACCTGGCAACCCTGTTACGAATGTTACTAACACAAATACAAAGTGTCAAAAAATGTGCGTCCTTTTACACTGCACACAACCCTGGGTTCATGTTTTTAAACATCAAATAAAGCAATGTTACACAGTTTTGAAATTCGGGTTGTCATAATTTTTAAACCCTTGTTTTTGGGACGTTAACCCCAAATTGCAGTGCCAAAGGTTTATATTGTGAAATAATGCAGTATTAGGGGCCGTTCACACAGAACACGTCTTTGCGTTTTTATAAAAGTGCAGCACAGAATGCCTCCTCCGCCATGTTGCCGTCAAATAAAACAGTTGCCATGGCATGGCTTGCCCTGGCTCCAGGGTCTTATTGGTCAACTGTTTTGGAACTGGCATTGATGAGCGGCACTGCATTGAAATTCAAAAGACATGAGATACAAGACACATCTCTCAACTGTAATTTTATGAAGCTACGAGTCCTTACATTTGAAATATGGATATTTATCTTACAAAAATGCATGGATTTGCTACAGGAGGCCTTTATTCACTTTATTCACACCAAGCATGATAACTATAAAGATAAGGATAAAGATATATTTCTAAAAATCATTCTCAATATTAAAGAATAGCAGTCCACACCACAACTATAACGATAAAGGCACAGAGAAACGATATTGTTGAAATCACTTTCAGAATGATTTTTTTCCAGCTGCTGAATGATACAAACATTGACATCCAATCAGAATCCATCCTGCTATAAGGAGCTCGTGAATTTAAAGTGGCAGACACATGTGCGCTTAGAATAAACAGACAATATTGTTCGCCGGTGTGGATGCTAATATCGTTATCTTTATAGTTATTTTTATAGTTATCGTCCTTGGTGTGAACGGGGCTTTACAATTGGGCCCTGTGTATATGAATGCCTCCAAACTTCTTATAGTCTATAAGTTATGGAACCATTGTTCCATCCTGTTTCAAATCATATTTATTTGAACCACTCTTTGAGCTTCTTTCTTTGTGTGAAGGGTGTAAGAAAAAGTACTATTTAGCAGAATGAGAAAGAGATTTATTGCCAAGTATGTTTGTATACACAAGGAATTTGTTTTGGTGAGAGAAGAAGCTTCCAGTGCACAGATATACAGGTGCATCTCAATAAATTAGAATGTCGTGGAAAAGTTCATTTATTTCAGTAATTCAACTCAAATTGTGAAACTCGTGTATTAAATAAATTCAATGCACACAGACTGAAGTAGTCTTTGGTTATTTTAATTGTGATGATTTAGGCTCACATTTCTCTATGGGGTTCAGGTCAGGCGAGTTTGCTGGCCAATCAAGCACAGTAACACCATGGTCATTGAACCAGCTTTTGGTACCTTTGGCAGTGTGGGTAGGTGCCAAGTCCTGCTGGAAAATGAACTCAGCATCTCCATAAAGCTTGTCTGCAGAAGGAAGCATGAAGTGCTCTAAAATCTCCTGGTAGATGGCTGCGTTGACTGTGGACTTCAGAAAACACAGTAGACCAACACCAGCAGATGACATGGCAGCCCAAATCATCACTGACTGTGGAAACTTCACACTGGACTTCAAGCAACATGGATTCTGTGCCTATCCACTCTTCCTCCAGACTCTGGGACCTTGATTTCCAAATGAAATGCAAAATTTACTTTCATCTGAAAAGAGGACTTTGGACCACTGAGCAACAGTCCAGTTCTTTTTCTCCACAGCCCTGGTAAGACGCTTCTGACGTTGTCTCTGGTTCAGAAGTGGCTTGGTAGCCCTTTTCCTGAAGACGTCTGAGTGTGGTGACTCTTGATACACTGACTCCAGCTTCAGTCCACTCCTTGTGAAGCTCTCCAAAGTGTTTGAATCAGCTTGGCTTGACTGTATTCTCAAGCTTGCGGTCATCCCTGTTGCTTGTGCACCTTTTCCTACCCAAATTCTTCCTTCCAGTCAACTTTGCATTTAATATGCTTTGATACAGCACTCTGTAAACAGCCACACCTTTCAGTAATGACCCTCTGTGACTTACCCTCTTTGTGGAGGGCGTCAATGATCATCTTCTGGATCATTGCCAAGTCAGCATTCTTCCCCATTATTGTTGTTTCAAAGAACAAGAGATACCCGGAATTTATACTGTAGGGATGATCATTAATTGAAACTCAAATGTAAATATTCTAATATTTTGAGATACTGATTTTTGACTTTCATGATCTGTAAGCTCTAATCATCAAAATTAAAACAAAAAAACTTTACTTTACATGCAATGAATCTAAAATATATGAAAGTTTCACTTTTTTGAAATAACTTACAAGAAAAAATGAACTTTTTCACAACATTCTAATTTATTGAGATGCACCTGTATATGGTCTCGTGTTGTTTCCACCAGCCCGGCAAAAAACACGCTTGCTCCGGTCCGGATATGAACTATGATCCGCCCAGCGAGTGTTGTTAAACTCGTCACGGCGTTCAGCGCAGAAACTGCTCTCTCATGCTCACTCCACGTGTTTTTACAAATATATTGTTATGGTCATGCTTACCGAAATAAATGGGCAGAGCTAGTTCATCAGATTTGAATTCTCCGCTGCATGCCTCATGCAGTGCAGTGATTGGATCATAAGAGTTCGTTATCATGAATAATACTGAGAAAAGCTCGGAAAACTGATGACGTAGACGCGTACTCTCCAACCATGGCTGCCAGTCACCACTGCAAATTAACGCTTATACATCACTTTTCGCGACGTTGGCTCAACTTTTCTTTTTAAACCGGAAGAACGAAATTGCTCCAAAAATGAAAATAACCACAAGTCGTTTAGCTTGTAAAATGCACATATCGATAAATATATATTCTCTTCTTCTCAATTTTGGATTACTAGAATATAGATGTAATATAAAAAATGTTGGTTCAAGAGGGATAGTGACATTGATTATTTTATCTATCACACTCTGTTTTACCTTTCCAGAATTTCAGGATCTCTTCACACTCCCATACACAATGAAAGAAAGTACCTTTACACGAATTACATTTAGGACAAATGTCTGTGATATTGTCATTAAATTTATTTATTAATACTGGAGTTATATAAACTCGCATTAGCCAGTTATATTGTAATAATTTCAATCTTGTGTTAACCGTTTGTGTCTGAGCATCTCTACAGACCTCTCTCCAATCATTTAATGAAATTTCCTCATTGAGGTCCTTCCTCCATGTTTCTTTTTTTTGTTATCAACATTTTTTTTATTTTTTCACACATAACATAACATAGTATCCAAAATATAACAAAACAAAACAACAGACACATACTCAACATCTCAAGGTCCAATCAAAAGGGAGGGGGAGAGGGAAGGACAACAAGAACACAAAAGTCACTCCTTTATACAATCACGTATATCCAACAAAAAACACTGCCAAGCATCAATGTCGAAGGCCTGGCCCCACCAACTCGCGCCGTTGTACATTCACATGACACTATTTGCAGGAGGCTACGGATCCAATATGTTTTTCTACACATGTGTGGTGTAAACCAGTTCTGGATTATTGTCTTCTTCGCAGCTGTAAAACCAGCAAACAACATTCTCTTTTGCATCGAACTAATACAGAGACCAGAATCATCATTAAGAAGACACAAACTTGGGTTAACAGACCAATCAATTCGCAGTAATGATGACAAAACCAGGTTTACATGTGTCCATAGACTGATGACGACAGGACATTCAAATTTCAAATTTGACTGTAGTTTCATTTTAAATCTTTTGTAAGGAGTTATGTATGCTCTATGAATGACTTTGAAGTGAATAAGACGATGAGCCAGATTTTTAGATGTTAAACTGAGATTAGACCACACTCTCTCCCAGTCGACAGATAAATTAAGGTCAGATAATTCCCTATTCCAAATAGTTTTAATAGAAAGAGGTTTTGTAATACTATTGTAATCAATAATTTTGTTATATATATATAAGGAAACAGAGGGCCGACCAGCAGATGGTGCAATCCAGTCCCGCATAGGATGAGAGGAAATGGAAGAAGACCAATTGTCTCTGGCAATCTTATGAATGTTTTTATATATGGTAATGCCCAAATAGATGAAAGATTCCTTAATAAGGATAAATGAGGGAATAGAAGAATTAACCTTAACATTGTTAATTGGCATTAAAGCAGATTTGCTCCAATTTATTTTATATCCTGACTACTAAAATGATCAAATTCCTTAATTATACTAGAGACTGAAACAACAAAGTGGTCTAAATATAGAATAATATCATCAGCGTATAATGAAATACTATGATTATGGTCATGAATCTTAATCCTGAACTGATCCTGGTCATGATACTTCAGATTTCCTGATGGCTTGTGCTAAGGTTTCAAGAGATAGACAAAACAATAAGGGGGAAAGTGGACACCCCTGCCTCGTTCCCCGCTGTAAAGGGAATGAGGGTGAAATAATATTACCAGTTATGACTGATGCTGCAGGTGAGTGGTATAATGTCTTAATCATAGAAACGAAGTGTTCACCGAAGCCGAAACATTGCAGGACTGCCCACATATAATTCCACTCTAGCCTGTCAAAGGCTTTTTCTGCATCAAGTGAAAAGACCGCACAAGGGGTTGGGTGGGAGTCCGCAAAGTCAAGAATATGAAGGAGTTGACGCATATTGTCAGATACACTGCGCCCCTTGATGAAACCAGTTTAGTCCTCCTTGATCAGACTGTGAATTACCTTCTCCATACGAGAAGCAAAAACTTTAGCATAGATTTTTAGATCACATGGAATAAGCGAAATCGGTCTGTAGCTGGAACAATCTAATGGATCTTTCCCTTTTATAAGAAGTAATAAAATCAGTGATGTTTTTTGATCTCAATGAAATACCCCATGTTCAATTGCAATATTAAATGAGTTAAGCATAAGTATCCCTACCAAATCCCAAATTTCTAAATATAATTCAGGGGGGAGACCATCTAGACCCGGCGATTTGCCCTTTTGAAGGCTTTTTAGAGAGACGTGGAGTTCCTCCAAACTTAATGGGGCCTCCAAAGATTCTTTATCCATTTGTGAGATCCGAGGCAGTTCCAATTTATGTAAATACTGCTTACAAATTGGTTCATCAAAATCTGTTTCGGCTTTATACAGATTTGTGTAAAAACCTTTAAATATGTCATTAATTGCCACAGGGTTCGTGGTGACCTGATCATCCGATGATTTTATTACGCTAATATATTCACGTTTATTTGTATAGTGCTTTTTACGATACAATCGTTGCAAAGCGCTTTACAGGAAATTAAGTTTCTACAATATATTTATACATTGTAGAAACTTAATATATTAACTTACGGCAAAATTTGTTAATTCTGCATGTTGTTGGTGGATCAGAGGTTGGCCTCCATCAGAGGTCCTCCGAGGGGTCGGCATCATCTCTTCTCAGGTGTTTGGTCATCTCAGATCATTTAAGGGCTGGATCCAGACTGAAGCTTGTGTAACTCCTAGTTACCACGGGATGTTAATCCCATGGCAGAAACAGAGAAACAAAGAGACATAATTAGCGTAGCTGTTGTTCCATTCAAGCAAAAATTATTTGTTCAACCCAAGCTAAAGAATAATAATGTGCGTTTTGATCAGATATAACTGTAGTACACGATTTATGAGATGCATTATATGAATGCATTATGTGAATGCTTGGCTAAAGAGATGTGTCTTTAATCTAGATTTAAACAGAGAGAGTGTGTCTGAACCCCGAACGTTATCAGGAAGGCTATTCCAGAGTTTGGGAGCCAAATATGAAAAAGCTCTACCTCCTTTAGTGGACTTTGCTATTCTAGGTACTACCAAGAGTCCAGAGTTTTGCGACCTTAGGGAGCGTGATGGATTGTAGCGAGATAGAAGACTAGTTAGGTACGCAGGAGCTAAACCATTTAGGGCCTTATAGGTAAGTAATAATATTTTGTAACTGATACGGTACTTAATAGGTAGCCAGTGCAGAGACTGTAAAATTGGGGTAATATGATCATATTTTCTTGACCTGGTAAGGACTCTAGCCGCTGCATTTTGGACTACTTGTAGCTTGTTTATTGAAGATGCAGGACAACCACCTAGCAGTGCATTACAATAGTCCAGTCTAGAGGTCATGAATGCATGAACTAGCTTTTCTGCATCAGAAACAGGTAACATGTTCCTTAGCTTGGCAATGTTTCTAAGATGGAAGAATGCTGTTTTTGTAACATTGGAAATATGTTTTTCAAAAGACAAGTTGCTGTCTAATATAACACCCAGATTTTTGACTGTAGAGGAAGTAACAGGACATCCGTCTAGTTGCAAATTGTAATCCAAGAGATTCTGTGTACTGTTATTTGGTCCAATAAGTAATATCTCTGTCTTATCTGAATTTAATAGGAGAAAATTATTGGTCATCCAATCTTTTACATTTTTAACACACTCAGTTAACTTAGATAATTTAGAAGTTTCGTCTGGTCTTGTTGAGATATATAGTTGAGTATCATCAGCATAACAATGGAAACTAATCCCGTATTTTCTAATAATATTACCAAGGGGCAGCATGTATATTGAAAACAGCAGAGGACCTAGGACAGATCCTTGTGGTACTCCATACTTTACTGGTGATAATTGAGATGACTCCCCGTTTAAATAAACAAAGTGATAGCGATCGGACAGGTAGGATCTAAACCATCTTAAAGCCTGCCCTTGAATACCTGTATAGTTTTGTAATCGATCTACGAGTATTTCATGATCTATAGTGTCGAACGCAGCACTAAGATCAAGTAAAACTAGCAATGAGATGCAGCCTTGGTCTGACGCAAGAAGCAAGTCATTTGTAATTTTAACAAGTGCAGTTTCTGTGCTATGGCGGGGCCTGAAACCTGACTGAAATTCTTCACAGAGATCATTTTTTTGCAAGAATGAGCACAATTGAGCAGACACAACTTTTTCTAAAATTTTAGACATAAACGGAAGATTTGAGATGGGTCTGTAATTTGCCAGATCACTAGGATCTAGTTGTGGCTTAATGTCTTAATAAGAGGCTTAATAACTGCCAGCTTGAATGGTTTAGGGACGTGACCTAAAGATAACGATGAGTTAATAATATTGAGAAGCGGTTCTTCTGCTACAGGTAACTCTTTCAGTAATTTAGTAGGTACAGGATCTAATAGACATGTTGTTGGTTTAGATGTGTTGATAAGTTTATTTAGCTCTTCCTGTCCTATAGTTGAAAAGCACTGCAGTTTTTCTTTGGGTGCGGTGAATGAGGCTGAAGTACTAGACGCCGTAGAATCTACATTAGTTATTGTATTTCTGATGTTATCTATTTTATCAGTGAAGAAATTCATAAAGTCATTACTATTAAACTGTGAGGGAATATTTAGATCGGGTGACGTCTGGTTATTTGTTAGTCTAGCCACTGTGCTAAATAAAAACCTTGGATTATTTTGGTTATTATCTATGAGTTTGCGGATATGCTCGGTCCTGGCAGCTTTTAGAGCATGTCTATAGCTGGACATACTGTTTTTCCACGCAATTCTAAAAACTTCCAAGTTAGTTTTTCTCCATTTGCGCTCAAGATTACGAGTTTCTTTCTTGAGAGAATGGGTATAACTGTTGTACCATGGCGCAGCACGTTTTCTCTAACCTTTTTTAATTTGATGGGAGCAACAGTTTCTAACGTATTAGAGAGGATAGTGCCCATGTTGCTAGTCATTTTGTCAAGTTCATTTGTATTTATGGGTACACAGAGCAGCTGAGATAAATCAGGCAGGTTATTTGTGAATCTGTCTTTAGTGGCTGGAACAATAGTTCTGCCTGGACGATAACGCGGAGCCATATAGTTAATATCAGTAATACGCAGCATGCACGATACAAGGAAATGGTCAGTAACATCATCACTTTGAGGTACGATATCTATATCAGTATGATCAATTCCATGCGATATAATTAAATCTAGCGTGTGATTATAACGATGAGTGGGCCCGGTGACGTTTTGCTTGACTCCAAAAGAGTTTATTAGGTCGGTAAACGCAAGTCCTAATGCATCATTTGGATTATCAACGTGAATGTTAAAATCTCCGACAATTAGCGCTTTATCAGCATTAACCAATAGGTCTGAGAGGAAATCTGCAAATTCTTTTAGGAAATCTGTATATGGCCCTGGCGGTCTATACACAGTAGCCAAATCAAGAGATAAGACAGATTTCTTTTGCATATCTGACAGTGTAACATTAAGCATAAGTATTTCGAATGAGTTAAACCTGTATCCTGTTTTCTGAGTAACATTGAGAATATCACTATATATTGTTGCGACACCGCCGCCACGACCAGTCTGACGGGGCTCATGCTTATAACAGTAGCTTGGTGGAGTAGACTCATTTAGACCAATATAATCATTTGGTTTAAGCCAGGTTTCAGTCAAACAGAGTACATCAAAATTATTATCTGTGATCATTTCATTTACAATTACTGCTTTAGGTGTGAGTGATCTAATGTTTAGGAGCCCAAGCTTTAAAAATAGTTTTTGTTCATTTATTTTGCATTTTTCTGGTTTAATCACAATCAGATTTTTTCTAGATCCTGTGTTAAATTTATATTTTGACCTCACTATTCGGGGAACAGACACAGTATGTATAGATTGAACAACGCAATTACTTCTATCATTTAAATGGGTAGAACAAAAGTCATCATAGCAGTTATTTGAGAATTGGCTTACTAGTCAGATGGAGCGTAGCGTCTTGGAGATGTTGTCCGACAGGAGTTCCGCTCCGACTCTGCTGGGGTGCAGGCCATCAGCACGGAAAAGCCTAGGACGCTCCCAGAAAAGATTCCAATTATTAACAAAGAGCAGTTTCTGTTCTTTACACCATGACAATAACCATTCGTTTAAAGCAAACAGTCTACTGAACCTTTATGCCTTAGACTCGCATTCTTTCAACCTAAGGGCCAATAAATGACAAAGTCTCTCTGATTCAAAATAATATTTTTGTCTAGTCCTATGTAAAATAAATTCCACCTTTGAGTGTGAAAGTAAATCATATTCTTCTTTTAAAGAGGACAGCTGTGTAGCCTGTTGCTCAGTAAAATGTTGTTTTTGTAATGATTGGATTTTATTTTCTAATTGTGTAAACTGGTGAGTTTTCGCTTTGGCAAGAGTAGAAGAGAAATATATACAGAAACCTCACATAGCACACTTAGTCGTTTCCCACAGTATTTGAGGATCCACATCAGAGGGCATATTAATTTCAAGAAATTCCTTAATATATTCTTTTAAAGAAGTAATGAAAGTCTGATTACTTAATAATGATATGTTAAAGCGCCATCTAGGGGACTTGGCTTTAACATCGGAAAGAGGAACACTGCACAACACAGCAGAATGATCAGATAATAAAATTGGTAATATAGAGATGGAGGAATTAGACGAAATTAAAGATGGGCTGAGAAATATGTAGTCTATCCTAGAGAAAGTATTGTGTCTATTAGAAAAAAAGTGAAGTCCTTAGCATTAGTATTCTGAATTCTCAGAAGAGCTCAGTGATAAATTTATTCAATAATTTAGAGGATGGATTGGCTGTTGTATCAGATTGAGATTTATCTAAAGCAGGATTTACGACAGCATTAAAATCACCACCCAACACTAGAGGGCAATCAATCTCCTCAAGTAGAGTTTTGGAAATCTGTGTAAGGAATGCACTGTCTGTCTCATTCGGACCATAAATAGAGACCAATGCTAACCTATTATTATATATTTTGCATCGGATATAAACAAATCTACCGTTCTCATTGCCACGGTGTACTCCGGGAGCCAGGAACGAGGAGGCGAGGAACTTCTTTCAAACACGACTTTATTTAGAAAACACAGAGAACGCAGGAGACACAACATCCACACACCTAATGACATTAAGACTGGACACAGAGGCAGGGAAACACAGGGCTATTAAAGGGGAGACTAAATAGGATAATTGATAACACAGGGCTGGGGACTAATGAACTAATGAAGAGGAAACGAGGACAGGAACAGGAACTAACCAAATATGGGCATGAGAGGAGGGGAAACACAAGACACGGATAGACACAGTCTGACATTACTCCCCCCTCCCGAACGGTGTGTCCCGCACCATACACCATCCAACGGGGAGGGGGGGTGGGCGCTCTGGAGGCCTCCAGGGGACAGGAGGCAGGACTACCAGCCTCCAGGGCGGCGCCCGTTCCGGGAGCCATGGCGGATCCGGGGACTCGGGAGGCCATGGCAGGTGCAGAGCGCTTAGGTGGCCATGGCGAATCCGGGGAGTCGGGGAGCCATGGCGGATCAGGGGATTCTGTGGCCTTGGCCCTTGGCCTGGCCACACAGGCCATGGCTATATGGCCCCCCCAAAAAAAAATTATTGGGGAAGTTCCCCTCTGGGAGCAGTTCAGGAGGAACGGGCTCTGTGGGGCACTCTGGAAGCGCGTACACTTGGGGGCGCTCGGGAAGCGTGGACACTTGGGGTGCGCTCGGGAAGCACAGACACTTGGGGGCGCTCGGCAGGCGAGGACTCTTGGGGGCGCTCGGCAGGCACGGACACTTGGGGGCGCTCGGCAGGCACGGACACTTGGGGGCGCTCGGCAGGCACAGACACTTGGGGGCGCTCTCGAGGAGCGGGCTATGGGGTGCGCTGGCGAGGAGCGGGCTCTGGGGTGCCCACTGGAGAGCACGTGCGAGGAGCTGGCACTGGACGGGCACTTGCAAGGAGCAGACTCTGGAGGGCACTTGCAAGGCCCTGACTCTTGGAGGGGCGCTCTTGAAGCGTGGTCACTTGGGGGCGCTCTTGAAGCGTGGTCACTTGGGGGCGCTCTTGAAGCGCAGTCACTTGGGGGGCGCTCTGGAAGCGCAGACACTTGGGGGCGCTCTGGAAGCGCGGGTACAGGGCTAGTCACACTCACCCTCGGCGGGCTTGCCACACTCACCGCCGGCGGGCAAGGGAGAGCAGCAGTCGACGAGCTGGTTCCGACTCGGGCCCGGACACTTCCGAGACACCGGTAGATCCCTTCTCTCCAACACAATCCTGTGGTGTCTGGGAGGTCTATGGGGCGATGGTAACAGGCCCCGAGCCGGAACAGGTGGAGGAGGGCCGCGTCCTGCACCTCCGTCACCGCGGCGAGCCCGCAGAATTCCTCGGCGTACTCCATGAAGGGGAGGTCCCGCCGGATGAGGGCGAAGAGGCGGGCGGCAAACTCCATTGCCGCGGAGGGGAAAAAACAGAAAACAAAAACTTCTCAAAAAACGAAAAACAAAACGAGGGAGAAGTTGCGCCTCCTTTCAGTCCTTTTTTTCGGTCCAGTCTTCTGTCACGGTGTACTCTGGGAGCCAGGAACAAGGAGGCGAGGAACTTCTTTTCAAACACGACTTTATTTAGAAAACACAGAGAACGCAGGAGACACAACATCCACACACCTAATGATGTTAAGACTGGACACAGAGGCAGGGAAACACAGGGCTATTAAAGGGGAGACTAAATAGGATAATTGATAACACAGGGCTGGGGACTAATGAACTAATGAAGAGGAAACGAGGACAGGAACAGGAACTAACCAAATATGGGCACGAGAGGAGGGGAAACACAAGACACGGAGAGAGACAGTCTGACACTCATCACTACCAAGGTGTTCAATTGTTAAATTTAACTTCCGGTTAACAAGGATAAGCACCCCCTTAGTTTTATTTTGAGCGCTGGAAAAAGCTGCTAATTTATAATACTTATTCTGGAAACGTGCCACGTCAGATTGTTTTAAATGTGTCTCTTGAATTAGGGCACAGGAAATAGATTTACGGTGTAAATATTCTAACACACGGGTTCGTTTAACAGCAGAATTTAAACCACTCACATTCAGTGATAAAATATTTAGAGTATGCATTGAATATTCATAATCCCAAGATTGTACTCAATAAATGAAAAAAAGCAGAAGCACTTCCATTCTGTAAATAACACATAAACGCTGATGTGCATTTTAGATACCAAACCTCCTAGATGAAAAATCCCTTTAGAAATAAGGTAAAATAAATAAAAGTATAAATGTCTGCTGTAAAAAACAAAAACAACATAAAAATATGAACAACCGACAACCATAAACAAGGAACAACTCAGACCGCACATTACCGAGAACATAGGTCTGACTGAGCAACAAAAAACAGTGATAGTTCGTGACCGATCCACTCCAAATCAAGACATGTCTCCCGAAAGGCTCACACAGCCAAAAAAATATTTTTGTATTAATTAAACCTACTCTCAATTTATTAGTCCCCTCCAAAAAAGAAAAAAGGAGTGTCAGTCTTACCAGCAAAGAGATCGTTGTACCGGATATATAAGGACAATATCCCAGTAGGAGAGAGGAGAGAAGAAAAAGCAAAAAATAAGTTTAGCAAGCGTCCATGTCCATCCTGGCATCATCCCCTCTCGGGCAGCTAGGACCATGTCCATCCCGGCCGTCAAGCTCCTCCCGCCGGGCTGGAGAAACAGCGGCCGCTGCTCCCCCGTCATCCCCCTGCAGAGCTGCGGCATACGACTTCTGCTGAGACATGGAGCTGATAAAATCCTCCGCTTTCTGAGGGGAATCGAAGCTTCTCTGTTCCCCTTTGTGCCGTAGTTTAATTACTGCCGGATAGATGAGGAAGGGCTGGAGACCAAGCGCTGTCATCTTCTTCAAATCCAGACCAAATGCCTTTCTCCTGATCGCTGTAGCCGGACTAAAGTTGGGAAAAAATTTCAGTGTGACGTTGCTCTGTGCGCATTTCACCGGATAAGCCTGCCGAGCACCCTTCAGGATTTCCGATCTGTCATGCCATCTCAGTACACGGAAGATGAGAGTGCGCGGCCGATCGGAGCCCCTCCCTCCGTCATACACGCGATGCGCCCGATCAATCTCAATGTCACGGCCCCTCAAGGAAGGAATCCACTTGGAAAGATTAACTCTGAGGAAACCAGCCGCGTCGGATCCCTCAGCCGCCTCTGGCAGCCCCACCAGTCGTACGTTGTTTCTCCTGCACCTGTCCTCCATATCTGTCATCTTCTCTGTGAGTCGCTCCAGCTGATTTTTTAAGTCCGTGACTGTCCTCCTATCCTCACGTGCATCTGCCTGAACAGAATCAACGCGGTCACGTGTCTGCTTCGCCGCGGTAGCTATGGCCTCAAATTCCTCTCTTAGCTCTTTAACAGACTTGTTGGTCGCTTGTATGTCCTCACGCAGTTCGTGCAATGCTGGAATCAGCACCGAGTCCATCGCATCTCTTACTGCCGAATTCACAACCGAATTCAAAGTGCTTTGGTGCTCTTTAAATGCTAGTTCAATGCGGTTAGCAATAGCATCGTCGAGGTCTTCTCTGGAGATGGCTGAATCTCTGAATTTTTTCTTCATTGGCGATTGCTCAATCTCTCTTTTCCGATCCCCTTTGTCTGCCTTAGCACTCATGATGGGTCCAATGCAGAGTGGTTTAAGTTTTACTGACAGGATCATAAAATATGTGGCAAAGTGAGCAGAGCGAAAGACTAAGTCTGCATCGCCGTCGAAGGGTCACGTGATCCCCCCTTCCTCCATGTTTCTCATTGAGAGTTTGAAGACTCCTGAGATCCTTCTACAAACATGTTATATAGAAGGGAAATCAGCCCTTTATTATAACAGTTTTTGGTGACTTCCTTTTCCAAACTGGATAAAGGCAGTATAGTTGTATACTTCTAGAATGACATAAAACTCCTTATTTGCAAATACCTATAAAAATGGTTTCTAGGTATGTCGAATTTAGTAATCAATTCTTGAAAGGACATTAGTTTATCTTCCAAATACAAATCCTTTATATTTCTAATACCTTTCTCTGCCCATAATTTGAAGCCCACATCCATTCTCCTGGGAATAAATTTAGTATTTCCCCTATATTGTTGTTTTCACTGATGTGCAACCTGTTCATGTTAACATCTTAAAAAAAGTGTTTTAGGGTTTCATGACACGTTAACACCACTTGCCTTATTAAGCATTCATGTTCTTTCTACAATCACAGAAACATTCAGAAGTGTTAACTGAAGTGAAGAACAGAAAAGTATTTTCAGTGGTACAGTGTGAAACATGAATACGCAGGATTAATAACCAGTGTAAAACATGGGGAAAAAACAACAACCTAAGATTCTGTTAATCCATGGTTTAGAATGACCCGGAGTTAACAAATGTAAATGAAAAAAAGCTATTTTGTCAAATGCACAAATAAATGCACTTGGTTCAGTCTCTCTTTGAAGGTTTATTGGTGGCCTTCACTCAGGTTCAATAAATGTCAGCTTGACTTTGTTGTTTTGTAGATGCATCCTCAGATTAAGCAGTTTTTGTCCAGGGTGTTAAAACACTGTATTTATTCAGACACAGCTCACATAGATCAAGGCCGCAAGGGAGAGAGACGAGCAGGACAAAGCCCGAGAGAGACAGAATACATTAAACAATCATTAATACCGCACTAACTAGCAATAAAGGGAGATGTGAGGAGATGAATGGTTTAATAAACACTTCTGAAGGTTTACGGATTAAGGTTTGACGCTCCTCCTTTTTAATAAAGGGAAATAAAAGCTGTCCAACCCTTCCTGAGGTTTTTGATGCTTTTGAATGAATGGTATTAATGAGAGAAGCAGATGGGAAAGTGTTTGAAGTGCAAAGCTTGTCGTGATCACATCACACGGACTCAACAAAATGGAGCTCTTAATTTCTCTCTGCATATTCATGCGGTGTACTGCTTTTGAAATTGATATGTGAATCAGGAAGAGCCCTGGAAATCCCTAAATATGCACCGACACAACCATGAGGAATTAATGTGCAGTCACAGTGTCTGACAAATGCCTAATGTGTCTTTTGAAACAGCAGATCTGGTCCCTGTCATGATGACCCTGCAGACTGAACCCAAAGTGCCCAACAAATGCAGGCTGTGTGCTTAACTTATTATAAATATTCATAATAATCCCGGTCATCTCACAATATGAAGCAAATAATCAATTCCATGAGTTCACTTTATCTATCCATTTCTTTCTTTAATTAAGTACTCCAGCAGGGGCTCGAATAGAGCTTGCACCCCTTCATTATTTACATCCACATCTATGCATTTGGAAAATGCTTTTATCCAAACCAACTTTTGCTGCATTGAAGGTATAGCCTAGATTCTGTCAATGCATGCATATCATGAGGATCAAACCAATAACCTTGCCAACAACATT
Organism: Schizothorax lantsangensis; assembly: GCA_027422415.1. Lineage (NCBI taxonomy): Eukaryota > Metazoa > Chordata > Actinopteri > Cypriniformes > Cyprinidae > Schizothorax > Schizothorax lantsangensis. Next base: position 10,919,500 of record CM049840.1, read on the forward strand.
CTAGTGTTTACACTTGAATTCAACAAACAACTACAAAAAATCATCATATAAAGATGTCTAGGTAACTTAACAAATGCCCAAACAAATAGAACAGTCTTAGCGTTTTAGATTCCCCTTACGAAAAAGAAGTTTATTCAAGTGTGCTATTAGTATACTTCTTTTAAACTAAAAAATAGAAAAGTATACTTTTAGTCTACTTTTTATGTACTTCTCAGAAATGGGCTTTATGTACTTCTCAGAAATATACTTAACATGACATTTAAGTATACTTGACTTAGAAAAAGTCAAAATATATTTGAGCTATACTTGTGCTCCTAGAATCCGTGTTCTATATGGTAGGGGGCCCTAGTACAAATCTTCTTTACAGAATTTCCAACAAACACAAGTGAAGAAGAATCCGAAACAACAGATGCTTCCACATGTAATATAACATATATAACATTGCAGGCCTGTAAAGCCTTAAAATGCTGCACATAGGCAGCTCACTAGGTTTTGCAGCAGAGCACGAGTATCACTCTGGGATTCCGACAGGTTCAGACACATGTCTGTTTTTGGTCGATTACATAGAGATATTGAGTGAGAAAGTCTTCGCTCTGCTGAATCTTCACACTACTTTAACACAGTAACAGGTGTGATGCTGTTCTCCTCACTGTCTAGTTCGCATTCACCCACTTTTGTCATTTTCTACATGCAGGAATTCTAGTTTATATCTTTACTGAATCTTTTCAGCCCACACCTTTTACTTATAAGGGTGAATGCAAGTGAGAGAGAGACGACAGGGAAATGAAAAAGCATGTGTGAACTCTTTCACCCCTTTACCAAAATCAAACATCTAATTTAACAGTTATGCTATGCATACCGGGCTGCTATTAAAGCTTGTGATTCATTATTAATACAGTCTGTCGCTTAGAGCCGAGCTGATGGATAATGCTGTTAGAGATGGAATCTCTTTCTATGTCTTTCTGAAATGAACTTGTGCCATAAAAGTGAAGCTTTGTTAGAGTGATCCAATATAGTCTCATCTAGTGAGTAATCGTCAAATCAGTATTAAATTAATAAATTCATACCAGTTATTATTGTTTTTAAAGATCTGTTCTGCAGTCAAAGAAGCAATGAGTATCAGTAAAGTAGATCACTGAGTGCTTAGCGGTGTGTGTGTGTGCTTTATAGCCTCAGGCCTGTGTGTGAACATGAGGAAAGACCTGCCATTCTGTCGCTCTCGGTAATCAATGCGAGTCACTGAGCTATATTTTATTAAACGGTCATATTCTCTCTATCACTTCACACTCATTTACTGGGCTGTAGGAAAATGACTTTACGAGAAAGACGGCATGGAGAAAATCAGCCTTTTCCCTTCCACATCACACATATGACTGATCAAGTATGCAAGTAAACAGGTGCCGCAGAAATGCACTCTGTGACCCACAGCAATGGAGAGAGTGTGCTTTCCATCAATGTCATGTTATTACTGCTACGTTTGATTGGTATATAAATGATTATTTAGGCAAAATGAATGATAGGAATTTAACGTACTGTGTTATTGCTTTGTGCTCACATCTTTACAACAGCCAAGGTTATTCATTTACATTGGTGTTAAACATTTAACTTCTTCTTCTTCTTATAATTATTTCATATTATTATTAGTGATGCTGTTACACTCCATAATATTAACTCATCCCACATTGCTTTGTGCTACGGACATAAATGAGTCCTCAAATCATGCATCTTGTTAAGGAGAGGTATGCTGTAAGCAAGTAATGAGTAATCACTAATCAGACTTATTTTTCGAGGTGGACAATAAATATGTTAAAAACATATCTAGATACAAAATTACAGTAATAAACCACCAATAAATCATCTAGAAAACCTAAAAACCACATATTGATTCAGTCAAACTGCATGCTGTAGCACCACTCATACTCTGTTCAGAAAGTGTAAAGTTTCTTTAAATGTAAGATGCTATCAGTTAAAAAAAATAAATAAAAATAATAATAATTATATATATATATATATATATATATATATATATAGTTGATAAAGCCAGAAAATTTACATAATATCACACATAAATATAATATATAAACAAATGGACACAAATTTGGACTATTATTTATAAGATTACATTTTATTATTTATTTTTTATAGCAAGCAAAAGAAAAAAAATGCATTTGAAGAGTTCAGATGCAAAAGCCTAAGAGCCATCTGAAATTGTTCTTCTAAAATAAGCATTTGTATCAGGCTCCTATATTTATGTTTAGTTATTTCACTCTAATTGCATAGAAAAGGACCTATACATTGCCATTAGAATACATTTACTGAACCTAAACATAGGAGCCTGATAAAAAATGCTTATTTTAGATGAAAATTCCAGACGGCGCTTAGAGGCTTTTGCATCTGAACTCTTCATTTATATGAACAATAATAATAATAATTGCCTATATCTCTACCTAATATTTATTTAAAAAATCACCAATGCAATTAAAGTACAGGTATTGGAAATATTGGTAAATACAAAAGATGACAGTATCTGCATTTAAAAAACTGGTATCGGGAAAAAAAGTGGTATTGGAACATTATTATTTTAATTATTTTTTTAAAGACAGAATATTAAATGAATGATAAAAGTAACAGAAGCTCATACAATACATATGAACAGGACATAATTAAGCATGAAATTGACTAAAGGATGACAAAAATAATATAAAAATCAAACTAGTATGATTAATATTCCTTCAGTTTCTCTACCTAATATATATATATTTAAAAAAATATATGCAATTAGATTACAGAGTAATCGGTATCAGCAAGTACATTAATTAATTATGAAACAAACTGGTATGGGAACATCTCTGATTATTATACTAATTATTATAATTATCATATTATTTTAAGATAAAATGTGCAATAAAATGAACAATAAAAGTAGCAGAAGCTTCTACAATACATTTTAACAGGCTTAATTAAACATGAAAATGACTAAAGGAAACATCTATTTCCAAAAAAAATTAGCTGACTAATAGTTTTCATATTCTTTGATTTCTACCCAATATTCTTTAAAAAATTAACAAATGCAAAGATAACAGTTATCAGTAATCTGTATCGAGCAAGTGGTATTTTTAAATAATTAATTGTTATTATTATTTTCAAAAGTGTGTGATGGAAAACTAAATCATTTAAATAATTATTAATAATAAAAACATATCTAGGATGCTTTTAATTTTTCCCAACATAATGACAAAATTCACTAAGTTCAAAAATGCTAAATAGCTAGCACCGTGTCCACCATGTGCGCCGTGGACGTACTGTACATGTAACTGGTGTGAACTAGTCGAGTCATGCTAGAGCTCTTATTTACTTCTTTGCCCTTCAGATGCACGAGTGTGTCAGCACAGAAATCACCTCTCAGCGGTGTCAACACCAATCGTCTCTTCCTCACTTAACGCCTCTCACTCTCCCAATGTTCCTCTCCTTCACGCCCCCCTCCCCTCTCGACACTTATTTTCACCCTTTATGCGTTCATGCCTCCCCAGATTTCATTCCCACCAGCTCGCAACACCCCCCCCCCCCCCCTTCCCCTCCTCCCCTCTTCCCCTCTCTCTCTCTCTCTCTCTCTCTCACACACACACCACACACACACTCTTCCTCACATCCCTGCCTCTCTTCCCATCACATTGCCGGCTTCCTCGCCTCTCATCGTCTGTGTCTCTCTGCGGCGCAGTCATCCTCTGGCTCCTGCACGTGTCAGCCGGCTCTTCCTCTGCGTGTCCTGCGGTCTGGCTGTGGTTCGTCTTCTCTCTGGAGCTTGAAGGAGGGCAGAGAGGCCATGGAGCACAGCCACATCTTCACCGTGCTGTCCACCAACTCCAGTTCCTGGAGTCCTCGCGGTTGCCCTCTCGGACAGTTTCCTGTCATCTACTACAGTTCCTTACTGTGCCTCGGCCTGCCTGGTAAGAAGGATGCAAGAAAGATTTTCTGTTAACAATGCAACAATGCATGTTTTCATGCATGACTTTGTGTATTGATGAAGTACATAGGAGTGAGAGGAGTGTATCGCCCCAAATATTCACATTTGTAGCCAGTCTGTACAGATTTTTTTGTGCAAGATTCTTAATATCTTGATTATTTAGAGCTTTCATGCATGACTTTGTGCATTTGTGAAATGCATAGGGGTGAGAGGAGTGCATCATCCCAAATATTCACTTTTGTACCTGTCAATACAGTTTTTCCAAACCGATTCTTTAAAATCATGACTATTATATTTAGTGCTCAATGCATGTTTTTATGCATGAATTTGTCTGTGCATATATGAAGTGCATAGGGGTGAGAGGAGTACATCGTCCCCAAAATTCACATTTGTGTTCGATCAGTGGAAGTTTTTCATTGTGGATTCTTAAAATTTTGTCTTTAGTCCAACTTAATCTTGATTATTTAGTGCACAATGCATGTTTTTATGCATGACTTTGCATATGAATATGTGTATAGTGCATATGCGGTGATAAATGTTAACGAACATTCGTACCCATCATTACAGGTTTTTCATGCATGCTTAACATCTTGATTATTTAGTACACAAGGCATGATTTTTTTATGCATGATAGGATATTGCCCTAAATATTCACATTTATGGCCGATCTGTAGTGATTTTTTATGCAGATTCTTAAAAGCTTGATTAATTAGTGATTTTATGCATGACTTTGTGCATTTGTGAAGTGCACAGGGTGAGAATAGTGCATTGTCTCTAATATTCACATTCACACTTTTCACAAGATACTTAACATCTTGATTATTTAATGCACAAGCCATGCTTTTTATGCATGACTTCGTGTAATCATGTAGTGAGAGGAGTGCATCACCCTTAATATTCACATTTGTGCCCATCAAGGTTGTTTATGCTGATTCTTAAAATATTGATTATTTAGAGCACAATGCATGTTTTTATGCATGGTTTTTGTGCATATATGAAGTGCATATGGGTCAGAGGAGTGCAACATCCCCAGAATTCACATTTGTGGCCAATCAGTACAGATTTTTCATGCAAATTCTTTAAGTTTTGATTATTTAGTACTCAATGAAGTGCACAGGGCTGCGGCGAGTGTATCATCATCAGAATTTACATTTGTGGTCAATCAATGCAAATATTTCATTGTAGATTCCTAAAATGTTGTCTTGGGTCCAACTTAATCTTGATTATTTCATGCACAATGCATGTTTTTATCCATGATTTCTATATGAATGTGTGACATGCATAGGGGTGAGAGAAGTGCATCACCACATATATTCACATTTGTGCCTGTAAAAACTGTTTTTCATGTATATTCTTAAAAATATATATTATTTAGTTACAATGCATGTTTTATTGCATGACTTTGTCTGTGTATTTAATGAATACACATGGCTGAGGCGAAGGCATCCCCCTAATATTATTGTCTGTGGCCGATCAGTAAAGATTTTTCATGTAGATTATTAAAATTTTGTCTTGTCCCACTTAATCTTGATTATTTACTAGCATCCTTGACCAAATAGTCTGTAACCTTGTGAGGCGCAGCCATATTGGCATCAGAACTAAGGAAAACACTGTTTCCAAAGGTCATCGGTGACATTCAGAATTCAGTGTCTCACATCATATATCAGCAAGAAATGCCTGTTATTCCACAGATGCTGAAATTAGATCCGGCTCTAACTGGAATGACCTGGGGAGCAAGACAGATGATACATTAGATGTCGAGTAGACCTCGTATTAATTGGCCTCAAGCGTTTAATATTAATGCTCCTGGACACTAAAATTAAATTTTGTCCCTGCACAATTGGAGGTTGATTGCTCATTTATGACTAATGGTATTATTTGCAGGTGTGCTGAACATTTTAATCGAAGCTTCTCTCTCAGGTCGGACGCATGTGGCACAGTTTCAGCGGAATGATTCGTTGTCAGATTGAGATCAATCGCCGTGCCCTTGAGCGAAGCACTCAGCCTGAGCAGTTTACACAAATATTTTCATTTTCTTTCGAAGGCAGGCAGTCTTCTTGTTGCTCGATTGCTAAATAGCAGCTTGAATTTCAACTCGACACGGGTTGGTGGGACAAATAGGGGCATGATGAGATGAGATTTGAGTCTTTATTCAACACTGTGTGAAAGCTATCACACCTGGCAGTGATTTGGGAAGATGGAGGTGATAAAACACGCAGAACCGGAGAGGAGATGAAGAAGCGAAACCTCTCAAAGGCATTGTACACCGAAAGTGAGAAAAGCATAGAGAATGGATGGAAAGAGAATGAAAAGAGAGAGGTTGACTAAAAGCAGGTGTGATTAAAGAGGAAAGAGGTGAAGAGTGATACTTGTTGGTTGTATTTTTATAGTAGTTGACAAATAATTTGTATTACAATGAATGTATATTATATACATATATGTATAATTATTATATATAAATACATGTTAGAGGCTGATAAGTATTTTTACTTATCGTTTTTGCAATTTAAGAGCCTGATAATGTTTTTAAAATGCAAATATTCCATGTAGACACATTCATTAATTGAAAAATTGCAAATGATTATTTGAAAAAGAAATGTAAAATTGCATGCAAATGATTATTTGAAAGAAATTTGGAAACAATGAAAAATAAAAGTTGAAAAATGTTGTAGTTTAACAGAAGTAGGTTTGTTGTGAAACAAAACAAATAAAATGTTAAATGCAAATAATAAAATGCAATTAATTGTGTATAGTTGCAAAATACAGTATAGGCTTTTAATTTTAAAGACCGTTCAACAACGTTCAGCTGTCAGTTGTTGTAGAAGCTAGGCAATTAGACACATGCCAACAGAGACAGGTTGATTAAATCATACCAAAAATTAATTTGAACTAATATATAAAATAATGCATTTTAATATATTACTGTGACATTTCATATTCAACTGCACAGCTGTGAACTGCGTGGCAACTTGTAAAAACCTGCTATTCACATTTTAATGAAATTTGAAGACTTTTGTATCATTGTATATTCACAACTTCCCTAAATCAGAAAATAAGAGTAGAAACCACAGAAACGAGTGTGTTCAGATGAGCTCATGCCTGTTCGATTGATCGCTGGAGGTTAAGCTCATTAAGGTCACTAATTGGAAGAGGTTGGTCTTATTTCATTGGCTTCACGCACTGAAGGCTGTACTTTGAAGGACTGTTTGATTTATGTGTTTTGGTTCAATTGAAGATAAAGGGTTTTCATCCAGAAACTGACTATAACATCACATGTTTTGGAAGGTCACAGATCCAGAGTAATGATCCTCTCACCGCCTCTACATTACCCTGGTGGTGTTATTCACCAGTTAAGAGGTGGAGCCAATGATTTTCAATTTAGGTAAATGATCCAGGGCACTCTGAGAACTCACCGCCTCTGTGAGGAAAGTGTCTTGTGAGTGTTTTCGTGTTTGTTTCAGGACGATCAGCAAGTCAGGCAAAACTTTTAGGGTGAGAGTTTCTGCACTCAGAGATTTTGTTTTTTTGCAGGCTTCGTTGCAGTATCTTGTCAGATTTTGAGACACTGCTAAGATCTCAAACTCTAGAAGTGACACAGAGTTTATTGGGGGTTTTTCCTGACAAAAAATAAATAAATAAATAAAAAACCTCTGAGAAGCTGGAGACTTCAGCAAAAGTCTCTTTATAATGCCAATAGCAGGTGACTTGAGAAACGTTACAATCCATTTTTTTTTAATTCCAGCTATGAAACTCTCTGTGAATTATTTCATTAAAAAAGCAGAACAAATTGATTTCCAAGACAAATTTGTGATATTTCCAGTTTAGCAGTATACAATATGCATACTGTGCACAGTACACACATTTTGAAAATGAATTTTTAATGTCTTTTTATTGACCCATTATTTATTTGAACTGACAAAAATTTGGAAATTTTGGAAAACTTCCAACACAGAAGTTGGAAGTATATGTAGTATACAACTGTTTTAAATGGTTGCCAAATACTGTATGTATATATATATATATATATATATATATATAAAGTGAAAAATAGCATGCAGAATGCAGTATATACTGTAAACAATACTCTAATATTCCAGTCTGACACACACAAACACGTGGATTCAAAGCAAACTGAGCCATTAATTGGTTGCTCCTGTTCTGGGCCTCAGAGACCTGTACAAAGACAGGAGTCAAGTGAAATCAATATGCTTACAGTGTTGACCACAGCTAAATGGAAATTTCAGGAAATGTACAACCTCCAGGCTGCAATGGATTCCTTTTGTTTGTCTAAATAAAGTACGTTCTCAGCGGGGCATCTGGAGAGATTAATCCAGTGAAAGAGAAATCCAGAAACAAAAGCAGAATGGACAGTGGAGTATGAAAAGAAGAATAAAGAGGATAAGGAAAGCAAAACAAAGGGAGTTGGGAGTGGGATTTGGTGAATCAGGATTTTATGTTGGACAGCAGTCTTAGTGACACTCTGATACACATGAACACACATACATACGATGTCTGCAAGACCTAAAACTGATCCACAGAGCCAAGGACACACACACAAACCAATAGAACTCGTTCTCAAATAGACGACTAATAACATTAAGACTCCCTGAAACAATCGTTAGCAATTAAATGAATACTACAACATAAAAAGTTTAAGTCAAGAAAAAACAAATCATCTAAAACTGACAGTGCTACTGATTATGTGTAATTTGGATTAAGTAATTAAATTCCAAAAATTAAGTAGTTGTAGGCCTAATTAATTATATTACATATTAAAATACTTCTAATCAGATTACAGTTACTTTTTTATTGATTACATATTATTCAATATTATTCACACGAAGTCTTTGTCTTTGGAAAGTTTGTCTTTGAAACACATCAAAATGTTTAATGCAATTCAAATTGTTAATAACAATAACTGAATATATTTTCATTCTCTTTCTTTATATCAATATGGATTATCCTATTGATAAACGAGTTAGGCCACAAGTAATCTAAAAGTAGCCTGATTATATTACCTAAAATGGTTAATGTAATGTAATCTTCCCAGCACTGAAAACTGAATTTCAAAAACTGCAGAATTTGATGCAAATTAGAAATAGAGTAACTGAATTTCATAATAAATGTCATTACTATGGCAAGAAACAATCAATAGTAATGTGAAGAAGACATCAAAGAATTCAGTTCAGCTGTAATAGAGTTCAGGCTGTTGTCACTGAACTCAGACACACAAATAACCTTCATTATCCTGTTAGTGATCCTGAACAAAAAACACTGAGTTTGACACTGGAAAACTTGTTTTGTGCAGCCTGTAGGAAAGACAAATCTAAAATGAGATCTCAGTTGTTTCTTTTAGAAAGCAATGGCATCAAAAAGAGACATTTGTCTTGAATCTCAGGATTTTCTCCCACCCCAGTAATCTTATATGTGTTTCAGAACAGCTCTCAATTGTGCCATCAAAAGTCAACGATCTCAATATAAACTCAAACATATGTCTCATCAAATCCCCCCAAAATCAAATGATCTGACTGATCCACATTTTTTTTAATAGCTCAATCTAGCTCAGCTAGAACTGAGCTGAAGGTTCTGTACCCTCGAATTTATGGACCATTAATTCAGAACTGTGCAAAATAATTTGACAGTAATAATCTATTAAAGACCTAAACAATAATTCTGAATCTGTTATGCAATTATCTTGTCTTCCTGCGGCAGGAGTCCGGCACACGGCCACACACGTGATTGCGTACACTCTCTTCCCGCACGTTTCTTTCCGAAGGGCGTGCAAAACGTTTTTGTTTTTTCGAACAAGCCTCATTAATTTCTGCTACTTCTGTCTTCCTTCCAATGGGATGGAAAACGTAATGTTAGCAGTTGTATCGAATATTATAGAAGCCAGACAGATGAAGGCTCTTCTCATAACTGGGTCATTCTTCAATTGGGGTGGCAAATGAGAGGCAGAATTTGTAAAAGTGCTTGTTTGTTTTTTTCTAATAAAATGTATTGCTATGCATTTAAAATTAGTTTAATATGCTTTATCCATTAAAATAAAAGCTTAAGAACATTTTGATTTTAAAATAATTTCAATCAAACACTGGTGACACAGCCACTTATGTCTATGTCATTTTGAAGTAACACCACAGACTTTATATTGCAAGTTACTATAGGCTCTGTGGTGTTACCAGGAAAGACAGTAACACCACAGACAGTAACACCACAGACAAATCAGCCTAAATCCAGACTTTTCTAAAATGGAGGCTGCCATCATGATGATTTCAAGATCAGGGGACATATAAGAAATATTAATATGTATGTATTTATCACCAATTTTGATTAAAATATGTCAGATCTGCAAGTTATCAGCATAACACCACAGACACTAATAAAGTGTGACACATGAAATTGTCAGAAATTTAGCTAACTTTAAGAAAATGAATAAGAAAGAATGTACTCCCCATGCACCCCTCAGATCAAACAGCACCTGCAGTGACCTTTACACACAGGAAGTAGTCCAAATAGAATTCTCCCTTTTTTTTAAAGGGGTGACATCCATTGCCGTAACACCACAGACATGAATTTGGGGGACACAGCGTTTTTCTTAAATATAACAAAATATGTATTTTTTTTAAAACAATTTAATAAAATTGTACATGTTAAATAAAATCTATACTCACAATATAATCCACTTTATTTGTGTTAAAAAAATTTTAGATTGTTGCAATTACATTCCATGATACCTCTCTAAGGTATGGCGGGAACATCCATATTTTGTTACAAATGCAATCTCTAAAACTCAATTAAATATGTATTTTAAAACAAAACAAAAATGAACTATTAACAGTGCACAAATTGTGTTTACCCTGCAGAATACAAACATGCAACCATTTTATGATTTATTGGTATTTAAAGTTTTTTTGAACTGTTGTAAAGTAGAGGGACACCACAAATGAAGAATGACCCAACTGGTCAATCAGACTGGATATTCAAATAACGCAATGTAGATCGCTGCCTAAAATGCAGCCAAAAAAGTCACGAGGGAGATTCAGACCCAATCAGCTTTTAGTAAAACATTGGATTAACTAACCTGCCTTTAAACACAACAGGTGAGGAGTTTGAATTTAGTAAAAAATAAATAAAAAAAAAAACATTAATGAAGCATCTTGTGAATTTGCCATAAGGAGTAGAGGACGAAGGTTATCTACGTAGTGAGTAGATGTTAGATGGATTAGGTATATATGTTTCTATAATGACTCTGCGAGATTTATTCAGTTTGTACTGTATTTACAGGTGGTATTTATTTACTGTACTGAGCTAGGTGGTATCATTTGTGAACATGAGCAGAATTTTCAGTAAATACAAATTTGATTTTGAAAATACATGAGTATATATATATATATATATATATATATAAATGAAAAAGTCTTTAAATGGGTTTCATCAGTATTAATTTACATATCATCCTCCTGGGGGAAAAAGGGATCACAGATATTGAGATTCACAGCTGTAATCACAATCATCACATGGGAAATAGATAGTCAGATCAGCACATTGCATGTAGTAGCCTAGGTCATGTGAGCATTCATGCATAAAGAAAATGTACATGCTGTGCACAATATACATACTGCATACTCCAGACAAAATAAGGGGAGCATGCTGATATTCTATTTTTCTAACCTAAAAAGTCTCCTAAGCTATAAAAGACTAACCTCAGAACACTAAAATGTTTGTGAGTTCAACCGAGAGATAGACAGGCAACTTTGTTTGCATATTTAATGTGTGTGTGTGTGTGTGTGTGTGTGTGTGTGTGTGTGTGTGTGTGTGTGTGTGTGTGTGTGTGTGTGTGTGTGTGCTGAAAAGGTAAAACTTGCATATTTTCTTCAAATGTGATGCAAATGAACCAATCAAACCTATTTCTGTCTGTCTCTATGTTTGTCTATACATCTTTAAAAGAATGCTTGTGTGCCTGAGATTGCCAGTGTTTATGCAAATGTGTGAGTTTGAAACTGGAGTCTTTGTAATTTGCAATCAGCTGATGTTCTGGAACTGTGAAGTGCGATTCTCCAGACTCCTGACTGGCATATGTAATCCAATTCCATCTTTATTAGCAGCCCGAATGACTGCCAGACAGGCAGAGACACACCATGGGTGCAAAACACTTTGAAGTTTTCATCCAGTATATCGTTCCACGCAGCAGCCCATTGGCTACAGTAAAGCCATGGTAGGAAATTTACTGCAACTTTTGGTGAATTACTTTTTCAGGTTAACATATCCCAGAAGGTCTTTTGTAATGAGGCTTTATCCTCCATGCTTCCCCTACCACTGTGTTAAATTGTTTGGCTTAAATAAAGGCAGGGCTTTTGTGTGCATGCTCTTTTTATCACAATGAGAGGTCATGACAATCGCTGGTCATTTCTTCTGCCCGTACATCTCACGCTGCCTGTGCATGACCCACAAACAATACAGGTTTGGATGAAAGCAAGGTAATGAAAGGGTCTAGTAGAGGAAAGTGTGGATGCTAGAGGGTCTGCATATCCTTGGGCCTTTTTCCTGTGTCACTGTGACATGGACGTAGAGCACCGCATAAGCACCAGCGATTGGATGTAATTGCACATGTTGCTGTAGAGGAAAACAGGCAGGCAGGAAGAAGAGGGATGAATTGAATGACCAAGTCTCAGATGGTCATGTTCTCACATGCTTTTGGATATGCATCTGTATACATGGCCGCATGTGTTTGAATTTCAATGTACATGTGTGTCAAAGTGTGAACAGGTGCATGTGTGTGAATTTGAGTGTGTATGAGTGAATGCATGCACCTGAATGATAATGTATGCATCTGAAATTGTGTGTGAATGAATGTATGTGTAAATGCTTCTGAATTGCAGCGCATGTGTACAAACTTATGCATGTGGCTGTATGTGTATGCGTGTGAATGTATATGTATGCATTTGAACATGTATGTGAATGTATGCATGTGACTGCACATTTGTGTGAATTCACGTTTTTGCATGTGAATTTGTCTAAATGCATGTACATGCAAATATGCTTGTATGCATATGAATGTGTGCATGTGATATGGTGACTATATGGATGTTAATTTTAGTGTTTGCGTGCGAATGCATGCTTGTGAGCATTCATATATGCATGAAAATGTGAATGCATGAGTGTGTGTGACTGCGCATGCGAAAGAATGTGGATGAAAATGAATGCATGCTTTAATGAGTGCATGCATGTTAATATTGTAAATGCATGTAAACGTGCGTACGTTAAGATAAGTGTATGCATTTCATGTGATTTGTATGCTTTGAGCCATTGTGAGTGTGTGCAGTGGGTAAGAAAGGTGGAGCAGCTTTTGATTTCGGCTTCGCTAAATTTTGTTACTATTCGTGGTACTGCAATTCCAATGCAATATTGTATGACTCATTCTTTACACCCGTAAGTTTAATAAAGATGCAATTTTCTCACCTGTATGTGCCATTATTCTGCAAGACTGACTTCAACACTTTCTCACCCACCCGTTCCTCTCTCTCTTCTCACCATGTTCTGCTTTCTCTCCATTTCTTCTCATGTTCCACAGCAAATATCCTCACCGTGATCATCCTTTCTCAGCTGGTGCTGCGGCGACAGAAATCGTCCTATAACTATCTACTGGCCCTGGCCGTAGCCGACATCCTGGTCCTGCTGTTGATAGTGTTTGTGGACTTCCTGTTGGAGGACTTCATTCTCGGAGCGCCTCTTCCCCACTCCCTTAACAAAGCGGTGCAGGTTCTGGAGTTCTCCTCCATCCACACCTCCATCTGGATCACGGTTCCCCTGACCGTGGACCGCTACATCGCCGTGTGCCATCCGCTTCGCTACCATACCGTCTCCTACCCAGCCCGAACTCGCAAAGTGATCTTGGCGGTGTATGCTGGCTGCTTGATCACCAGCGTCCCGTATTACTGGTGGCCGGAGCTGTGGCACGGGCTGCCGGGAGTGAGTGCTGGTGGCCGGAGTAGCAGCGCAGGCCAGCATGTGTTGGTTTGGGTCCACTGTGCAACGGTTTACCTGCTCCCCTGCTCCGTTTTCTTCTCACTCAACGCCATCATCGTACGCAAGCTCCGTTGCCGCCGTAGCTGCTTCCGTCTGCGTGGCTACTCCACTGGAAAAACCACGGCCATCCTGCTGGCCATCACCTCAGTTTTCGCTGTGCTTTGGGCGCCACGCACCCTCATGATCCTTTACCACCTTTACACAGCCCAACCTGCGATGCCGGGACCGGCCAGGCTGCTGCATTTGGTCACAGATGTGGCGAACATGCTGGCACTTCTCAACACTGGCGTCAACTTCTTCCTGTACTGCTTCATCAGCAAGCGTTTCCGCAGGATGGCCGGCATGGTGCTAAAGGCCCTTTTCCGATGCAGGAAGCAGTCGCCGCCATTTTATGCCAGTCACAACTTCTCCATCACCAGCAGCCCTTGGATCTCACCAGCCAACTCACACTGCATCAAGATGCTGGTGTACCAGTATGACAAGAACGGCAAACCAGTCTGCATATCCTCCTGAATGCCAAATCAAATCATGCTGTATCAATATAATGCTGGCTACTAAGTCAGGCGAGCTTGGGAAAAGTCCTTCCCGACTGGTGACGAGCTGAAGGCGGTGATCGGTTTGTTGGAAAGTGCCTCAACGAAAGATCCAGTGTCAGGTTCAAAGACATCTTACGGCCAAAATGTGGTTCTTTCTCTGGCAAAAAACAAGCAGGAGTGGTCATTAAGCTATAACATGCCAACACCTTTCAGAATATTAATGCAAAAAAAAAGACTCAATCTCAAAGTCAAGAGAATTCATGAAAGGCTTGCTCACATTCCAGGCAATGACTGTCCAGTTAGACCAATTATATTGATGTTATTTAAAGAGGTTGTCTCTAGTAGGGCTCGGCAATATAAAAATGTTTATATCTCAATATTTTTCAAATTAACGATATTAGTTAATTTGTCAATACTTTTGCATTTTCTCTTGATAAATTAAAAAAATTGGGCTTTTTTTGCCCTGATGGAAAATTGTTTACTTCAAAATCAACACTAGTTTAAAAAATGTATTTATTTATCTTATTTATATTAATCTCTTATTTACATTGCATTTACACATTGTTAGTTATCAAATTATTATGGAAGCCTGTTTCTGCCACAGAATTACAACTTTTTATATCACAATTCTGACTTTTTTTCTTTCATAATTGTGAGATATGAACTCACAATTGTGAGTTTAAAATAAACATGATAGTTTAAAAAGAACACGAAAGTTGGTCTTTTTTTTCTTCAGAATTGGACTTTATAAGAAAATAAGTCAGAATTGTGAGATACAAATTAGCAATTGTGAGAAAAAGTTAGAATAGCAAGAAAAAAAGTCAGAATTGTGAGATATAAACTCAAACAATTGTGAGTTCAGTTCAAATTCAGTTATTCAGTGGTAGAAACTGGCTTCCATAAATGATTTGAGAGATTGTAGAATAAAGAAAGTGAGCATGGTTGAACAAAAACAGCACTAATGAATGGATTGTGACTTTCATGTCTCTGATTGGTCAGTGGTTATTGGCCACAAGGCTCAAGGTTGTTAAATGCTGACAATAGAAACCTTTGATGCTCTTCCCAAAGCACTCACACATATAGGCGTTGGAGCATTTCATAGCCTGCATAACAGTGGCCATATTCGCCATATATAAACTAAACTCTTAATATTATCATGGTATACATGATATTCCCTACATTTTTATCGTCAGCAAAGACAATGCGATAATATCTCCAATATTCGATGTATCGCCCAGCCCTATAGTCTCAAGCATGGTTTCAGTTGAATGTGCACCAAAGCAACATTTTACAAGAAGAAAAAGGATTCAAAGCCGAAGCCAATGAGATGTTACTGTATGTCAACCACCTTTCCCCTCTCACCTTCTCAGCAGAGAGACAGAGCACTCCCTCCCTTTGTGACATTAAAAAACCATGCTGGCATTTTCGTTTAATATGCTAGTGGTCTCCAAGGGCCGGTCGGAAACAGCACAAGCTCTTATTAAAGAATCAAGCCTTTAGACATGCTCAGTGCTGGAAACACGCTTTGTTATTGCTGCCTGATGAAGAATAATTACAAAAACACAAAGACTTCTGCTTCAGCAAAAAGCTTCTGGTGCAACTGACTGTTAAGTGTACAATTAAGGCAAAAAAACAAACAAAAAAAAACCTTTAGAGAAGATTTATTCTTTATCGGTTAAATCAATATTCTAAGCAACACCGACACTCATTGCTCAGTACATGAACAGATTTTCTATCACAGTGACAAACACTAAATAATTAAGACTTTTCAACTTCTGCCACACATGTACACACGCACTCATTTATCTTTGCTGGGCAGCCTCAAGAAACAAGAAAGCGAAAAAGAGAATGATTTTCAAATAAAATCAATTGCTGTCTCCAGAGTGAGCTATTGGAGGAAACCACATTAATTTATCTTCACTGCGGTGTGGTATAGCAGGCTGCCATCTGGAGTGCTTTAACTGTGGTGCATATATATTTAAACTATACAGCGGGGAACGTGTTCATAGATAAGCTAGACAACTTAAAAATGTATGATCACTGTCATAGACAAGTCTGTATTCACCTGTCTCATTACAGCAGGGCGAGCTATGAATGCTAAATGCTGTGTTGGTGGTGAAATGAATAAGAGAAAAATTGTTTCTTTCAGAACTGAAATGGTCACTTTCCATTACAGTGTCCATTTTAAAAACGGTGGCTTTTTTGTGGCTTTTAGCCCATGTCTATAAGCACTGAGGAGCAGTTTGAGGTACGCATGCTTGCGTACTCCCTAAAGTTGAAGAAGTTAATTTATATATTTTAAATGTTCTGTCTTTCAATTCCAGGGTAATGGACAAAAAAATATTAACTTATCTTGTTTGCAACGGCACACGTTTTGTCCAATAATGCTCTTCCATACAAATACACTATATTGCCAAAAGTATTGGGTCGCCCCCTTCTAATGAGCAGGTTTGACTACTTTAGTAATTTCCATGAGTACAAATTTTAATGTTAAAGCATATAATGATGTTCTAGGAAATTGTGTGCTTCTAATATTATAGCAACAGTTTGGACAGGACCCTTTTCTATTCTAACATGACAATGCCTCTGTGTATAAGACAAGGTTCAAAAAGAAAATGATTGATTCAGTCAGTGTGGAAGAACTTGACTGGTCTGCATAAAACCAAGTCCTAATCCCAGTTTAACACCTCTGGTGTGACTGTAAATGCAGACCTTGAGCCAAAAACTCATCACCAAACACCAATGACTTGTAAATATGGGTACAGTCATTTTAGACACTTCCAAACTGTTGCAACAGAGATGGAAATACAATTTTTAAATACATGACTATGTTTTCATCTTTGTTGCCACAGATTTGGAAGTGCATTTTTCTGTTCTAAAGAAGGGGGTGTCCCAAGTGGTGTTTGGTGAAGAGTTTTTGGCTCAAGGTCTGCATGTCACACCAGAGGTGTTAAACTGTGATTAGGACTTGGTTTTATGCAGACCAGTCAAGTTCTTCCACACTGACTGATCAATCATTTCTTTTTGAACCTTGTCTTATACACAGAGGCATTGTCATGTTAGAATAGAAAAGGGTCCTGTCCAAACTGTTGCTATAATATTAGAAGCACACAATTTCCTAGAATATCATTATATGCTTTAACATTAAGATTTGTACTCATAGAAATTACTAAAGTAGTCAAACCTGTTCATTAGAAGGGGGTGTACCAATACTTTTGGCAATATAGTGTAAGTGAATCCATTCTTTTAAAATTAATAATTTAAGCAAACAATTCTGTTCGTTCTGGCTCACTTCTGTACATGGACTTAAACACGTAAGTGAAACGTGTGACTATCTTTCTGTCTTTAAAGAGTCTAAAACACGCCTACATAGTGCTGGGTAGATTACTTACAAACTGGAGTCTGTTACTGATTACAAATTGCATGATGAAAACTGTAGGCAGTATTGTAATTTAGATTACTCATTTTAGTTGATGTATTCTGACAACTTTTGGATTACTTTCAGATTACTTTTGACCTAACTTGTTTATTTAATTTTGGATTTTTTTTTTTTTTTTTTTTTAAACTGAGAAATAAAATATATGACCATTAACCAACATCAGAGAACATGCAAGCATAATGTTAAATTACTTCATATGTGATTTATTTATTATTTATTTATTTTACATATTAATTATTTAGATTTAGATTTAAATCTCAGGGGGACTTCAAGTAAATATTTTATTTGACTGACAAAAAAGATTGGATTCCTACATCACATGAACAAACATTAATAAACATGAAAACAGCAAAAGTCATGTCATCAAAATTGACTGAGAGGTGGCTCCCTCCCAAATTCAGATGCATGGGTTGCAAATTAATTTGAATGACATTTATATGGCCATTCTACAACCTGAATTCAGGAAATGTTGGGACGTTTTTTTAAATTTGAATAAAATGAAAACTAAAAGAATTTCAAATCACATGAGCCAATATTTTATTCACAATAGAACATAGATAAAATAACAAATGTTTTAACTGAGAAATTTTAAAATGTTATGCACAAAATGAGCTCATTTCAAATTTGATGCCTGCTACAGGTCTCAAAATAGTTGGGACGGGGGCATGTTTACCATGGTGTAGCATCTCCCCTTCTTTTCAAAACAGTTTGAAGACGTCTAGGCATCGAGGCTATGAGTTTCTGGAGTTTTGGTGTTGGAATTTGGTCCCATTCTTGCCTGATATAGGTTTCCAGCTGCTGAAGAGTTTTTGGTCATCTTTGACGTATTTTTTGTTTAATGATGCACCAAATGTTCTCTATAGGTGAAAGATCTGGACTGCAGGCAGGCCAATTCAGCACCCAGACTCTTCTACTACGAAGCCATGCTGTTGTAATAGTGAAGTGAAGTGAAGTGTGGCCAAGTATGGTGACCCATACTCGCAATTTGTGCTCTGCATTTAACCCATCCAAGTGCACACACACAGCAGTGAACACACACACACACCATGAACACAAACCCGGAGCAGTGGCGCCCGGAGAGCAGTTGGTGGTTCGGTGCCTTGCTCAAAGGTCTCACCTCAGTCGTGGTATTGAGGGTGGAGAGAGCGCTGGTGTCAATTAACTTAATTAGTTGCTAGATGTTCTCCCAGCTGAATCTTTTCAAAATGTCTTGCTTTTTCAGCCCTTTGTTGCCCCGTGCCAACTTTTTTGAGACCTGGAGCAGGCATCAAATTTGAAATGAGCTCATTTAGTGGATAAAAGTGTAAAATTTCTCAGTTTAAACATTTGTTATGTTCTCTATGTTCTATTGTTAATAAAATATTGGCTCATGTGATTTGAAAGTCTTTTAGTTTTCATCTTATTAAAATTTAAAAAACATTTCCGGAATTAGGGTTGTATATTGTGAATACTCATTGTATTAAATATGATACAAGTAGTTTTTTTAATTATTTTTATAAAGGAAAACATTTAAAATGTTAACATTTTTAATTTAAGGAAAAAAGAACTAGGGAGAAACAATACATTTGTAATCATGTAATCGATAAAAAGTAACTGTAATCTGATTATGAGCATTTTAAAACATAATAGAATCTAATTATGAGTACAACATTTTTGGAATCTGATTACGTAAACCAGATTACATGTAATCAGTTACTACCCAGCACTGAACATACCATGATAGTGCATAATTGTATTAATTGAACCTATTGACTCAATACACTGAACAAGTCAGTGTTTTGAACCCAAGCAAGACTCAAAGTGGCACCGGACAAGAGTTGTTTATCGAACGAACTGAACAAACTTGATGTGGAACTGAAGTGAAATTGATGATCCCGTTTGTTCAGCTCATTCACTCAGTTGAATCAAGATTTTCACCATACTAGCAATAGCAAAGTAGAAAATTGTGCTTTTGCCAGCCTGCATGTAAATTAAACGCAAAACAAATTAAACAGACAATCCGACAATCCAACCTAATCGGAAACATTTGATTTGATTTCATTTGATTTCATGGGTTTTTAAACATGTAATTATATGAAGTGTGTCTAACAGTAATCAAAATGCTCTTAATATGCAATTATTTTGTGGAGCAGCCTGTAATTATGCATATTGATTGTTCTTGCTATTGTAATTAATTATATTAATATGGACCCTGTAATGTAAAGTCTTACCAAATCTGAGTTATTTTACTCAGTCAGTAGAACGTTCAGGAAATAGGAGCCATGTTACTGGTGACTTTAAAGTTAACCTGTATAACCTGTGAGATCTCTGTCATGTCAGTGAAATATAGGCAAAAAGTGTGTAATATCGTATGTTACATATGTACAGAATACAAATTAATCAAAACTATAGACTAGAATGTCAAGGTGCTGCTAAAGTGTCTGTACTGTATATCATCCAAACTGATATTTATTCTTTCTTATTTATTTGTTTCTACCATATTTGCCTCTGTCCTTTTTCACCTAGATTGTCTACACAGATTATTCACACTACTATTAAAGGGAACATTTATGAATAAATTGCAAAAAAATGACGTTAACAGAAACATAAACAGATTTGTACATTTTTGAGTGTGACTTCTGTGTTCATGTACTTTTCGAGGCCACTACATGAAGGGCCAATCAAAAACCAATAATAAATGTTTTCATATCCAGGATTCCTTTTCTCTGAACAATCATAAAGCTTACAGCTTAAAGCTTTAAGGTATATATTTGGACATTACCGCCAATGTATTGATACGACAGATCATTTAAGCCACGATCAGTCTTCAAGCAAAAAAATAACAAATAAGGGGGTAAGATATATATATATTTCCTGATCCTTTAATCTTTTTGATAGGGTCATGTCTGCTTATGCGGCCTAAGAGACACTAAAGTGTTTATTTTTGAGCACATATTTGTACAATAATGTACATATTTTATTTGATTAAGTCATTGAGGTTGTTAACCTGTGATATGTGTACAAGAATGAATGTATGTGATCAGATATGAAGCATATTTGCATTGTTTCCAGTATATAGCCATCTTTTTACAGTTTCTTTAAGATGTTTGGCTGATCAGTGAATCTTTCTATATGTAGGCCAAGTGAATGTATTTGTGTATTTCCAGTGAATGTACTGTGTGTTATGGAAAATAGCATGCAAGTTATTCTGATGTATATTTTCTTGAACACATTTATCATTAAAAATGTATCACATTTTACCTGCATTCAATGTCTGAAGTTTATGATTATAAACAGACAACTTATAAGCCTAATGAATAAAAGTACCAACGTGGTGAATCTATGTTGAAGAAGTGTATTAGTGTGTATATTTAATATATACAGCACAAAATGATGTTGCAATGAAAAAAAAGGTTATTTATTTATTTTTTCTTAAAAAAAATAATTAATAAACAAACAAAAAAAACATTTGGGTTAATAAAAAATGATTTTAAGGTGAAAAATGAGCTTGACAGTTTTGGTAAAATTAACCCATTAAAGAACACACTGGTAATTAAATTACCTTCATGATCAATAAATGTTAGTGCTCTTGGGTACAACGCTTAAGTTGCTCAAAGTAATTAGTACATTTAACTGGTCCACAAGCAAATTCAGCAACAAAATCAATGTGATGTGGATCACAATCCATCACTTCACATTAAACCTCATCTGCAGCTGAAAAGGCCCTTTTTTGTCCAGGCACAATTCAATTCTCACTACTGCTTACTGTTTATTGTGCCTGACAGACACAAGCTTGTGACCCAACATGCCTCATTACCCTTGACACATATGAGTCAATCTCCAGCAGGCCACAGATACAGAAGCTCATTTCCAAACGTGACCGTCTGGGCTTGTCAGCCCCGGGGATCAGCTGCTGAGAAAGTGCTGTTTTAATGTCCATGTTAATGACTGAATAAGATGGTGGCACAGAAGCCCAGCTGAGCAGGTTTGGATGTTTAGCTTCAGCGCTTATTGCACGAATGTCACTGTATTTTATGATTTCACCAGTGACCAATTATTTTGGAGGGCTCTTCACAGCATGAAACTGACCTATTTTTCCCAAGTAGATCTTAAATAGACTTCAGCATTCACATTCATCTTAATGGCTGATGCATCAAGTTTTTGCAATCTTTGGGTGCGGTTGTTTTTGAGTACGGATGTTTTTTGAGTGTCACCTGAGCTTCACATACTGCCTTCACATGCTATCAGAATTATCATAAGAGTTTTCTAGTCAGAAATTAGACATTAATGATCTCTCAAATCGTATTTACAAATGGTGAACTTATAAAGCCTATTTAACCATATACGATACGCAAATTTCAAAGGCCGCTAAATCATCAACATAAGCAAAAATTTGCTAAAAACCTATTGCACACAACCAATTGCACATTTTTGCTCATTTTGAGCCGCTAAATAAAATTGAGGTGTTTTTATAACTCCTTTCCCACATTTCATATTATATGAAAAAGGCTGATGTATCAAATGAGATGCACAACAAAAAAGCCTTTTCTTTTACATTTTCTATAAAAGGTTCATTAAACTATTCCATTTATAAACATATGTTGTTCTGACTATGATTTCATATTTCAGGCTTTGCAAGGTTCAAAGAACTGAACATTGAGGAAAACATATTTGTGTTAAGGAATAAAATCATAAAGTTTGGAACAACACAAGGGTGAGAAAATGACAGAATTGAGCATTTTTGTTGTTAAACTGGTTTATTGATTTTCCGTTTTCAATGTTACAGATCATTCGATTTTACAGGATTAGAAGGCGATCTTGAGAGATTCATTTTGTGGAACCGCTAATGTAACTAACAAAAGCAATTCAGTGAACAAATGTTAACTTTTGGATAAAAAAAGTTCTGCTTTTTAATCCCATAAACAAACCAATAAAAAGCTGGATTTCTCAAAACAAAAGCACATTACAAAAACAGTAAAATGGAGCATCTAGCACAAACCCAGAGACTGTACAAATACAGAAGTAGGGCTGCACGATATATTGCATGCGATAGTCATGCGCATCTTGTCAGTAAAGGCGGTTCTGTGATTAGCCGTAAATCTCCATTACCTGTTTTCAGATGGAGCAGCATTTAATACACAGAGCCGTAGTTCACCGACAAGCTACACAATTTGCGCACAGAATCGCATTCGATTTTGAACGTGATATTGCGTAGCTTGTCAGTTATCTAAGACTCTGTGTATTAAATGCCGCTCCATCTGAAAACAGATGATGGAGATTTACGGCTAATCACAGAACCGCCTTTACTGACAAGATGCGCATGACTATCGCATGCAATATATCGTGCAGCCCTACAGAGAAGCAATAAAAACCAAACACATCCACCCTAACATCGATGTTACAAGACAGGGCTTTTACGAACAATCCTGAGGTGCTAGAGAAAAGGGAAAACAATTGGACTATTTATCTGTCATTTCCAACTAAAATATGAGCGGGACAAAAAGAAGAGCCACTCTTGAGAATGGAGCGTCTGGCTAACGGGACGAGTTGGAACTGGAGCGGGAACGATGTCGCCTGCGACCCGGAGACCTGGAGCGAGAACGTCTCCTCACAGGCGAGCGACGCCGCGGAGACCGAGACCTGCGAAAAGGACGAACTGTCAGCTCTGGCAAAGATGAATCACATACGCACATGCACTAATTACCTGTTAAGACACATAAAAGGAAGTCTGTCTTCTCTGTGAAGCACGAGGACAAATAAACAGAAATGCGAGGTGATAGGACAGATCGGACATTCGCAAAAAGATGTGAAGTGCAGACTAAAATGAAATTTAGGCCTGTGAAAGAATTGGATGGATTGGTTTCCATCAACCTGCACAGAAAACACAGCATGCCAGTAGGACTAAAATACATTAGAAAAGCCAACCTTCTCCTCATGCGAGGCGGCGTGCGGCGCCACATGGGAGGTGGAGGAGGCATTCGGCGCGGAGGAGATGGTCTTCTCGGGGCAGGTCGTATCCTCTGGGCCAGGACAGCCGTGGTTGTGATTTCCTGACCGTCGATCTGACCTGAGGACAGTAGTAGTAGTATATATTTATTTAATGCCATGTCAACATCTTAGGCTATTTTCATGGCAAACACAATTAAAAAAAATACAAGTATAACAAATACAATAAAAACCAGCAAACAAACAAACGAAGTTATATTCCTGAGGACAGTAATAGAGTGTTAAATGTCCCTTACAGTGAACTGAACTGCAGTCACCTGATCCGTCTTAGTTTCTTTTCTTTTTAATATTCAGGTCAATTCGTTTTTATATTCTCTGATTTTATGTTAATGTCTAAACTTTCAGTAATTTTGTTGTGTGTTTTTGGCATTTGTATTCGTTTTTTAAATGCTTCTATATAGTTTTTAATTTATTTCAGTTTTATATAGTTTTAGTTTGCCATTTTAATACACCAAGTTAAACAAGTTGAAAATGAGAAATGTGGCCTTGCTAAAACTAAACCCTTTTTATTTTTTTTGGTAACACCAAAAAAAGCAAGACATGTTACAGTACAGTATGTATTAATCTTTGTTAAGGTTAGTTAATTAAAATACAGTCGTTCATTGTTAGTTCAAGTTAGCTCAGGTCCATTAAATAATATGAACAGATACAAATTTTAATGTATTAGTAAATGTTGAAAATAACATTAAAATGAATCATGTTTCATTGATAGCTCATGTTAATCTATTTAACTAATGGTAACAAATGAAACATTGTAAAGTGTTATTTTTTAAATGTTTTGTTTTAGTTAACCTTTGTTTCAAGTAACTAACATGTTTTTTATGGTTTTAGTTAACAGTACCAACCCTGCAATTGATTTAATTCAGTTGTTTTTTTTTATCCCGCCACACATACCTCCATCCATGTGCTTGAGGGCTTTCTGGGCATCCTCTGGAGACTCATACTCCACATAAGCGTAACCCTTTGACAGATTCGGGTGCAAACGGTCCGGGGGCATGTCAATCATCTTGATCTTGCCGTAAGTCGAGAAGATCTCTTGAATATGTTCCTACAGGTAATCAAGTACAGAAGCAGATCACCAAAAAACAATACAGCAGAGATGAGTAATGAAGTAAGAATAAGTACTGGTACACCAATACCTCAACATATTCAAATAAATCACTTTAAAATGCATGTTTAAATGTGCTTTTAAGTGTGCTGTTTTTGCACCTTTTGCAATATTTGAGTAACAATTAAAGCAGTTTTTTATATATTAATTTATGCAACTTTTAATTTACCCATTTCTGAACATGTCTTGAATATTTTATGATGCTGTTAGATACCCAAACATTTTCTTTGAAATACTTGTTAATTTAAGGCAAGACACCAGATGAATAGAGAAAAATGGATATCACCAATAGAGAAACTAATGGGATATCACCATTCGTTCCCCAGCTGATTAATCACATACATTAAGACAACCATTTTGTATTACAGATTTTCTGAAATGATATATTTAAATATGCAAATGAGGCATTATCAGTTATGCACCAGTTTGCATACATTTCTGAACATTGTATAAAGCCAATTTGGAATTCTTGTTTGATTTTGTTGACATTAGAGCTAAAAGTTTTACAAGGGAATTTTGGATATCACTATCACCCCATAAATCAGAAAATACTGTCAAACACCATGTTTTTAATAATAAAATGTTATATCCGGGTGAAGTATATGCAGAAAACCCTCTGTAAGAACCAACAGAATATAGATAGGAATAAAACTGGAAAGTTTAATGTAAGAGCTACTGAAATGGAGACTTCAAGCTCAAATCTATAAACACAAAGTGCAAAAGGTAAAGTGTAAAAGGTAAAACACTTAAATCCATTAAAATGGCCACATACATCTCTTTAATTTGTTTATATTAAATTAAGCAATCATGACATTTCATTGCAGGGTTCGTACACATTTTTACCAATAAATTTCCATGACTTTTGAGAATATTCATGACCTAATGTTCCATTATTTTACAATAAGAATAAAAATCTGTTCAACTTATCATAGCATATGTTAACTTCGATTCATTTTTGTGAAGCGCTTCTGCATCTTGACCGAGATGGTAGAAAGCGCATCCTGTTTGTGTTCTAAAAAAACAACAACGTATGCTGATATTGTGAGTGCACAAATAAAAGTAGACCCTTAACAGTCCCGAATGATGTATTACTCTTACCTTTATGAGCAAAAATGGTTGTTTCTACTGTTATAAGAAAAAAATGCAAGTGATCTCTCTGGCGACTTCATGTCCTGCAAAGCATGCTTTAGCTTCCACTCTCCACACAAACGATTGGATACACGCCTAATATAGCACACATTTATATAGGTTAAACGTTTAAACTAACATTGTAATATGCTTTTTTTTTTTTTTTAAGTATTTCATACATAGATTTTATTTTAGTCAAGTGGTGGTGATTTGAGAAGGCTAAATTGATCAAACATTGGCTTACTCACTGTCTGCCGCAGGCCACTTGGTTGTTAGGCTACTTTAAAAACAAAAACTTGAATTGAACAAACAAAACTGTTCCAAACATGTTTCTAAATTAACTTAATAAAGAAATGAAAATAAATATAACCACTTTGCCATTAAAAACGAAACTGAACTATTTTAATGGCTACAACAGCAGCTGTGTAATGGGGAAGAGAGAAAGAGAAAAAAAGACAGTTTCCAGTCGGACTCGGGCCGGTAATTCTGATAATCTGCCTGACAAGGGCTGGAAAAGGGCATATGTTTGAGGTCCATACAGAGTTCTACTGAGCTTGTTTGGTTCCAAACTCAATTTGGTACTCGCAAGGTGGCTTTATACGCGCAGCCTTTGGACGTGACTGAGCGCAGGAAACCGCCTCTGGAGCGCGTGAGTACCGAATGGTTTAAAAAGACGTGCAAATAAATAATACATTTTTGTGAAGATGCAACAATGACCCGACTAGGCAAGTGACAATTCTGTCAACTGTACCAACACGCGAGCGAAAGTCTTGTATCGCAGCGTGCAATGGCTCTTGTAGCGCAGTCGAGATGCGCCGATGAGAAGCCGCTTTAATAGGAAGTCAAAGACAGAAGATGCGGTACAGCTGAATCACTCACGCTGTTTTCAAATGACTAATTTGATCTGATAGTCTTTGTGGATTTATTTACTCATCAAACCTACATGCTATAGGCTATTAAAAAAATGTGTGAATATCCATAATTTTAAAGTCAAAAGCTGCGGGAATGAGTAAAACTATGCGATATAGCCTATGCGCAATCCCGCACAGAAATTCAGGACCTGATTAAACAATTCTATTATACAGAGATTTGTGAAATAGATCTCCATGACTTTTCCAGGTTTTTCATGACCGTACGAACCCTGTCATTGGTACTACTAACTAGGCGATTCATCTGCGATTCTGAACGCGATATTGCGTAGCTTGTCAGTGATCTATGGCTCCATGTATTAAATGCCGCTCCATTTGAAAACAGATGATTGAGATTAACCGCTAATCAAGGAACCGGCTTTACTGACGAGATGCGCATGCATATCGCATGAGATATATCGCCCAGCCCTACTACTAACTACAAAATGTTTTGGATCATGACAAACATTTATAATATACAAAGAATATAGTGAATGTTCAATAAAGGCGACTGAATGAGAAACACCAGTTATGTGATGCGCTGATCTTGAACCGTACCTTGGTTACGTTCCTGGTGAGTCTTCCCAGATGAAGTTTGGTGGGTTTGGGACTCGGGCTCCTTCTCTTCCTCTCTTTCTCATCAGCCCGTTTTTGTGATTTGGACCTGGTTAAAAGCACAAGTTAAGCAAGAGCCATGCCTGGTTTTCTCATGAATTAAGTGTTTGGGTCAAAAAGCCCAGAACCTACTTTGATCGCGAGCGGCGTCGGTTGTCGTGGCGACGGCGGCTCGGGCTGGGAGACCCAGAGGACCCGGATGAACTAGATGAACGAGAGGAACTGGACGACCCGGAGTGGCTGGAACCAGAGGAAGAGCTGGACCCGCTGGACGAGCCTGAGCTGGAGCCAGAACTGCTGCTGGAGCTGGAACTGGATCTGAGGTCGAATGAGATGTGCATGATTAGAAAAGTGTCAAAGTATCACACAAACATGAACCCTGAACTCCATCCCATCCGACCTGCTGCTGCTGCCGGTGGATTTGCTGCGGCGCTTGCGGATCTTGTCTCGGCCTCGCTCCTTCTCTGCTCCCTCTTTCCCAGCAGCCTTCTCCTTCCCTCTTTCCTTGGGTTTGTCCTCCGAACGCTCACTGCGCTTGGTCGGTGATGGAGCCCTGTGTGAAAAAGAGTCACATTTATTTAAAATAACCGGCATCTTACAAACTAGCTAGCTGCCACACTCACTCATAATGTACTGTGGTTTTACTCTGTTCACAGAGGTTTTTTATGATTTAAATCACACCAAGCACTGCCTTTTTGCATGTTTCATTAAAAGCCTACAGCTGCAGGGAGTTTAAAACCCTTTATAGGGGACATTATTCACTGGGACATTGGTAACAAATATTTACTGTGAAGCAGGGAGCTTAAAACTCCCTTAACAGCAACAGAAATATGGAAATGATTAATACAATTGTTATTAATAACCACAATAAGCTCTCCAATAAAGACCTTTATTATGACCCTCCTTATTATTATGATTTTTCACATTTTAGTCATCAAAACTTGTATAAAATTGAGTAGAGAATTAACAATGTGAACAGAGTGCTTAAAACTCTCTTATAGGATGGAAATGATTTACAAAGATGAAGGAAATGGTTAAAGTTATTAATAATAACCACAATAAGCTCCCTTAAAAAAAAAAAAAAAAAAAAAAAGTTTCTAATGACCTAGATGCTATTTTTATTGCGATTCTCCTCAATATGACTATTTTTCACATTTTAGTCACCCAATTTTGTATAAAATTTTTATTTATTATTATATTTGCATTCAGTTATTATGCATTTTATGTGTTGATAAATGTACAGAACCAAACTAATTCCATGCACAATTTTTATTCAGAAGCCTGTAGATCAAAAGTATATATAGTTATTTTAAGAGGAATTAGCATAGTAAACAACCATAAGAAAACATGGCAATACCATCGTAATTATTTTTTTACTTTTTGTTTCAATGCAGTGCACATCATAAAAGTCTAAATCAGATTGTTTAGAATAATCCAAAAATATAAAACAATCTTTTTAAATCAAGTAACTTAACATTAGTAAGTTAAATATCAAGTATTTAGATCATTCACCAAATACATTCAACGTGCAGACAAACAAATGCACCTCATGGAAACTCCTATCTAAAAAGTATCGTTACAAAATTATGTATTTCATTACATAAAAATAATATAAATCCTTAACATTTGACGGCTTTATTTATTTTCAAGAAAGTATGGGTGCGTCCGAAATCGCATACTTCCCTACTATATAGTATGTGAAAAACAGTATGCGAGGCGAGTAGTATGTCCGAATTCATAGTATTCGAAAAACAGTAGGCGAGAATACCCGGATGACCTACTACTTCCGCCCGAATTCTGTAGTAGGCATACGATGGACACTTTACTATCCCATGATGCCGCGGGAGAGGAGGCGTCATATTCGAAAAATGGCGGAAAGCGGAGACGTGGCTCTTTTCAAGTGTAAGTACCTCAGGAAAAAACGTTGTTTATTGTGGTTAAATTGCACTTGTTTAAAATAATCAAAGTAAACGGCTGACTTATTAAAAGTTTAAACATTGTAAATCGATGAGATGACTTCATGAATCGGCTGTAAAAGTTTTTTTAATCATTACAGAGCACATCAAGCTAACGAACAGATCGAGCTAACGTCAATACTGTACATCAGCTTGTTAACACTGCTTTTTTTAATGGAGACGTTCATTGTTTAGCAGTTTAATGAAATTAGAAAATTCAACAATTACAACGATTCTTCCCCTCTTTTTCTAGTGTTTATTTTTAAGTTAGTATATATTTTGTTGGCTACATAGCAAGCCACTGTTAATAAGTATGCCTCAGTTTGTTAGTTTGTTAGCATTAATAGATTGATCATGATTAATGTTTACTGTTTTGACCTTACAGGGACTGAAGAACACACTCGGCTGCTTATCCAGTGGAGAGTGGCTAATGAAGCCCTCTTCACTGGAAAGCGTAATGCTGCCATCAAAGGTTTTGAGTAAGTAAACAAATAATGTAAAATGTAATTTTATTCAGGTGCTGTTGACACTGAATGTAGTACATAATAACACTTCAAGCAAAGGTCTTACTGAATTCTTTTTGTGCTTGATTTCTGTGCATGTATTGCGACAGAGCTTTTGTGACAGAGCAGAAGCTTGAGGGCAAAATTTCTGCTCCTCAAGTGAAACGGAAATGGGAAAACCTAAAACAAAAATATAAAGTAAGATTTAAAAAAAAAAAACATTAGTTCGCCCCAAAATTTTTATTCTTTCATGATTTGATCATGCTAATGTTTTTCCATGTTATAATTGACTGTCTTGATATTTTGCTTTTACATTTTTGCAGGATCTTAAATGTCCACAGACTGGTGTCAGCACCGAGGATGGTGAGGTTACAGCAGCATCTTGGAAGTGGTATTCTGTCTTGGATGAGGCAATAGGGTGCAGACCTTCCATCACACCACCCAACCTTATTGCCTCATCCGGACCAGATGCTGCTGTAACCTCACCATCCTCGGTGAGGTCAACAGTTGAAAGAGTAGGGAGGAAGAGGAAGGACATAGAGGAGCTGATCCACGAGATGGAGGAGAGGGAAGCAGAAAAAGAAATGGAAGCAGTAGAAAGGGAGGAGAGGAGATGGAGAGAGATGATGGAAAGGGAGGAAAGAAGAGAAAGAGAGAAACGAGAGCATGAGGAGAGGCGTGAACAAGAGGCCAGGGAAAGAGAAGAAAGAAGAGACAGAGAAATGAGACAGAGAGAGGAAAGACGAGACAGGGAGACAAAGGAGAGAGAGGAGAGATTTCTTCAGCTTTTAGAGTTCATGGCAAAAAAATAAAGTTAAAAAAAATTAAACTACACTTTCTTTCCATTTATTTATGTTGAGGTTGTCCTTGTTTCATGCTGTTTTATCAAGTTTTGTTGCAATGTTAGTTTCCAGGGATTTACAGTAGCTAGATTTTGTCAGTTGCAAAGTGCTTAATATGTGGCATACCCAGGCCAGACAGCTTTTAAAATGTATGCATTTTATTTTTTTCAAATTTAACTTCTACATGAATAAGAGCACAAAGCTTAAGACAAAATCACTTTCGCATCAAGTAGTATAATAGAGTTTAAAGCAACACCAATTGGATATTTCTTAAAACATTTTATAATGGTGCCAGGAAAATAAACTTCAGCATCTTCAGACTGGTAACTTTCACAGACAATAATATTATCTACTAATCTAATTTATAGGGCTTCACTTTATTACTCCAGAAATAAAGTAATTTTTAAAACTAAGCTCAAATAAATATAACCCTCTAGTGACATTTGTGATATGTAGCTAGAGTTTCAAAGAATTGTTATGTAAATTCACACACACGGCCTTAGGCAGTGTGACAGTGGTTGGTGGGTGCCACCTCTGGGGACCACTGCTGCTCCGAGATCCCCTGTCGATTAGCCTGGGGCTGCAATATCCCCAGTTACCATGTGCAGCCGCGAGGAGGCCCGACAGGAGTCTTGGTGTTGGAGAGGCTGTGCACTGGCAGAGGAAAACTTGTATAAAAACAGGGTTTTTCGGTCTTAAATAGTCTTAATTAACCCTTCCATAATTTTAAGCCTTAAAAGGTCTTAAAACAGAGCAGAAAGTCTTAAATTCATCAAGGAAATAAATGTAAATGCACTGCCAAAAATGAATGTCTTCCTGAGTTTTTGTCCCAATACAAATACTGAATATAAATATTAAATCAAGATACATTTATTTGAGATGCAAAATGAAGAAATTGTCTTGTTTATGCTTAAAACAAGAACAATATCTGTCACTGTGGTATGAAAATTATTTTTCCATTGTATTTAAGTAGATTTTTCTAAGCCCACAGGTGGTTATTTGTTCTTGTTTTAATCATAAACTTCATTTTGTTCAATTTTACAGAAAACAAGACTACTTGTATCATAATTTTGCTTCCCAAGTAAATATTTTTCTTGATTTATGAATCTGTAGACATTTGCACTGGAAAACAAGACAAAAATGCTAATCAAGAACATCACTCTTTACAGTGTGATCTGATAGTACAGTAAAAGTTATTTCCATATTCTTGTTTGGGATCATTATTCATAGCTTAAACTATTTCTTTGTAAAAATGTAATTAATAGAGATCAGTACAAATCTATTTATTTTTTATATTTTTGAAGTGTTGTAAACTTTTAAGTGTCTGCTTAGTTTGTAAATTTATGTCTGCTCCATATAAATTTACATTTAGAGAACATATTGATGAGTTGTATTCTCTTCAGATTATTCGTTAAACTTTCTAAAAACAAATTCTTAAATTTACCTTCATAAAATCTGCAGAAAAACTGCTTTTTCATCACACAGGCTGCCAGTGGCAGTGAGCAGTAAGCAAGAGGGGTGCACACAGATGCTATGCACTTCCACCTCTCTCTAGCTACTGCTACTGCACTTTTTTGCATCACAACACCCTGTGGGCTGTGCCCACCCACACACAACTAACTATTTACATATTAACCTGCTAACAAGCTTAAACAATAGGAAAAATCTGAGAACAAGAACTGATTTGCAGAGTCTTAACCTGTTAAATTGTCTCACAGGTAATCATGCTGATGGAGAGCAGGCACACAGTTGTCTGGTGCGGACACAGCTGCAGCCAGATTGTCCCGCACATCTTCTCCTGCGCTGGCTTCTGTGTTTTGGGGTTCAGGTGGGTCATCGGCAGGATCCTCCACAACCTCTGGATCAACAATGTCCCCGTTCTGAAGGCAGAGGTTGTGGAGCACTGCACAGCATGCAACAACATCTGGCACAAAGACAGGGTTCACTTCCAGGGCCTTGAAGAAGATGGAGCGCCAGCGTGTCTTCAGCATCCCAAAGGCTCTCTCAACAATGTTACGTGCACGAGCATGTTTGGCGTTGAAGCGAGCCTGTACAGGATTCTGTACAGGCTCTCTGTATGGTGTGATGAGGCAGATGGGCGCACTCAAACAGGGATACCCACCATCTCCAAGGATGCATTTTCCTGCAGGTGGATACAGGCGGCCAGTGTAAAGGGGGCTGTTCTTCAGCACCCTGGCATCATGCACAGACCCGGGATACCCGACAAAGATGTCTACGAACTTCCCCTTGTGGTCGGTGATGGCCTGCAGCTGGACTGAGTGGAACAGCTTTCTGTTAAAGTAGCACGGGGCGTCATTTGCTGGTGGTTTGATCCGGATGTGGCATCCGTCTATTGCACCAGCTACCATACGGAAAGCTGGAGACCCAGCCAGCTGGGCAAAACCTGCCCCCACTTCCTCCAGGTCATCCGGGGTCGGTAAAGCGATCACTCTCCTCAAAATACCGATGACTGCCCTGCTGATTCTGTGCACAATGTCGTGCACCGTGGACTTTGGGATGTCAAAGGCCAGTGACACCACCCGATATGATGCTGCATGGGCCAGCCAGTAGAGAAACACCAGCACCTCTATATCATTCTCCCAGCCATGGTCTGAATCTGACTTCAAAGCAGCGATGAGGGACATGATGGACTGTCGTGAAAGCCGGAGGTTGGGACGAAGGTCAGATCCATCTTCGAAATATAATCGAAGAATTGGCACAGCAGCATTCAGGTGGCAGTAGGTTGTAGGGCTCACAGTCTGTAAATGTGTATATAGTTGTTTTTTTTTAGAATATGTATGTACAATTTATTTTGTATATATTATTTATGTATATATTGTATCTATTTATAATATTTATTTAGGCTATGTATATATTGTTTGCATTCGTTCTCTTTTTCTCTTTCTCTCTGTATGTATGTGTATTGTGTATGCATTCATTCAAGTTTATTCAGTGATTCATGTGTCTTTTGTTTGTCCAGTGTATTTTTATATGTATTCATTCATAACAATAAATTACTTTATTTCGTTGCTCCAAATCAGCCTTTGTCACGGTGTTTAGACGTGTCTTTTTATTCTGAGGTAAAATTTGCTAGCTAAATATGTGATTATACTTACGTTATTTGATAAATATTTTGCCAACTGTCTTCGAAGGCGTGATCTGCGAGCAGCTGACCTATGCCTCCTCTGAGCTGTTGAAGCTGTTGAACCAATCAACGTTAAAACGCCGATGAAAGCGGTAAGAACTACGAGCAACATTGCTGATGTTCGCGCAGTAGAGTGGGCTCTTTAGAATTTTTAAATTTTCGCGCTGTTGTGACGACGCATGACACGTGACAACATAAACATGGCGGATGTAGTACGTCCGAATTCCATTCATACTACCCTCATTCATACTATATAGAACGTACTTTTTTAACGGTCGAGAAGTACGTTTGAATTCAAATGTAGTACCTACACAAGTAGTATGCGATTTCGGACGCAGCCCATGTTTAACGTTATTGATTCGGTTCATTCAACGCGCGGAGCTAATGCTAATCCCGCCGATATGGAATCTCTGATTACGCAAAATGTCGACGATTAATAATAATACACGCCACTATCATCTCTCTGCGTGCACTCAACCTCATATACGACACAAAACCAGTTCCATATTATAAATATTAATCAAAATAAAGAGTCAAACTTACATGATGAATGGGCAAGCGCTACACACTCAACGCTGTGCGTAACTACCGTCGCGTCTTAACGACGTTTGCGTGAGGACGCAGGCGTGACGACGCTGATCCTGCGACAGGCGCACGGAGGCGGGGCGTGTGTTAATGCAATGTTTGTCATAAAGTAAACCACTAATGTGTGCGTTGCAACGAAACATACTACTGTTGTTGTGTTGACAATATCAGACGCACGTTACGGATACGCATACGAGCTTTGCCATGTGACTTTACAATGGAGCAGATCGTCGCTTTAAACATAAATAACAGAAGAGCAAAGTCGCAGTAGGTGAGAGATGCTTGATTTCCATTGTGTTTTAGTGCACTGGATCCCTATGCATTGTCGCTACATGAATCTCAACTTGCTCCCTGCTAGACAATCGTAAACTGGTAGTTTTTGGAAAATGGCAGCTGGTCTAACCATTTTGAAAAACTGCTTAATAAGGTGGTTAGCTGATCTGTGTTCCTGTGGTTTGAGGCACTTGTCAGACTGGCAGACCAGCTAAAACCCAGTTTAAAACGTTATAGCATTACTGTTTGAAATGTAAACAAATAATAGTCAGTAAGCCTATACACATATAGATATAGTATACATATGTATACTGCCTGTTATTTGTTTACATTTCCAACAGTAATGCTATAACGTTTCAAACTGGTATATATAAATATGGGTCAATATCACCATAGAGTGCCTTTCAACCCTCACAATACTCAAAAATGTTGGTTTTAATTTCCCATTCGCGTTATGTCAAATCATAAATAGTAGACACTCAAGTACTATAGAAACATGCATTATATTGCCAAAAGTATTGGGTCGCCCCCTTCTAATGAACAGGTTTGACTACTTTAGTAATTTCTATGAGTACAAATCTTAATGTTAAAGCATATAATGATATTCTAGGGAATTGTGTGCTTCTAATATTATAGCAACAGTTTGGACAGGACCCTTTTCTATTCTAACATGACAATGCCTCGGTGTATAAGGCAAGGTTCAAAAAGAAATGATTGATTCAGTCAGTGTGGAAGAACTTGACTGGTCTGCATAAAACCAAGTCCTAATCCCAGTTTAACACCTCTGGTGTGACTGTAAATGCAGACCTTGAGCCAAAAACCCATCACCAAACACCAATTTTTCTAATAGTGGCCACACAAAATTAGGGCTGTCGTGATTCGTTGATTTTTAAAAATCATCGACTTGCTCGTGTCGACTAACCTGCAAAATACCGGAAGTGCAGCATTTCACAGACGAGAATCCATAAAACACATTATTAGACTATTTTCCAAGGCTGCATGATATTAAACCCATTTAAAAATCATAATTAAGCATAATTGTGAATTCACAAACGCTATGATTTAATTAAATAATTATATGCGATGCAGTTCTAACACAGTACAGGTGCATCTCAATAAATTAGAATGTCGTGGAAAAGTTCATTTATTTCAGTAATTCAACTCAAATTGTGAAACTTGTGTATTAAATAAATTCAATGCACACAGACTGAAGTAGTTTAAGTCTTTGGTTCTTTTAATTGTGATGATTTAGGCTCACATTTAACAAAAACCCACCAATTCACTATCTCAACAAATTAGAATATGGTGACATGCTAATCAACTCAAAACACCTGCAAAGGTTTCCTGAGCCTTCAAAATGGTCTCAGTTTGGTTCACTAGGCTACACAATCATGGGGAAGACTGCTGATCTGACAGTTGTCCAGAAGACAATCATTAGCTATGTTTCCATCCAAAGATTCAAATTAAATTTATGCGCAAAACTGGAATATCGCATTAAAACATTTGCGAATAAAGTACCGTTTCCATCCAACGAGTCAAAGAGAACAAAATCGTCACTTCCTGGTAAACTGTGGCACTAAATATCACTAAGAATATAGGAGAAGCCACTGAATATAATAATTTTCATATATGACATAAATTACTTGCACCTCAGAGCGAGCAGACGAGACACAATAATCGAGTAATAACAATTAATCGAGTAATAACAATAAATGCGGTTATTACTTTCGGAGGTGGATGCTGCTGTTTGTGAACACAGTCATGTAAGACAATTATACAGAAATACTTTGATGTCAGACTTTGCTCAGGTTTTTCAGAATGACCATAACAACTTATAGATGCTGTGAACGAGATCAGTCAGCTGGTTAGTCAAGTTATCCCGTCTCATAGCGCAAAGTCACATGACTTTTTCGATGCGCATGGAGGAATTTATTCGGTAAATGTGTTTCCATCGTAGTTTATGCGCATTTTTTCTTACCGGATAAAAAAATGATCCTACTCAAATGTTTAGCATTTTTAGAATTTATGCGCATCTTGGCATTTCCATCCAGTGTTTTTTTTATGCGATAATCCAAAATGCACATACAAATAGGTGGATGGAAACGCAGCTATTGACACCCTTCACAAGGAGGGTAAGCCACAAACATTCATTGCCAAAGAAGCTGGCTGTTCACAGAGTGCTGTATCCAAGCATGTTAACAGAAAGTTGAGTGGAAGGAAAAAGTGTGGAAGAAAAAGATGCACAACCAACCGAGAGAACCGCAGCCTTATGAGGATTGTCAAGCAAAATCGATTCAAGAATTTGGGTGAACTTCACAAGGAATGGACTGAGGCTGGGGTCAAGGCATCAAGAGCCACCACACACAGACGTGTCAAGGAATTTCAGTCAAAAGTCAAAGTCAGCTTTATTGTCAATTCTGCCACATGTACCGTACATACATACAGAGAATTGAAATTGCGTTACTCTCTTACTCCCTGGTTCATACAGATAACGCTAAACACAAACAGTAGAACGCAAAAATACAGATAAGTACAAATCAATATATATATATATATATATATATATATATATATATATATATATATATACATACACATACACACATACATACATACATATATATATATATATATATATATATATATATATATATATATATATATATATATATATATATATATATATATATATATATATATATACACACATACACATATATATATATATATATATATATATATATATATATATATATATATACATACATACATGCACACACATACACACATACATACACAAAAATGCAACTATTACAAATATACAAATAAGGACATGTAGGAAAAAAATAAAACATTAAATAAAGAAAATAAAAATAATAATATAAAAAAAAAATGGATAAAGTGGCATAGGGCACATGGCAGATAGTGCAAATCAGTGCAGAATATAAATGGTGTAGTGCAAAGAGCTTATCAAGACTATTTAAAGTGACAAGGAGCAGTCTTTTTTATTCAGACTGCCAGACGAGGTAGTTGAATGAATGAGGTCAGTCCAATGCTGTACAAGTGACCGGTGCTTGTCTCAGTGTGAGTGTGAGTGTGTGTGTGAGTGTGTGTGAGTGTGGGTGTGAGTGTGGGTGGTGGTGGTGGTGGTGGGGTGGGGGTCCGAGTTCAGTGATTCGTGGGGTAAGAGAGGGGAGGGGGGGCAAGGACGGGAGGGAGTTCAGCTTCCTGACAGCCTGGTGGATGAAGCTGTCTTTCAGTCTGTTTGTCCTGGCTTGGAGACTCCTCAGTCTCCTCCCTGATGGAAGCAGACTGAAGAAGTTGTGTGTCGGGTGGGTGGGATCACCTGCAATGCTGAGGGCTTTGCGGGTGAGACGGGTGTTGTAAATGTCCTGGAGGGAGGGGAGAGAGACACCAACGATCTTCTCAGCTGCTCTCACTATCCGTTGAAGGGACTTGCGGCAGGACGCGTTGCAGGCGCCATACCACACAGTGATGCAGCTAGTCAGAATGCTCTCGATGGTGCCTCTGTAGAAGGTGCACATGATGGATTTGGCTACAGTTGTCGTATTCCTCTTGTTAAGCCACTCCTGAACCACAGACAACGCCAGAGGTGTCTTACCTGGGCTAAGGAGAAGAAGAACTGGACTGTTGCCCAGTGGTCCAAAGTCCTCTTTTCAGATGAGAGCAAGTTTTGTATTTCATTTGGAAACCAAGGTCCTAGAGTCTGGAGGAAGGGTGAAGAAGTTCATAGCCCAAGTTGCATGAAGTCCAGTGTTAAGTTTCCACAGTCTGTGATGATTTGGGGTGCAATGTCATCTGCTGGTGTTGGTCCATTTTGTTTTTTGAAAACCAACGTCACTGCACCCGTTTACCAAGAAATTTTGGAGCACTTCATGCTTCCTTCTGCTGACCAGCTTTTTAAAGATGCTGATTTCATTTTCCAGCAGGATTTGGCACCTGCCCACACTGCCAAAAGCACCAAAAGTTGGTTAAATGACCATGGTGTTGGTGTGCTTGACTGGCCAGAAAACTCACCAGACCTGAACCCCATAGAGAATCTATGGGGTATTGTCAAGAGGAAAATGAGAAACAAGAGACCAAAAAATGCAGATGAGCTGAAGGCCACTGTCAAAGAAACCTGGGCTTCCATACCACCTCAGCAGTGCCACAAACTGATCACCTCCATGCCACGCCGAATTGAGGCAGTAATTAAAGCAAAAGGAGCCCCTACCAAGTATTGAGTACATATACAGTAAATTAACATACTTTCCAGAAGGCCAACAATTCACTAAAAATGTTTTTTTTATTGGTCTTATGAAGTATTCTAATTTGTTGAGATAGTGAATTGGTGGGTTTTTATTAAACGTGAGCCTAAAGCATCACAATTAAAAGAACCAAAGACTTAAACTACTTCAATCTGTGTGCATTGAATTTATTTAATACACGAGCTTCACAATTTGAGTTGAATTACTGAATTACACAATTTGAGTTGCATCCCCCCCATCCCCCCGGCAAATCGCACCCTGATATATATATATATATGTATGCATGTATGTGTGTGTGTGTGTGTGTGTGTGTTATAATTCCTAAAAACTACTAACAGGGGAGATGTAAACAGCATTTTTTTCAGGGAACATCACTTTTGTTTTTGCTTTGATTTCAGGATCTGCTTGAACTAACCAGCTTTTTAGTGTCAGTCCTGTGGTCTCCAGCATGGGCAGACTGGACGATGCTGCCAAGCGCAAGGTGGTGGAGCTGCGGGAAGCAGGTTTGAGCTTCCGTAAGATCAAAGCCGTGCTGGAGCTGGAGCACATCAAGGTGTCTGCGCAGGCCATCTACCTTTTCCTGAAGGAGTTTCAAGGGAGAGCTCGAAAGGAGGATGGACCAGCTGCGAACAGCAGTCATTCGGTGCCGACGTCAGCGAGGGAGATGGGCAGCTCTGAGACACGGCCGGCCGGCTGGAGCGATCAGCAGCTGAGGAACCTCCTCAGAGAAGCTTCTCGAGTCGCTGCCTCCCAGCAGGCCGGGGCGTCCTCAGATGGGAGAGGAGGACAGTCGTCCGGGATAGGATCGGCTGGCATAAGGGAGGCACAAGGTGGGGAAAAAGATGAGGATATCCGGATTGTCAGCGTCACCTCGTTGGCACAAGGTACGCAGCACGCTGGCGTTCAAGGGCCGCGTTCAGGAGTGGGAACCGGAGCAATGAGTGGTGCTAATTATGTAAGACGACGACACACGCCTTCACCTGCCAATCCTGTGCTAGTGGCTCGCAAACGACTGCTGGATAAGGCTTTGCTCCATAGAGCACGGGTGGGTGGAGTGTACTAATATATACATGCACCAATGTTCAAACGTTTGGGGTCAGTTCGATTTTTTTTAGCAAGGAAGTTAATACTTTTATTCAGCAAGGATGCATTAAATTAATCAAAAGTGACTGTAAAGACATGTTACAAAATGCATTTATTTCAAATACATTTATTTTAAAATAAATTTTAAATAAACGTTGTTCTTTTGAACATTCTATTCAAAGAATCCTGGAAAAATATTTTTATCAGTTTCCACAAAAATATGAAACCGCAAATGTGTTTTGAACATTGATAATAATCAGAAATGTTTCTTGAGCAGCAAATCAGCATATTAGAATGTTTTCTGAAGGATCATGTGACACTGAAGACTGGATAATGGTGAATGATACTGAAAATATACCTTTATTTTCATGATAATTAAGCACATTACTCTTCTATTTCTCATGACTGTAATGCAAAAAATATTTCATTACATTAATAAAAAAAAAAAGTAAATTGTAATGCATTTATACATTATGGGATTATTAAATTGCTTTAAACTATATTTAAAAAAAACATTTAAGTCATTTCTTTACAATAAAAATGACTGTATTGCAGTAATTAAAATTAAAATGTGCACATTACAGGATAATGCACTTCATTTTCAAAGAAAGCAAAAAAGTGTTAATATATCATTCACAAATATATATATATATATATATATATATATTGCGTGTGTGTGAGAGAGTTTAATCCTATTTCAATTTTGTGGTTGTTTTTTACCTTAATAACTTGCATGTGTTTTGTGAAGGTCAGAGACAGCGTTCCTCAGAGCAGCCAGCAGGTGTCGCTGTCAATGAGACGAGACCTGTCCTGTTTCTCTGGATCTGAAGGCAGAAAGCTTGCGTTACCTCAGACATCATCTTATGACCTGACTACAGCCAGACCTCAAAACATAGTGAGTTATGAAACTTCATCAATCCAGTACTATTATGATTAGAGGTAGATAAAAAATATTTTTTATAACCAATAATAATTATTTGTTGATTTAAAGTCGGCATGAAATGGAATTTGTCTTTTCTTCCCTATTGTGTCGTATATCCAAGTGAAACGGCTTGTCGAATAAGAAAAATGTTGGACGGGTCTTGATTTTGTCCATGGGGAATTAATTGGTTTGCTATTGGTGGATCTCATGTTAGTGACAGGTTGATCCCGCCCTCACACCAGTAAACACGTCATCAGAGAAGAGTTGTCACTGAAGAGGGAAAGAAAGTTGTTTTGATTAAAGAATACAAGGGCACATTAATAAAAATGTGTACGGATAAATGATTTATAATAAATAGTGCAATATTTCATAAAAATAAAAGAATTGTCAATTTTGATTTCATGGTGACTTTAAGTGTCGCATCCCATAACCAATATGCAGAATGATTTTTAAATAATTTAATAAAATATAATTTAAAAAATTTAATATTAATGTTTCATATATTATTATTATTATTATTATTATTATTTCTCATCAGTATATAGATTGAGGGCTTAATTAAATCTTTATTTCTCAGAGAGCATTGCACCAAGGAGCCAGTCCTCACAGGAGATGGATACAGCAGCGGGTTGGCGTTCCTGTTCGCGCTCCACAACACCCTCCGCGTGTCGGCATCCGCTTGCCCAACCCATCCACCACTGGGATGACGTCCCAAAATCCAGCCCCCCCTGCACGGGTCCAAAACGTGAGCAACCAGCCCTCACCTCCTCCCCAGCGGAGCGGCCTGGACCCTGGAGCCTTGAGCGGCCTGCAGGAGCAGATCCAGCTTTTGGGCTCCGAGCTGAGAAGTTTGGGACTGGCGTTGAGGATGATGGTGGACCATCAGGGCCGACTGGAGAGAGAACAAGCCCAGCAGACTCAAGTCCAGAAGCAGATCCTTAGCACCCTGCAAGATCTCGCATCCAAATTCGAGCCTCTGCAGTCCACATCTGCGCCAGCGTTACCAGCGTCTTGTTCCCTGGCCTCCTCTGCGCCCTTCAGCCAGACTGCGACCGGTCAGGGTGCTTATGCTCAGTGCAGCCAAGCTCAGACGCGATACAACGAAATCCATGATTCTGGTCTAGAGAGCATTGAGGTGTTTTCTCTAGACCAGCTCAGTCCACCCAGCATGAATGGGTTTCAGCAGTGCACACCGACATTCACGCAAACCCACACTCAAACATTTGCACCCCAGTACACACAGCCGCACACAGACTCCTTTACGGGGATGGATAATAAATCTGTAGACATGCCCTCCACCAGTGCAGATGGGTCATTCCAGGCCTGTAGCCCCCCTAACCAGTCCTCTAGCCTTCCAGTTTCGCCACATGAGTCCGAGCTGAACATCATTAAGGTGGAGAATGTCTGAGAAATGGCTAAAATCTGGACTTCATAGTCCAAATACTTTAGGCTACAGTGTATTTTATTCTACACAACTGTTTTAGCTTCCCAGAGATGGAAATTCGTAAGTAGTAAAAAAAATTCGTAAGAAATTCTTAAGAAGTAAAAAAAAAAGTTTCCCATGTTTTCGGTTTTATTTAATTGTATACAATAATTTTGCCTTTTTATATGAAATGAAAATAAATATCAGTAGACATAGTTTGTGCTGTTAATTTTGAATTTCTGTTTATTTAAGCACAGGATCGAACCATCTATAGAAATGTGTAGTAAAATACTCATTGGTTTGGAAAATGAAAACCTGAAAACAGCAATAGTTCGTTTAATTTTTTTTTTTTTTTTTGATGTTTCATACAGGTATGGTCTATTCTAATGTTTTAAGTTTGAAATAGGAATGAACGTCTGTTTTAGAAATACATATTTTATCATAAATGGTATAACTATATATATATATATATATATATATATATGAAATGCTTAGAAATCAGCATTAAAACAAGTATAATGTTTCAAAAATGAAATGACAAACTTTTGTCTGACCTTAAATGGACACATTTTTATTTACAAAATAACTAGCCTATGTAACTTTTTTTGGTAGCAATTGACCAAATGTTAAATAATGATATAGTACAACATATATATATTACAATAATCCTATTTTTGCCCTAGCCTAAATCAACACTGTAAGCCTATGAGAAGTATTGTATTTTATAGCTGTCAGGACGAATTTCACGCGAAATTGCATACTTCTGTCATTCCTAGGCGCGTTTACCAGATATTAGTAAATGGGGAAAAAAGACGGTCAGGTTACTACTAAATGCAGTGGAAGGAGTCGTATAGAAACTGGCAGCCACAACAAATGAACGTCGAACCATAAAGAGTTTGCAAGCATAGTGAGAGCGACAGAGCCAATAATAATAATCATAAATTCAGATGTAGGCTACTTTTAGCTTGCACATCATCACATTTGTTATGTATGGTTTACAAAACAGTGTTTAGGCCTACAGTATATGCTGGTAGTTTGTAGTCTATTTGCCTTTATAGCCTACTCAACCAGTTACAGTGATTTCTATCGCTTTACTTTATCTGATACATAATGTTGATAGCAGTCATTAATGTAAATTTATTTTTTTAACTAATGGACTTATTTTTTGAATGGACTACTTGCACTGAGCCTCGTGACGCACTTCCGTTTTGAAACATTACGGCTCAGTTATTTCAGTGTGCTGTAATCATAGTTGACTTAAACGCCTAATAAAATGAGAGTTTGTGGGATGATTTCAAAAATATTTTCAGAGAAGGAGAAGACATTGCGTTGAATTTTCAAAAAAAAAATTGCGTTGGTGCTCTTATTCCGAGCCCCTACTGCTTATCCCAGTGTTTAAAAAATTGCTGAATGAATGTGCGGTAACTGCCTTATTTACCACGATCCCAGTCAGCAAATTTCCTTTGGCGCGGATCTGGCCCAAATCAACAGCTAAAGTGTGGCCCAGTCAGATTAGTTCGTGTTCGCTGGCCCAAAACTGGTCCATATCTTTTTAGCCAGAACTGAACCAAAACAGTGCCATAACCCAACCCAGAGTGAGCCAAATAATAAAAACAGACGTGGCTGATATATGGCCCTTATATGGTATTCTTATATGGCTGAGTTCTGTAAAGGGCTGAAGGCCCTTATGTGGCCCACATGTGGCTGATACACCAAAAGCCATTATTCAACCATATTTACACCACACCTATCTTTTTTATTTAAAATACCCATTACACAAGTAAATCTTAAACGCATCTTAAACACAAAAATGGATTCACACTCATTTTTTAAAAATGTTTATAGTATTTTAATAACAGAATTACAATACAGAACTTAACATAACAGAAGTGTGCTATTTTGTAAATGTCAGATGAGTGAATAAATGTGCAAAACTTGATACTTTTAATAAGTCTCGCCAGTCTTTCTCACT
The DNA here is from genome assembly GCA_027422415.1 of Schizothorax lantsangensis. NCBI lineage: Eukaryota > Metazoa > Chordata > Actinopteri > Cypriniformes > Cyprinidae > Schizothorax > Schizothorax lantsangensis. Next base: position 10,964,180 of record CM049840.1, read on the forward strand.
CACAGTCTGGCAGGAAAAAGAAGAGAAAAAGGAACATTAGTATATCATAATTAGTATCATACATTAGTTATTATTTGAAGACAAGCACATAAATGACTGTAAATCAGCACTGCACACATTCTTTTCTACCACCCAACACATGAGTGCTGCTGTGAAGTCCCTTTTTAAATTTTAATTTTCTAAATTATTTTTTTTAGCTACTTTAATAACAGGCTATTTTTAGACAATAATAATAATAATATACAACCCCAAATCAGAAAAAGTTGGGACAGTATGGAAAATGCAAATAAAAAAAGAAAGTAGTGATTTCTAAATTTACTTTGACTTGTATTTCATTGCAGACAATATGAACACAAAATATTTCATGTTTTGTCTGGTCAACTTCATGTCATTTGTAAATATACATCCTTTCCTGTCATTCAGACCTGCAACACATTCCAAAAAAAGTTGGGACAGTAAAGCATTTACCACTTTGTAATGTTGCCATTCCTTTTCACAACACTTAAAAGACGTTTAGGGACTGAAGACACCAAGTGATGAAGTGTTTCAGGTGTAATTTTGTCCCATTCTTCCTGCAAACAAGTCTTAAGGTGGACAACAGTACGGGGTCTTCGTTGTCGCATTTTGCGCTTCAAAATGTGCCACACATTCTCTATTGGAGACAGGTCGGGACTGCAGGCAGGCCAGTCAAGTACCCGTACCCTCTTCCTCCGCAGCCAGGACTTTGTAATGTGTGCAGAATGTGGTTTTGCATTGTCTTGTTGAAATATGCATGGACGTCCCTGGAAAAGATGTCTACTTGAAGGCAGCATATTGTGCTCCAAAATCTCTATGTACTTTTCAGCATTAATGGTGCCATCACAGAAGTGCAAGTTACCTTTGCCAAGGGCACTGACACAACCCCATACCATGACAGACCCTGGCTTTTGGACTTGTTGCTGGTAACAGTCTGGATGATCCTTTTCTTCTTTGGTCCGGAGCACACGGCGTCCATTCCTCCCAAAAAATACCTGAAATACTGATTCATCTGACCACAGTACACGTTTCCACTGTGTGATGGTCCATCCCAGATGCCTCCGAGCCCAGAGAAGTCGACGGCGCTTCTGGACACTGTTAACATAGGGCTTCCTTTTGGCACAGTACAGTTTTAACTGGCATTTGTGGATGTAACTACGTATTGTGGTACTTGACAAAGGTTTGCCAAAGTAGTCCTGAGCCCATGTGGTGATATCGCTTATAGATGAATGACGATTCTTGATGCAGTGCCGCCTGAGGGATCGGAGATCACGGTTGTTCAGCTTAGGCTTGCGCCCTTGTCCTTTACGCACTGAAATTCCTCCAGATTCCTTGAATCTTTTAATTATGTTATGCACTGTTGAAGGTGAAATATCCAAATCTCTTCCTATCTTTCTTTGAGGAACATTGTTTTTAAACATTTCAATAATTTTCTCACGTATTTGTTGGCAAACTGGCGATCCTCGGCCCATCTTTGCTCCTAAAGGACTAGACCTTTCTTGGATGCTGCTTTTGTACCAAATCATAATTACAATCACCTGTTGACATCAACTGTTTCAAATCACATCATTATTTAACCAATTTACCTCATTACTAGCCCTAAATTGCTCCTGTCCCAACTTTTTTTGGAATGTGTTGCAGGTCTGAATGACAGGAAAGGATGTATATTTACAAATGACATGAAGTTGACCAGACAAAACATGAAATATTTTGTGTTCATATTGTCTGCAATGAAATACAAGTCAAAGTAAATTTAGAAATCACTACTTTCTTTTTTTATTTGCGTTTTCCATACTGTCCCAACTTTTTCTGATTTGGGGTTGTACATAATATTAATGAAAACATTAGGGGTGTAATGGTACCTCAGTTTTAAAGTCACAATTTCAAACATTTGTTTTTTAATAAACGGTGGTTTACTGAACAATTTGTCTCTCTGCCTTTAAATAAACTCAATTATAATTACTATTTTCTTAAGGATAAAAAATCTATCTAAGCTAATGCTATACAATAGGGAGCCCTATTAGAGCACATTACTAAAATATTAAAGGCTGCAATTAACAACAGAGCCCAGTCTATTAAATTCAAATATTTTAGATACAATGACCAACACTAAAAAAAAAAAAAAAAATGCAAACACAAAATTTGCATCGTTTTCAACAAGTGAAGTAACAGCTGTCAGATCTGACCAGCAGGGGGCAAAACAGTCTGATGAAAGAGGGTCGTGAAACAGAGACATTGAACAAATGACAGAGGAATGAACAAAAGAAAATGACTGAAAATTGTTTTTGTTACAGTGTCTGAATACTTTATTTAATTATGTTCATTATGTAAACAAAATCTGTTTTCTGACAAAGAATTATTGAAGAGGAAATAGCTGAGAGAAAAAAAATTGCATGGAACTGATCAATTCAGAGCATTTCTGGTAACACTTTATTTTAAGGTGTCCTTGTTACACGTTACATGTACTTACTATTATGAAAACAACAAATTAAGCAAAATTATATGCAAGTAACCCTAAACCAAACCCTACTCCTAACCCTGGCCTAACCATATAGTGAGTACATGTTAATTAATATTACTCAGTATTTAAATTAAGGTGTCCTAGTTACAGTGTAATATTACACTGACACCTTAAAATAAAGTGTAACTTTTTTTTTCAGTAAATAACATTGTACTTAGGTGGTTACTTGAATAGAGCACAGTTCAGGTCACTTCTTGTTCCAGTGCTTTTCAAAGTGAACACAGTGTCACACCAGAGATAAGGCTGATATTTTCTTGTCTTGACAGCTGTGACTTTAAACTTCTCATATGGAGGAATCAGCACCTCTCTCTCATTATGATACTTAGAGTATTTTGACACATCAGCACCTTCACAAGTGTAGATTTCAAAACAAGATCTAGATCCAAATCCTCGTGCTATGTTACGATCAAGAGAAGATGAAGCAAATGAGCCAAAGCGAACCTCTTTGTTCAGAACATACTTATTAAATGTAACACTAGTACCACGATAAGTTAACCTGCATCCATTCTGTGTTTTCTTCAGAATCTGTATCGCTTCTGTTAACAGAAAGTAAAGTGAATACCATTTGTATGTCTTGTGTTTGTACTGTTTTTTACCGTAACGATTGTAAGAATTGAAATGGTAATATACATTATTATCACTGTACACATAAATGGCGATTAAATGATTCCTTGTTAAATAACCTTTTGGGAACTTGACAAACATTTCACCCGCTTGCCAACCAATTTTAAATTGAGCTGAGTTATTGATTTCTTTCTTTAGATATTTTGTCTTCACCAGATGTGCCATTTTCGATTGACAGCCCTTATATTGGTCATCAACAGATCGCAGTGCCATATCCAATTTCAGTCCTTCAACAGCAGCTCTGTGATCCTACAGCAACAGGAATCGTAATAATCAATCATCAATATTCATGTCTGTGATATTCATACTAGAAAACAAGCTTACCTGTCCCAGAACATGAGAAGAAGAGCTTCAATGATCAGCAGCATCTTGTTCCCTCAGATGATCTAGTTAGTAGATCTAGTGAAGCGCAGATGCTGAAAGACAACCAGAAACACAACAGCGTTTCACAAATAAATATTACTCCAACAGGAATATGCTACACAGGAATATGCAAATTAGCAGAAGTTTTTGAAATAATCACTTAAACCTGTGATGTTAATTGATGGAAGTGTAATATTGACCTTTACTTTAACCTCAAACGTACCTGAATATTGTTGTCTCTTTTTGCCAGATTCTGTTTTCTTTTTGTTATTTTTCCGGAGCTCAGGGATGAAAGGAGAAGATCAGAAAATTCAGTCGCTCACTGCCAATTGACAATGACTCTTCAAAGCAAGAGATGAAGAAGGTGGCTTTTTATATCACTGATAATATGTGTATATGTGTGTGTGTTTTAAGAAGTAATAGCTGTCTTTGCTTTGTGTGGTGTCAAACTGGACAAATGAACCTTTCAACCCGATTTCTTGAGAAATCATAGTAATTTTATGCAATGGCGAATTCTCATGAAAATGTGCAATCTAGAGAAGTAAACAGGATGTCCTTTAACCCAAACCTTGAGTTCAAATGAAATTAACAAAGGAATGTTTTTGTATTCATCACCTTGTACGATTGCATACAAGAACAATTATACAACAATCAAAGATGAACAGGGGTTTTCAAGCATCAAAAAGAAAAAAAGTAATACAGCTTTACATTTTTTTCCCTGTTCATTAGAATCTTTTTCAATTTCATCCTGTACATTTGGGCTGATTTCTTCTTGCTCTCTTGATCATGCAGAAGGTTTGGAAACATATCTTGTTTTTAAAACCAACACTTGCTCTTAAGACCAGAAGAGATCAGAAAGATCTCTCGTGTGACAGTGTTCATGTGGGAAAGAAGTGACCTGAACTATGCAGGTCATTCATTTTTTTTTTTTTTTTTAAATGTATGTTGTAATCTCTTTAGATGAAATATACTGTACTTCTCCTTCCCTGTGATTAGCACTCATCTGTTTTCAAAAGATAACAATGTTGAAATTAAAGTAATTGCTTTGGTTGCCAAGACTGTTGAGACTATACCACCAAAGTTTCCTCTCATTTCTGTTCTTGCTGAGAAAGCCTTTCTCTGTTAGACTGAACATTTTGGCAATCTGCAAAAACATCCATTATACAAAAATTACATCATGTTGTTAAGTTCCAACTCGTTTCTCCCATCATTTGACACTCATTATGTAGATGTTAAATGTTGCAGTTTAGAATCGTATAGTGAATAGGCTGGCTGCATGGGTTTAAGGCATTTAATAATTTACTTTAATGGTCATTTGTAATTATACACGGTAAAAAAATTATATTGAGTATGTTTCATAAGATACTATTTCAGTCAATCTACTTCTGAATTTCACATTTAATTCAGTGTGTTATTTGCCCTTTCTTTGTAATTAATTGTGAAATTTCTGATTGTTTCTATGCCAGTTTTTTTTTTTTTTTTTTTACATTTGTTGGCCTACTATCCTTAATTGTTCATTCATGTTCATTCATAATAATTAATTTTATACAACTTGAAATATTAAAATGTTTTAGTATATGTATTAATTAACATTATTAACATTAACCAAAATTAAGAAATAAAGTGTTATCTTCATTGCATTTCAACTCTTGCATTAAGTAATGTTAACATATTGTTGCAAAAAGTGTTACAATAGTCTAGAATGTTCTAAATACTAAATTCTAAACTTTAAAATGATAAATTAGTCAGGAGTCTGATTATTCAGTCTAGTTTCAGTTGTGTGCATGTAGTTATGCATAGCAGTTATCACACTACTGCTAACTTTACTTAGAGGTAGAGCTATAACAAGCTATAACCTTGTTCTGTGATGTGATGCAAAAAGATTTCAGTAGAAGAAATGAATTAGAGACCTATTTAATCACTTTAAGGACACTGAATTGAGTCATTTCAAATACCTTTATTTCATCATGTTAAAATGATACAAACAATTTGTTTTCTGACAAAGAATTATTGAATTCTTGTTTCTGAGGGGGAAAAAATGATATAGATTTGTGTGGACCTGTCCTGATGATTAAATCATGTCAATTCAGAGCACTTTCATTTCAATGCAACACATTTTTAGTGTTTCTTGAATAGAGCACAGTTCATGTTACTTGTTCTTCCAGTGCTTTTCAAAGTGAAAACGGTGTCACACCAGAGATTGTTATAATATTGTTTTGTCCTGACAGCAGTGACTATAAACTTCTCATATGGAGGAATCAGCACTTCTTTTATGTTAGGATACTGAGAATATTTTATCAGCTTAGCACTTTCACAAGTTATGATTTCAAAACAAGACTTGGTTCCAAAACCTTGCGTTACTTTAAGATCGAAGAGAGGAGGACGTAAATGAGCCAAAACGAATCTCTTTGTTCAGAACATACTTATCGAAATTTGCTGTAGTACCACGATACGTTAAATAGCATTTATTTTGTTGTTTCTTCAGAATTTGTATCGCTTCTGTTAACAGAAAGTGAAGTGAAGTCCATTTGAATGCCTTGTGTTTATACTGTTTTCTACCATAACGAGTGGCATCATTAAATTGACGATATATATATTTACCGGTGTACATGTGAATAGCGATTAAATGATCCCTTGTTAAATGATCTTTTGGAAACTTGACAATATTTTTACTGTGTTGCCAATAATGTTTAAATGTAGCTGAGTTTTTCATTTCCTTCATCAGACATTTTGTCTTCACCAGATGTGCCATTTTTTCTTTGCAGCCCATATATTGATCATCAACTGAATTCGGTTCCATATTCAGTGGAAATATCTGTTCTTTAACAGCAGCAGCTCTGTGATCCTGCAGCAACAGGAATCATAATAATCAATCATCAGTATTAATGTCTGTAATATTCATACTAGAACACAAGCTTATACCTGTCCTAGAGCAGCTAAAATGAGAAGAAGAGCCTCAATGATCAGCAGCATCTTGATTCAGTCAAATCCCTCATATGATCTAGTGGATCTAGTGAAGATCAGATGTTGAAAGACAAGAAAAATAACCTTTTTCTCAAATACTCAATAAAATGTTTCAATTTGTATTGGTATTTTCTGACAGATAGCAGAACTGCTTAAAAAATGACTTAAATTTGTGATGTTCACTAATGGAAGTGTAATATTACCTGATAAATATTGTTGTCTCTTTTTTTTCAGATTATGATTTCTTTTTTGTTATTTTTCAGGATCACAGGAACAGTGATGACAGAAAAAGATCAGAAAAGTCAGTCGCTCACAGCCAGATGACAACGACTCTTCAAACCATGAGATGAGGAAAGTGGCTTTTTTATAATGCTGATAATGTGTGTGTGTTTTAAGAAATAATCGCTGAAGTGCATATTGTAGCAATCTGATTTCATAATAATTGCATGCATGAATTTGCATGAACTTGCTGATGAAAATGATAACTTAAGCCTGAGGTCAAAAGGAAAAAACAGGGTTTTAAAAAAAAATCAGCTCGGATTTAATTATTATTATAAATGTTTACAACATTTATAATAATAATTAAACATGTCTTGAGCAGCAAATCAGCATATCAGAATGATTTCTGAAGGATCATGTGACACTGAAGACTGGAGTAATGATGCTGGAAATTCAGCTTTTCATCACAGAAATAAATTACATTTTAAAATATACTCAAATAGAAAACGGTTATTTTAAATTGTAATAATATTTAAATAAATTACTGTTTTTATTGTATTGTGGATTAAATAAATTCAGCCTTGGTGAGAAGAAGAGGTTGAAAAAGGTGCAGAAAGGTCATTTGGTTAGTATTTATGTAAACTCACTCAGATTAATCAGAGAAAGGATGCTTGCAAAACATGCAAGGTGCGGATCTGAAAGATGTGACACTGAAAGATGTGACATTAAAAATACTTTAAAATGTATGTGGTAATCTAGCAGCATGCATCTGTTTTCTGCAGATAGCAATGTCAAAATGAAGGTCATTTACTGTAGTTCCTAAAATCTTGACTTTTGATCAAGTCCAGCACTTTACACAGACAAACGCCACTCACATTTGTCTTTAGAAAATGTTAAAATCTGGTCTGATTTATGTTTTGATCTGCTCTTGGCACATTGTTGGATCAATTTCATCTTTTTGCTCTACTGACTGCACACAGTTTGTAGGTTATAAGGGTTGAAGATCAGATCTATGAATGGTGAGAGATCCAGCTCGTTAATAATCTGAGCCAAACCTCAAAGTGTGTGCCTAGGAATCATTATTGACGAGGCTACTGTAATAAAGAGTTATAATTATAACTCTTTATAATAGTTATAATAAGAGTTGTCTGTTATTTCAGACAATGGCCAGTAGGTGGTGCTGTTTCAAAGAGTTAGAATGACCAGTCTTCACCTGTCCACACCATCATTCATTGATTGGGTTAGAGCAGCTGTTTATATCACAAATCTGTAAGCAACTTTTGACTGTTATTTTCTGAAGCTGTTATTAACATTGTTGACTGCTGATAAATTTCATAACATTTTACAATATGGTTGTGTAAAGTCTGACCACACTGTAAAGTTTTAGGAGTGACAACCGCATTAAAATAAGGGAGTGAATTCCCCAAATTATGATTTTGTGTGTGTACACAAAACAGCTCACTGACCAAAGAAATATTACAACTAGTTCTATCATTTTAACTAAACCACCGCCAACAGATGCATCATATTTTGATCGTTTTTGAAACTGCTGCAAATGATCTGGACGAGCTTACAGAGACTGTAACATCTTATATCAGTTTCTGTGAAGATATGTGCATTCCTACCAGGACTCAGTTAACTTACAACAACGACAAACCATGGTTCACTGTAAAACTCAGACAGCACCTGAAGTTTGCAGATGACACCACACTTATCGGCCTCATTCAGGACGGTGACGAGTCTGCTTACAGACTGGAGGTTAAGGAGCTGGCTGTCTGGTGCAGTCTTAACAACCTGGAGCTCAACACTCTCAAAACAGTGGAGATGATCGTGGACTTCAGGAGAAACCCCCCTCTTCTCCCCCACTCACCATCATGAACAGCACGGTGACTGCAGTGGAGACATTCAGATTCCTGGGCACCACCGTCTCTCAGGACTTGAAGTGGGACAATCACATTGACTCTATTGTTAAAAAGGCCCAGCAGAGGTTGTACTTCCTTCGCCAGCTGAGGATGTTCAACCTGCCACAAGAGCTGCTGAAACCGCTCTACTCCGCCATCATTGAATCCGTCCTCTGCACTTCAATAACTGTCTGGTTCAGCTCAGCTACCAAATCTGACCTCAGAAGACTACAGAGGGTCGTCCGGACTACTGAGCGAATCATTGGTACAACCCTCCCTACTCTCCAAGAACTGTACTTATCCAGAGTGAGCAAAAGGGCTGGCAAAATCACTCTGGACCCCTCACATCCAGCACACTCCCTGAACTGTTACCGTCTGGTCGACGCTACAGAGCTCTGAGCACCAGAACGTCCAGACACAGGAACAGTTTCTTCCCTCAGGCAATCCATCTTATGAACACCTGATAGTAATTGTGGAACACACAACACTATTTATACACTTATACACTTATTTATCTAACACACATACTTAGTCTACATTTCGAATTTGCTCATAATATACCTGTACATACAAAACTGTCTATTGTAATATACCTGTATATACAATTGTTAATTTGTATATTGTTATTCCTTATTTACTTGTTCTATTTTTTATTCTTTTATTATCTGTGTTTTTGTTCTGTCACTGTCATTCTGTTGCACTGTGGAAGCTTCTGTCACGAAAACAAATTCCTTGTATGTGTAAACATACCTGGCAATAAAAGCTCATTCTGATTCTGATTTTTTTGTATAGCCCAGGGGTCTCCAAACTCAGTCCTGCTGTGCCGGTGTCCTGCAGAGTTTAGCCCCAACCCTAATTAAAGACACCTGTTCCAACTAATCAAGGTCTTATTTGTGGCAGAAGAAGTGGGACACAGATAATAAAGGGAGCAGGGCTCTGAACCGGTTCAAGGAACGAAAACGAAAACCGGAAACGAACGAAATTTTGACAGGAACAGAACCAGAACCAGAAACTAAATCAAATTGTATAGTTCCGAACAGAATCAAAAAATTGAAATGGCCATTAACCGGTTAATAACGTTATTTTATCGTTCCATTTAATATTTGAAATTTGCTGTCAACCAATCACGAATTCAAGTAGTAGGCTACAGCCTATATTGCAAATGTGGCGCTGATGCATCCAACGAGTGAAATGCCCGCGCGCTCAGCTGTGAACTCCATTGGTAAGTCGCAATGCACCGGCGTTAAAGTTTATCCGAGGACAGTGTAAGATGGATTCAACAGATCACACGCACCTGCAGCGCTTCTGTGAAAAGAGAAAACAGAATAAAACTATAGGCTTACATAAAAAGGAATATGTATACACAAAATATATTTAATTTAAATCATTGACAGATTAACAAAACGAAAGAAAAAAAAAGAGCTGAGTTTCGGTTTATTGTGACACGATCCAAAGTTCACGGAAAGGAAAACGACAGCAGAAAGTAGTTTTCTTTACTTTGCAAAAGCTTGACAGGTTTGAATGTCTTAATTCTATACCAGTATGGCTATCGCACCGGCGCTTGACGTGCACACAGACAACATATTTTTGCGATACTGCAGCCTGTTCATTATCAAAATTCATTATCAAAATACAGTTAAAGAACCATATGATAAATACCACTGCTCCGTTGTACAGTCTGTTGCATCAGCTTGACCTTCGCATATGCTGATATGCGAAGGATGATGATCGATGCGAGTGAAGCACAAAGCCTATTTCATAAATAATAATATTTTAGCATCCAGATACGTGTCACGGTGCACACACGAGGGAGGAACAGGAACACGCAGACGAGGACGTAAACTCAAATAATAATATTTAATGGAGACATCAAGGCAGGACAAGGCATGACTGACATGGACAGGATACACCGGGGAAGTAACGAGTAGACCAGACGAAATCAAACTCAAAAGACAGGACTAATATACACAGGTAAATCATAGATAATTAGACAAACACGGCTGGACAAGGATTAACTCATAATGACACTTAAGGAGGACAGGAAACAAACCAAATATGGACACATGAGGCGGGAACACATGACGCACACAACAGAACCCTGACATAACTCCCCCCTCCCGGAAGGCGTGTCCCACGCCGTAACAGTTCCACCGGGGAGGGGGGGTGGGCGCTCTGGAGGCCCCTCAGGACAAACACGGACAGGAACACAGGACGGGGACCTCCAGAGCGGAACAGACAGACAAAGGAGGCCATGGCGGAGCTGGGAGCTCAGGAGGCCATGGCGGTGCAGGGAGCTCAGGAGGCCATGGCGTAGCTAGGGGCTCAGGAGGCCATGGCAGTGCAGGGAGCTCAGGAGGCCATGGCAGGTGGTCCTTGTGGCCGTGGCCTCGGTCCCCTCGGCCCGGCCCCTACAGCCGGAACCCTTTCTACCCCCCCCCAAAATTTCCCTGGGGAAGTCAGGGGGTATCAGGAGCCCTCTGGGGCTAGACACACAGAACAGTACATGACATGACAAGACTCCAGGGCCAGACAGACAGGACAGGACAGCCCACAGGAACCAGAAGCCCTCCTGGGCTGGCTTGGAAGCTGAGGCTTCCTCTGGGCATGACGAAGAGTCAGAGGCCCTCACAGGGTCCCTCAGCAACCGTTTCCATTTCCACGACAAGGGGGCAGGCGGCTAGAATGGCCTCCATGGCCACAACAAGAGGAGCCGCCTGCCCCAGACGAGTCTCCACGGACAAGACAAGGTTAGTTTAAAATGTTCCTGTGGGCACAACAAAACAGACACATGGCACTCCTGGCCGTGACATGTGGACTCTCCACGGGGCTAGGGTAAGCGGCGGCCAGCGGGCATGAGTCAGCGGCGATCCGGTGGGCTTGAGTCAGCGGCAATCCAGCGGGCATGAGTCAGCGGCGATCCGGCGGGCATTGAGTCAGAGGCGGGCCGGCGGGCATTGAGTCAGCGGCGATCCGGTGGCGTGATCTCCCGCGAACCGCCTGGGGGAGCGGCAACCCGGGAACTAGGCAACCCGCCGGCGGGCTTGGGAGAGCCACCGCCGGTGGCGGATATCTCCCACGATCGGCGGGCATGAGGGCTCGCGGCCAGAGGACTCGCGGCACTCGCGGCGATCCCGCCGAACTCCCACGCCGTCCTGCAGTGGGCTATGGCGGGAGGACGAGTGGCGACTTCCTTGCCACGGGACAAACTCAAACATGAACAAAACAAAGACTTTTCAAAACGAAAAAACAAAACGGGGTGAATGGGCGCCGCTTACGGTTAGGTCTGGTCTTCTGTCACGGTGCACACACGAGGGAGGAACAGGAACACGCAGACGAGGACGTAAACTCAAATAATAATATTTAATGGAGACATCAAGGCAGGACAAGGCATGACTGACATGGACAGGATACACCGGGGAAGTAACGAGTAGACCAGACGAAATCAAACTCAAAAGACAGGACTAATATACACAGGTAAATCATAGATAATTAGACAATTTTCAATTAGACGATTATTATTATTATTATTATTTTTTATGATTTATTTATTTAAACATTTTTTTGAACTAAAATATATAAAACCCTGATGTTACACACTCCTGTACAGTAGGTGGCGGTATGCACCTATAAATGCTGGTTTGCGATCCGCCATTAAACTAAAAGAAGAAGAATCAAGGTCTTACTGATCATACTAGAAACTTCCAGGCAGGTATGTTTAGAAAAAGTTGGAGCTAAACTCAGGACACTGGCCCTCCAGGACCGAGTTTGGAGACCCCTGGTGTCAGGGCTGGACTGGAACAGAAAATCGGCCCTGGCATTTTTTGGTCCAGGCGGCCCACCACCACTTATATATATATATATATATATATATATATATATATATATAGAAGTCTCTTCTGCTCACCAAGCCTGCATTTATTTGATCCTAAATACAGCAAAAGCAGTAATATTGTGAAATATTTTTACTATTTAAAATAACTGTTTTCTATTTGAATATATTTTAAAATGTAAGTTATTCCTGTGATTTCAAAGCTGAATTTTCAGCATCATTACTCCAGTCATATGATCTTTCAGAAATCATTCAAATATTCTGATTTGCTGCTCAAAAAAAAAACATTTATTATTATTATTATGTTGAAGACAGCGGAGTAGAATTTTTTCAGGTTTTTTTGATGAATAGAAAGTTCAGAAGAACAGCATTTATCTGAAATAGAAATCTTTTGTAACATTATAAATGTCTTTTCATCATTTCAATTTAAAGCATCCTTGCTAAATAAACGTATTAGTTTCTATAATTTCATTCAAGCTTTTGAATGGTATAGTGTATAATGTTAAAAAAGCTTTTTATTTCAGATAAACGCTGATCTTTGGATCTTTCTATTCATCAAACAATCCAGAAAAAAATACTCAACTGTTTTAAATATTGATAATAATAATAATAATAAGTAAAAATGTTTCATGAACAGCAATTAGAATGATTTCTGAAGGATCATGTGACAGAAGGCTGGAGTAATGATGCTGATGATACATCTTTGATCACAGGAATGCATTAGCCTACATTTTAAAATATATTCAAATAGAAAGCAGCTATTTTAAATAGTAAAAAATATTTCACAATATACTGCTTTTGCTGTATTTAGGATCAAATAAATACAGGCTTGGTGAGCAGAAGAGAATTCTTTAAAAAACATTCAAAATCGTACTGTAGATATGTATCATTGCATCTAGTTGTTTTGGAAAATAATAAAACGTCAGGTCCCACAATATCGTGTATTTTTTTTATTTAAATCTAGATTAATTCGCATTGGCCCATGGAAACCTCTATGAACACACTTGACTTGCCTTGCCAAAAAAAAATCGCGGGGGACGAATTTACGTTTTATTAAAAAGTTTTGCGTAATCTACACTTATGGCGCGCACACATTAGGATAGGTTAGATGTCTGCCTCCGTTCCGAGTCCCTATCAAGCACTTTACCGATTCAACTGCTCTCCTCTCCTCCTCCTGCCTGGCTCTTTGGCCCGCATCATTCACCGCAGAGCAAGCCTGTTCTTGATTTTAAAAAAAGGCGATCTTTATATAGGCGGAGCAAAATACTTCCTCGCTCCGTCTATAGCGCATTGTGATTGGGTGATTTACACGGTCAATACAGGAGACAAACCAATGGGCCACTGGCTGCTCGCTGTCCCTGCGTGATGGCAAAACAAAAAAAAAAAAAAATATTCTGTCGGCCCCTTCAGTGCGTCGGCCCACCGGGAAAATGTCCGGTATGCCCGATTACCAATCCAGCCCTGCCTGGTGTAGAGGTCTTCACGGGTCCAAAAATTTGTACCCGAACCCGAAGAGACCCGTAAATATGGCGCACGGAACCGACCCGGACCCGTATTTTATTTGAAAGTGGGACCCGAGCCCGTGCAGACCCGAGAAATGCCTTAAATGTACAACCCGGACCCGACGCGGACCCGACCATTATTCGAAAGTTGGACCCGAACCCGGCTGGGAAGACAGACCCGACTGCACCCGTCCCGATCGGCACATATTGCACAGCAAATGCTATTAAATCAATAAACATGTTGCGGAAAAAACAACAACCTTTTTTCCTTTACTGTTAGTAGCCCTCTCCCTGACTGCGATGCATACAATCCTCCTTGCCAATAAATTTCCATCCATGTTAGGCTGTTCCTCTCTCTTGCTGTCTGAAAGAGCCTTCTTAATCCACTCATTATTCCAGCTTCAAAAGTACACGGACACGGATGACTAATGCAACTTCGCAGTTTTTTTTTCATCTCGAGTCAAGTTCGACTGTTACGTTTACACTTTTGAACTACAATAACGATACTTTTTGTTGGTTGTAATAAAGACTCAATTTGCGTAGCAAAAAACGCACAGAATTAGAAGTTTGTTACACTCTACCGCGTGCGTGTACAATAACAGGTGCGTCTATTCAGTTTTGTTTCAGCTTTTTTTTTTTTCCACATCACTCATGAAGGAATCCATGATCAGCGTCCGCTTGCAGTACTACTCCGCCCGCGCTCTGTTTCTGGCGGCTGAGGTAACGCGTGTTTCTTCCACCTTATTTCCCGCTCACACTTTTCTCATCCTAATTTTACAAACTGCAAGTTACACACACGCATGTTGACTGACACTGATCTCTGGCGGGTGCGGTGTTCTCCGATCGACTCGGGTATTACACACAATGTTAAAAAGACCCGGGACCCGAAGTAATAGATTGGGACCCGACCCGGACCCGGCTGACCATTTAAAATATAGACCCGAACCCGTACGGGTCCCGGGTCGGGTCTCGGGTCTCGGGTCCTCTGTGAAGACCTCTACCCTGGTGTAGCCTATGCTCTGCACTTCTCATGCAATGTTGCCATGTCCTCTTTATTTTAAATGTCTTTAAGCTTGTTGTTTGAGCATAGCTCACAAAACGATCTAGTTCATGGACTTATAAAGTGGGCACTTGTGGGTCACAATATTTTGGTCACAATATTTTGGTCATATTTTAAATATTAAGTATTTGGATTTATTTTGGTTTATTATGAAGTTGTTTTTTTTTGTGTGTTTTTTTTCTAGCAAGATCTGGCAACATGAAGACTCGCCTACTGTTTCTTGTACCAGATACACATCTCTAATACGCTCGAATGGGCAAGAGTTGAAAGAGTGAATCTTCTCATCTCCTCTGATAAAGCAGCACTTGTGAAGGTCTGGTCTGTGTGGTTTCAAGTAGGACAAACTCTTTAATTCCTGTCTGTCTAAGATGAGTAATGCCGAGTTCACACTGTGCACGATTTTCAAACTCGTCGGATCGCCGTTGTTTTCACACTGCAGGACTATCTGGGGTAGGATTCAGCCGCTGCTGTTTTCACATTGCACGATGGATCCGCGACAGGGGGTTTCACATTGCACGATTTCACAATAGGAAGAATCGCTGACAACTCTGTCTGATCCGCAAATACAGCCAAACGCACGCGAGAAGTGATAAGGAAATAACGCAAGATCACGCTGATATTATGGACTATAAATCCTCCAGGAACACACAATAATTAATAAAGATGACTTGTTAACAAACATACTTCTGCTGTGAAATTTTTATATACACAAATCTAGCCTACTTGAAAGTGAAACCAACGTGTTGTGCACTTTATGATGAGTTTATTTCTTATAGCCTATAAAAGCCCTCAAAGTGATGAAAAAGAAAAATGCAATAAATATGTTGTCCTTTTAAAGAAGAATATTATTTACAGGAAAAACCCTAGCCCCTTCTTCATCTTCATGTAGCCTACCTGTTCTATATATTATAATCCTGTTTTAAAAAAAAAAAAAGACGACCTTGAACTTCCAGCTGCCCTGTATCTTGCTCTTTCATTGGCTGTAGGTCATTGCCCATGTATTTTTCAGTCAGTGAACTTAACCAAACTGAGATAAGCTTTTCTAAAGTTCACATGAGAAGACTTGAATAATTAAATGTTTTGTTGAACAAACATAATTAATTAGAATTTCTCAATTATTTACTACTTAAATTAGGCTAATCCTTTTCATTTAACTGCTAGCTACTAATACATTTTGTCATAATGTAGTGCTGCACTTAATGTAGATGAGCACTTAAGAAGATTCATCACTGCTCATTTTGTAAAGCATCATGGTGTTAGTAAAGCTGCCCACAACAAAACCACAAGCTTTATTCTTCTGCACAATGAAAACCACAAAAACTCCAACATCACAGAGACTCTTCTCAGTCTCCTGATTAAGATTAAGTTGAAAATAAATTAAGTCAGTTTTTAATTTAAAATATTTAAGTGGATTTAACTTATGTTTAAGTTTACTGAAACAAATTAAATTCAACAAGAAGCAAAAATATTTTATTGTATTGATAATATATTGCAAGTATAAAAGAAATGTTTTAGAATAACATAAAATCACTTAAAGGCCACTGAAATGGGTCACTTAAAATAACTTTATTTCTTTATGTTGAAGTTATGTAAACAAATTGTGTTTTCTGACAAAGAATTATTGAACAAATCTGAGAAAAAAACAAAAACAACAACAACAACAAAAAAACATTCTTTATATATGGAACTGATGTACATGATTTTATCATGTAAATTCAAGCATTTTGTTCAGCACACAACACATTACTTCATTATGGTCTTGGTTGGTTTCTTGAATAGAGTACAGTTTAGGTCACTTCTGTTTCCAGAGCTTTTCAGCTCATACACAGTATCACACCAGAGATCTTTCTGACCTTTTCTTGTCTTGACAGCTGTGACTTTAAACTTCTCGTATGGAGGAATCAGCACCTCTTTCTCATGAGGGAGCTTGGAGTATTTTGACACATCAGCACCTTCACAAGTTATGATTTCAAAACAAGATATATTTCCAAAACGCTGTGCTTTTTTACGATCAAGAGAAGATGAAGCAAATGAGCCGAAACGAACCTCTTTGTTCGTAACATGCTTGCTAAATTCAGCTTTGGTACCACGATAAGTTAAATTGCATTTGTTTTGTGTTTCCTTCAGAATCTGTATCGCTTCTGTTAACAGAAAGTGAAGTGAATACCATTTGTATGTCTTGTGTTTGTACTGTTTTTTACCGTTACGAGTGTCAGGATTAAAAAGCTTATATACATTACTATCACTGTACACATAAATAGCGATTAAATGATTCTTATTCAGCTTATAATTTTGGGTCTTGACAAAGTCTTCACCTTTTTTCCAAGCAATTTTAAAATCAGGTGAGTTATTCATTTCCTTCTTTAGAAATACCGTCTTCACCTTTTCTGCCATTTTCTCTCTACAGCCCTCATATTGATCATCAACTGAATTCAGTGCCATATCCAGTGGAAATATCTTTCCTTTAACAGCAGCAGCTCTGTGATCCTGCAGCAACAGGAATCATATTGATCAATCATCAGTATTCATGTCTATAATATTCATACTAGAACACAAGCTTACCTGTCCTAGAGCAGCTAGAATGAAAAGAAAAGCTGCTTCAATGATCAGCAGCATCTTGATTCAGACAAATCCCTCAGATGATCTAGTAGATCCAGTGAAGAACAGATGCTGAAAGACAAGAAACACAACAGCATTTCACAAATACTTAACCATTCACACTAAGTATAATAGAAAGCAATATGTACATTGACCTTTCATGTGAACACCAAATTTACCTGAGAATATTGTTCTCTCTTGTTGTCAGATCGTGTTTTCTTTTAGTTTATATATATATAAGTTCAGGAGCAACAATGAGAGGAGATCAGAAGATCAGAAAAGTCAGCCACTCAGAGGGATGACAACGACTCCTCAAACCAAAAGATGATAAAACTGGCTGTTTTATACCCCTGATAATGTGTGTGTGTGTGTGTGTAGATCATTATCACCAGTGAATATCTGGTGTTTGTGTGGTTTCACACTAGACAAACTCTTGAGTTCCTGTCTGTCTAACATGCCAGATGTTTTCAGCTTGATCTCCTCAAAATGTGTAATAATGGTACATGATGGATATTGTTGATGAAGACATACAGACATTCATGTGAATATGTAAGCAGGATATCTCATCTCTAATCCAACCTTTAAACTTCAAACCTCAAACTTCATGTATAACACCAGCGCAAACTGCCTTTTGCTGTTAAAATAGTACTGTCAGGATTTACTAAAGACACTCAGTGAAGACAGTTATTTTTGCGCCTGACCTTATTGAATATGCATTTGTAGGAGTTTCCCTTTCAGACACAGAGTATTAAAATGAATCATGCAACGCGATTTACTAATGTTTGCGCTCGTTAAATTACTGGTATTTGCACCATTATTTAATGCCCACAAAAGTATGTCTTAAAGCATGCGGTAATTTGTGCTGCTCTTGGTAGATTGCGCTGGTCACTATGGAAATTATCTGCCTGCATCTGTGTTTAATGTGTGCACTGTCAGTAAATCACATGCAGAATTTTCCCCTCCCATCGGTGCTTTCATGGAATTGCGCTCTAATGCTAATTTGCCCTGTTTAGTAATCTGGCCCTTGGTTATTAGACAGAGGTAATTGACCAATACTATTAGATGGCTGCTCCTATGCCTGCTTGTTCTAAATGTTATTTTGTTTAGTCCCCATAGATCTGTACACACTTGAAAAAAGCAACAGTATCTCTAGTCAGAGGTCACGACCACTACTATAGTTGTAAGCCGACCAACAATACTTTCCCTGATAGTAGCTTTGGTTTGGTCATGCCATGGTTTCCCATGTACACTTAGCTAGAGTAGCATAACAGTAAACAGAGGTCAACAATTTATTATCATTTAGGTAAATATGTATTATGTCAATTACATAGTCAATTCAGATATATTATAAAATCAATACAAGACATCAAATTCTCCAAGATAAATCTAAGAGTAAAAGATGCATGCCTGACTTTCAGAAAAAAATACATAGTATGGACACACTCCATGCTTTGAGTTCATCTGAAACACCCTGACGCATTTCCTTAAATACTCAGACCAAAACGAACACCCCCCAAGTGGAGAGAGGAACAATTGGAATTTGCTTAATCAAGTAGAGTTTACACCTTTTGGGGACAGATGGTAATTTGCCTTAAAGACACCGAAGAGCACATCCTCCACAGTAAGCAAATTATCGCTAAACTATTATCTGTATTCCCTTTTAGTCTACTTCTCGTAAGATTGAAACCATTGTACCAGTTGCTCTAAGACAAATGAAATGATACCAGACATGACTATAAATATAATTTGCATTCATGTAGAACATTATATTATGCTATTGACCATTCTGTGTGAGCTAAGTGAAGGGAGATGGGTGAGGGGTGAGGGGAAGGAAGTGGATGAAAAAGATAGTTGAGAAGACTTTTCTCAAATCTTCTTTCAGTGAGATGAGACGGATGTCTTTATCTTAATACACTGTGTGTGTATTGTCCGTATCTCAGAAGATCAGAAGATATGAGGTTTTTCAATCTTACAAAGGCTTTTACTCCATATCCGAAAGGCCATTCAATATATATCAACTCATCTAAATTTGTTAAATCTTGTTAAGGATTCAACTGGCAGTGATGTGTACACTAACTTTTAGCCATTAAAACTAGTGTCCATTTTTTATGATCTTTTTTTATGGACTTTATGATCAAGTGAGGAGATGCAACTGAACCGAAATTAACCTCCTAGTTCAGATTCATATTTTCAGATTTGTGTTAACACAAATTAAGTGGTCACATTTACAAATGTATTGCAGGAGATCACGTGACGCTTTCATGAGCCAAGACGCACATTAGCCAAGCTCTGCCTATGTAGCCCGTCTTTTACTGTTGATCAACTTCTTTTCTTACATTTGGGGTAGTTTTTTCGTTTGCCGTTGGTCTGTAGATGTCACACAGTCGGAAACTCACTTATCTTTCACCATCATCCTCGCCAATTAAGAAGAAAACTAAACCAGCAGCCACAGCAGGCCAAGCGGACATGGAGGACAACATGGCGATCACTATAAAGCGATTTGAGACTCTCACATGACTACAATCCAGAATATGTGCTCTAAAGTTGACTTTTGATGTTAAAGTTGAGTGAACACACTAGGCGTCTGGATGCCCTCGAACAACAAGTGACTGATCTACAAGACCGCAGCAGACACAATAATCTCTGCCTGCTGGGACTACCTGAAGGGGCCGAGAAAGATGACCCGATTGGCTTTCTGAAATGGTCTGGATCCCATCACTTGCAGGCAAAGACATCAAAATCGAACGTGTGCATTGAGTTTTCTCCAGAGCTTCAACTGATCACTCCAAACCGCGAGTGTTTCTCTTCAAACTGTTACACTACAACGACAGGAATATGATTCTAAATGAAGCAAGCCACGGCCCTATTAAAGCAAATGACGGTGCGATGTTGAACTTCTTCCCCGACTTCTCTCCCACGACGTCAAAGAAGCGGAGCTACTTCAGTACAATACGGAAGGAATTGAAAATAGGCAGGTCTGCAGACCTTTCTTCAGTATCCAGCTACGCTGAAGATCGTCATGAAACACGGCGAGACCAAACTAATGCACTCTCCGGACGAAGCGCATCAATTCCTAAGCTCGATTCCCGGTCCTCATTCTTTTAGGATGGATGTGGCATAAGGGTTTGATAATACTGAGTGACTTGACTTCTGATTTACTAATCTAGAACTTCATGTGACAATCGTCTACTGGCAGTTTCTTCATGTAAGCTAGGAAACTTGGTATCACTAATGTACAGTTTTCAATGTACATGATGCAATTATTTATGTTTGCTTTCTCGTTATAGAGAGCATACATACCCCCTTTTTTTACCCCACTTTATTAGTCGTGTGAATTCAAAGTTATTCTGTTCCCCTCCCTGCAAACATGCTCCTGCGGGGCCCATGCTGGCTGTTTGCGGGCACAGTGGGCTAGGGCCAGCCCACACCAAACCTAAACAGGCCCAGTGCGGGCTTGCCCAGGTGAGGGCCACCGCTTTGGGCTCACCGCAGGCTCTCTGTGAGCAGCCGACACTATGAGACAGCCCACATTAATCCCATAATGGCCCAGTGTGGGCCAGCCCGTTCGGGCCCAGAGCAACTTTTGTATCCTTTGGGCCCACGCAGGTTTTGTGAAAGCAGCCCTGTTATGCAACTAGGAGAGTATACTAACATTGACTACGTTTACATGGACATCAATAATCCGATTTTAATACGATTAAGACAATACTCTGATTAAGAGTCTACCATGTAAACAGAGATTTTTGATTACCTTAATCCGACTAAAGTCATAATCGAAGTAAACACAAATCGAATTAAGACGTGGAGTATTCCGATTTTAGTCGCATTATTGAAGTGCAGTACAGACATGTAAACACCTTGATCAAACTATTACCGTCGTGTAGGACTTTTCGCCGCATTTTGCGACAGGACACACACACACGGCAGTGATCAACCGTTTGCCGGCAAATAAAAGAGCTTCAACACCACCGACGTCTGTATGCACGAAAATAATTAACTGCACTTGAAACTTTCATAAAATGAAAAATGAAACACCCAAAACTGTATATGGCATCATCACGAAGATGAACTATATGTTTATACGTGAAATTCTTGAGGGGAGGTCAGATAGCGTCGCGTGGTGACGTAATGACGCATGCCATTAACCCTTTCACACGTGAGTTTAAAATATTCTATCTGAGCCCCCAGCGTGAGTTTTTTCAGGCGACCATTATTTTAGATTGTTTAGCATTATTGTTTCCATGGCGACACGTCATGCTTGTCATGTGACACACCGCAGCCATAATAGCGCTGTATGACACATGGATCGCTTTTATTTCGTTTTTCCTTGTTTTATTATTAATATTCACAAACATACTCACTATATTATGAAATATCTGATATTCTGATTCTGAAATATGTGCAAGTAAATGTATTTGGTAGTTTAAACACTTTTATAATGACCATGTTAGTTGAAAGGAAAGGGGAAAGGGGGCCCACTGGCTGCAGGGAAATTATATTTTTCGAATAATTATTTATATGGGAGTTTGCAGCAGTGACAACAGCATTCTGTAAACAAATTCACACACTCATTTTCAGCGACGCCCTGGTTGTAGTTGCCTATATAGTGAGTGGTTCAGTGTAGGTTCCCCCCACACAGTTTGTGCAGTTGGTATGTTCCACGTGTTCCATCGATATACTGTAAGCGGAATGCACAATCAATGCATTCGCATATTTCGCTAGTAAAGTAAAGTTAGCCCAGCACAAGAGTGTCTTTATGTTAACGTGCAGATTAACAAGAGAAACAACACTGCTGTGTGAAAGGAACTGGATCGGACAACTTTCTGGAACATCATACAGCGCGAGTTCAGTAATTTGCGTGGATGTAATCTATGTGTCAGCTGAAGGTTTTAGATTAAGGTGCTGCTTCAAAGTCTCAATTTTAAACCCAGGGATGGAAAAATAGGAATCGTCCTATTTTAAATGTGATCATTAAACTTTATACGGCTGTGATTTAATCAATTAAACGTGAGCACGGCATGTTTCGAAATAAAAACGCAGTTAGCAATCATCAAGCAATCCACATTTATGCCAACATGTGTTGTTTCGTTCTACTGATGATGAATAATGAATATTTTGTGTGATTTATGGTGTTTAAATCATACCTGTAAACTCACATTTCAGCCAGGAAAGTTTTGATGGCATTTTCTTTTCATATTACCTCCGGATAAAGCCTGTAATAGTGTAATATAACGGCTATTCTGCTGTTCGTAAACGCCACCTTGTGGCGAAGAGTGAATTTGCATATTCACTTATATTCACATTTTATGCAGAACAGTGTTGTGAATATTAACTGGCATATTAACAAGAAAAAAAAACAAATAGAAATTTGACATAAATAATTGTCAGGAAGCTTAAAAAAAGAAAAGGTTTTCTGGGGTAGGGGGGCCTACTGTAATGCTGTAGCCCAGGGGCCTCTGGTTATCTTAAGGCGCCCCTGATTTCAGATGTATAGTAACTGTTTTCTTAAGTTATAGTAGCTGAGAAGTATTGATAGTGAAACAGATGTATTGTTGTAGATTAATAGTGTGGGCCTTGTGAGGGCTTCCTGGGAGCTAAATGAGGGCTGTCCATGCAGAACCAGCGCTAAGGGGCCAACGTTTTGCCAATGAGCAAATTCTCAGGGACCCTGCGATGGTAGCCCGCTGAGGGCCCTTAGACTAGCCCTAAGTGGGCCCATAAAGGGCCACTGCAGGCTTGTTTGCAGGGTTATAATAGGGCTAATGGCGGTGTTCCAAAGTGTTGCACAGGCTGTCATGTTACTGTCACTGACTTATGCTGCATTCACATGCTATCGGAACTATCGTAAATACAAGTTTCCTAGTCGGAAATTGGCCATATAAGGCCGTTCATATCCAATTTCCGACTAGGAAACTTGTATTTACGATAGTTCCGATAGCATGTGAATGCAGCATAAGACAGGGGAGGGCGGCAGCCTGGGGTTTGTTAAACCCCCATTCTGTAAAAATTCTATGGGGTGGGTTTTCTTTATCTTAATGGGTTTTTCGGTGAGGGAGGGATGGGCTAAAGGTAGACTTGAGATAATTAATTTGCAGTGGTATTACTTTATCTCATTTGTTCAGTTCACTTATTTGTTTGATAGTAATGACTGAAATGAATATACTAAGTTGTAATGTCAATGGTTTAAATGGCCCCCATAAACGTACTAGTTTTCTAGAACTACTACGATGAAAAAAGTTTGACATTGCTTTAATCCAGGAAGCTCATTTGCAGAAGGAGGATGTTCATAGATGCAATAATAAATATTACAAAATGGTCTCTTTTGCTGCGGCTGACAATAAAACTAAAGGTGTTTTGATAATTGTTAGAAGAAATTTAAATATTTCCATTTTAGACAGAAATAGTGATAATGCTGGCAGAATACACTCTTTAAAATAAAGGTGCTTCACGATGCCATAGAAGAACCTTTTTGTCTAAATGGTTCCATAAAGAACCTTTAACATCTGAAGAACCTTTGTTTCACAAAAGGTTCTTTGTGGTGAATGGCGATTATTCAACCCCTCCCAAAAATCATAAACATTTTTCTCAGCTAGACACAAATCATATTCACGGATTGACTACATTTTTGCTTCCTCTTCCTTGACCTCAATGCTACTTGAAGTCGACATTTTTTCCCTATTCTCGTTCAGACCATAGCAGTAATTTTTTGAAGCTTTCAATAACCCAGCGACCTTCGCAAGCCACCAGATTGCGCTTTTATTCTAATTTATTAAAAGATAATTTTTTTGTGATCAATTCAGAAGTAAACTACGTGAATTTATTGACATTAATAAAGGCTCGGTAGATGACCCATGGATATTGTGGGAGGCGACAAAGGGCTTCATAAGGAATTTTTCAATATCATATGCTTCCTTTCGCCAGAAAAATTCACCATAAGAAAATCTCTGACCTGGAATCCAATCTCCGATCATTAGAACAGGCAAACCAACACACTTTTTCTGATCGTACGGCAGCTAAAATTGAAACTGTTAGGAAAGAACTTAATTTATTATATAGAGACAGAGCTGAATTTCTTATTCAAAGATCCAGACAAAATTATTATTTTCAAGGTAGCAGACCTAGCCATTTACTGGCTCTAAGACTGTGTAATAGTGAAAAATTTGCTAATATTACAGCAGTGAAATCTCAAACCAGTGAGGTTCTGACTGACCAAAAGAGCATAAATGACACTTTTCGTTCCTTCTATTGTGAACTATATCGCTCCAACTCTAAATGTGACCCCACATCTTACACTTCTTTTTTTATCTACTCTTAATCTTCCACATCTGTCAGAATCAGAGTCTTTAGCTAGGCCTTTATCACTTAGTGAATTAGAATCATCGATTAAAGTTATGAGCAAGGGGAAATCCTCAGGCCAAATGGCATACTAGTTGAGTTCTACTTGAACTTCTGGTCCAATTTGGGGCCACTTATGTTAGATATGATGCAATATTCGATTGATCAAGGATCCTTTCCACAAAATATGAACATGGCCATTATATCTCTTCTATTAAAAAACATAAAGACTCTACTTTATGTTCTAGTTACTGCCCACTTTCTCTAATTGGTACAGATGTTAAAATGTATGCAAAAGTTTTAGCCTGCCGCATAGAAGGCTTTATGACTAAACTTGTTAATCATGATCAAACAGGTTTATTAAATCTCATTCTGCTTCAGATAATCTGCGAAGACTACTTCACATAATCTCCTCATCTGAACAACTGATTTCTCCTGCTACTATACTCTCTTTAGATGCAATGGAAGCATTCGACCATTTGGAGTGGAACTATTTGTGGGCAGTGCTACATCACCTAGGTTTTAGCTCTAACTTTATAAATATGATTAAAATCCTCTATGCTAATCCCTCAGCCACCATTCTTAACTGGCCAGATAAATTCACAATCATTTCTAATTGGAAGAGGCACCCGCCAGGGTTGTCCTCTTTCACCTTTACTGTTTGCTTTATCTCTAGAACCTCTTGCTCAAGCTGTACGTCAGTCAGAACTTATACTTCCTATATCGGTTAAGAACACTTCACATCACATATCTTTATTTGCAGATGACATATTGCTATGTTTAGACAATCCAGTTCTATAAGTCCCACACGCAGCGAGCAACATTAGCTACACACACACATCTATGGGCGCACTGAGGTTTGTCACATGGAATGTGAATGGAGCTGGCTCCAGAGAAGAGAAGTTAAAAATATTTAGCCAGCTTAAAAAACTACAGGCAGACGTTGTTTTATTACAAGAGACTCATAGTCCTGCCACAGCTACAGATCAACTTAAAACAACTGAGTTTCCTAATGTGTTCTCAGCCTGCTATAACTCTAGGCAAAGGGGGGTAGCAATTTTAATACATAAAAATGTTAATTTCACAGTACTCAACACAGTTATAGATCCAGAAGGTAGATTTCTAATCATTAAATTATCTATATTTGACAAAAAGTTATGTGTTGTTAGTATATATGGTCCAAATGTTGATGACCCCTCTTTCTTTCACGTTTTTTTTACCGCACTCTCTGAACACCTAGATTGTGCACTTGTTATTGGGGGAGACCTCAACTTTGGACTAAATAAAGAAATGGACAGGCTAAGTACAGCTGGAACTCAGCGTAATTGGGAGTCCACAAATATAGTTAAACAGTACATGAGTGACTATGGACTTTGCGATGCATGGCGTTCTTTTCACCCCAACCGTAGGGAATATACTTTCTTCTCACATGTCCATCACTCTTACTCTCGTCTGGATTATTTCTTAGTCAGCAGCTCACTGCTGAGTGACATTTCAGACACAGAGATAAACCCTATAGCTGTCAGCGATCATGCTGCTGTTTCTTTAACTCTAGTAAATAAGAAGGCCACTCCACCAAGTAATAACTGGAGATTCAATACATCATTGCTTAAAGACGACGATTTTATTAAATATTTTAAAGAAGAGTGGGCTTTATATTTAGACTATAATGACCTGCCTGGAACATCAGCATCTGTTCTCTGGGAAGCAGGCAAAGCTGTGATGAGAGGTAGAATAATCTCATTCTCATCGCATAAAAAGAAAAGAGAAAATAAATGTATTCAGGAATTAGAAGAAACCATAAAAACTTTAGAAGAAGCCTACGTATCCTCCCAGGAACAGGAAATGCTGAAAAAAATATGTAAAGCAAAACTAGAATTAAATGAAATTATTAATAAAAAAACTAAATTCTTAGCACAAAGACTTCGCTGGCAAGAATTTGAATATGGTAACAAATCAGGTCAATTCCTAGCGAACCAGTTAAAAATAAATAAAGAAAAAACAACTATATGTGCTGTTAAAGATTTAACTGGGGATACAGTATATGACCCTGAAAGAATAAACAACACTTTCAGGGACTTTTTCAAATCTTTATATTCTCCACAGATAAACCCATCTAAAGACGAAATTGACCAATTTCTTGACAATATAACTCTTCCGAAATTATCAGACAATCAAGCGACGGCATTGGATTCACCACTGACATCAGATGAACTTCAGGAAGCCTTGAACAGTATGCCCAATAAAAAGGCTCCAGGCCCAGATGGCTTTCCAGCAGAATTCTATAAAGAATTCTGGGCTATTCTGGCACCAACATTCTACAGAATGTTGCAGGAAACCAAAAAAAATGGCAGACTTCCACCAAATATGAATTCTGCCAACATTAGTCTCTTGCTAAAACCAGGCAAAGACCCTGTATTGCCTACCAGCTATCGTCCAATATCCCTTATTAATGTGGACACTAAAATAATCTGCAAAGCTATCTCAAAAAGAATAGAGAAGATAACCCCTTTCATAATTCATTCCGACCAAACTGGTTTCATAAAAGGGAGGCACTCCTCAACAAATACATGTAGGTTACTTAACTTGATAGACTATTCATGCAATAGAAACCTTCAAATTACAATATTGTCTTTAGATGCAGAAAAAGCTTTTGATAGGGTTAACTGGAATTTTCTATTTGCAACTTTACACAAATTTGGTTTTGGAAACTCTTTCATAAACTGGTTAAAAATATTATATAACTCTCCAATAGCATGTGTCAGGACAAATGCCCAAACGTCCTCTAGCTTTTATCTTAAGAGGGGCACCAGGCAGGGATGCCCCCTCTCCCCCTCACTGTTTGCAATTTTTATTGAACCACTAGCAGCAGCAATTAGACAGGCAACAGTGATTAAAGGCATTAAATGCAAGAATGTAGAACATAAAGTTAGTCTTTACGCAGATGATGTGTTACTTTTTCTTCAGCATTCACAAACCACTCCCTCTGAGGTAATTACATTAATAAACTCTTTCTCAAAAGTCTCAGATTATTCAATAAACTGGTTAAAATCAACAGTTCTTCCAATTAATTGCTCCTTCCAGAATTCTTCCACTCCACTGCAATCTGGAAATATTTAGGTATTAATGTTTCTCCTAGGCTGGCAGATTTGATTAAATTAAACCACAACCCACTTTTAAAGAAGGTAGAAGATGATCTAACCAGATGGAGGTCTCTACCCATATCACTCATGGGAAGAGTCGCCTCAATAAAAATGATGGTTTTGCCAAGAATTAATTATTTATTTGCAATGATCCCGAGCAAACCACCACCTGACTGGTTTAGATCTCTGGACTCCTCCATCTCTAAATTCCTTTGGAAAGGTAAACCCCCGCGTATTAGCTTAAAAACGCTGCAAAAGACCAAGGATAAAGGAGGACTAGATCTACCTAACTTTCACCACTATTTCTTAGCAAACAGGCTTCAACACATTTCAGGGTGGTTAAAACGC
The DNA here is from genome assembly GCA_027422415.1 of Schizothorax lantsangensis. NCBI lineage: Eukaryota > Metazoa > Chordata > Actinopteri > Cypriniformes > Cyprinidae > Schizothorax > Schizothorax lantsangensis. The sequence continues at coordinate 10,992,602 of CM049840.1, forward strand.
ACCCTCTTAGATGAACCTTGGCTAGATGTAGAACAGGCATTATGCAATAATATAGAGATTTCGGATCTGCCATTCATTAGCTCGATCAGCAAACGACACGTATGCTTCAAAAGCATCAGTATCAGCTCTTCTCTGACAACATGGTGGGAGTTTCTAAAAATGACGGAGTCTTCACTAATCCCATGCAAACGTACCCCCATCTGGAACAATCCTGACATATTGCTAAACAACAATATGATAAACTTCACAGATTGGAGTTGTAAAGGTATTAAATACCTGGAACATATATTCGAAGGGACAGACTTTATTCCTTTTGACAAATTAGTTAAACAATATGGGATTAATAAGCATAGATTTTTAGAATATCAACAAATTAAATCTATTGTAAAAAGGAAATTTAAGTCTAATCATATCAATTTACAAATACCACCAAGTGTGGTAGATTTTCTTAACCTCAAAACCCCCAAATTAATGTCTAAAATATATAGGGCACTTTCCAAAATAGATGAATCAGTATCACTTCCTATTGCAAAATGGGATGCAGATCTATCAGTAAGCTGGGACCATAATTTCTGGTCTCAGATATGTTTAAAAACCTTTGAACTGATTAGAAATCCTGGTTTACAATTAATACAATACAAAATCCTGCATAGAGTGCACTACACAGGTCATCGGATGTTCAGGATGGGTTTTACAGCTTCTAACAACTGCTCACACTGTAAAGGCAATACACCTGACAATTATATCCATGCTCTATGGTTCTGTCCACCTGTTCAGAGGTACTGGTACAGGATTTGTGAAGACTTATCAAAGTGTCTTAAATGTTCTATTCCAGCCTCTCCTTTAGTCTGCTTGTTGGGCGACCTAGATGGTGTCACTACAGAAGGTAACACAATCCACATGGCTTTCACTGCCCTATGCATTGCTAAGAAGACTGTCCTCATGAACTGGAAAAATAAAAATAATCTTAATATCAACCAATATAGAGATTATTTGTGGGATTATATTAGTCTTGACACAGCTTCTGCTGCCACATTAGATCAATCTCTCTGGGCTCCTTTGATCAGCTCCATCACCTAGTGTGAGTGGGGGTCCCGATTCTGTCCGGCTGTGGTTTTTGTTGTTGGCGTGGGGTGGCGATGTGGGCCTGGGGCATCTGGGGGTTCCCTGGGGGTGGGTTTCTTGGGGGGTTCGGCGCTGGGGCTGCGACCTTGGCCTGGATGGGGTATTGGTGACTCTTGGGTGCTGTTTTTCTGGCGGCTGCATGCGGCGCTGCTGGGGATGCTTGTGCCGGCGGACGTAGGTTGCCAGCCTGGCGGCCGCACTGTTCCAGGGTTGGTCCGGGGGGGGCTTGGGGTTCTGGGGGCGCTCTGCCTCCGGGTTGGGGTTACGGCTGGGCCTGGGGGGCTTGGGTCCTGGTTGGTGTGCCGCCGGGAGCATAGGTTGGTGCATGCGCTTGGGCCCGGCTCTGGTGTGGGGGTCTTCGATGCATCGGTGCCTCCGCAGGGGGGGGGGTCCAATAGAGGCGGGGTAAATGGGCTTTACCTGGGTGTCTTATTGTCTTTTGTAGTCTGGGAGCTGACTGAATGATGGGGTGGGGTAGTTTTTCCTCTGCTGTGGGGTCTGGTGGGCCGCCCCGGGCTGCCATGGGCCCTGGTCTGGATGGGCCTGGGCCCCCCGCCCTGGGCAGATTTGGGGTAACGGGGGTGCCTATGGGGGTAGTTTGCCCCCTCTGATGCTTTCCTCCCCATCCCTAGGGCTTCACTTCTCCCGCTCCATCACACCAACACATAGGTAGGGTTTTGAGGTGCGGGTGTGTCGCTGGGATGCGGGGGAGGTGGTACTCCTCTGTCTCCTCGTGGCCGCCTGCATCTCAATCACACATTACAGCTTAGACATTCTCATTACTTACTGTCACATGACACATACATATAGGGCCTTGGGGGTGGGCACACTGAATGGCATCCGGAGGGCGGTCTGTTCATTCAGCCGTCCCTCTGGTGCCAGTGCCCACTTCTCAATTTTAAGTTGCACATAGACATTGAGGGCTCTAGGGAGGGGACGAGCTGACACAAGCTTGTGGAGGGTGCCCCTCCCCTGTTTTAAAGCACCCCTGTTTTAAAGCACCTTAGAACAACACACACCAACACTACATTTGAGCGGGTGAGGTGAAGCATGGGGTCTCTTTTTTTTTTTTTTTCTTCTTCTTTTTTTTTCTCACACCCCTGTTCTCTGTTCTCTCTCTGGGGCCGGGGGCTGTGAGGATGAGCTGGCCGCCCGGTCGGGGTCTGGGCTGTTGGTTTTCTCTGCTGCTGCGGGGACCGGGGTGGTCTTCCTGTCCCCGCGCCGGAGCGAAGGGGGTTCAGCTCCGGGATCGGGCGCTGGCTTCCCCTCTGGGGGTGGTGGTGCCTGGATCTAGGAGTATAGAGTGCATATGGGGAGTGTGAGTGCGGGTACCGTGTCCATTTCTGTGTGTCTACATGTGGGGCGAGGGTGTGAATATTCGTTTGCGTGCATGAGGGTGGGAACGTATGCTTGTGTATATGTGTGCTTGTTCGTCTACGTCTATGTGTCAGGTCGGGCCTTAGACTCCGCCTCACTCATCATCTCAGTCGACCCCCACCCCACCACTATGCCCTGCCGGTGGAGGATGCCGCCGGTGCATTGGTGGTTTCTCGCGCCGGGGCAGGATGCTCGGGTGAGCGCCGGCCCGCTCTCGGCGGTCGCTTGGCGGGGCCTGGCCCTACTGGCCTTGCTGGGCCCCGATTGGGGGGTGGGGGGCCTTTGGATCTCCGGGCCCAGGGCCCGGTCTGCCCTGGTGTGGTCGGCTGCCGGTGGAGCCTGCGGGCTTGCCGCCACGGCACCCTGGGGCGTCTACACTGTGACTGTCGGAGGTCCCACCTTCGGGCTCTCCTCTACCCTTTTCTGGGTGGAGGCCGCGGTTGTCCCTGCGGTGGTTCTCCTGGGGGTCCCGTGCCCTGGGGGGCCCCCGGATGTTTGGGGCCCGGGTCTTTTCCATGCCTGCTTCATGCCTTGCGGGATGGGGCTGATGTGCCCCACACACACTATTAAACATTTACATGGAGGAACCTTATGAACACAAGCGCGATCACACACACAGGTGTACACTCAAGCATTCACATTGGTGTAAAAACAGGTGCTCACAGACACACATTGTCTTGATCTGCTGTTGCTTCAAAACTTATTTTGTAATATTATGTGTGCTGCCTAATAACATTTAACATTTAGAATTTATTGTGATTCATACAGATGTTGGTTGTTGCTGCAGTCTCTATGATGTTGTGTCTTCTGTTGTTTTCTACTGTTGTTTTCTCTTTTTGTCAGCAGGTATCGAAGCAAATTGTCTGTTTTTTTTTTTTTTTTTTTTTTGGGTTTTTTTCCCTCTCTCTCTCTATCCCCCATTCTCTTTTTTTCTCTCTCTCTCTCCCCCTTCTCTGTTGACTTTCCCCACAGCTTTTTTTTTTTTTTTTTTTCTTTCCTCTCCTCTTTCTCTCTCTTGTTTTCTCTGTCCCCCGGTCTTGTCTGTCATAGTGTGGTTAAATAAAAGGGTATATAAAATTAAATTAATTAATTAAAAAAAATAATATAAAAAAACAAAAGGGAAAAAAAAAAGAAAAAAAAAGGCTGTGAATGATGATAGCATAGCTACACATACGTACTGTCATGTGTTATCTGTGTTACTGACAGGCCGAAAAAAAAAAAAAAAAAAAAAAAAAAAAGAACACTTCACATCACATATCTTTATTTGCAGATGACATATTGCTATGTTTAGACAATCCAGTTCTATAAGTCCCCCACATTTTAAATTTATTTAATCAGTTTAGTAATCTATCAGGGTACAAAATTTATCTGACAATGTCATATCTGCTCCCTCACAATTTTTGTGTTGGATCTGCAACATTTTCTGGTTTTATTCCAGTGGTGCATTCCTTCACATACTTAGGTGTAGATATCTATCCATCCTTGCAGGATATTGTCTCAAAAAAATTGAATAAAAACTTGGCTGGAGTTACCTCAGATCTGGCAAATTGGACGCATCTTCCTACTTCTTTCCATGCAAGAATATCTGTTGTTAAAATTAACATCCTTCCTCGCGTTAATTTCTATTCCTCTATGATTCCTTTACCCCCACCTGCTGGCTATTGGAAAAAACTCAATTCAGTAATCTCTCAATATAGTTGGAATGGTAAATGCCCCCGAATTAAATTATCTATTTTACAGCGTAACAGATCAGATGGTGGCTGGTCCTTTCCAAATTTTAAATTATATGCTGACTCCTTTAATCTTCGTGCACTGTCAGCATGGTTTAAACCAAATGTTTCAACCTCATGGTGGGCTATTGAAGAATCTCTTGTTTCTCCACACAATATAGAGCATTTGGTTTTTGCTGGTGTCTCACTTAGACAATGTAAACTTTGTTTTGGCCCTATCATAACACATTTTATTTCTACTTGGAGAACGGTGACCAAGAAGATAGAGCCAAACTTGAGGTGGCATCGTCATTCACGTTTGTTCCATAATAATATTTTTTTTATTGGGTAAAAACCCATTTTACTGTCCACAAATGTAAAGTAAATTCCTTTGGTGACATTTATGATGACAAAGGTCCTGAAATCATTTCAAGATACTTTTTTTAATCTACCAGGAACCTCCTTTTTCTTGTATCTTTGCATTAGGTCAGCGCGTCTCGCATATGGAGTTCCCTGGGATGCACAATTGCCTGTACATCCCTTGCGAAAAGTAATTCTCCCCACTGATAATTCTGTTACTTCTGCTTCAGTTATTTATTCTTTTCTTTTCAAACAATTATACAAACCATTATCCATAACAACTATCTGGTCTAAGGATATCAGTGGTGACTTACAAACTTTATTTTCTGATCAAATTTGGGAGACAATCACATCATCCTCAAAAAAACCAAATCATCAGATGTTCCATTGGAAATTACTACATAGACTCTATCTGTCTCCTTTAAAACGCTTCTATATGCATGTGTCACCTTCCCCAAATTGCAATTTATGTCCGCAGAGGGCACTGGGTACATATTTAAATTTTTTGGGAATGCTCTGCACTTCCTCTTTTCTGGTCTCAGCTTGCTCATGACATATCATTCCTATTAGAAAAGGATGTGGTTTTGACTCCAGATCTTTTCTTCTTAAATAACTTTTCTGAATTGGCTCTGTCTCTGCAACAGAGAAACTTACTTTTAGCTGCTCTCACTGCTGCAAAGAAAATGTTAGTCAGTCGCTGGTTTCCTCCTCATTTAATGACCAGACGTGTATGGGGCTTATCTTTGCTCAACATTGTTTCTATGGAACTATCTACAGCTCGTATTCATGGAGCAAAGACAAAACTTTTGAAGACATATATATATATACGTATATACACTATATTGCCAAAAGTATTGGGTCACCCCCTTCTAATGAACAGGTTTGACTACTTTAGTCATTTCCATGAGAACAAATCTTAATTTTTAAGCATATAATGATATTCTAGGAAATTGTGTGCTTCTAATATTATAGCAACAGTTTGGACAGGACTCTTTTCTATTCTAACGTGACAATGCCTCTGTGTATAAGGCAAGGTTCAAGAAGAAATGATTGATTCAGTCAGTGTGGAAGAACTTGACTGGTCTGTATAAAGCCAAGTCCTAATCCCAGTTTAACACCTCTGGTGTGACTGTAAATGCAGACCTTGAGCCAAAAACTCATCACCAAACACCAATGACTTGTTCATATGGGTACAGTCATTTTAGACACTTCCAAAACTGTTGCAACATAGATGGAAATACAATTTTTAAATACATGAATTATGTTCCCATCGTTGTTGCCACAGATTTGGAAGTGCATTCCAATGGGGTGTCCCAATACTTTTGTCTATATAGTGTATGTACAAGTCAGTGATGTTTGGTGATGAGTTTTTGGCTCAAGGTCTGCATTTACAGTCACACCAGAGGTGTTAAACTGGGATTAGGACTTGGTTTTATGCAGACCAGTCAAGTTCTTCCACACTGACTGAATCAATCATTTCTTTTTGAACCTCGCCTTATACACAGAGGCATTGTCATGTTAGAATAGAAAAGGGTTTGTGGTACTGCTGAGGTGGTATGGAAGCCCAGGTTTCTTTGACAGTGGCCTTCAGCTCATCTGCATTGTTAGGTCTGGTGTCTCTCAACTTCCTCTTGACAATACCCCATAGATTCTCTATGGGGTTCAGGTCAGGCGAGTTTTCTGGCCAATCAAGCACATTAACACCATGGTCATTGAACCAGCTTTTGGTACCTTTGGCAGTGTGGGCAGGTGCCAAGTCCTGCTGGAAAATGAACTCAGCATCTCCATAAAGCTTGTCAGCAGAAGGAAGCATGAAGTGCTATAAAATTTCCTGGTAGATGGCTGCGTTGACTGTGGACTTCAGAAAACACAATGGACCAACACCAGCAGATGACATGGCAGCCCAAATCATCACTGACTGTGGAAACTTCACACTGGACTTCAAGCAACATGGATTCTGTGCCTCTCCACTCTTCCTCCAGATTCTGGGACCTTGATTTCCAAATGAAATGCAAAATTTACTTTCATCTGAAAAGAGGACTTTGGACCACTGAGCAACAGTCCAGTTCTTTTTCTCCACAGCCCAGGTAAGATGCTTCTGACGTTGTCTCTGGTTCAGAAGTGACTTGGTAGCCCTTTTCCTGAAGAAGTCTGAGCGTGATGACTCTTGATGCACTGACTCCAGCTTCAGTCCACTCCTTGAGAAGCTCTCCCAAGTGTTTGAATCAGCTTTGCTTGACTGCATTCTCAAGCTTGCGGTCATCCCTGTTGCTTGTGCACCTTTTCCTACCCAAATTCTTCCTTCCAGTCAACTTTGCATTTAATATGCTTTGATACAGCACTCTGTAAACAGCCACACTTTTCAGTAATGACCTTCTGTGACTTACCCTCTTTATGGAGGGCGTCAATGTTCGTCTTCTGGACCATTGCCAAGTCAGCAGTCTTCCCCATTATTGTGGTTTCAAAGAACTAGAGATACCCAGAATTTATACTGTATGGATGGTCATTTATTGAAACTCAAACGTAAATATTCTAATATTTTGAGATACTGATTTTTGACTTTCATGAGCTGTAAGGTCTAATCATCAAAATTAAAACAAAACAAACTTTTTTGTTTTACTTTACATGTAATGAATCTAAAATATTTGAAAGTTTCACTTTTTGAAATAAGTTACAAGAAAAAATGAACTTTTTCACGACATTCTAATTTATTGAGATGCACCTGTATATATATATATATATATATATATATATAATCTGTGTGAGTATGTGTTACGATGTAATGAGGTCATATTCAGAAACCAATAAAAACGAAACTAAATCACGTTGAAACAGGAAGTGAAGTAAACAGAAAAGAATGACAAAATAACGGTCCACATAACAAAACATAAACCTGACAATAAGATCGTTAGTCTATTGTTAGCCTATATAACAGTTAGTTCTGGTCCTCGAATCTGACTGACAAGATACTTTTTCTGTTGATATTTCACCTGCGAGTTCTATAAACGGGCTGTCAGTCAGTGCAGTTTCATTGTTGCACCGCAAGAGACGGTCTTTGACTGAGTCTTTAAACCGTTCATTCAACTACACGTTCAAAAATGCTGATTCGTTCAAAGAGAGATGTAATGAAACACGCTGTTGAAATCATTTTAACTTTGAGCGCCACTTTTAAAGGCTCAGCTGACTAGCAATGCGTCGAGGCTAAGACAGATTTCGCTTTCCTTAGACATGACAACCTGTTTTCATAAATATACATGACTCGGCCTGGAGGACAGACGCAGATAAACACACGCGCTCAGTCGATCTCTCTTTCATTCGCTGTCTGTTTAGGCTTGTTAAGTGCAAATTTACTGAGCCTCTGTACAAATCAGCACGGTACACATTGTTATAATTACTAATATTCAGTACACATGCACGAAGTGTAAAACGAGAAGGGTTTAACCTTAAGAAAAAGAAAACATGAAATATCGCGGTTGCTGTGGTCTGGTCCCTCACAATCTGATACACCACTGGGCTCCAGATGTCCTGGATCTTATGATGCCCTCTCACATCATAATTGTGGAAATAAACTAGCTGACCCTCTCCCAGTGGTGCATCCCAAACACACAAGTCATGCTTCTCCTTACGACGATCTGCAGCTGCCTTCAAATGTTCTCGGGCTCCTTTAAAGTCCACTTGCAACCTTGTTTGATGCTCCAAAACCCACTCATTCATACCACTGGCAAGGGGCGGAGCCAGGGGGTGGCCAGGGGTGGCTGTGGCCACGATTGACCTAAGCTTGGCCAACCCGTTTGGCCACCCCACTCAAAACTGCCATTTTTGTCCCTTTTTTTTCTTGACAAGAAATACATTTATTAAGACGCGTAACTGGCGTATCTCTTTGTGACCACATAAAATGTGAGACTTTTCAGACGCGCACTTCAGCTTCGCCTCAGCGCCAGGCGCAGGTCAAACGAGCGTGGAAAGGAACAGGAACCAAATGAGCTTCAGTAGAACAACAGTGAACTGCGGTCTGATGAGATGCTGTTAGGCTATATATATCAGCAAAACAAACTTTCCTGTCCTGTCAGCCGTCACTGTGCTCACGGCGCACACTCTTCAACTTTACGCGAATATAAGGCGCACGCTCTATATCTTCATCATAAATAATGCGCGCAAGAAACTATGAGCATACAAAGTTCTGTCGTCAGTTAAGTCATGAAACTATCAAAAAGGCAATTAGTGCATTCATGTATGTATAGCATCACATTAAAGAACGTCTCTTAAATGCACGTAGCCTACTAAAATATTGTACAATTCGAGATCACAATATAAGGCGCAAGCTGATGTTTTTTTGTTTTGTTTTGTTTTTTGTATGCACAAGTAAATATGAACACAGTGCACTTATCCTAGAAAATATGCGCTGTTTTTATTTTTTAATTTGTAAAGTACAAACGAAAATGAAACCATTTAAATGCATAAAATAACTAATTTTACTGGCATTTATGTGCTGTTGACTTCCGGGCTTTTTTTTTTTTCTTTTATTATCCAATTCTTATCACTATTTGCATGTCTCATCAATGAGTATGCAATGATGGAGAACAAGCTTTTAGGGGTTTTGAGAACCAGAATAAAGCTGACTGAGAAATAAAGCTATAGTGATCCCCTTTAGTAAAATACCTGGAGGTGAGGAATAATACACAAGTTGTCATGTTCACTCAGCATTACTTGATCTAATTCACAAATATCTTAATTACAATTTAGTAGAAATTAATTGTATTCAGTTGTGTTTTAGGCACTCAAACAGTCCAATACTTTATAGTCAATCACATTTTTATATTGAAATAATGAATATTTCTGTGCCACCCCAGACTGGTTGCTGGCCCTCCCTGGTCACCCCTATGAAAACATCCTGGCTCCGCCACTGACCACTGGACCCCTCTCCTGCTCCCTACCTAACAAAAAATCAACAGGGAGCCGAGGCTCTTGGCCAAACATTAAAAAGTCTTTTAGTTTTCACTTTATTCAAATTTAAAAAACGTCCCAACATTTCCGGAATTCGGGTTGTATAATGGAAAGAAATGTGTACTTAGATTTGTACAATTGAAATCTTTACCATAATGTTGTCTCTTTTTGTCAGATTCTGAGTTATCTTTCAAATGTTTTTCAGCAGCTCAGGAGCAACAACAACATGAGAAGATCAGTAGTTCATAGCCAGATGACAACGACTTTTCAAACTAAGAGATAAGAAAGGTTCCTTTTTATGTTGCTAAAAATCTGTGTAAATAGCGTGATTGTGATGCATCTAGGGCTAGGCCATCTAAATGATTTCATCTGATTATCACTTGTAAAGATCTGTTCTATACGTGTGGTTTCACACTGGACAAACTTATCTGGAGTTCTTATCTACAACCCGAATTCCGGAAATGTTGGGACGTTTTTTTTTTTTTTAATAAAATGAAAACTAAAAGACTTTCAAATCACGAGCCAATATTGTATTCACAACAGAACATAGAGAACATAACAAATGTTTAAACTGAGAAATTTTACACTTTTATACACTAAATGAGCTCATTTCAAATTTGATGCCTGCTACAGGTCTCAAAAAAGTTGGCACGGGGCAACAAAGGGCTGAAAAAGCAAGAAATTTTGAAAAGATTCAGCTGGGAGAACATCTAGAAACTAATTAAGTTAACTGACATCAGGTCTGTAACATGAATAGCTATAAAAGGGATGTCTTAGAGAGGCAGAGTCTCTCAGAAGTAAAGATGGGCAGAGGCTCTCCAATCTGTGAAAGAGTGCATAAAAAGATTGTGGAATACTTTAAAAACAACGTTCCTCAACGTCAAATTGCAAAGGCTTTACAAATCTCATCATCTACAGTGCATAACACCATCAAAAGATTCAGAGAAACTGGGGAAATTTCTGTCTGTAAGGGACAAGGCCAAAGACGTTTGTTGGATGCCCGTGGTCTTCGGGCCCTCAGACGACACTGCATCACTCATCGGCATGATTCTCTCATTGACATTACTAAATGGGCCCAGGAATACTTACAGAAACTACTGTCAGTAAACACAATCCGCCATGCCATCTGCAGATGCCAACTAAAGCTCTTTCATGCAAAAAGGAAGCCATATGTGAACATGGTCCAGAAGTGCCATCGTGTCCTGTGGGCCAAGGCTCATTTCAAATGGACTGTTTCAAAGTGGAAAAGTGTTCTATGGTCAGACGAGTCCAAATTTGACATTCTTGTTGGAAATCACGGATGCCGTGTCCTCCGGTCTAAAGAGGAGGGAGACCTTCCAGCGTGTCATCAGCGTTCAGTTCAAAAGCCAGCATCTCTGATGGTATGAGGGTGCATAAGTGCATACGGTATGGACAACTTTCATGTTTTGAAAGGCACTATGAATGCTGAAAGGTATATAAAGGTTTTAGAGCAACATATGCGCCCCTCCAGACAACGTGTATTTCAGCAGAACAATGCAAAACCACATACTGCAGCTATTACAACAGCATGGCTTCATAGTAGAAGAGTCTGGGTGCTGAATTGGCCTGCCTGCAGTCCAGATCTTTCACCTATAGAGAACTTTTGGTGCATCATTAAACGAAAAATACGGCAAAGATGACCACAAACTCTTCAGCAGCTAAAAACCTATATCAGGCAAGAATGGGACCAAATTCCAACACCAAAACTCCAGAAACTCATAACCTCGATGCCCAGACGTCTTCAAACTGTTTTGAAAAGAAGAGGAGATGCTACACCATGGTAAACATGCCCCTGTCCCAACTATTTTGAGACCTGTAGCAGGCATCAAATTTGAAATGAGCTCATTTTTTGCATAAAATTGTAAAATTTTTCAATTTAAACATTTGTAATGTTATCTATGTTCTATTGTGAATAAAATATTGGCTCATGTGATTTGAAATTCTTTTAGTGTTCATTTTATTCAAATTTAAAAAAAATGTCACAACATTTCCGGAATTTGGGTTGTAAGATGAATGTCAGATTTGTTGCATTAAGCCCATCTGACAATGCAGTAGGCTTGTGAAGGCCTGTGGTTTCATGTAGGACAAAGTCTCTGTTTCTCAAGATGAGTAATATGGGCTTCATGTTGGCCTATAGGTACATTTATTGAATAATTTATCAACTGTTTACTATTGAGAATAATCTTTTCCATTTTTCTGCTCGATAGCAAAATTTATCTTTGAATTAGTTTAATGGGATGAACACCTCAGAAGAGACTCATTGTGCAGGTTTTAGTAGTTATTGCTCATTTAAAGTGTCATGGTGTTAATGAGGCCACCCACAACAAAACCACAAGCTTTACTCTTCTGCAAAATGAAAACCAGAAAAACTCCAACATGACAGTAGCACTTCTCAATCTCCAACATGACTAAGATGAAAAATATTAGCTAAAATTAATATATATATATATATATATATATATATATATATATATATAAATGAAATTAAACAAGAAACAAAAACTTTTTTTGTGTTGATTAAAAAACAGCATTGTACTAGTTAATATGCTATTGCTGACAGTTAGTTAGATAAAAAGCAATAAAATGTTCAGTGATATGATACAAAAAATATGTAAGTATAAATAAAAAAATTAATTAGAGGCATATATAAAATCACTCTTGAGGCCACTGAATTGGGCCACTTAAAAGTAACTTTAACTAATAATGTTAAAATTATGCAAACAAATAGTGTTTTCTGACAAAGAATTATTAAACTAAACCAAGAGAGTCAAATGTTGGAATTTGTGTACTTATATCTTAGATGCAACACACTTTGTTAAGTACTTTCATTGCCAGTCTTTTGTTATTGTACTGGTTGGTTCCTTTAATAGAGTACACAGTTCAGGTTACCAGAGCTTTTCAAAGTGAACACATTTTCACACCAGATATCTTTCTGACCTATTTTCTTGACGGCAATGACTTTAAACTTCTCATATGGAGGAATTAGCACCTCTTTCTCATGAGGAAGCTTAGAATATTTTGCCACATCAGCTCCTCAGATTTCAAAACAATATTTAGATTCAAAATATTTTACTCTGTTACGATCAAGAGACGATGATGCAAATAAGCCAAAATTAACCTCTTTGTTCAGATTCATATTTTCAGATTTGTGGTACCACAAAGTTAATTTTAATATTTCGAAACATATTTCAGGCACTGTGAGATCAATATAGAGCTGAATTAATCTTGATGCATCAAGCTCATCTGATGCAATACTTGTGAAGGTCTTTGTGGTTTCAAGCAGGACAAACTCTGAGTTCCTGTCTGTCTGTCTGTCTGTCTAAGAAGAGTAATAGGAGACTTATGTAAGCTACATATTTCAAAATCATACACTCAAAAAAAGTTTTATCAACTTAGTTAAATGGTTTCTACACAATTAAATTCACATAAGAAGACTAGAATAAGTCCATTAAAACTTAACATTTTGCTGAAGAAACTGAATTAAAGTTCTCAATTAATTACTACTGAAATCTTTTCCATTTACATGTAACTGATCGCTAGCAATAACATTTTTGACTAAATGTAATGGACAGACACTCCTCACACGAAGAGAGGCATCTCATTGCACAAATTTGAGCAACTATTGGTCATTTAGCTCCCAAGCTCTTCATATAAGTAGTAATATAATACACTTTGTGTCACTTTGATGATTTATGACCCCCTGTCAGCGTTGATTGACAGGTCGTCATATGTCAAATGTGTCCATGGGTAGATTTATGACGTGATTTATGGCTCTGTGACCCCCCTCTGTCACCCTGACTGTCACGTCACCGGGGTCCTGTCACCCCTGAGTGACATGACATTAGGGTGTGTAAATCAAAGATCAAAACAGATGTTAGATTTGACTTTTGATGGATTTATGACTGGATTTATGATGTTTTTATCTCTTATCTTTGCCATGGGGTTTTTATGGTGTTCCTTCCTGAGCTGTAGCTAGCTTCCAGTCTGGAGATGTTGGGTTATTCTTGATTGTTGAATAATGGCTGAGCAAAGGATGCGTATTGACACCTTAACAGGATCAATGTTTGTTTGATCTGTAATGGTATATGTTAATGCCTGTGACTGTGGAAAAAATGGCTGAGCAAAAGGGTGTGCTTTAGGTCAACACCTTTGGTGGATGGTGTCTAGACATCAGAGCCCAAAGCTTCTCCCCAATCTGTTTCCTACCGTGATGCTGTCTGTGTCCGATATAATGTTTTAATATGTTTGTTAACGGGAATGTGCTTTGTTTGGAGGGTTGGAAGACATCCAATCATGTTTCTAATGTCAAACCCCTAAACGGTTTAGTTCTGCTTGATCTATAGGCTAAATGTCGATAGCTAAGACACAACTGTTTTGATTGTTTGCAACAATACTGAACCCACTCTGGCAATACTAATGTACAAATATTACTTTTGCCAATAAAGCACCTAAAAACTGAAACATAGAATTAAAGAATTCACCAAGACCACATTTCTATATGCGTCTGAAAAAAGGTGGTATGTCCGGGCATATTTTTTCTTCATCATCTCAGATATTATCTGTAGGTTGAATAGATTGACTGAAATTTATGGTGTTTTTATCTCACCTGAGCCATGTTTTTTTTTATTTTTATGGAGTTCCTTCCGGGGCTATTACTCGCTTCCAGTCGGGATGTCTGGGGTCTTTCTGACTGTAGAAAAAAAAAACAGCTAAGCAAATGGTGTGTCTTTTATCACCTTAACAGGATCAATGTTTTGTTTGATCTATAGGCTAAATGTTAATGCCTAGTCACCATTTTGTTCCTACCGGCCCGTCTACATCCACCTCTGAATAACGAGGTTGTCTGGATGTCTATCTTTTTAGGTGTGGGTAAAGAAAGGTGTCATGTCTGAGGATGTTCCTTCCTAAAACCTTAGAAACAACAGTGTTGTCTAATATGTAGACTTTTCTTAAGTTCAAAATTATTCAAACCACCAACTATCCACCAGTCCACCTCACCTATCCATTTACTTCTGACAGTGAAGGTGATTGTGGGGTCTAACTGACAGTGGACGACAGTATCCTCTTTGTGCTTGTGTTAATGGCTTTACAGCATCCACCTCAAATAGATGCGCACAGAATCATGCTTTAGTTCAGTTCAGTTCATTTTATTTATAAAGCACAACAACAATGGTTGACCATTGTGCTAAACAATATCGTTTAAAAGAAATCAAAGTACATAACATGATATGACAAGACAAACAAATACACATTTTAAATAAGCTCTGCTTTAGACAATGAATGCACACACACACGTTGAAACATTCCATGGGCGTAATGGTTTTTATACTGTACAAACTGTATTTTCCATCACCCCACACCAACCTTACACATAAACGTACCCCTTACAGAAAACTTTGTGCATTTTAAGATTTTCAAAAAACTTAATTCTGTATGATTTATAAGCTTGTTTCCTCAGTGGGGCAAAAAAAAAAGTCCCCACAAGGACAAGGATTTTGAATATTGCCATCTCTGTCCCCCATAACGTACGGTATACCTGAGCCACACACACACACACACACACACGATCTGAGTATACTAAATTTTAAGTATGAGCAAAATCATATATGTTGTGTTTACTTTTTTTGTTGTTAATTAAGAAATGTTTTCATTTTAATCTAGCCTGTAGTAGATAGTATGTGTACTGTAAAAGAACAAATATACGTTTCACTTAAAACTTCTCAGTAAAATAATTACACCTACAGTTTTAAACATGTTTAAAAGTTTAAACACATTGTGTGTCACTAAAGCAAGTCATGCTGCCTATTGTCTTTAAATTAAACTTTAGTTTTATTCTTTAATTTCTTTAAAATAGCCTGATGTGAATGCACCCAAGTGATTTTCTCACATGAGTAGAAAACTCTTTGGATGTGTTTGTGACAAACACATAATTTTTTACTTCAGAAAAGTTTTTCAAATGTATGACTGAACTTTTCTCATTTGACAGACCAATGTTTTCAAATTATTTATTATTTCAAATTATGTTTAACAATTATTCTATATTTAGACCACTTTGATGTTTCAGTCTCTAGTGTAATTAAGGAATTTGATAATTTTAGTAGCCTATCGGGATATAAAATAAATTGGAGCAAATCTGCTTTAATGCCAATTAACAATGTTAAGGTTAATTTTTCTATTCCCTCATTTATCCCTATTAAGAAATCTTTCATCTATTTGGGCATTACCATATATAAAAACATTCATAAGATTGCCAGAGACAATTTTAATAACATTTTCGTTAAGGTCAAAAATGACATTCAAAGATGGAAGAATCTTAAAGTCTCTCTCCAAGGAAGAATCTCCACTGTTAAGATGAATTTGTTACCTCGATTTAATTTTTTTTCTCTATGCTACCACTTTCTCCCCCTCCAGTTTACTTTAAGGAGATCAACTCCATAATTTCTAAGTTTATCTGGAATGATAAATGTCCCAGAATTAAACTTACCACATTACAACATCCTAATAGCGCAGGAGGACTGGCTGTACCAAATTTTGAATTATATTATTGGTCGTTCCAGCTTAAGGCCCTTCATAATTGGGTTGATCCTCAATCTACAGTTTCATGGAGGGTGATTGAAGCTGACAAGGTTAAACCAAATAGACTTCAAGATATTTTATTTACTGGCACAGGAAAAAAAGGGGATAATTATAAATTTGGTCCGGTTGTGGCTAACTCTATTAAAATCTGGAAAACGGTTGAACGTCGGATAGGTGGACCCTTCAAATTCTGTAACAGTACACCTTTATGGCACAATTTGAACTTTGTATGTGGAAATCGTCCATTTGTCCAACCCTCTTGGTCCTCTTTAGGTGTGAACACGTGCGGTGATATGTATGATAACCAGGGCCTCTGTTCATTTCAGGCATTGAGAGCCAAATTTTGTCTACCAGCATCTGCATATTTTGTTTTTCTTCAATTACGTTCTGCTCTCAAAGCGTATGGCGTTCCTTGGTCTTCTTCCATTTCCTCTCATCCTATGCGGGACTGGATTGCACCATCTGCTGGTCGGCCATCTGTTTCCTTAATATATAATAAAATTATTGATTGTATTACAAAACCTCTTTCTATTAAAACTATTTGGAATAGGGAATTATCTGATTTTAATTTATCTGTCGACTGGGAGAGAGTGTGGTCTAATCTCAGCTTAACATCTAAAAATCTGGCTCATCGTCTTATTCACTTCAAAGTCATTCATAGAGCATACATAACTCCTTACAAAAGATTTAAAATGAAACTGCAGTCAAATTTGAACTGCCATATATGTAACACTACATCATCAGGCAATTTTCTGCACATGTTTTGG
Source organism: Schizothorax lantsangensis (assembly GCA_027422415.1). Taxonomy (NCBI): domain Eukaryota; kingdom Metazoa; phylum Chordata; class Actinopteri; order Cypriniformes; family Cyprinidae; genus Schizothorax; species Schizothorax lantsangensis. The sequence goes on from CM049840.1 coordinate 11,009,481, forward strand.
GAATGTCCTGTCGTCATCAGTCTATGGACACATGTAAACCTGGTTTTGTCATCATTACTGAGAATTGATTGGTCTGTTAACCCAAGTTTATGTCTTCTTAATGATGATTCTGATCTCTGTATTAGTTCAATGCAAAAGAGAATGTTGTTTGCTGGTTTTACAGCTGTGAAGAAGACAATAATTCAGAACTGGTTTACACCACACATGTGTAGAGAGGCATATTGGATCCGTAGCCTCCTGCAAATTGTCTCATGTGAGTGTACAACGGCGCGAGTCGGTGGGGCCAGGCCTTCAACCATTGAGGCTTGGCAGTGTTTTTTACTGAATGTACGTGATTATTTAAAGGAGTGACTTTTGTGTTCTTGTTGTCCTTCCCTCTCTCCCTCCCTTTTGATTGAACTTTTAGATGTTGAGTATGTGTCTGCTGTTTTGTTTTGTTTTATTTTGGATATTATGTTGTGTTGTTTGTAAAAAAATGAAAATAAAAAATTGTTGATAACAAAATAAAAATTATGTTTAACAGCCAAAAGGAAATACATGTTGTTTTCTAATGTTCATGACACCTTTATCGGTGTAAATTTCTCACCTAGAACACAAAACTTGTACATTTTGACTATTTGACTCTTTTGTAGGTATCATGTCATTTGAAATGGTTTACTAAAAGATTAAAGTGTGTTTTCAACATGAAAGAGTTGTGCAAGGATGTTTCAACTATTATCGTCATTTCTTTTTGACCCTAATAAACTGGTAATGAATTTTCTATGGCAAATTATACAATGTACAGTTCTCAAACTATGTGTGTAAATAGCTGTGCTAAAACATTTATGAGTATTTTTTCATGCCAACAGATTTTGTTAGGGATATGTCGCATCTAAGAATTACAATCTTTTGTAAATTACATTTTTCTTACACCACTAGTTTTAGTCATATTATCAAGATTTTTTATCAAGATTGGACGGTGTATGTTTTTAGCTGAAGACACCTCTTTGTGAGCTGTCATCATAATAGGAATAAATGAAAATGAACTAATAGTCTTTTCTCTTTGAGATATTTCTTTTAGTGCAACTTTGTCTGCCCACGATGTGCGAACACATGAAGCATCAACACGAAAATGAAGTCTTGCTGTTTTACCCTTAAAACTATTACAACTGAAACAAATCAAACTATTGCACTGAAAGCTGCACACTCATTTAAGTTTGAGCATATTAAAGTTTCTACGCTCTTGTAAAGAGTATTGATAAATTTCATCCATAACCTTTCGTACATTCAAGAGACCAAATCGCTAAGAAAGAGAGTATAGCAAGACAAGAAAATGTTTATAATACATATAGAATTCAGAAAATCTGTAAATTTTTAAATGATATTTTTAATTACTCCACTAATTTAATCATCTTGTTCAGATGACACAATTCACATTTCGATTGATTGACCGTATTTGTTTTAAGACTCCTCCACAAGTTCATGCTAATCCTTGGAAGAGAGCATGACGAGCACATACTTATTAATTTAAGAAAATTATTGAACATTTGACTGAACTTTTTATTATTTTGACAAACCTCCATTTCAAATTATTTCCCTTGAGGTGTTTGTCCACAGAATCTTTTTCAACACAACGACATTAAACATTAAAGAATGTTATCAGTCACTATGGCTATCTTCTGTGACTCAAAAAAAGCAACATAAGCATCTACGATGTGTGCATGTGCTAAACAACTTCGTTTCTCCACTTCTGTCATATTTATTTGATGTAATGCAAACATATTTTGAGAACTATGATGTTCCACGCTTTTGTAAAGGTTATAGAAAGAATTCAAACATAATCTTTACATAGGAATTATCTTTGCGCAAAGCGAATTGACTAAAAATCATTGAATTACGAAATGCAAAAGTGTATACATCATTTAAGAAAAAGTGCTATAATGTATACAGAATACAGAAATCCTCCTATCTGATCTATTGTGACTGACATTTTACTAAGTCAGACGATCAGGATTATGGATGACGCGGCTCACATTTTGTTTGTTGGACTGTATATGTCATTACTAGGACTGTACTGTAGGTGAGGCCTTCTCTCTGAGAGCCATCAGCATTCAGTGTTTATAGAAATAAATGAAAATTAAGAAAAATTTCTTGAGAGTGTTTGACTAAGTCGGTATGGTCTAGCATTTAGGACCATATGGTCCCATATGGTCTAGCGGTTAGGATTCCTGGTTTTCACCCAGGCGGCCCAGGTTCAACTCCCGGTATGGGAAGTAATGTTTTGGGGGAGTCGGGGCCTAAGGGTTAGAGAGTCGGACTCGTAATCCAAAGGTAATGTTCATGGTGTGTGTGTGTGTGCACTTTGGATGGGTTAAATGCAGAGCACGAATTCCGAGTATGGGTCACCATACTTGGCCGTATGTCACTTTCATTTATTTTTTAGGACAATTATCTATCTATTTGATGTGAGACCCCATTAAGTTTAGACACGAAAATTAAGGCGTGCTGTTTTACACTTACAACTGAAACATATCTAACCATTGTGCTCAAAGCTACACATTCAGTAAAGTTTGAGGTTGTACACAGTCTTGAAAAGGCTACAGACACAAAATATCAAAAATTATTTCACATCAAATAGATAGATAATTGTCCTAAAAAATAAATGAAAGTGACATACGGCCAAGTATGGTGACCATCCAGTCATAAATCCATCAAAAGTCAAATCTAACATCTGTTTTGATCTTTGATTTACACACCCTAATGTCATGTCACTCAGGGGTGACAGGACCCCGGTGACGTGACAGTCAGGGTGACAGAGGGGGGTCACAGAGCCATAAATCACGTCATAAATCTACCCATGGACACATTTGACATATGACGACCTGTCAATCAACGCTGACAGGGGGTCATAAATCATTAAAGTGACACAAAGTGTATTATATTACTACTCATATATATTTATATGAAGAGTCCAGATGCAAAGCCTCTAAGTGCCTAGTTTTTGTTTGTTTGTTTTATTTATTTATAGAGCACAATTAAAACAATGCAGGGTTGACCAATGTGCTGTACAATAGCAACTAATAAAAAGGAGACCAACATCACAGGAAGAAAAAGAGTTCTTGTTTTTAAAGAACCCAAAGTAGGTAAAAGTCTAAGATATAAAGGCAAGCTATTCCAACGCTTTGGGGCCACCACTGAAAATGCCTGGTCACCACTCAGTGCCCCTATTATGCCATTTTTAAGGTTTCTAATATTGTTTTATGAGTCTCCTAAAACAGGTTTACATGCATCCAAGTTCAAAAAAACACTTTAGCTTTCTCAAAAAATCAATTTAATTTGACCTAATTTCTAAATGATTCGTAAACGACACGTGCGAAGCAGTTTGAAGAATAAGTCTCTCTAAATCCCTCCTTTCCGTGAGCCCTCACTGCTGTGATTGGTCAGATAGCGCAGTCCTTTGTGATTGGTCTACCGCGTACAGCACGTGTCGGAAACGAAACGCCCATTGCCATAACGGAAGGACAGCCTTGTGCTGCGTCCCAATGTGCCTACTTATTTTACGCCCTTAAAGTATGTACTCTTCTGGTGAAGAAAAAGTACACACTTTTGAGTGTGTAGTAGAAGAGTAGGCAAGCTTTGGGATATTCACGTCACACAACTGCGTGTTTAACGGACCGCTCTGTCGCATTTGTTACACGCACCCTAGTCTCAGCCTCAGACGTCACGCCCACGGACCGTTGGCTAAACGTCTGATGCATATGGCACACTTTTCTGGAAACACTTCAGGAGTGTCGAAGTCGTCATCTGACTGGTTGAACTAAACCGGATTTCTGGGAGACGCGAGTGTCGCGTTTATTTTCGGTCCGCCGGGAAACAAAGATGCCATGGCGCCAATCCCCCTCACGAAAGAAGAAAGCCGTCGTGTTTACAAGTGTGACGACGAACGCTTATCAGGATCAACTAAACGCTGGATTTTCAAAAGTATGTGAAATATTTAAAGTTCGCGGCATAGAATCTTTAAAATACATCCGAGAGTTTCACACACCGGTCTGTTATTATGGCGACATTTCCACACCCCGAAACGTGACGCTAAACGAAACGAACTGTGATTGGTTGTTTGACATGTCGGTCAAACGGCCTCATGGGCGGGCCTTGACCAATAAAACCTGCCATCTATTCCAGACCTTCAGCCGTCAGTCTGAAGGCCTGGCTACGCGAGACTACACGCACCATGTCACTGTAAACTGACCTGTCAATCATCTTGCCACAGTTAACATCCTCCACATTTCATTTAATTTAACTTCCTACCGTATAGGTCTTTATGCGTTCGAAAAGCGGAAGATTCAAATAGTAGCGTAAAAGAACTTCCGCTGCAGCCTCTATAAATGGCTGTGCCCATAGCACGCCCAGGTAGCCAGCGCAATCGGGCCAATTGCGGCTGAGTGTCGGCTCACTCGGCTGTGTTCTGGCAGCGGCTCACCAAAAGTGAGCCAGCTCTGGCCCAGTAATGGTTGCCAGATTTGGCTAGGCTTTGGATGTGCGGATCTGGCTCGATTTGCACTGAGACACGGCACATTTAGCCACATTCGGCCCGATTACGGACCATAAGGGCTGGTCTGATTTTGGCTGAGATATGGGCAATGCATACCCGGACCAGTTTAGGTTGAGTGCTGGGGGTGGGTTTCCATTTACAATGTGGTAAATAGTATGTAGCAGAGACACTTATACTTAAACATAATATCTTTTACCTGCCCATGTTATTGTTATAGTGTTAGTTAATTAAATATAAGTTGTTACAGTTATTTCACATATACTAATAATGAGTTCTGTATTGTCCAATAAGATGCTGTTACGTCATTACACGGGGACTAATTCACTGGTTGTTTATGTTTAGCGTCAGTATGCTCGCAGGTTCCGGTGTGGATGGTTGTAGTCAAACCCATCTGCACTGGGCAAGAGCATAAACCCCATTGTTGTAAAGTTATGCTTTACTAAGTAAAGTTTCTGCAACGGATTATCTTTGTTGTGTGCTTCTCTTCACGCCTCCATGGACACTGATAAACAAACGTTACAGACGAGAGCACAACAAGTGGTGTCAGAAGTTGAGCGCGATAGAAAACTATCAATGAATTGTGAGTGTTATGAACTGCTGGGACATCCGTTGTGATTCTATGGACATTATAAGCTGCAAAACGCCATTGTGCAGTAGCATTAAAGACTGACTGACACGTTTCTTCGTTGCATTAATCGTTCTTGCACGGAGATAAAAGTGTTCTTGCACGGAGATAAAAGCAGCACGGAATTCCCCTTCCCCCAGCAGAGAGGCGTGGCGCTGGAAGTCTGTCAAATCAAGCGCTGTTTTTGGCTACCTGCCAAGTTTCACAGACACTACGATACAGCCTTAAAAAATTACATTACAATTCACGGAGCAGAATATACTGCCATATTAATAAATAAATATTATAAATAAAACATTAACTCAACAAAAATTAAGAGTTGGAGCAGTGTCACTCTCAATTGTTATACAAGATGGATTCAACTGATCCGGACGTCTCACTTGGAGCATCAGCTGCCCCAGACCCCCCACACTGGCTACAGGCTGTGCTGTCACAACAAAATACACAACTCCAAAATGCAATTTCACCTCTGCTCCAAAGACTGGAAGCTACAGAGACTTGTTTGTTAACTCTCACGCAGCAGCCCCATTCTAACAAGGTGACACGTGGTCCACACCCACGTGACAACACTACCACACTTTCATCTGCCCCAGATAGAACCCTTGTGACAAACAGAGATGCAACAGGGCCTTCAGATGCTGAACAACTTTTTGCTGCTGAGCTCGCTGTCATTGATAGACATGTACGGACCCCAGCTAGTCAAAATTCCTCGACACCTGACCCCGATGTGAGACCCAGAAGCCGTGCACAGGGACCCAGCCGTTATAATGGCTCATTCAACTTGGGCCCACATATGCACGCACCTTCCACTGCTTCAACGCCCACCCATCATCTCACAGCCCCTTATGGTAGAGCTCCAGATGGACCTAAAGCTAAACTTGACACTTACGATGGTAAGGATGACTGGGACTCTTTTATCATTCCTTTTGAGCGCAGAGCTGTTATTTACAGATGGAGTGCAGTAGAGAGAGTGGATAAACTGCATGAATGTCTAAGGGGCACTGCTGTTAGATATTTGTGCTCATTACCTGAACACATACGTGAAGATTACTTTCTGCTGAAAGAACAGCTGGCTTTCCGATTTGGCCAAAAAGAGCCTCCCACCACAGCACGGAGGAGACTTGGTGAACTGCGCCAGTCTAAAGAAACTGTTTCAGAGTTCGCTGAGGAGGTTTACAGGCTAGTCATTTTGGCTTATCCTGGAGTTGACATCGAGCTCAGGGAGCAAATTGCTGCTGATGCTTTTCTCAAAGGGCTGCGCAACCAGAAAGTGGCATACGAAGTTATGAACCGTGACCCTGTATCACTGGATGAGGCACAGCGGCTAGTTTCATCATATGAACACAACTTCAAAGCGACACTCGGACGAGATTTCGATCAGAGGGGGAGGACACGTCGAGTATCCTGGGCTGATTTAGACATGGACTCTGATGAGGAGCCACAGGCCTTGCAGTCACGTAGAGTGCAGTCACAGGGTTATGTTACACAGCACCAGTTGCAAGCACTCATGGATAAAGTTGATAAGCTCCAACTAGCCTTAGACTGTCTACCTCCTCCATCTTCTGTTGTTCTCCCTTCTACGGCAAGACCCACCCACCAGACAAATTCCAGTATGGCAGTCCAGTCAGAAAGGGGACGCGCAGCTCAGACTTCTTTCAAGTCAAACAGATATAAACAGCAGAATAACAGCCCCACCAGAGCTACTAGTGGGCCATGTTTTCAGTGTGGGGAGGAGGGACATTACAAAAGAAACTGCTCACGGTCCCCCAGTCCATCTACAAGTCCCCCTGCAAATACCGTGACCAAAATGGAGCCCCCAAGTCAAAATCTCTTCCAGCAAGCAGAGCAAAGTCCATACATTGTACATGTAAGCAGAGCTGAGAGTCGAGGGCCCAGTTTAATGATCTTGCTCACTGTTGATGGCATACCGGTTAATGCAGTTATAGACATGGGTGCTGAGGCCACAATCATGTCTGAAGAAACATACAGCAAATTATCTGTTAAATCACCTGCAGGACTGAAAAAGGTGTGTCTCCGAAATGCAGAAACTGGAAGGGAGATGTCAGCAACAGGTGGAGTGAAAGTGGAATTCAGAATTGGCACAAAAGTGTTGGAGTGGACAGTTTGCATTGTACCAATTTGTGATGCCCTGCTCCTGGGTTTAGATTTCTTAAAAGCTGCTGATTTCACCATTCATGCCTCTGGCAAAGTTTTCATGGGCTCAGAACTCATCCCAGCCTATGTATCTGAAGGCAAAGGGCCAGACTACGCCATTTCGAGGGTGATGTTAGAGAGTGATTTATCTGTGCCGCAAGAGTGTGAATGCTTAGTTTGGGGTGTGGTAGACGACCCAAAACCAGAACTCCCTGCTGTTCTAGAGCCTGTTAGCCTGGCTGATGGAGTGTCTTCAGGGAGTATCATGATTAACATGGAACAGAGGATTCCGGTCAGGCTATGCAACATCACAGCTTGTAGTAGACCCTTATCAAGGGGAGTCTGTTTGGGGGTGCTCATCGTAGCATATCCTGATGCTCAAGAAGAAGGAGAGAGAGCCTATACAGTTCCAGTCAAGGCACAGTTTTATGCAAATGGTGGGGACTCAGTGCTACAAGACCCTAACAGTGAGCCTCCAGATGAGCACCACGTAAGAAGGGTGTCGTCACCAAATGCCCTTGACCTTCCAGAACACCTCAGGCAGTTTTTCACTTCTGCAAGTGAAACACTCACGGAACATCAGCAAGAGATGTTAATAGCTTTACTGAGTGAACACCAAGAAGTTTTTGCAGCAACTGATGATGATCTGGGGAAATTCTGCACAGCATTGATACAGGAATGGCTAAGCCTGTTCGACAGCCAGTACGACGTACCCCATTAGGGTTCTGGAACGAGGAGGAAACACATCTAAAAAAAATGCTTGAAGCAGGTATTGTGGTCCCCTCAAGCTCTGAATGGGCATCCCCTATCGTCCTTGTAAGGAAGAAAGATGGCGGGGTTCGCTGGTGCATAGATTATCGCCAGCTTAATGATCTTACCATTAAGGGCGCGTATCCCCTACCAAAAATAGAGGAATGCCTGGATGTGCTGGGTGGTGCGAAGACATTCTCGACACTTGACCTTCAGTTAGGATATTGGCAGATTGAAATGAATAAAAAAGACAGATCCAAGACTGCTTTTGTGACAAAGTATGGACTATATGAGTACACCAGAATGCCATTTGGGTTGTGTAATGCACCCAGCACATTCCAGAGGGCCATGGAGTTGGTTCTACGAGGGTTGCAGTGGGACGCTTTGCTAATATACCTCGATGACATAATCATCTTTGGTGAAGATGTGGAACAGTGTATTGAATGCCTTGAAGAGGTTTTTCAAAGGTACTCACGTCAATGCTGACGCACTGTCCCGAAGGGCACTGGATGAGGGACCTCATCCAGTTATCAAGCAGGAAGAGAGCTGGAAAGCTTTCCGTGCAAGGGCTGTCCCTTCTGTCGAAAGCTGCACCATCAATGGGCCAGATTTGAGGAAGATGTTGATGATGTTATCCCCTTGGCGGTAAGACGCACACACTCCGTTAACTATCAGAATGAGAGCAGTTGCACTAACACATCCAGTCATGTTAATGAAGTAGGTGCTGACAACCCAGGCCCTTCCACAAACTGGTTGCAACCACTGGGCCTCAAAAGTCTCAAGGAAGAACAGTTAGCTGACCCAGACCTTTCAATTCTCCATAAATGGATGTCTGATGGTTCTTTACCTGCTAAGGAAGAAGTCATGATGCTGAGCCCAGCAGTTCGCAAGTACTGGCTGAGTTGGTCTCAAGTGGAGATGAGAGATGGGATCCTCTATTACCGTTGGGATGATGTCACTGGAGGTATGTCACCTCAGCGCTTACTTGTTCCTGCTTCCCTGAAGAATGAGGTTCTCCAAGCCTGTCATAATCCAGCACAAGCAGGTCATGCAGGGGAGGAAAAGACACTCATGCGCCTCCGCAGTCGTTACCACTGGTACAATATGGGAAATGATGTGCGCCTTTTTGTCAAGAAGTGCCCACAGTGTAGTTCCTGTAAGATCACCAGTCCAATGGGAAGGGCCAAGCTACAGAACTACCAGGCCGGAGCGCCTATGGACAGACTCCACCTTGATGTCCTAGGACCATTTCCAGAATCTAAGTCAGGCAACCGGTACATCCTCGTCATAATCGACCAGTTTACCCGCTGGGTAGAGGCATTCCCTATCCCCGAACAAGGAGCTGAGACAACCGCAAAGAGGTTGGTGTTTGACTTTATTTCCCGCTTTGGTGTTCCCCTTGAAATTCACACTGACCAAGGACGGAACTTTGAGAGCTCACTGTTCAATGAAGTTTGTCGCCTGCTACAAGTCACCAAGACCCGGACCACACCATACCATCCAGCTTCAAACGGGCAAGTGGAAAGATTCAACAGAACATTATTGCAGATGATACGGTGTTACGTGGATCAAAGTCAACGGAATTGGGATGAACATCTTCCCCTACTCACTGCGGCATACAGGAGCACTGTGCATTCTGCGACAGGTTTCACACCAAACCAGCTGATGCTGGGGCGAGAAGTTTTCCAGCCACATGACATCTGGCTAAGGACAGCTGAAGTTACCAGGGAAGCTAAAGACACACCTGAGTTTGTTCATGAACTGCAAGCTAACCTGCAGCATGCTCATCAAGTAGCACGCCAGAACTTACACTCTGCTCAGATGCGACAGAAGAAGGTCTATGACTTACGAGCCAGGGAGAAGTCCTACAATGTGGGTGATCTTGTTTTAGTGAGGGTCAGTAGCAGGAAAAAGGGGTACAGTCCAAAACTTCAAGCTCCATGGCAGGGGCCATTCGTCGTCACAGAATGCCTTGGACCAGTGCTCTACCGAGTCAAAGACAGACGAAGTGAGAGAGTACTGCATCATGATCGGTTACAACCCTATCTAAGTGATCACATCCCTACCTGGATGCAGCGGCTGCGACGGAAATACACCGGCACTGAGGAAGGCTCGTTGGTTCCAAAAACTGCCCAGGAACCTGTAGTCACTGCGGCAGAATCATCAAATCTTTCACCCTCCGACAACTCTTTGTCAAAAGAGCCTCAGACCCTTCTCACAATGGATTCTAACAATGATCCAGATCTCTCTGGAAAAGAGGGGACGAAGACAAAGAGGGGGCGACTTGTTCGGGCCCCAAGTCGTTATATGGACTAAAAAGAAAAAAAAAAGAAAAGTTAACTTCTCACCCTCAGTAGTGCAGAAGGGACTCTGCCAAGCTTAAAAAAGGGTGGTGGTGTTATAGTGTTAGTTAATTAAATATAAGTTTTTACAGTTATTTCACATATACTAATAATGAGTTCTGTATTGTCCAATAAGATTCTGTTACGTCATTACACGGGGACTAGTTCACTGGTTGTTTATGTTTAGCGTCAGTATGCTCGCAGGTTCCGGTGTGGATGGTTGTAGTCAAACCCATCTGCACTGGGCAAGAGCATAAACCCCGTTGTTGTAAAGTTATGCTTTACTAAGTAAAGTTTCTGCAACGGATTATCTTTGTTGTGTGCTTCTCTTCACGCCTCCATGGACACTGATAAACAAACGTTACAGACGAGAGCACAACATTATGTTATTTCTTAGTGTATTTTTTTAAATTTTAATTCCTATTAATATTTTTTCCTTTTATCCAACATTCTCTTTTTTCTTTAACTACAGTTGGAAATTAATGATTTAATTAATATAATGAAACAATCTTAAAGTGGTTAAGGGAACTTTAACATTATTTTTTTTTTATGAGTTTCAAGACATGCACACTAGCTTTGACATCTAATGACAAAACCTGACAGGCTTTATGTGCTGCTAATTGGCAGAAGACCAGAAGAACTTGCTACCCTGGTGAGTAAACGTGATCATCTAACATATAATATAATTTTAAACCGTTCTACACATATAATATCAAAGTAATGTTTATTTATAATGAAGCTATAATTGTGAGTTTGCTGACATAGTGCTAGAGTTGAGCTCCAACCATAATCAAGCACACCTGATCCAGCTAATCAAGGTCTTCAGGATTACTAGAAACTTCCTAGCAGGTGTGAGTGGGAGCTGGTTGGATCTAAACTGTGCAGAGCTGCGGCCCTCCAGGAATTGAGTTTGACACCACTAGTCTATAGTATTGTGACTGATCTCTTTTTTTTGCAAAGAAATGCAAGTACTGGCAGTGCATCAGATGGAGAGATTGAAAAGTTCATCAAAAGATGGCTGCTGCTCACCTTGGACAGAGATGGGGGAAGAAAAGAGCGGGCCCAAAAGCAAACTAATTCTACCTAAAGTATGTTCCAAATGTTAACCTTTAACAGAGTTACTATTCATGTTATCAGTCTGAGATTGTCTGACTAACCATACGTGTCATTGTCTATTCCCCTTTTTATTCTCTTTCTGTCAATCTGTCCCTCTTTTAGGGTATGCTTATCTGAGGAGGCTCCTGCAGTTTTCTTGTTTTTTTTTTTCCATTACAGTTTTTTTTTAATGTTTCAAATATGTTTAAAATAAATTGTCATCACTCAAGTTTTTTATTAGAATTAGCAAAAGCTTAAAACATTAATTATGACTAAAGGCTGTATGATTAAATTAAAGGTTTAGGGCAAACTTGTATGCTCACATGTTTTTCATGCGCTGACTTTATGATGCAATCCTCTAGAATTACATCAAATTTAAGTTGTTCAAATAAAGAAATATTTCCAGCCCATAGACGATAATTAAAAATAAGTTTGATCATCTTAATCGAGTTTGTCTCCGTGATTCAGAGTTGGAAACTCGAGTCTGAGACTTGGACTCGAGTCGCACTTAAGTCGCATAAATAAAGACTTGGGACTTGACTTGGACTCGTGAACAGCTGACTCGAGACTTGACTTGGACTCGTGAGACTCGTAAAAAACGAGTCATTTGGTATAGGAGTTTATATGAATGTATCTCTGAGGGAAACTGGCTGTCTTAAAAAAAGTTTAAATAGTATTTTCTTTTCATCTTGCCTCCGTATAAATGCATATTAAAAGTAGTGTTCATAACCGCAGCTCTGCTTTGTTTACAGCGGTAACCAAGGAAACAATGTTTAATTGATGTTCAAGCGCCACCCGCTGGCAGAGAGTGAATCTGCATTACATTTACATTGATTCAGCCTTCAATTCAGCCTGTCTTCTGTCTTGCTGGTTTATTTCGTACAGATGTTTTATGTAGAATAGTTTCACAAAACTAAAGTCAGACCATTTTGTTTTTGCTTCAAATTTCGAAATTATACAATTCAATTTAGATGAAAAACTGCTCATGCTGGATGTATGGATTGAGTTGTGTTTATAACACAGTGGTTGCCTCTCATTTTAAATTGAAAAAGCGCACAAAGCCTTAGTTTGTTTATATGAGATTTATTTCATTTGTGTAATTCATTTGATTAATTGGGGTTTGTTTTAAAATTTAGTTTTGTTGTTTGACATATTTCAATTTTACAAAGAAATGTGCAGCATTTTATCTGACAATTAATAAATGGACACCTTTTCATTTCTAATTTGTCTTAAATTTAGTTAAAGTTATTTTGTTGAGAAAATCATATCGTGAAATCAGTATTTCAAAACTGATTTAGCCTCAATAACTAGCTGAAATAACTGTTGCTAATAAATAGAACAAAGACTTGAGACGTGACTTGGACTCCGCTTTAAAGACTTGAGACATGACTTGGACTCCGCTTTAAAGACTTGAGACTTGACTTAGACTTGACCTCAGAGACTTGAGACTTGACTTGGACTTGGACCTCAGAGACTTGTGAACATGTCTGCCGTGATTGCATGTAACGATTGAATATCATTATACTGTGAATAAGAGCAGGATAATCACAATAAATATAATTCAAAAATAAACCAAATAATATTAATTAAATTTAATATTAATACTTAATATTAAACAGTCGCTGACTTTCGCATCGCTCCGATAGGCTTAATGTTACACATTAAAATGAAGGATGACATGATACATGGTATGGAATCGGTATAAATACTTAGTTTTAACATTGATGTTTATTGCGTCACTGTTCAACTAAAATAAATTAGTTACATTTTCTTCACAAAACTGGCGTCCCACCCAGCAAAAAGTCCATTGACAATAAAGCAGGCGGAAATTCCTTTACGCTACTAATCGGAGCCAGATGTGATGACACGCAGACTGTGATAAAGGCCAATAGAGTGGTGGAACTATGATGTCACTTTGTAGGAAAAAACCCGGAAGCAAGTTAGCATTTTAGTACTTCCGGTTCCATCGTTGCAGAGTCAATGGGTTTTTTGAATGGGATTTTGGTTAAATCCCTTAAATAAGGTCCGTGGTTCACACAGGCTCAAGATACTTTCACGTTTTATTCTACGACATAAAACACACCAGTTACACCCCACTCGTGACTTTTTTTAAACTGTTATGTTTCTTAAAAAAGACTGTTGCTAACAAGATGCTAAATGGGACTACAGGCGCTGTCGGAGACATTAAATGTCATCACGCCGAACAGTTTATCAATTTACAGTATTTTCCAATTGTAGTATAATTTATAGTACAATTAATTGTAGAATAACCAATGAATAATTTCCCGCATTTTATATTGTTGTTCGACAATGTTTTTTTTCTTTGCCCCGAAATGCGACACATGTCTTCGGAGGGAAGATGCTCCTTTTATCGCTTTCCTACTGATGCGGAGACTCTGGGTTCGTACCATAAGGTAAACTCATATGATTATTACATGTAAACACCACATTTACCGGCTTTACGTGGTGAAAGTAAAACTTTAATGATGCATAGTGCTTAAAGCCACGTGAAAATTAAATGTTTATGGCCACATGAAGCTGTTCGAAAGCATATTGAGGATTTCCTAGAAGCAAGGATAAAATAACATTTTGCCCAACAAAATGAGAGCTGAAATGTGGTACTTTGTTCACTAAAATAAGTTTAATCTTACCATATCTAAAAACTCGCTCACTCTGCTGTTATTTAATAATTAAATGCACTAGAATTTTATTGAATAGTACGTGGGGATACGTTTTTAATTAAAATATTCATATTAATCAAGGATTTATTGACTTTTAATGCACCTTATTTCGAAATGTACAGAAATACGTGGTTTCAAATGTCCTTTAGTTAGATTATTTCATTTATAATGTCTCATTTCAGTTTTAGTTTGGCTCTAGTTTTGTATTTATTCCAGTTTATATGAAAAGGTTCATGTAGTGTGGATTAAAATTCATATACAGTGTAAATCCTTTTCACTGAACACGTTAAAAATAAGTTGTAAGGGGATCACGTGACCCTTTGACGGCGATGCAGGCTTAGTCTTTCGCTCTGCTCACTTTGCCACATATTTTACGATCCTGTCAGTAAAACTTAAACCACTCTGCATTGGACCCATCATGAGTGCTAAAGCAGACAAAGGGGATCGGAAAGGAGAGATTGAGCAATCGCCAATGAAGAAAAAATTCAGAGATTCAGCTATCTCCAGAGAAGACCTCGACGAGGCTATTGCTAACCGCATTGAACTAGCATTTAAATAGCAGCAAAGCACTTTGAATTCGGTTGTGAATTCGGCAGTAAGAGATGCGATGGACTCGGTGCTGATTCCAGCATTGCGTGAACTGCGTGAGGACATACAAAGCGACCAACAAGTCTGTTAAAGAGCTAAGAGAGGAATTTGAGGCCATAGCTACCGAGACGAAGCAGACACGTGACCGCGTTGATTCTGTTCAGGCAGCGGCGCGTGAAGATAGGAGGGCAGTCACGGACTTAAAGGATCAGCTGGAGCGACTCACCGAGAAGATGACAGATATGGAGGACAGGTGCAGAAGGAACAACGTAAGACTGGTGGGGCTGCCAGAAGGGATGGAGGGTCCCGACACAGCTGGTTTCCTCAGAGCTAATCTTTCCAAGTGGATTCCTTCCTTGAGGGGCCGTGACATTGAGATTGACCGTGTGCATCGCGTGTATGACGGAGGGAGGGGCTCCGATCGGCCGCGCACTCTCATCTTCCGTGTACTAAGATGGCATGACAGATCGGAAATCCTGAAAGGTGCCAGGCAGGCTTATCCGGTGAAATGCGCACAGAACAATGTCACACTGCTATTTTTTCCCGACTTTAGTCCAGCTACAGCGATCAGGAGAAAGGCATTTGGTCCGGTTTTGAAGAAGATGACAGCGCTTGGTCTCCAGCTCTTCCTCATCTATCCGGCGGTAATTAAACTACGGCACAAGGGTGAGCAGAGGAGCTTCGATTCTCTTCAGAAAGCGGAGGATTTTGTCAGCTCCCTGTATCAGCGGAGAACGTATGCCGCAGCTCTGTGGGGGGACGACGGGGGAGCAGCGGCCGCTGTTTCTCCAGCCCGGCGGGAGGGGCTTGACGGCCGGGATGGACATGGTCCTAACTGCCCAGGAGGGGATGATGGCAGGATTAACATGGACGGTTGCTAAACCTATTTTTTGCTTTTTCTTCTCTCCTCTCTTCTACTGGGATATTGTCCCTATATATCCGGTACAACGATCTCTTTGCTGGTAAGACTGACACTCTTTTTTTCTTTTTTGGAGGGGACTAATTGAGAGTAGGTTTAATTAAAAAAAATTTTTTTTTTGGCTGTGTGAGCCTTTTGGGAGGCATGTCTTGCATTGGAGTGGATCGGTCACGAACCATCACTATTTTTTGTTGCTCAGTCAGACCTATGTTCTCGGTAATGTGCGGTCTGAGTTGTTCCTTGTTTATGGTTGTCAGTTGATCATGTTTTTATGTTGTTTATGTTTGTTACAACAGACATTTATACTTCTATTTATTTTACCTTATTTCTAAAGGGATTTTTCATCTAGGAGGTTTGGTATCTAAAATGCACATCAGCGTTTACATGTTATTTACAGAATGGAAGTGCTTCTGCTTTTTTTCATTTATTGAATACAATCTTGGGATTATGAATATTCAATGCATACTCTAAATATGTTATCACTGAATGTGAATGGTTTAAACTCTGCTGTTAAACGAACCCGTGTGTTAGAATATTTACACCGTAAATCTATCTCCTGTGCCCTAATTCAAGAGACACATTTAAAACAATCTGACGTGCCACGTTTCCAGAATAAGTATTACAAATTAATAGCTTTTTCCTGCGCTCAAAATAAAACTAAGGGGGTGCTTATCCTTGTTAACCGGAAGTTAAATTTAACGATTGAACACCTTGGTAGTGATGAGAAGGGTAGATTTGTTTTTATCCGATGCAAAATATATAATAATAGGTTAGCATTGGTCTCTATTTATGGTCCGAATGAGACAGACAGTGCATTCCTTACACAGATTTCCAAAACTCTACTTGAGGAGATTGATTGCCCTCTAGTGGTGGGTGGTGATTTTAATGCTGTCATAAATCCTGCTTTAGATAAATCTCAATCTGATACAACAGCCAATCCATCCTCTAAATTATTGAATAAATTTATCACTGAGCTCAACTTAATCGATCTTTGGAGAATTCAGAATACTAAAGCTAAGGACTTACTTTTTTTTCTAATAGACACAAGACTTTCTCTAGGATAGACTACATATTCCTCAGCCCATCTTTAATTTCATCTAATTCCTCCATCTCTATATTACCAATTTTATTATCTGATCATTCTGCTGTATTGTGCAGTGTTCCTCTTTCCGATGTTAAAGCCAAGTCCCCTAGATGGCGCTTTAACATATCATTATTAAGTAATCAGACTTTCATTACTTCTCTAAAAGAATATATTAAGGAATTTCTTGAAATGAATATGCCCTCTGATGTGGATCCTCAAATACTGTGGGAAACGACTAAGTGTGCTATACGAGGTCTCTGTATATCTTTCTCTTCTACTCTTGCCAAAACGAAAACTCACCAATTTACACAATTAGAAAATAAAATCCAAACATTACAAAACCTACAAAAACAACATTTTACTGAGCAACAGGCTATACAGCTGTCCTCTTTAAAAGAAGAATATGATTTACTTTCACACTCAAAGGCGGAATTTATTTTACATAGGACTAGACAAAAATATTATTTTGAATCAGAGAGACCTAGTCATTTATTGGCCCTTAGGCTGAAAGAATGCGAGTCTAAGGCATATATTAGCGCAATAAAATCATCGGATGATCAGGTCACCACGAATCCTGTTGCAATTAATGACATATTTAAAGGTTTTTACACAAATCTGTATAAAGCTGAAACAGATTTTGATGAACCAATTTGTAAGCAGTATTTAGATAAATTGTAACTGCCTCGGATCTCACAGATAGATAAAGAATCTTTGGAGGCCCCATTAAGTTTGGAGGAACTCCACGTCTCTCTAAAAAGCCTTCAAAAGGGCAAATCACTGGGTCTAGATGGTCTCCCCCCTGAATTATATTTAGAAATTTGGGATTTGGTAGGGATACCTATTCTTAACTCATTTAATTTTGCAATTGAACATGGGGTATTTCATAGATATCAAAAAACTTCACTGATTTCATTACTTCTTAAAAAAGGGAAAGATTCATTAGATTGTTCCAGCTACAGACCGATTTCACTTATCCCATGTGATCTAAAAATCTATGCTAAAGTTTTTGCTTCTCGTATGGAGAAGGTAATTCATAGTCTGATCAAGGAAGACCAAACCGGTTTCATCAAGGGGCGCAATGCATCTGACAATATGCATTGACTCCTTCATATTCTTGACTTTGCGGACTCCCACCCAACCCCTTGTGCGGTCTTTTCACTTGACGCAGAAAAAGCCTTTGACAGGTTAGAGTGGAATTATATGTGGGCAGTTCTGCAATGTTTCAGCTTCGGTGAACACTTCATTTCTATGATTAAGACATTATACCACTCACCTGCAGCATCAGTCATAACTGGTAATATTATTTCCCCCTCATTCCCTTTACAGCGGGGAACGAGGCAGGGGTGTCCGCTTTCCCCCTTATCTCTTGAACCCTTAGCGCAAGCCATCAGGAAATCTGAAGTATCGATTAAGATTCATGATCATAATCATAGTATTTCATTATACGCTGATGATTTATTCTATATTTAGACCACTTTAATGTTTCAGTCTCTAGTATAATTAAGGAATTTTATAATTTTAGTAGCCTATCAGGATATAAAATAAATTGGAGCAAATCTGCTTTAATGCTAATTAACAATGTTAAGGTTAATTCTTCTATTCCCTCATTTATCCCTATTAAGGAATCTTTCATCTATTTGGGCATTACCATATATAAAAACATTCATAAGATTGCCAGAGACACTTTTAATAACATTTTAGTTAAGGTCAAAAATGACATTCAAAGATGGAAGAATCTTAAAGTCTCTCTCCTAGGAAGAATCTCCACTGTTAAGATGAATTTGTTACCTCGATTTAATTTTTTTTTCTCTACGCTACCACTTTCTCCCCCTCCAGGTTACTTTAAGGAGATCAACTCCATAATTTCTAAGTTTATCTGGAATGATAAATGTCTCAGAATTAAACTTACCACATTACAACATCCTAATAGCGTAGGAGGACTGGCTGTACCAAATTTTGAATTATATTATTGGTCGTTCCAGCTTAAGGCTCTTCATAATTGGGTTGATCCTCAATCTACAGTTTCATGGAGAGTGATTGAAGCTGACAAGGTTAAACCAAATAGACTTCAAGATATTTTATTTACTGGCACAGGAAAAAAAGGGGATAATTATAAATTTGGTCCGGTTGTGGCTAACTCTATTAAAATCTGGAAAACGGTTGAAGGTCGGATAGGTGGACCCTTCAAATTTTGTAACAGTACTCCTTTATGGCACAATTTTAAATTTTTATGAGGAAATCGTCCATTTGTCCAACCCTCTTGGGGTCCGTTCTTCGTACCTCGCTTAATACATCTGAGATGATTTGAGAGATGCCAGATCTTCTAATCCTGATAACTGAACTCTGGCTAATTTGGTTCTTCAAACGAATTTGAGTATTAGATTAAAATATCTGGATTAAGTTGTCTAAAATTACTGCGCGTTCTCGTGTTCCCCGAAAAGGACAGATGTATCGATACTCGAAACCATGATCAGCAATGCAGCAATTGGCTGGCGGCAAGACAGCAACGTAATGACATCATATCATTAAAAAAGACACCTGACGAAAAACACATTTCTGGACCGTTATAAGGAAACAGCCAAGCGAACAAAACTTCATAAATGTATGTATAGATATAAATAGATAAATGAGATGTAAATAGATAAATGAAATGTGCACTGTTTTTAATTTATTTGTATTTTTTTTTTACATGATTCCCAATTATTTATATTTATGATGTCTAGTATTTGTACAGGCTTTACATTTTTACTTCAGTGTTGTAATTAGCAATTAATTTAATTTTATCTTTGAAACAGATTTGTTACGTGACAGCATTAATTAAAGTTTCTTAAATATCATGTTATCTGCATCCATTGCGCTCCATCAAGCCGCTCCCATAATATCTGTCATAACTCAAATTAATGCACCGCTCAGATTAACTGTGTGTAAGAATCTAATACAATTATAAAGTAATTATTTCATCACTAAAAAATCTTTCAATGAGTAAAACGTCTGTGTATATAGTGTTATAGACTACACAACATTATCTTATTTTCAAATTAATTTAATTATTTTTATTTTAAATTATTGTCCCTGGACCAGCAGGGTACTCTTATAATAAAGTAGAGGTGGCTGTGACAGATTTTAAGTATCAATTCTGCTTAAAAAGTTGCGATCTGAGGGCCAAATTTTGTCTACCAGCTTCCGCATATTTTGTCTTTCTTCAGTTGCGTTCTGCTCTCAAAGCGTATGGCGTTCCTTGGTCTTCTTCCATTTCCTCTCATCCTATGCGGGACTGGATTGCACCATCTGCTTATCGGCCATCTGTTTCCTTAATATATACTAAAATTATTGATTGTATTACAAAACCTCTTTCTATTAAAACTATTTGGAATAGGGAATTATCTGACCTTAATTTATCTGTCGACTGGGAGAGAGTGTGGTCTAATCTCAGTTTAACATCTAAAAATCTGGCTCATCGTCTTATTCACTTCAAAGTCATTCATAGAGCATACATAACTCCTTACAAAAGATTTAAAATGAAACTACAGTCAAATTTGAACTGCCATCAGTGTTGGGGAAAGTTACTTTTAAAAGTAATGCATTACAATATTGCGTTACTCCCTAAAAAAGTAACTAATTACGTTACTTAGTTACTTTTTTAGGAAAGTAATGCGTTACGTTACTTTTGCGTTACTTTTTAAATATGAGCAGGGCTTGATTGTTTTTAATACAAGAAGTTGTAATTATGGCAAATGTAAAGCCCTTTCACACCAAAAAGTGTAATGAATAAACCTCAGGCTAAAGGAAAAGTAAATTCACGTGTGAAGAGCGCAGGAGAAGAAGTTCAACACTCTTCAGCAATAAAAAAAACAATGAAGCACAATTGTTAGTTTATCTAAAGTCATTTTTTCTTATCAGTATGATTGAACTTGGATCATCAAAGGTCAGCAGCAAAGACATTGGTTAATAAAATGGGATTAGATACATTTGTGTTGTTTAACATATTTAATTATTGCAGGTTTGTGTCATATTCTGTTTGCATTTCACCATTTTAATTCATTTTGATGAATACTAAATCAGTTTTTTGCGAGTGGGATGAATTAAAGCACATTCACATTTAGTCTAGAACTACAGTAACAGCATGTTCACACCAAGGTTATTATAGTTTTGAATTTTTTAATTCGTTTTATTTTAATATCGTTTTCAAATTTGCTATAAAATTCAGTTTAGTTTTTATTAGTTTCATTAATATTTTTGTTAGTTTTAGTTTAGTTTTTATTTTGTGAACATTTTTATTTAGTTTTTATATAGTTTAGTTTCGGATTTAATTTAAGTTTAGCAGAATCAACAGATCACTTCCAGAGCGAAGGCCAAAGAAAGACTGGGGCATAATTTAACCTTATTGAGGCAAACGTTTAGCGACACAAAATTAATGCATGCTGAAACGCATAAATCTACACAAGTTGCGATAATGTAATCTAATGGTGTGTTGAGATATTAATATGAAAATAAATGTAGCCTAATTTCGTAATATTAGATGTATTTTTTCTTATTTAACCATAATCATGGTATTGTCGTGTCTTGCTCACTTTTCCATGAACAGCCGCGCATAAATCATCTAATGAATTATGACTAATGACTAATGAAATTCAATAATAACGACAATCGCAGTAAAGGCTCATATTTGAATATGTTCTTTTCTTTATTTATGAAGAATTATAAGCATGTGTATGATGTGATTTAGCCTATGCATATTTGTTCTAAAGTTTGGCAGAGTGATCACGAGATGGTCGGCCAAGTTGTGTATTGTTTACAGAAAGGATGCACGTTCTTATCTTTATTTTCTGTTAATTATCACGTTGCTCTGGGTCTGTTTTTGTCAAAGCACCAACTTAGAATGCCTAATGTTGGTTTGATTGCTTGTGTTACACAAGAAAATTAATAAATTTGACTACCTGATGTTGTAGATTAATGCGTGTGCGGTTCGGGTCGCAACTCGCGGTCTTTATGTCAAACGGTTCTGGTCTGGTACAGAATTAAATTAGTGCTGCTGTGGGATAACGGGTCGGGTGTTCTGTTAAGTACTGCTGGTGCACGTTTAGCAAACAGGACCCGTACAGGACTCTGCTTTAAACTGCTTTGCGTCTCTCTGTCAGATACAGGTATTTCCCTAAACTGTCACACAACTCAAATATTTTTCCGCCAAGGGGTGAGAACATAATGATTATGAAAACGATTGTTAATTTTTGTTAATTATTATTTTATTTCAGTTAGTTTTTCAATAACTATCAGTCAATAAATGGGAAAAAAGTAACTGGCGTTACTTTTTTGAAAAAGTAACTCAGATATTTTCTTGTAAATTAAAAAGTAATGCCTTACTTTACTAGTTACTTTAAAAAAGTAATATTACGTAACTCGCGTTACTTGTAATGCGTTACCCCCAACACTGACTGCCATATATGTAACACTGCATCATCGCACTTTTCTGCATATGTTTTGGGAATGTCCTGTCGTCATCAGTCTATGGACACATGTAAAGCTGGTTTTGTCATCATTACTGAGAATTGATTGGTCTGTTAACCCAAGTTTGTGTCTTCTTAATGATGATTCAGGTCTCTGTATTAGTTCAATGCAAAAGAGAATGTTGTTTGCTGGTTTTACAGCTGTGAAGAAGACAATAATACAGAACTGGTTTACACCACACATGTGTAGAAAAACATATTGGATCCGTAGCCTCCTGCAAATAGTGTCATGTGAATGTACAACGGCGCGAGTCGGTGGGGCCAAGCCTTCGACCATTGACGCTTGGCAGTGTTTTCTTTTTGATGTACTTGATTGTATGGAGGAGTGACTTGTTTTGTGTTTTTATTGTCCTTCCCTCTCTCCCTCCCTTTTGACTTGACTTTGAGCTATTGAGTATATGACTGTTGTTTTGTTTTGTTATATTTTGGATGTTATGTTATGTTATGTGTGAAAAAAAAAAAAAAATGTTGATAACAAAAGTTGCGATCTAATCCTGTTTACATAAAATAAGCCTGCTCCCGAGCAGGTTTAAGTTTACGGACCTGTTGCTATGACAGCAAGTCCAGGATGAGCTTCAAAGAACCAAATTATCCAAGATCAAGCGAAATCGGCAACAATCAAATCCAGCTAACTGAGTTAGCGACGTACGAAGAACGGACCCTCGGTCTTCTTTAGGTGTAAACACGTGCGGTGCTATATATGATAACCAGGGCCTCTGTTCATTTCAGACATTAAGAACCAAATTTTGTCTACCAGCATCCGCATATTTTGTCTTTCTTAAATTACGTTCTGCTCTCAAAGCGTATGGCGTTCCGTGGGCATCTTCTATTTCCTCTCATCCTATGCGGGACTGGATTGCACCATCTGCTGGTCGGCCATCTGTTTCCTTAATATATAATAAAATTATTGATTGCATTACAAAACCTCTTTCTATTAAAACTATTTGGAATAGGGAATTATCTGACCTTAATTTATCTGTCGACTGGGAGAGAGTGTGGTCTAATCTCAGTTTAACATCTAAAAATCTGGCTCATCATCTTATTCACTTCAAAGTCATTCATAGAGCATACATAACTCCTTACAAAAGATTTAAAATTAAACAGTCAAATTTGAACTGCCATATATGTAACACTACATCATCAGGCACTTTTCTGCATATGTTTTGGGAATGTCCTGTCGTCATCAGTCTATGGACACATGTAAACCTGGTTTTGTCATCATTACTGCGACTTGATTGGTCTGTTAACCCAAGTTTGTGTCTTCTGTGGGATTACAAATTGTATTTAAATGTTTAACTTAGATTCTTATTATCCACTTCCTGACTCGATGTATAACTGTGCTTTGTCTCAATCAAGTCATGTTGATTGGCAGAGATTCAAAGCACCCAGACGTGGATTCAAAGAACCCCTGGCCCAGACGTTGATTCGTTAGGTTGATTGGATTAGTGTCTATCTTTCTGAGCCCCCTGGCCCAGACGTTGATTCGTTAGGTTGATTGGATTAGTGTCTATGCATTTGATTATGTTGATGAGATTAGAACCACGGGAAGTAGCAACAAACTAACGCCTCCCTCATGTGCTTGCTTGGTTTGAATTTGTCTCCACCTCCAAGAATCCCTCCTCCAAAAATGCCTATAAAATGACCTTGTAAAGTTACTTAAGATTGAGATTTCGATGACTACAGACCAACAGCTTGTGTTCTCAATAAAGAATCCTACTGACGATCCAATCCGATTTCTCCTGGTCTTCTCTTCTGAGTTTTCTACACTTTAGAAGAACCAAGTTCACAACAGATGGTGCCGTGACCCGGATGGAGTTCCAGCTTCCTCACCTGAAAACTTCCAGCTGAACAAAGATTCCCAGACTAAATTTTTCTCTCAACCAAGGGTTGTGGTGAGTGCTGTCTCTAATCCAAAAGAACCTAAGACCAGTACAAATTTGTTATCCTCTGCGCCGTCAGAGAAGAGTTAACAGACAGCTGTAGGGTTTGGTTAACTAAGTTATCCTCTAAAAATTTCTTTTAGAGATGAAGGTTATCCTCTGTTCAGGCAGGGAAGATTAGCATTACGTGCTAATATTTGTTATCCTCTGTTCCAGCAGGGAAGAATTGTTTATCCTCTGTTCAGGCAGGGAAGATTAGCATCACATGCTAATATTTGTTATCCTCTGTTCCAGCAGGGAAGAATTGTTTATCCTCTGTTCAGGCAGGGAAGATTAGCATCACATGCTAATATTTGTTATCCTCTGTTTCGGCAGGGAAGAATTTGTTATCCCCTGTTCTTTCAGGGAAGATTAGCATTACGTGTTAATATTTGTTATCCTCTGTTTCAGCAGGGAAGAACTGGTTACCCTCTGTTTTAGCAGGGAAGATTAGCGTACAGTGCTAGTAATTTGTGTTATCCTCTGCTTTGCCAGGGAAGGTTAACAATAGTTGATGTGTTAACAAGCGTACCCTCTGTTGATCAGAGAAGTTTTAGTGTTTTGATTGTGTGGTAACAAAGAAACTCACAAAATGTTTAGAAAGAATGCTAGACTGATACACAACTGAAAAAGGTGGTCTAGCGATTCCTTTGTGGTCAGATAGCGAATTCAAATCACTGTTAGGAGTGCAAATGAACCTAATAGTCACTGAGAAAGTTAGACAAGAGCTAATTCAGAAATATGAGATCCATCCAGACAAGACTCGGTCTGTAGAAGAGTGTAAAAAGGTACTAGGAGCATGTATTCGCAAGAACAATGTGAAAGGCATTATCTGTTGTCACAGAGAATTCAGTTTAACATTAGCCACACAACAGTCTCAGCGTAACTCAGAGCTAGAGAAACAGAACAATGAACTCCGTGCTAGAGTATCCTCTTTAACTAAGAAATTGAACCGCAACAAAGCTTCAGCAAAAACTGATGTGGAAGAAGTTAGTCAGCCTGATAACAATTATCTTGACTTACAAGCTTTCTTTGAAACAGATGTAACCATCCAATCAGTAACTGATGTGCCTGTAGATTCAGTGAAGGTATGTGGCGCTAGGAGAAGATCTCAGGGAATTGAAAGTGTTCCTCCCAACACTTCTGTTGTCCAAGTACACACTGTTGCCAAAGCGCTAGGACCTAAAGATATAGAGAGACTATCCCAGAGCTTACCCTCCGCACGCACAAATTTTTCTGAATTTAGAAGAGCATTGATCAGCAAAATGCGTCTCTATGACATGTCGTTAGCAGAAGTCACACAGCTGATGTCACAAATTCTAAATGAATCTGAATTCAACAGTTTTGAATCTGCTGTTGCTTCTGAACTGCGAAATGCCAGCAAGGGTGATTTACGAGAAGGTATTTTGAAAATCCTAAAGAATATCCTAGGACCCAAAATAGATTGGTCTAAAATGACTACCTGTGTGCAAAGGAAAGAAGAAACTGTGAGTGAATATACTGAGAGATTTTGTCAGTCAGCTGTAATTTACAGTGGAATTGTTGATGACCCTGAAAGTGTGCTAGAGGACAAGGGACCCCTGGTTCGTATCTGGTCGGATGGCCTTGTAGCCGAATACAGAAAAGCTTTACCATTCTTAGATCTAACTTGGTCTAACATAACTCTCAGAAGTAACCTAGACAGGTTAGCTACATGGGAAAGAGATGCTGATGTCAAGGCAAAAGTAAGAGTAGCAGCAGCTACGTTTAACACAACTAAACAAGACAATAGATGGTCTAAAAGAGAAAGCAAATGCAAATACTGTGAAAGGTAGCATAAAAGAGAAAGAGATTGATTTTTTGCTTGATACAGGTGCAGAAATTACAGTAATCCCTACAAAATTGGCACAAGGTTTAAACATCCCATCAGGAATGGTGTTAGGTCAGACTGTAAACGTAAAATGCCCTCACGCAGTGTCCGCACTAATGAATCAAGCAAAAGTCACTTCTGTCACCTCCTCCCGTTGGGGAAATTGGTTAGCAACTCTCACAGCCCCGAATATTGTTATACAGCGTGCACCAGTCACGAACCCATCCTCATGTATGATGTCTGCAATGACTGAATTTGTGTTAGAGGGTGAAGGCGAAATGACTCATGATTGTGTTACGCTTACATATGCAGCGACAAGTGAAATAGCAGAAACTCCCATAGAGAACGCAGAATTGGAGTTGTTTGTTGATGGTTCAGCTCAAGTTATTGAAGGTAACAGACGAGCAGGATATGCAGTAACTTCCACCACTGAAGTAGTTGCTTCAGGTCGTCTTCCAGATCATTTTTCAGCTCAAGCTGCAGTATTGTGTCAGGGAAGGAAAACTTGGACTCATGTGTCACACTGTAAAGTTGTTCCTCCCCCTGCAGGGATAGGATAGGACAGACACAAGAACCAGTGAGGAGCCCAGGGAAGAACCGAAAGCAACAGGCTTCGGGGGCGAACCCTGCGGTGAAGATTTCCTCATAGGCCTTTCCCCATCCAATAGTCTATCCTTTCCTCACTGTTCTTTAGGTGTCGCAGGAATTGAGAAATAGGGAAAGAAGGAACAACAATAGCAGACTATATTTGAACAGAGGATACAACCCTAATGTTTGCAGACTCTACAACAAATACTGCTATGTGCCGTTGTTCTCGTTTGTTTTGGTTTTGTTTTTTTTCTTCCTCTGTGCAGATACCACTTGATGGCTGTCCTG
Organism: Schizothorax lantsangensis; assembly: GCA_027422415.1. Lineage (NCBI taxonomy): Eukaryota > Metazoa > Chordata > Actinopteri > Cypriniformes > Cyprinidae > Schizothorax > Schizothorax lantsangensis. Next base: position 11,036,398 of record CM049840.1, read on the forward strand.
AGATCCATATGCACCGCCCTTCTCACCTGCGGATGAAGCCACAACCTCTAGAAAACAACTAGACCCATTGCCGAGCCAACTATCACACAAGAAAGAGAAAAGAAAGAAGAAAGGAAAAAAAAAAAATACACAACGCAGAGACTCACATACGGGAACTTCAGTCATCCATCAACATGATCAAGATTTTCGTACTATTAACCATCATGGACATCACGCAAAGTGTAGACCCCAGAAACAACATATTCTTAGAGCTGATGAATATGTCAAGAAATGCCTTGTTTGCTGGAAAGAACGTTTGCATGCCGCACGCACCTTCAGTAGGAGCAGGAATCCCATGGGTGGCACACCCTATCTCCAAATGTGATACGTGTACCTTATTCGATCATCATACCAGTGGATTATACAACAAGGATACAAGTCACAACGTAACAATTCCTCCAGCTTCTTCGTGTTGCATTCCTGGACTACCATCCTGCAACCTAACTTCAGCTACTCCCATCATGACAGATCTACTCATGCCAAGGATGTTCTATTGGTGCATGGAAAATCATGCTCCAGCATCGACTACACTGGGTGAAATTCCTCGTGAACGTTGCAGCTTTGTGATTGAAAGAAGAACCGAATTCGATGTGTACGTTACTACATCAGATACGAAAGAGGAGAATGAATTAAAAGAGTGTCTCTACGGGAACCCATCCCTACCGAAACTTTTTGCCATAAATCAGTGGTGTATGATTCCTCCACCGACTGGCACTTTGTGGTTATGTGGGACTTCTGTCTACAGCATCCTACCCAGCCAATTCAATGGCAGGTGCACCCTGGTTTATGTCCTACCAGCCATCAGAGAAAATACACACTCCACCTCAAGTTCTCCACATCTACAAAATTCAGCTTCTACCAACAAAGATGGCTGCATTCCAGGATTCACTTGTGTACAAACGTGGTGGTCAAGAACTCTTGGTGCATTAATCCCATCGTATGGTGTCATGCAGGCTCTCGATCAAGTCAGAAGCCTGTCGGATTCTGTACAGAAATTGGCCAATGATACGGTTTTGGCCCTGGGCAACATCAAGGACACTCTTGCCTCGCACAAGATGATGATCTTACAGAACAGAGTGGCCTTGGATTACATTCTTGCAACACAAGGGGGAGCCTGTACCATTATCGGTCCTGAATGCTGCACCGGGTTAATGGATCCAACAGAGAACTTGAACAAAATCCAACAAGACATTCTTGGTCTTTCAGCAAAATTACACCAGATGACTGAAGATAATTATTCATGGTTCGGAAACTTGTTAGGTAAACCCTGGCTGTGGATCAAGGAAATAGCAATTCTGCTGTTGTTTCTCCTACTTGCGTACTATCTATGCATCCACAGTATCAAGTGTTTCTTTCAGCAAATGACTCCCGCCTCTCACGAGGAAATGACAGTTCCAACCAGAAAAGATTATTACCCGTAAGAACTTCACGGACCCTAATTGCATGTTTTGTTTCTGTGTCAGTATGCAATTACATATAAGCAACACAGAACATGTACAATGTGCCTGTAACGATTACAAGTTACAAGAATTAACTTTTAAGTGTCTAAATTTGTATTTTGTGAGAGTTATTAGAACTCTCAAAGGGGGAATTGTGGGATTACAAATTGTATTTAAATGTTTAACTTAGATTCTTATTATCCACTTCCTGACTCGATGTATAACTGTGCTTTGTCTCAATCAAGTCATGTTGATTGGCAGAGATTCAAAGCACCCAGACGTGGATTCAAAGAACCCCTGGCCCAGACGTTGATTCGTTAGGTTGATTGGATTAGTGTCTATCTTTCTGAGCCCCCTGGCCCAGACGTTGATTCGTTAGGTTGATTGGATTAGTGTCTATGCATTTGATTATGTTGATGAGATTAGAACCACGGGAAGTAGCAACAAACTAACGCCTCCCTTAGTTTCAAGTTTTATTTGTCACATACACGACTATACAGAGACTGTATAACCAGCAGTGAAATGAGAGTCGGGTCCGCTCCATGGACAGTGCAAATATTGAAAAAACAACACAAGGGAAGTAAACATAAAATAAGATGAATGAAAAATAAGATATAAAGAATAAAATATAAAATGTAAAAGAATGTGCATGACAGTAAGCTGTAGAATTAAATATTAATATGAGCATGACTGTACAGAGAGGAATGTGCAACAGGTTATACATGGTTGACATGAAGCAGCCAATCACAAAAAATAAAATAAATATAAAAATAAGATACGATTTACAAGATACAGAACGTGTTGTGTGCAAGTGTGCAAGTGTGCAAATGAGCAAATGACACTGACAGTTATGAGGTAGTTATGAGGTAGAGATTAATAATGAGTGTGTGATTAGTGATTTGAAGTAAGTCAGATGATGTTTTTAAGAGGCTGACTTTGAGTTCAGGAGCCTGATGGCCGTGGGGAAGAAACTCCTCCTGAGTCTCTCTGTTTTTGCCATCAGGCAGCGGAAGCGCTTACCAGATGGCAGCCTAGTGAAAAGACAGTTTCCAGGGTGATTTGAATCTTTGATGATTTTGTCAGCTCTGCCTCTGCATCGTTTGATGTAGATGTCCTGCAGAGAGGGGAGAGCCGACCCAGAGATACGCTCAGCTAAGCGCACAACTCTCTGCAAGGCTTTGCAGTCTTGACTGGAGCTGTTTCCATACCACACTGAGATGCACTGAGACAAAACACTTTCTATGGTCCCTGCATAGAAAGTTTTCAGGATTGTTGGTGAGACCCTGAATTTTCTCAGCTGTCGCAGATGGTACAGTCTTTGCCTGGCTTTCTTGACCTGTGTTTGGATGTGTGTAGTCCAAGTCAGGTCCTCGGAAATGTTTACGCCGAGGTACTTGAAGCTGCTTACTCTCTCCACAGGGGTCCCACTGATCATAAGAGGAGTGTAGGGCAGCAGGTGTCTCTTTCTGAAGTCCACAATCAGCTCTTTGGTTTTGCTCACGTTCAGAGAGAGACAGTTGTCCTGGCACCATGATGTTAGTCTCTCCACCTCATCCAAGTATGCGGTCTCATCATTGTTGGAAATGAGGCCCAGAACCACAGTATCATCAGCAAATTTAACAATAGAAGTGGAGCTGTGAGAGGACACACAGTCATGTGTGTAGAGAGAGTATAGCAGGGGACTCAGGACACAACCCTGCGGGGCTCCTACGTTCAGGGTGATGGAGTTTGAGGTGAACTGGCCTACCTTCACCACTTGAGGTCTGCCGGTGAGGAAGTCTTGGATCCAGTCGCAGAGTGAGGTGTTTAGGCCGAGGCCTGTGAGTTTATTAGTCAGCTTGGTGGGGACTATGGTGTTAAAAGCTGAGCTATAGTCTATGAATAGCAGTCTTGCATAGTTCCCATTGCTGCTGTCAATGTGTGTGAGGGAGGAGTGGAGTATGTGTGAGATGGCATCATCAGTTGATCTATTGGAGCGATAGGCAAACTGAAGAGGGTCCAAAGTAACAGGGATGGAGGAGCTAATGTGGCTCTTAACAAGTCTCTCAAAAACCTTCATGACTATAGATGTGAGGGCCACTGGACGATAGTCATTCAGGCAAGAGGGTTTACTGTTCTTAGGCACAGGGATGATGATGGATTTTTTAAAGGAGGTGGGAACTACAGAGGTAGCAAGGGACTCATTGAAGATAGAAGTGAACAAACCAGCAAGCTGATCAGCGCATGATCTCAGAACCCGGCCTGTGATCCCGTCAGGTCCAGCCGCTTTCCTGATGTTCACTCTCTTTAGTGCCCTCCGAACCTCGTCCTCCGTCACGGTGATCACATGATTCTCGCTTCTCTGCCTGCTGCTTCCTGACGCGCTGCTCGGCAGAGCCGCGATGCCTCCGTTGCTTTCAAAGCGGCCGTAGAAGGTGTTTAATTCTTCGGCCAGCGACGGATCTGCTCTCACCTGCGCGGAGGATTTGCTTCCAAAGGCACAGATGGTCCTTAGTCCCTGCCACATGCGTCGAGAGTCATTGAGCTGGAAATGAGACTCAATTCTCTCTTTGTAGCGATGTTTGGCGGCACTTACAGCTCGTCTGAGAGCATAACACGAAGCTTTATATTCGCGCATATTCCCAGACAAAAGAGCCTCGTTGTATGCGGCAGTACGTTTGTTAACCGCTTCACGGATTGATCTGTCCATCCACGGTTTCTGATTAGGGAAAGTCCTTACAGTTATTGTTTCTGTAGCTTGTTCGGTAAGTGTGTTTACAAAGCTCACTGCTACCTCCGTGAACTCGCTGACGTCAGATGAGCTCGCCCTGAACATGTCCCAGTCGACGTCATCAAGAGCCGACTGCAGCATAGCTTCAGAGTGGGAGGACCAACGCGTCACTTCCCTCTTCACCGGGGGTTCCTGTGCGAGCCTTTGTTTGTATTCCGGTGTGAGGAAGATGGCGGCGTGGTCAGACTTACCAAAAGCAGGTAGAGAGCGGGCCTTGTAGGCGTTCTTAAACTGAGAGTAGCAGTGATCCAGTGTATTCGGTCCTCTGGTTGGACAGGATACATGCTGGTGAAAGTTCGGCATGACCTGCCTGAGGTTGGCTTTGTTAAAATCCCCTGCGATGATAAAGGCAGCGTCAGGATGTTGGTTAATGTAGCCGCTGATCACATCGTGAAGTTTAGACAAAGCCAAGCTCGTGTCTGCCTGTGGAGGGATGTAAACGGCAGAAGCGATGACCGCGGAGAACTCGCGGGGTAAATAGAATGGGCGGCAAATAATGGATAGATGTTCCAGATGAGGCGAGCAGGATCGCGACAGAGAGGAGATATTCCTGGGGTCACACCATTTCTTGTTAGTCATGAAACACACACCACCACCCTTGGATTTACCAGCCTCCGCTGTTCTGTCCATCCGTAAAACAGAGAAGTTGTCAGACGGCGTTACAGCAGTGTCCGGAACCGAGGGCGTGAGCCATGTTTCAGTCAAACAGATGATGTTACAGTCCCTTATGTCCCGTTGGAAACTAATCCTGGCTCTAAGATCGTCCATCTTATTATCCAAGGATTGGACATTAGCGAGCAAAAGGCTCGGTAAAGGAGGACTGTGAGCCCTTTTCCTCAATCTGTTCCGAATCCCAGCGCTTTTTCCACGGTGTTTTTTCTTCCGTCTCCTGTGTCCTTTGTTCTCCGCGTTCCGAAGAATCTCAAGAGGCCACGATGGATTCGGTGATAAAGTGTCCTGAACCAGGTTAGTGAGGCGGTTTCCGATGTCCAAGAGTGCACTTTTGTCATAGGTGATCAGTGCCGACGTTATGTGTGTAAAAATAGAAATCAAAAGTAAGTAAAAAAGTAAATAAAAGCATAGTCTTAGCGGAGCGGCCCGGACGGCAGCCGAACATAGCAGCGCCATCTTTGTCTGCTTGCTTGGTTTGAATTTGTCTCCACCTCCAAGAATCCCTCCTCCAAAAATGCCTATAAAATGACCTTGTAAAGTTACTTAAGATTGAGATTTCGATGACTACAGACCAACAGCTTGTGTTCTCAATAAAGAATCCTACTGACGATCCAATCCGATTTCTCCTGGTCTTCTCTTCTGAGTTTTCTACACTTTAGAAGAACCAAGTTCACAACACTTCTTAATGATGATTCTGGTCTCTGCATTAATTCAATGCAAAAGAGAATGTTGTTTGCTGGTTTTACAGCTGCGAAGAAGACAATAATCCAGAACTGGTTTACACCACACATGTGTAGAAAAACATATTGGATCCGTAGCCTCCTGCAAATAGTGTCATGTGAATGTACAACGGCGTGAGTTGGTGGGGCCAGGCCCTCGACCATTGATGCTTGGCAGTGTTTTTTGATGGATAATACGTGATTGTATAAAGGAGTGACTTTTGTGTTTTTATTGTCCTTCCCTCTCTCCCTCCCTTTTGATTGGACCTTGAGATGTTGAGTATGTGTCTGTTGTTTTGTTTTGTTATATTTTGGATTTTATGTTGTGTTATGTGTGAAAATTTTTTTTTTTAAAGTTGTCGGAAGCGCGGTGGTTGTGACGCTGAAGGCGAGCGACCAGGCCCGGCACCAGAGGGGGGGCCGGGGGGGCCTTGCCCCCTCACGGAAATCCCTACCCCCCCCCCTTCCGGGCCGAGGGTGATGGCCGGACTTTAGTTATATGTATAATAGTCTAACTCATAGTGTAAAATAGTCTAACTGATTGCTTTTAGATGGAAAAACTGCTAATAACTCCTGGTCTAGAATCTGTTTTCTTCGTAATAATAGCATAACGAAATAGATTTGGCAAACAATCCAGTGTTTCTTCTGCTTTGGAAATTATTTTACAATGCATTTTGACAGAGGGGAGCAAAGTAGCCAATCACAGACATGTTTGTTGATTTCTACAACACAATGGCCAATCAGAGATGTTTAGGTTGGAATCCACGCACTCACTGCTTTTTGTCCAGCGCCGAGTTCTATCATGCTCGTAACTTCATAAAAAAAAAATAGTTAATTGTGTGGTCACATTCATTGGTTAAAATGGAACTTTGTAAGATTGTGATGAACAGTGTTGGGCAGTAACTAGTTACTGTAACTTAGTTACTGTAATAATATTACTTTTTGCAGTAACTGGTAGTGTAACTAATTACTAATAAGATTTCAGTAATAATATTACAGTTACCATCCATAAAACAGCTTAGTTACTTTTGATGCCTCAACCCCGCTGATTTCAAATCCAACAATCAAATAATTTCTAGATTTATTTTCATAATTTTCACGACTCGCACATGATCTGAACACTGTTGTGTAAGTTGTGGCTTTACTTTACTATGGCATTACATCCCTCTGATCAGCATGTGGTACATTATATTACTAGAATTAAAAATATTTTTGGAAAATTAAACAGTTTCTTACAAACTTATGTGATTTTATAAAATACATAATGAAATATAAACGTATATGTAACGGAGAAATTACAATTAGCTTCAAGCTACACATGACAATTAATGAGATTAATACAACACTTCTACTTGAATGTCACTATTAATTATTGAGTGTTTGTAATAACTGCGATCTGATGTGGATTTTGGTGATGATGAGGCAGAAATATGTTGTTAGTAACATTTTAACTTCTGTGGGGCGGGAAGAAAAAGTAATGTAACTAGTAGTGTAACTAATTACTGTTGCCAGAAAGTAATAAATCAAGTAACACTATTACTTTTGAAAGGAGTAACTAGTAATGAGTAATATATTACATTATTTGAGTAACTAGCCCAACACTGGTGATGAATGAGTGACAGTTTTTAATAAATTTAAAGGGAGCGCTCTTTGCATGCTGTAAACGATATTATATTCAGAATTTAAATAAAAGTTGTTTTTCATGCTTGACAAGGGACCACATATGACGCTTGCCCTCATCGGCTGAGGTGCCCCTCTCACCCCCTCCCCCCCCCACCACCACCACCACCGCCCCAGCTCAAGTTCTGTTACCACTCCGCTAAAGATCCTCTGATTCCGCTAATCCGCTCCATGTTTTCCCGCCCGCTCAAGTCCGCAGCATCACTCAGTATCTGTGTGCCCGAGTGCAGACAACAGTTCTTCCCAAAGGTAGTTGCATTAAAGGGGTCATATGATGCTTTTTTAAAGATCATTATTTTGTGTATTTGGTGTAACAGAATCAGAGCATGCGAGCGGAGCTGAGCGGTGAGAATTTCCGCTCACGTGGGTGTTCGCTCCCCCCGCTCCACCGCTCAAAGTCAAAGCAGACCGCTCCGCTCAATTCCGCTCCCCGCTCACCTACAATTTCATCCCACTCCGGTGAAATCGCTCCATGCTCGCTCACATTTAAAATTCCTCTGCATGCCTAACACCTGCCGTTTTCAACCGAAGCCTTGGGACACACAGTCTGCGTGGCGGACCTGGAGCATGTTTGTTGCGTAACTGCTGCGGAAAAATCCGCTTCACTTCTATTCTGTCGTGGGGCCGCGGTTGCGGTGTGGTTGGACAGCGCACCTGATACGCGCATATTCCGCAGGCAGTGTGGCTGCTCTAATCTGTTAACATAGGCGCGGGGAAAGGAAAATCAACACGCAGCAAACCCGCTCTGCGACGCGTCCGCCACACAGCCTATATCCTATAAAGAACTCACAGCAAAATCTGTCAAAATAGAACATATATTTATATCTCTTGCTCTATGAAATAAAAAATCACGGACAGGGTTAAGTAGGCTACATTAAAATATTCGTATGACAAAACTTATTTAATTGATTATTAGCCAATATTTCCTATTTCAACCATATTCAAAATACTCACGTTTTGCTCTGGCCTCCCCATGTTCGCGCAGCACACTGTCATGTTTCCGCATGATGTGTCTTTTTAGATTAAAATACGAATCCTTACTTACTGAAATCGTATCACCACATTCCTGTTCATGTTCAACATCGTTATCATCTATTTTTTTGACAGGAATTGTGCACCTGTATGACCTGTCGGTTTGCTTTTGGAAATATTTCACAAACTCCATCTCTCCTTCACAACGAACGATTTTTGAAGTGTAGGCTGACAGTTTTGTTAATTGTTGAAGGCACAGGTGAATTCTGGGTGGATTTGTGCATGCCCTAGGCTCGTGGTGTGAGCGGTATTGGAGCGGAACCGGAGCAAGACAGAGCGATCGCTCCGGCCGTTGGATAAAAACCCGCTCCGCGCTCCGACTATATTTCGCACGCTCCGCTCCCCGCTCGCTCCACGCTCCGCTCCGCTCACATGCTCTGAACAGAATATGTTGACATGCTTTAATGTTCAAAAAACACATCATTTTTCAAATACTGTACATTATTGTATGTCCTCTATGCCCCGCCTCTCTCAAATGCTTTGTTTTCTTCAAAGTCCCTCCTTCCAACATGCAGTCTGCTCTGATTGGCCAACTGGCACAGTGCATTGTGATTGGCCGAACACCACAAGCCGCGTCGGAAATGTAATGCCCCTTTCCATAATAACGAGCTTCAGCTTTCAAAATTATAGTAAAGACAGTTAATAATGTCCTTAGTTTTACCATCAGTTCAAGCCCGAGAGGGTATGGAGTTTATTTTGTGTCTTTTTTATTCAATCAAACATACTGTGTTTGAGAGCAAAACTAATTATTGTGTAATTAAAAAATAAAAGTTTGCAAAAAAATTCTTCTAAAGGCTCAAAAATAAAGAAATTGAAAACAAAATAATTTGCAGTGCAGGTAAATCTTTGAAAAAGTCATATTTTTCTTTGTGCACTTCAAACACTTTTCATCACGAATCCACAAATGTTGCTCTCTTTTCTGCCGTCTTTTTTTGCGGGTCTAAAACTTTTGTTTGCGAGTTGAAAAGTTTTGCTTGCGAGTGAAGCTGTCTCTCAGTGGGCGGTCTCTACCCACCAGGATGAAAGGCCTTTTTCTATTGGTCACTCTCGATTGAAGTCACAGGTGGACCACGCCCACGTCGTTTCCCCAGAATCGCCGCCAGTCTGACAGAAGAGCGAGCGAGGTCGGATCATGGCGAGCAACAGGTCGTTTACTGGGTAAGATAACTAATTTAACATCTTAAACTCAGTGACAAGTGATCTTAATTATGCTCTCTTCTCATGCTCTTCCATCTGAACATGTAACGTTAGCTAAGCCCGTCTGAATAGATTTGATTAGCCAACAGTATAGCTAGCTGACAGAGCCCCCGATAGTAAAGCGGCAGGTCAATATTTTCAGAGATTATAGATTATTATAGCTCCAGTGAAGTCAGGTGGGTAACGCACATCAAATCACTAGCCCATTTGGCAGGTTATGATTCATAAATTATGACCGTATGCACACTCAAGTCTATTCTCGGCACCCAACAGCTGTTCAAAATCATGCCGCGCCACCTAACGTTACAGTTTGCCATTCAAAGTTTGCTAAAATACCACGATTTGGGACCGATGTCTGAACATTCTGACTTCACCCTAGTCTGCAAGACTGTGTATTGTGCATTTTAATAACAGGTTAAGAGCTGTGTACTGATCATTGCAAAACTTTTTAATACTTCAATAGTATTATTTACTTCAGTTACTTCACTAGTAATGATTGATAATCAAGACTTGTCAACCAGTACCACTGTAGCCTTGCAGAGACTTTGCTTTGAAGACCTTTTAATTAACTAACTTCCACATTTCAATATGCCCCTGACTTCTAAGGGTTGTTTTTATTTGTGACTACTCCCAACAGCCTAGAATTCTATCAGTACATCATCACATTTTCCTTCTCTGTTTGCAGGAAAAGATTTGGTGTTGATAGAGGAGGCAACATCTTCAAGGCAAAACCTTAGACCTCATTCGACATCATCCAATGTTGCAATCACCTTCAGGTGGTACACAAGCAAAAGCCAACGCGAACATTGTCAATTATCAATTCCTATTTTACAAAAATTGCCCTGCATACATTTTTGTCTTTAATGTGTAGGCACTTGAAGCCCAGTGCCCGATATGCACAGGAATATTTCCAGTGTCAGAAGTAGAACTGCCATGCCAGCTTTTGTGAAGCTTTTGTTTTTATTAACAAAATAAACTCCATAAGAGGGGAACAGAGTCATGTGACAGACACAGTGATGAATCTCGTATGTGTTTGCACACAAGCTGCGGCATAGCCGTGGGAACTAGGGGTGCTGAGGGTGCTGCAGCACCCCCCGCAGCAGGGCTGGGTCTAAGGGGGGGCAATCAGAGCCGATCCTCCCTATACGCAGAACACGCAAGCTGCGTAGGGCCCCCGAAACACTTTGCTCTCAAAGATGTTTTAATTTTAGCGTACCTCTCTACGTAAAAATCAGCCAAATCATGTAACGTGAATGTCGTACAGTCTCTTGTTCTTACTTAAAAAAACAAACAAAAAAAAAACGAGTTGAAAGCTTACCGAGTCGCGTAAGAGATACTGTTTCGCGAGCGCGATTCGAGACGAAGTGAAACACGGACAAATGCGTTTCATCCATTCTTTCATCCCAACAATGCCCCCCAGAATTTCCTTGTGCCCCTCCAGATTCTTCTTGTGCCCCTCGATCATCCCCAGGATACTTAATTTTTGTGATAGTTTTGTGATTAATTACATATTAAAATGACCAGAAATTTGTCATTTTTTCTTTCTTTGATAATTAACTAATATTTTATTCAATAATACATTAAAATATTTTTTTCAAGAATACTATCATATATTTCAGATATATATATTAAAAAAAATCATCTCAGGTAAGTGTATTTCCAATACATTCTTGTTCTCTCTCAACAACGCTCTAACATCACACCCAGACGGCAACGCAATCAGGTGAACAGTTAATGGTTAATTTAGTGACTTTATGAGAAGGATTACAATGAAATTTCAGAAGATGCAGAATTAAATTTCAAACATATTTCATGTAAATTTTATTTACAATCACTCTCTGGGGCCAGAGTTGTCTATTATGTTGTCCACAAGGGGAAAGCCAGAGTCCTACATGCGGGCGAGTACACGCAGGTGAAGCGCTAATATTTGATGTAACAGATGGAATAGTATTTATGTGTAGGGTGTGGTGTGGGTGCTGGCTGGACGGTGACAAGCACGGGCGGGTTGCGGGTAACCAAGACTATTTCAACCCGGTCCAGTACACGCTGAGCAATGTAGCCAATCGCGCTGCCACTGATTGACAGCTGTACTGATTATATTAAAGGGGGCTCTCTTTGCTTGCTTTCTGTATTTAATCTATTCACAATTTGAATAAAAGTTTTAATAAATTAGTTTTTCTACCTCAAGTAGGAGATTTAATGCAGGTGTGGTTCGGTTTGCAGTTTTTATGTCAAATGGGTCGGGTATAGGATTAAATTAGTGTTGCTGTCAGATAATGTGCCGGGTGTTCTGTTAATTACTGCAATTGTGGGAAGATCATTTCACCAGCCAGGAAAGGTGAACGAAAATGCCTCTCTGTGATGTTACCACAAGGCATCACTTACTTACAGATCTCAGGCTTCTGGAGGGGATGTAGATTTGTAAGAGTGAGGAGGAAGTAGGAGGGTGTTGAGCCTGTGGCTGTTCTGTACACAAACATCAATGTCTTGAACTTTATGCGAGCCACAACCGGTAGCCAGTGCAGGGAGATAAAGAGAGGAGTGAAGTGTGCCCTTTTGGGCTCATGGAAGACCAGTCGTGCCACTGCATTCTGAAACATTTGTTGAGGTTTGATTGCACATGATGGAAGTCCAGCTAGAAGAGCATTGCAATAGTCCAACCTAGAAATGACAAGGGCCTGGGCAAGAAGTTGTTCAGCATGCTCTGCTTGGAAGGGCCTGATCCTCCTGATATTGTGCAATGCAAACATGCATGATCGAGCTGTCTTTATAATATGGTCCTTGAAGGTTAGTTGGTCACCAAAGAATAATTTTTGATGAACCTAGCAGGATGATGAAATCCTGCTGTAGAGTCGGATTGGCAGGGAAAACAAGAAGCTCAGTCTTTGCCAGATTGAACTGCAGGTGATGTTCTTTCATCCATGCCGAGATGTTTGTCAGGCAGCCTGAGATCCATGCAGCTACTATTGGATTGTCTGGTTGAAATGAATGATAGAGCTGTGTGTAATCAATGGTAGAATTTGGTAGGAAAAACCATGTGCTTGTATAATGGGTCTCAGTGATGTAGTGTATATGGTGAAAAACTGATCCCCGAGGAAATCCTGTGGGCAGTTGGTGTTCTTTGGATACCTTTCCTCCCCAGGAAACCCTGAAAGACCTACCTGTGAGATAGGATTCAAACCAGTGGAGTGCAGATCCGGTGATGGTAGACAGGATAATCTGATGATTCACAGTATCAAAAGTGGCAGATAGATCCAGCAGAATAAGAACTGATGATTTGGAATCAGCTTTCTCTATCTGCAGGGCTACAGTGACCGACAGCAACGCAGTCTCAGTTGAATGGCCACTGCTGAAACCTGATTGGTTAAAGTTCAGGTAGTCATTCTGTGAAAGAAATAATGTAGCTGTGTCTATAAAGGTGTGAACCAAATGGTCCATTCCATTAGAATAACAAAGGAACAGCATTCCTCGGGAACATCTTGTAGATTGAAGGATGTCCAGCGGGAAGGTCCTAACAGTACAGGTGCATCTCAATGAATTAGTATGTCGTGAAAAAGTTCATTTTTTCTTGTAAGTTATTTCAAAAAGTGAAACTTTCATATATTTTAGATTCATTGCATGTAAAGTAAAACATTTCAAACGTTTTGTTTTAATTTTGATGATTAGAGCTTACAGCTCATGAAAGTCAAAAATCAGTATCTCAAAATATTAGAATATTTACATTTGAGTTTCAATTAATGACCATCCCTACAGTATAAATTCCGGGTATCTCTTGTTCTTTGAAACCATAATAATGGAGAAGACTGCTGAGTTGGCAATGATCCAGAAGATGAACATTCATGCCCTCCACAAAGAGGGTAAGTCACAGAGGGTCATTACTGAAAGGTGTGGCTGTTTAAAGAGTGCTGTATCAAAGCATATTGAATGCAAAGTTGACTGGAAGGAAGAATTTGGGTAGGAAAAGGTGCACAAGCAACAGGGATGACTGCAAGCTTGAGAATACTGTCAAGCAAAGCTGATTCAAAAATTTGTGAGAGCTTCACAAGGAGTGGACTGAAGCTGGAGTCAGTGCATCAAGAGTCACCACGCTCAGCCGTCTTCAGGAAAAGGGCTACCAAGCCACTTCTGAACCAGAAACAACGTCAGAAGCATCTTACCTGGGCTGTGGAGAAAAATAACTCAGTGGTCCAAAGTCCTCTTTTCAGATGAAAGTAAATTTTGTATTTCATTTGGAAATCAAGGTCCCAGAGTCTGGAGGAAGAGTGGAGAGGCACAGAATCCATGTTGCTTGAAGTCCAGTGTGAAGTTTCCACAGTCAGTGATGATTTGGGCTGCCATGTCATCTGCTGGTGTTGGTCCACTGTGTTTTTTGAAGTCCACAGTCAATGCAGCCATCTACCAGGAAATTTTAGAGCACTTCATGCTTCCTTCTGCTGACAAGCTTTATGGAGATGCTGATTTCATTTTCCAGCAGGACTTGGCACTTGCCCACACTGCCAAAGGTACCAAAAGCTGGTTCAGTGACCATGGTGTTACTCTGCTTGATTGGCCAGCAAACTCGCCTGACCTGAACCCCATAGAGAATCTATGGGGTATTGTCAAGAGGAAGATGAGAGACACCAGACCCAACAATGCAGATGACCGGAAGGCCACTGTCAAAGAAACCTGGGCTTCCATACCACCTCAGCAGTGCCACAAACTGATCACCTCCATGCCACGCCGAATTGAGGCAGTAATTAAAGCAAAAGGAGCCCCTACCAAGTATTGAGTACATATACAGTAAATGAACATACTTTCCAGAAGGCCAACAATTCACTAAAAATGTTTTTTTTATTGGTCTTATAAAGTATTCTAATTTGTTGAGATAGTGAATTGGTGGGTTTTTGTTAATTGTGAGCCTAAATCATCACAATTAAAAGAACCAAAGACTTAAACTACTTCAGTCCGTGTGCATTGAATTTATTTAATACACGAGTTTCACAATTTGAGTTGAATTACTGAAATAAATGAACTTTTCCACGACATTCTAATTTATTGAGATGCACCTTTATATCCCACAGTCAGAACTTTGGGAGAAGCTAGGATTCATACAAATGTTAAGATTGTTTGAAGGAAGACATGCTAACATCGCTATTGAAGAACTGCTACACTACCATCTTCAATAAATTCTTCTCCCCCAAAACATTTTGGTCAAGCATACTTAATTTTTTATATTAGAGAAATCTATTACATTGGTGAGCCACCCAAAAGACTGCTCAGCAAAAATACAGTAACTCACTTAAGCATAATGAAAAGCCTATGCTTAAGTGAGTGTGCAGTTGTTCTCTTTCAATTAGATCATATTTTTTCCTTCAACTTGCACCTCTATAGGTGTGCGTTTGCTTTGCCTCACTTGCTCAATGAAGTTAAAGTGGATGATAAAGTGTCACTTGCTGTATTTACATCCAGAGATGAGAAATTGGTGGGTGAGGTAAGAGAGGATGACACTACAGGGAAAAGATGGAAGGGTGAAAGGGAGCGTAGGTTTTGCCTAAAAGTAACTGGTAGAGGAATTGGTGGCACACAGGTAGTAATATGTAGGTTAAATATAATAAAGAAATTAGCAGAGATGTCTAGAGGTTTTACCAAATGCTGTCTGTGATACAATTGCATCTGTAAATTAAGTCAAGCTGGTTGCCTGATTTGTTAGTGCTTGTGGTGGTAAACCATTTGAGATCGAATGAAGCTAGGAGTGGAAGTGGAAGTCTGCAGTGTAAGGCTTCTCCAGATGGATTTCGAAGTCACCAAAGACTACAAGTGGACTGCCATGAGGACAGCAGCCCATACAGCTCTTCTATAAAGGATTACATATGAGCAGGAAGGTGATAAATCATTACAATATGGAGTTTAACTACTCAGTAGCTGAAACTCAAAATAATTTTTAATGCATAGGGAAGAGTGGGTTGAGTATTTCCAATTATTAGAAATGAGAAGACCCCAGTACCCTTCCAACCTGCCGGGGGGTGTGATAGAAAGGGAAGTTGTTAGAGAGAACAGCAGTGGTTGATGAGTCTTCTGGACGAATCCAGGTCTCAGTCAAGCCCAAGATACTAAGAGTAGACTGAGAAGCAATGGCCAGAATTAAGTTTGTTGACTGCTGACTGACAATTCCAGAGACCCAGAGAAAATGACAGAGATGCAGCAGAAGAGGTGCAGAAAGGAAACAGTTTAGCAAGATTGCGTTGCCATTTACATTTACATTTACATTTCTGCATTTAGCAGACGCTTTTATCCAAAGCGACTTACAGTGCATTATACATGGTTATACATTTTTTTATATATATGTATGTATAAAAAATACATTTATAATTTATAAATGCTCTAACAAACACATTTGCGTGTGATGTTAGAGCATTGTTGAGAGAGAACAAGAATGTATTGGAAACATACTACCGCCTACCTTACTCTACCTGAGAGGTAAGCAAAAATACACTTACTTGAGATTATATTTTTTATATCTCTGGAATAAATTATTGTATTCTTGAAAACAATATTTGTATGGCCCCAGAGAGTGATTGTAAATTAAATTTACATGGAATATGTTTGAAATTTCGTTCTGCATCCTCTGAAATTTCATTGTAATCCTTCTCATAAAGTCACTAAATTAACCATTAACTGTTCACCTGATTGTGTTGCTGTCTGGGTGTGATGTACAGGCTTTCCTGTAGCTCAAATCAGGGCTGGATTGGTAATCGGGCATACCGGGCATTTCCCCGGTGGGCTGACGCACTTAAGGGGCCGACAGAAGTTGTTTTTTTTTAACCATCATGCAGGGACAGCGAGCAGCCAGTGGCCGATTGGTTTGTCTCCTGTATTGACAGAGTAAACCACCCAATCACAATGTGCTATAGACGGAGCCATGAAGTATTTTGCTCCGCCTATACAAAGATCGCAGGCAGGGGGAGGAGAGGAGAGCAGTTGAATCGGTAAAGTGCTTGATAGGGACTCGCAACGGAGGCAGGCATCTAACCTATCCTAATGTGTGCGCGCGCCACGAGTGAATACGCAAACACTTTTTAATGAAACGTAATTCTTCCCCCGCGATTTTTAGGCCAAGTCAATTATAGAATTATAGAAATGAATATAAATGCTGTTCTTCTGAACTTTCTTATCAAAGAATCCTGAAAAAAATTCTACTCAGCTGTCTTACATAATAATAATAATAATAATAATAATAATAATAATAAATGTTTTTTGAGCAGCAAATTAGAATATTTGAATGATTTCTGAGGGATCATATGACTGGAGTAATGATGCTGAAAATTCAGCTTTGAAATCACAGGAATGAATTACATTTTAAAATATATTCAAATAGAAAACAGTTATTTTAAATAGTAAAAATATTTCACAATATTACTGATTTTGCTGTATTTAGGATCAAATAAATGCAGGCTTGGTGAGCAGAAGAGACTTAAAATAATCTAAAAATACAATAAAGTAAAAATCTTACTGTTCAAAAACCTTTATCATATATATATAAGTGTATCATATATATATATATATATATATATATATATATATATATATATATATATAAGTGGTGGTGGTGGTGGTGGGCCGCCTGGACCAAAAAATGCCAGGGCTGATTTTTTGTCCCAGTCCAGCCCTGGCTCAAATAGTAGAGCATGGTGCTAGCAACGCCAAGATCATGGGTTCGATTCCCAGGGAAAGCAAGAGCTGGTTAAATGTAAAAAGAAACTGCAAAGAAAACTATAATTGAATGCAATGTAAGTCGCTTTGGATAAAAGCGTCCGCTAAATGCATAAATGTAAATGTAAATGTGATGTTAGAGCGTTGTTGAGAGAGAACAAGAATGTATTGGAAGATTGCAGCAACCAAGGTGAGCTGACTGACGTTATCAAGTATGCTGCTCTTTGTAGAATTACCGGACGTCGTTCTGTCAGCAAGAGAGCACACACCCGAGTCTAACTCGTGAAGTCTGAACTACCGAGGATGCAAGTCCGAAATTTGCGTAGGCCTACTTGGTATTGAGAAACACGCGGAGACCTTACGTTAAGTCACCAGACTATTTGCCTAATCTTCTTGGTACTTTAGACCACGATGGAAAACGCAGACAGTTCCTGGGACATATTGTTCCAGGTAATTTCGGTGGAAAAGCGGCTTATGTTTCACAGAACTAATCGTTGCCTGTGTTGCGTAGGCTACGTATATGTGGGGCGGATCTATCAAAATAGGGGCGAGACCCTTTTGGGGTAGGGGCCTGTTTGTTTTGGTGATTTCAAATATCAACATTGACTTCCAGAAATCGCTTACCCTGCCTTTAAATTAAACAGAAGAGCAAGCAGGTGCATGGTTTGGCATGGCAGCCAATAGAAATAATTAATAACCGTTTCCTTACCTAAATCGTGCGTTTGGACCAGGCTCGGTTGCAGAATCACATCACTATGTGCTTCTGAAATTATTATCTTGATCTATATAGTGTAGTTAGCTATCTCTGTGTCGTATGTGGCCGCTTGTCAAGCATGAAAAACAAGTTTTATTTAAATTCTGAATATATTATCCTATACAGCATGCAAAGAGCGCTCCCTTTAAATTGATTAAAAACTGTAACTCATTCATCACGATCTTACAAAGTTCCGTTTTAACCAATGAATGTGACCACACAATGAAGCTATTTTTTTAATGAAGTTAGGAGCATGATAGAACTCGGCACTGACAAAAAGCGGTGAGTGCGTGGATTCCAACCTAAACGCAAAAGTTTTGAGTTTTTATCAGACTCCTATGTGTAGGTTCAGTAATTTCACTTTAATGGCAATGAATAGGTTATTTTCAATTAATGTTATGCAAAAAGATTTAAGTATAAATGAAGAAATTTAATAGACACATATAAAATCACTTTGAGGCCACTAAATTGGATCACTTAAAATGAACTTTATTATGAACAAATTGTGTTTTCTGACAAATAATTATTAACGAACTAAACCGAGAGGAAAACATTCTTTACATTGATTCATGTGGAAGTTTAAAGCACTATTCAATGCTCAACATAGTATTTTGTTATGGTCTTGGCTGGTTTCTTAAATAGAGCACAGTTGAGGTCACTTCTATTACCAGAGGTTTTCAAAGTAAACACAGTGTCACACCAGAGATCTTTCTCATCTCTTTTTGTCCTAACAGAAGTGACTTTAAACGTCTCATATGGAGGAATCAGCACTTCTCTCTCATGAGGAAGCTTAGAATATTTTGTCACCTCAGCACCTTCACAAGTGTAGATTTCAAAACAAGATACAGTTCCAAAAAACTTTGCTCTGTTACGTTTAATAGAGGAAGAAGTAAATGAGCCAAAACAAACTTTTTCGTTCTGATCATTCTGTATAAATGTAAGATTTGTACCACGATAAGTTGAATAGCATTTCTTTTGTGTTTTATTCAGAATCTGTATTGCATCTGTTAACAGAAAGTGAAGTGAATACCATTTGTATGTTTTGTTTTTGTATCTTTTCTTGTCATTACGATCAGCTTCATTAAGCTCCTTATGTACCCCAAGAACTGAGTTAGTATACACATAAATAGCGATTGAATGATTCGTTGTCAAGTTATCTCCTGGTGGCTTGAAATTCTATTCAAGCAAGTTTCCAAGCAATTGCAAATTTAGATTCAGAGTTAGACATTTCTTGCTTCATATATTTTGTCTCCACCAGGTCTGCCATTTTCTCTCTACAGCCCTTATATTGATCATCAACTGAATTATTTGCCATATCCAATGGAAATATCTGCCCTTCAACAGCTGCTCTGTGATCCTGCAGCAACAGGAATCATAATGATCAATCATCAGTATTCAATCATCAGTCTGTAATATTCTTACTAGAACACAAGCTTACCTGTCCCAGAGCAGCTAAAATGAGAATAAGAGCTTCAATGATCAACAGCATCTCGATCCCTCAGATGATCTAGTAGATCCAGTGAAGAACAGATGCTGAAAGACAAGAAACAGAATTTCACAAATACTAAATCCATCACAGTAATATGCTGCACAATAAAAGTGTTCACCAAATTCTTATATATGCCATTTTAAATTTAAGGTATTTTCTGTCAGGTTAAAAAAAACATGTCAAATATGCAATTAAACCTCTGATGTTCACTGATATATTATTGACCTTGACCTATATTGACCCCAAAATTACCTGACAATATTGTGTGTCTGTTTATCTTTACTTTTCAGAAGTTCAGGAGAAACGATGAGAGGAGAAGATCAGAAAAGTAAATCGCTCACAGACAACAAACCAACTGATGAGGAAGGTTATTTATATCATTACAACTGTCTTTCTGTGTGTATTATGGGAAACAATAGCTGAAGTGTGATCATGGTGCATCAGCTTTTTTGCTAGCTCTTCATAATGCAACACCTGTGAGAGTCTGGTTTATATGTGGTTTCACACAGGACAGTTCCTGTCATGTCATTACCAGAAAATAGGTTTGTTTTGTGATGGGCAAATTCTGATCATGGAAATATGAATCTGCAGACACAAATACATTAGTCAATTCATTCTTGATACTAGGTCACACTAGATACACTGTATCTTTAACACATATTTATATCTGCAGAGTAAATGCAGCTGCATGCCGCAAATACCTGACTTGCACATTTTAAGCATCCCCTGTTATGAATTAATTAAAACAATAGTAGTAGTAAATATTTAATAATAAACTGTCTAAGCTGCATTGATATGATTGCTATTTAGATGTCATAATAGAGAGTAACCTACATTTCTATAGACTAAACACTAGATGACAGTAGCGGCACATTTATCTTGAGGAAGAATCTATTGTGTTCGTTTTGATAGAGCTAAAATGCAATAAAGAGGCACATTTGTTACAGTTTCTTCACAGAGGTAAAAACAGTACATGCTTTAAGATTACATTTCCCATAATGCTTTGGTGAAGAGAGAGTGCCGTAAGGAAGAGAAGTGATCGAATACTGTAGAAATGATGGAATCCCTGTAAAACACTGCTCAAAAACTTAAGTCAGGGGTGTCCAAACTTGGTTCTGGAGGGCCACTGTCCTGCAGAGTATAGCTCCAACTTGCCTCAGCACACCTGTTTCTATGCCGCATAAGACCTTGATTAGCTGGTTCAACTGTTTAATTTGAGTTGGAGCTGAACTCTGCAGAACAATGGCCCTCCAGCAACAGGTTTGGACACCCCTGACTTAAGTAAACAGTTAGTTTTATTTTAATTCAAGTCCTTTGTCATCATTGTTACATGCTAAGAAGAAAAGACATGACACCTCCAGGTGGTTTTGGTAGCGTGATCACCAAACATCTCAGTATTTTCAGTGAAATGTGACAATGACACTTACAAAGGGGTTTTTGTGAGAACGGGTCTGATGCTTCGTTTTAGTAAAAGTGAGAAAGGTTATGTGTCATCCAAAGTAGCGGAAAGGTATTTTGTGTAGATAAATGATAGAATAGAATAGAATAGTATAGAATTTTATTGTCATTGTATTGAACAAATTAAAAATAAAATAGACAAGAGGAGAGGTATTCCAAAAGGTAATATGTACAATGATTAGTGCAAGATATTGTAGTGCACTCTGGAGCAAATTAAACAAGAACAACAGTGCAGAATGCAGTATGCATAGTATTGTTGTATACTATAGGAATGTATATCAGGATATATGAATAATGTAGTTCCAAACGTAGGTTCAGGAGGAGCCTAATCATTCAGGCCTGTCAATCATCATTACGAACCTATATAAGCAACACTCATTGGACCGCCCCAGCATCAATTCTTCCAGCATCCCTCCATCTCCCCTTCTCCTCCTCTATTTCTGTTATTCTCCATCTAGGTAGTACCCCAATGGGGGGGGGGGGGGGCTTGAACTCAGAGCTCGAGCCTCCATTGTGGACAGCCAAGTTTGATACCATTAACCATTAGGGCTGAATGGGCAGGCGAACTCGTCAAATAAACATAAGTGTAACAGATTAGCGCAAATATGCAGTGTGGTGTGTGCCAGGGGCGGTTCTAGACCACAGTAACGGGGGGGGGGGGCACTTGTGCTTTTAGGGGGCACAATTTTATAATGAATCTTAACCTACTTTAAGTATTATTCATTCAGTCATTTTTTACCATGTCATGTATCACTGCAATCTCTGGACATAATCTATAACAATTTCAACTAAATTAAATATTTCATCATGTTTCATTTATTTAACAAATAATTTTGTATTGTAGTGTCAGGGGCATCATGCACTCATTATTTTTGAGGGGGCACGAGTAAAGGGGGGGGGGGGGGGGGGTTCTCATGCTTGTCATGTGACACAGCAGCCACATACCACTGTATAAATGATACAGGCTTATGTCCTACTGAAAAAACAAACAAACAATAAAACCATCACAGAAAATGTTAATGGTTTCCACTACAAATACCATTACAAACATTACAAACCATCAACATTTAACCATTCAAAAATGGTTTTCTGTAGTGTGTTTTGGGACATATTCCATTAGGATTTATTGGTTTTAACAAGCCACCAATAGAAGGTGACCAATTACCAGTAGAGACCCACAGGGTCCATTACAGTTTCTAGTAAAACCAATACAAGTTCCATTATAACCAGTAAAACCATTACTAATTTTGTAATGGTGTCTATTGTTTTTTTTTTCAGCAGGGGTTTTATTTATTTTATTTTATTTTTTTATTCGATATATCCCTAAAGTTTTTTGCACCTTTATAGATTGTTATTTGGTCTATGGGCGATAGGCAAAGTAGCCTATACTGTAATCTATTAACTACGCATAAAAGTGTCATCATGCCATAAAATACTTTTAATACGACTGACTTTGTATTTAATGTGAGTTTAATAAAAACATTGTAAGTTACTAATTAGCCTATAACACTTTCATTGAACAAAAAGAGAGCAAATAACGTTTACAATATCAAAGAACATTTTCACTTCAGTCCGGCGAGTCATAATAATCTCTAAAGCTGTTTACACTGTGAAATTAATATCTTACTTACATTAGTAAGTACATTAATATCTTACATTCATTGTTTCTGATGAGAGAATTAGAGAATTCAGTCAGCCAGCGTGCGCGGTGAGGAAACAGCCTGTTTCAGCGATGACTCATCTGAACACCTCTGATTGGTCCATGCATTCATAAGCTAAACAGAATTGTATGTGATTGGTTATAATGCGCAGTGCTTTAAAAACGTGCGTGTCTCTGGCTCTGGCTCCCCCCCCCCCCAGAACCGCCCCTGGTGTGTGCGTGTACTATTGCACTTGTAGACCTGAGACATTGGTTTATTAGTCGATAATGCTTGGGAGCAGAAGGAGGGAAGGAGGAGGATTTATGCATTTGACTGTCTGTGAGAAGAAAATGTTCTTTAATCTGTTAATTACTGTGATGCAGTAGGTCAGAAGGCTCTTTGAATGGGGAAACATCAAATTCTCCAAAACTGTTCACTAAGGATGCGATTAAATTTCATATTTGAAATCACGAAACAAATCTGACAACAACTGTGTCATAAATGTTGTTTATTTTGCTCAAATAGCATTATAAAAAGCTTATTTCTCAGGCTAGATCAGCCAGTGTGCATGCACAGTCCTAGGAGCACGTCTCAGAGCACTGACTGTTTCTATAGCAACCGG
The DNA here is from genome assembly GCA_027422415.1 of Schizothorax lantsangensis. Classification (NCBI taxonomy): domain Eukaryota; kingdom Metazoa; phylum Chordata; class Actinopteri; order Cypriniformes; family Cyprinidae; genus Schizothorax; species Schizothorax lantsangensis. The sequence continues at coordinate 11,059,598 of CM049840.1, forward strand.
GACTGCAGCCCGGACAGCAGTGACACGCTGACTTTACCTATTAGCGATTGGCTCTTTCATTCAGAAGGCGGGGCTTCCTGCGATTGAGCAGCCATATTGAGCATTGCATTTGGCTGCACTGTGGCTGCAGTAGAGTCATTCAGATTCCTGGGAACCACCATCTCTCAGGGCCTGAAGTGGGACAATCACATTGACTCTATTGCGAAAAAGGCCCAGCAGAGGCTGTATTTCCTCCGCCAGCTAAGGTAGTTCAACCTGCCACAAGAGCTGCTTAAAACAGTTCTACTCTGCCATCATCGAGTCCGTCCTGTGTTCATCTATAACTGTTTGGTTTGGTTCAGCTACCAAATCATAAACTGTCATAAACAGACATAAAAAGACTACAACAGACAGTCAGGACTGCTGAGAGGATTATTGGTGCCCCTCTGCCCAGCCTCCAAGAACTTTACACCTCCAGAGTGAGGAAAAGGGCTAAGAAGGGCTACTATTGTTATTCATAATTATTGTCTATTCTCTTCAGTATTAGTGTTTTTTTATTACCTTAATTATATGTTGTCTGCACTATGTTTGTACTTTCTGTACTGGAAGCTCCTAACACCAAGACAAATTCCTTGTGTGTGCAAACACACTTGGCAATAAAGCTCTTTCTGATTCTGATTCTGATTCTGATTTTTCCCCATTCAAAACTATATGAGTGACACGTCTTGGGTATTCTACAGTCTTTGGTGAAAAACGAGTAGAGGAGGGGGCTGAGGACACACCCCTGTGGTGTGCCAGTGTTCAGGATGAGAGTTGATGATGTGTGACCTCCCATCCTGACATTTTGAGGTCTGTTGCGCAGGAAGTCCAGTATCCATGTGCACAGTGAACTGACTAAGCCCAAGCTGCTCAGTTTTTGAACGAGTTTGTGGGGGATGACTGTATTAAAAGCTGAACTGAAATCCACAAACAGCATTCTTGCAGAAGTGTTTCCTTCATCCACGTGTGTAAGTGCAGTGTGGAGCGCTTTGATGACTGCATCTTCTGTCGATCTGTTTGCTCGGTAAGCAAAATGGTTTTGATCGAGGTCGGCAGTGATGACAGTTTTGATGTGAGAGAGTATGAGTCTCTCAAAACATTTGGTGTTGATAGCAACTGGACGATAGTCATTCAGGCAGTTCACTGTGGTTTTCTTTGGAACTGGGATGACTCGTCGCTGACTCGTCGCTGACTTGAAGCAGGAGGAGACAGCAGACTGTTATAGCGAGAGGTTAAAAATAGTGGCAAATAGCTCTGGCAACTGGTCTACACAGGCCTTCAAAATCCATCCAGTGACTCCATCTGGACCAGCTGCTTTCCTCGCGTTGACCCTGTGTAGAGTGGATCTGACCTGATGCTAGTGTAGCTGTATCGGGTCATCCTTTCCTGGCAGTGATGACTACCATATTATAAAACTTTAATCCTTTTCAGTAAATGTTTTAGACATTTTGACCAGTAGATGGCAATTATGTTAAAACATTAAAGTCTTTGAAAGAGGTTATCTCCTGAAAAATGCTAAACAAATTTTACATGAATAACAAAGTTAAGGACATGCGCTATAAAATAGGATTTAATATATTAAATAAATGTAATATATTACATTTTAGATTTAATATAAACCTTTTATATACCTGTGGATTTTGTGGACTGGGAAAAATCTCATTTGAACAATGAATAAAAAGCACACACAGATGGAAATGAAAGAATATACTGTATATATTCTTATAGGTATACGTATAGGTTTTAAACTGGTATTGTCTGACACACAGCAAAATCATTTGAAATAAACTGAAGCCTAAATATTACATTATTTTACGCCTAAAATTACCTGAAAATACTGTTGTTTATTAATCATTTGATATTTTTCAGGAGCTCAAGAGAAGATGAGAGAACGATCACAGCTGGACAAAAACAACACCAGTGAATATTTGTAAATATTGTTGTGGACATTGTGGGACCATGGACTCGAAAAGACCTAGGGCCAGTTTTACTAACAGCTTGCGCCAGCGCAAACCGTCTTTTGGCATTAAAATAGTAGGATACTGTCATATGCGCAGTGACAAATTAGCACTGAAAAGGCATGGACACAGTTATTTTTGCGCCTGACCTTATTGAATATTAATTTGTAGGAATTTCCCTTTCAGACACAAAATTTGTGGGAGGAGAGTATTAAAATGAATCATGCAACGAGATTAACTAACTTTTGCGCTTTTCAAATTACTGGTATTTACACTATTGTTTAACACCCAAAAAAGCATGTCTTAAACTATTCTGCACTTGAAATGGCACCATTTGTTGTTGCTAGGAGGAGGCACCGCAGAGAGCAGACAAGGCGTGGTAGAAGGGAGAGGATTTTTTCTACACATACAGATGCATCTAAAAAAATTAGAATATCATGAAAACTTTTTTAGTTTTTTGGTAGCTTATTTCAAAAAGTGAAACTTTCATATATTCTAGATTCATTACATGTAAAGTAAAATATTTCAAAAGTTCTTTTTGTTTTTATTTGGATGATTAGAGCTTACAGCTCATGAAAGTCAAAAATCCAGTATCTCAAAATATTACAATATTTACATTTGAGTTTCATTAAATGACCATCCCTACAGTATAAATTCCGGGTATCTCTTGTTCTTTGAAACCACAATAATGGTGAAGTCTGCTGACTTGGCAATGGTCCAGAAGACGATCATTGACACCCTCCACAAAGAGGGTAAATCACAGAGGGTCATTACTGAAAGGTGTGGCTGTTTACAGAGTGCTGTATCAAAGCATATTAAATGCAAAGTTGACTGGAAGGAAGAATTTGGGTAGGAAAAGGTGCACAAGCAACAGGGATGACAGCAAGCTTGAGAATACTGTCAAGAAAAGCCAATTCAAACACTTGGGAGAGCTTCACACGGAGTGAACTGAAGCTGGAGTCAGTGCATCAACATCACCAGTCCAGGGTTTGAAATTAACACCCGCCAACCCGCCAAATATGGGTAAAAATCAGCTGTGGCGGGTAACGCTGTCAAATCACTAGCCAATTTGGCGGGTTACTTTTCGTAAGTTATGTTCACTCATCAATTTATTGGGGAAGTTCATGCAAACCAAATCTGTGCAGGTATAGCGCAAATACTGAACTTGTGTGACATCATTCATGACATTATCGAGTATACTGCAAAAACCAAACAAAACACACCTACACAGTGCACGCATACGCGACTAACGTTAAGTCTGGTTAGACTGCCGTTTTTTCTTTAAAAATCAGCATGGTTACGTGATATTGATTTTATACAACAATTCAATAAACAATAAGTTAATATAAAGATACTTACGTTTTAGACACCATATTGCCTGTTTTTGCTCTATTTCGCCACAAAAAATTATTCCAAACACAGCCACAGCACTGTTTTGTGTCTCTGAGCAACATGACGATATGTTTTTCGTTCCTGAATGAATCAACTGTTTAAATGATTCGGTTCAGTCGCAATGACTCACTTATTAACAGTGACATGATGCCACCTACTGGTGGGTTTAGTTTCACATTTAAAGTCCCTTTTCATTTTTAAAATAATTTCAAATATCAGTATTCAAAATTTCATGTTTAAAATATCAAAACTTTATTTATGCATCTGTAACTGCAGGTTAAAGCATTCCATGTCCCTCTAAGCTGCATTAAGCTGTGTAAATACATCTAAATGCCACTTCATATGCAACTTCTGCAAAGATTAATTTTGTTGATACTGATTTCATTTGTTTAGTAACAGCCTAAATGTCTTATTATTATAATTGACTGATTAAATGTAATAATTTGACTTGAGATGATGCGCATGTGTATCTAAAGTGCACTTAAAAAAAAAAAAAAAGAAGTAAGGCTTTATAAAGGTAAAAATGCCCATAAAATCAATTTAAACTTATTGGAAAGGATGAATTTCTATCACTGCTGTGAACTGACCAAACAGAATATGAAGATTATCAAAAACTTTAGGAGTCAGTTGTCCACGTTCCTTAAGATATCAGCAAAATAACACACTCAGCAAAATATCGTTTAGCTAATTATCTTTATCAATAAAATCCCAGAAAATATTGAGATATTATTTTTTGTCAATATCACACACCTGTAGTACTGACACAAAATGATTTGAAACAGTTGCTTTGTCACATCCAGTGTAGACAGCCTCAAGGTTTATATTTTTTTATTATTTTTTTTATTTTGGCTAGTAGAAGTTATGAATGGCCGGTAAATTAAAAATTTAGTAGCCAAATTGTCTGGTGAGTGAAAAAGTTAATTTCAATCCCTGCACCAGTCACCACGCTCAGACGTCTTCACGAAAAAGGTTAGGCCACTTCTGACACAGAAACAATGTTAGAAGCATCTTACCTGGGCTAAGGATAAAAAGAACGGGACTGTTGCTCAGTGGTCAAAAGTCCTCTTTTCAGATGAAAGTAAATTTTGCATTTCATTTGGAAATCAAGGTCTGGAGTCTAGAGGACGACTGGAGAGGCACAGAATCCAAGCTGCTTGAAGTCCAGTGTGAAGTTTCCAAAGTCAGTGATGATTTGGGGTGGTGTGATGTCTGCTGGTGTTGGTCCATTGTGTTTTATCAAGTCCAAAGTCAATGCAGCCGTCTACCAGGAGATTTTGGAGCACTTTATGCTTCCATCTGCTGACAAGCTTTATGGAGATGCTGATTTCTTTTTTCCAGCAGGACTTTAGCACCTGCCCACTGTGCCAAAACCACTTCCAAGTGCTTTGCTGACCATGATATTACTGTGCTTGATTGGCCAGCCAACATGCCTGACCTGAACCCCATATGGGATCTATGGGATATTTTCAAGAAAAAGATGAGAAACAGTCGATCCAACAATCCAGACGAGCTGAAGGCTCAATAGTGCCTCAGTAGTGCCACAGGCTGATCGTTTCCATGCCACACCTCACTGATGCTGGAATTTGTGCCTTTTTTTATTGATCTAATTTTGATATTCTAATATTTTGAGATACTGAATTTTTGACTTTCATGAGCGGTAAGTCCTAATCATCAAAATTAAAACAAACAAGCAAAAATAAAACTTTTGAAATGTTTTACTTTACATGTAATGAATCTAGAATATATGAAAGTTGAACTTTTTGAAATAAGTAAAAAATATTTTCACGATATTCAAATTTTTTGAGATGCACCTGAATGAATTTATTTGGAATGCCAGAAGAACACATTATCCGAACACATCGTTTGCCAGACCATGCTATTTTTAATTTGCTTCAGGAAATGAAAGACGTCTTGGAACCCTCAACTAGAAGTCACGCAATACCAGCTCTATAACTTCTCGCAACCCTTAATTTTTTGGCCTCTGGTTCATTTCAACGTATTGTGGATTCTTTATTTCTTTATTGTTTATTTGCAACTACGCTAATTTGTGCTATGCTTGGTATATTGTGTTGGTCTGTATATAAATGAGATGCTGTGTCTGTGATATTTAATTTGCTCATTGTTAGTAAATCACCCGCAGAAATTTCCACACCCATCGGTGCTGATTTGGAATTCCATTCGTGCACTAATTTGCCCTGTTTGTAAAACTGGCCCTTAAATCTCTTGATGGTATTCAAAAGTTAAAATTCAATTCAATTCAAGTTTATATGTATAGCGCTTTTCACCATACAATTCCTTGCAAAGCAGCTTTACAGGAAATTAAGTTTCTACAATATATTTAGTAGTAGCTTATCAGTGGTGACTATGTCAAGTTGATGTACATATGGCAGAAATGTACGGTAAAAATCTGTTAATGACGTAATCAAACAGACGATGAACACTATTAACTGCAATGTTGCAATCAATCTTATAGCAAAATTTGGTAGTTCTATGTGTTGTTTCAGGGTTGGCATCGTCTGCGGTCCTCTGAGGGGTTGGCATCATCTCTTCTCAGGTGTTCAGCCATCTCAGATCTTTTAAGGGTTGGATCCAGACTGAAGCTTGTGTAATTCCTTACCTAATTACCACGGGATGTCAGAAACAGAGAAACAAATAGAGACATAATTAGCATAGCTGCTGTTCCAACCAAGTAAAAATTATTTGTTCAACCCAAGCTAAAGAATAATAATGTGCATTTGATCAGATATAACTGCAGTACAAGATTATGAGATGTATTATATGAATGCTTGGCTAAAGAGATGTGTCTTTAATCTAGATTTAAACAGAGAGAGTGTGTCTGAACCCCGAAAGTTATCAGGAAGACTGTTCCAGAGTTTGGGAGCCAAATGTGAAAAAGCTCTACCTCCTTTAGTGAACTTCGCTATCCTAGGTACTACCAAGAGTCCAGAGTTTAGGGAGCGTAATGGATTGTAGCGAGATAGAAGACTAGTTAGGTACGCAGAAGCTAAACCATTAAGGGCCTTAAAGGTAAGTAATAATATTTTGTAACTGATCCGGAACTTAATAGGTATCCAGTGCAGAGACCGTAAAATTGGGGTAATATGATCATATTTTCTTGACCTGGTAGGACTCTAGCCACTGCATTTTGGACTACCTGTAGCTTGTTTATTGAAGATGCAGGACAACTAGCTAGAAGTGCATTACAATAGTCCAGTCTAGAGGTCATGAACGAATTGACCAGTAGGTGGTGCTGTAATCACACTACAAAAATAAATTCAGGGCTTCATGTCTGAACATCAAAGCTTGCAAACATCCCAATTTGCATACTATTCATAGTAAATATATGTGCCATTAGTATTAGGACTATTTAGGGTGGATAGGAGCATCTTGATTCAGTAAACCCCTTTAGATGATCTAGTAGATCTAGTGAAGCAGATATACTAGATGCTGCAAGACAAGAAACACAACAGCATTTCACAAATACTAAACCTGAGACTCTACGTATAATAGAAAGCAATATGTACTGTACATCGACCTTTCATATGAACTTACCTTAGAATTGTTGTCTCTTTTTGTCAGATTATGTTTTCTTTTCATATTTTTTTTAATTATGAAATAATTTCAAATTGAATTTCAAGGGCCAGATTTACTAACAGTTTGCACCAGCGCAAACCCTCTTTTGGCGTTAAAATGGTAGGTCTACTGTCACCAGGGGCGCCGCTACGGATTCTGGGCCCCCTGGACAGCATATTCACTCGGGCCCTCCTGCGTTCCGGGGGTTATATATTATAGAAATCGCGATTGCGTTCCCGAGCCAGTCTTTTTTTCCCCTTCTCCCAAATCAGATTATACTGTTTCAGATATTAAAATCGTTCAGTTTTGTATGTAATGGCAAAGTGATAATATTTCGTTTTGGTTTTTTATAAAGTTAATTTAGAAAAACGTTTGGAGCATTTTTTTTGTTCTTAAATACGTTTTTTCTTTCTTAAAGTAACGACCAAGCGGCCAGCGGCAGACAGTGAGCTGATCATAGCCATGTTTGATCAATTTAGCTTTCTCAAATCATCACGACTTGCCTAAAATAAAATCTATAGATATACTAAAACAGTTCAAGCATATAACAATGTTTTAACGTTAAACCTAGATAAATGTGCGCTGCATCCTAGTTTGTGCGGAGAGTGACATGGAGGCACCAGTGCAATCAATTGCATTTTTTTCAATTGAAACAACTTGCAGTAATTTTTGCTCATAAAAGTAAGAGTAATACATCATTCGGAACTGTAAAGGGTCTACTTTACAAAGCTTTTTAGAAAATATCAGGGCTCTAGACTCATTCTTCCCACTTTCTCAGTTGGTCGCACAAGCACATCATTTGGTAGCAAAATCTTTTTTTTTTTTTTATACAACATTTGATTCATCAATGCATGCTGATGAAATTTTATCATAGTTTATAGTTATGTGGTAACGAAAGTGTTCAACATTCAACCCGTTCTTTTTCATCAGTATTATTTGTGATTTATATTTTGTGACAGGAATTCATTTTTTTGCTTTCACTTAAAAGATCTTGGTGTCAGCTTTACAAGAAAAGATAATGGCCTGTTTTGCTTATATCTATACACCTTTCACTTTTTAAGACTAAAACAAAAGATGGATTCATTGTTATTCTTAATTAAAAAGCACAACAACAATAAAACAGTATGTTACAATGACAAACTAGCTTACATAACATTTATTAACAAAAACAAATAAGATGAGGCATAGGACACATCACATGCTGTATTAAACCGACTAATACATAACAGAATGTTTAGCAAACACTGAGGAATCAAATAATAATAATATAAAAAAAATAAGGAAAGCCTCCATAGTGTAACATGAATTAAACAGCAAAGATAACAAGCTTTTCAAAACGAAAACAAAAAGTCAAACTAAACTGTCTGTCGCTGACAGGACTTGCATGTTTTCTCTACAAGAATACCAACATGTTCACCTTCTCTGTTTTAAGAAGCAGTCTTTTACTTTAGTTTGAAAACCAAATCCTCCACTGCGCTCTGTCCGCTGCGCGCACCTTCGCGCTTGTGCTGACGCGGCCATTCTGCATACACACTGCCTCTGCTCTGCTTACGCGTGCGGTGTGTGACACAAAGTGCGACCACTTCAAATTTTTACTCGCACACTCTCAAAAAAATGGTCGCAGTCTAGAGCCCTGAATATATAAAATTATTTTATAAAATAAAGAAAACAATGATGTGCTGTCTCGTCTTGAACAGGAGCACTTCACAAAAATGAACCGAAAGTCAGCGAATATATGACTCACAGACATGATAAATATATCTATAGAAAGCTTTAAATTACTACTTAACGAAATAAATCAAATCGAAAACAAAAACTATTTCATTATAATCCGTGAAGATGCACTTCTCTCTAAAGGCACGTCTAATGAGGAGATGGAGAGTCAGGGTCATCATTCTGATTCTTCATCTTTGCGGCACTGACACAGAAAACACTAGTTTATTAGTAAATAATTCAAATATCTCCTTACTATTTCCCCCTGACACACTCATGGTAATTACTTTTGCTGGGGCTTTATGGCAAGCTTTATTAGGTGTATTTGAAGCAGAACTCTTCAGCTGCGCTGACGGCTCTCTGCTGCTGCAGGACACTAAACACCGAGACGCTCTTGACAGCCGCAGCACGGTCTCATGTTGTTTCCACCAGCGCGGCAATTTTTTTCATCACTAATTGATGGATGTCTAAAATATAAACATAAGGAGAAGCCTAAAAGTCTGAATTATGACGTGAATTGGCCCGATCGAAGCCCGGTCGGGGTCGGGCTGAAATGCAGGGCTCTAGCGTTCCCCTCGGTAGAAATCACGTTTCTCCCTCGGGGGGCCCCTCCCATCGTGGGCCCTTAGAATCGTCCTAACTTTTCCCCCCCTTACAGCGCCCCTGACTGTCACTAAAGACGCGCAGTGAAGAATTGATGATGAATAGGCGTGGACACAGTTATTTTTGCACCTGACCTTATTGACCTTATTTGCACCATTATTTTACTGTATTTTGCTACTATTTTGCACCTGTGTCGTAAGTAGATCACCCGCACCTAATAAGCTTCAGCTCTGCTTATTTGCAACTACGCTAATTTGCGCTTGGTATATTGCCTTGGTCGATATGTAAATGAAATGTTGCGTCAGTGTTCTTTAATTTGTATGTTGTCAGTAAATCACCTGCAGAAATTTCCATGCCCATTGGCGCTGTTTTGGAATTGCGCTATTGCACTAATTTGCCCTGTTTAGTAAATCTGGCCCTAAATATTGTAAATTATTTTCAATATTTGATATTGGCAATATGTGTTATGCTGCACTGCCTTAAAAGAGTTTTGAATACATGGCAAATCTTTTTTCTAAGTTATATTTTTGGGCTTGATATCTTGATAAAATTGTTCAGTAATGTGATGCAGAAAGCCTGTGTAAATGAAGAAATATATAAAACCACTCAGAGGTCACTTAAATCACTTAAAATAACTTTATTTCATTATGTTGAAAATATATTTTCTGACAAAGAAACTCTACACTACATTGAGATGAAATAAAAACATGTTTATATTGATTAACTGATGAAAATTCAAAGCACTTTAGGCCCAGCGCAAAACATGGTACGTATCTATAGTCTTGGTTGGTCTCTTGAATAGAGCACAGTTCAGGTCACTTGTTTTTCCAGTGTTTTTCAAAGTGTACACAGTGTCACACCAGAGATCTTTCTCATCTCTTTTTGTCCTAACAGAAGTGACTGTAAACGTCTCGTATGGAGGAATCAGCCCTTCTCTCTCATGAGGAAGCTTAGAATATTTTGTCACCTCAGCACCTTCACAAGTGTAGATTTCAAAACAAGATACATTTCCAAAAAAACGTTGTTTTGTTACGATTAAAAGTGGAAGATGAAAATGAGCCAAAACGAACCTTTGTGTTGAGAAAATTATATCTAAATTTTGTACCACAATAAGTATCATAGCATGTATTTTGTGTTTTCTTCAGAATCTGTATAGCTTCTGTTAACAGAAAGTGAAGTGAATACCATTCATATGCCTCGGTTGTGTAGTTTTGTTTACCGTAACGAGTTTCATTGTTGAAATCACGAAATACTTTATCACCAGTATACACATAAATGGCAATTGAATGTTTCCTCGTCAAGTTATTTTCTGGCTCCTTAATGTTTTTTTCACCCTCTTGCCAAGCTATTTTAAAATCATTTCTAGAGTTATTGAGTTCCTTCTTCAGATATCTTCTTTCCACCAGTTGTGCCATTTCCCTGGTGCATCCGTCATATTGATCATCAACTGAATTCAGTGCCATATTCAGTGGAAATATCTGTCCTTTAACAGCAGCAGCTCTGTGATCCTGCAGCAACAGAAATCATAATAATCAATCATCAGTATTCATGTCTGTAATATTCATACTAGAACACAAGATTACCTGTCCTAGAGCAGCTAGAATGAGAAGAAGAACTTCAATGATCAGCAACATCTTGATACAGTCAAATCCCTCAGATGATCTAGTAGATCCAGTGAAGAGCAGATGCTGAAAGACAACAGAGTTTACAAAATACAAAACCTGTCACTCCAACAGGAATATATGCATACATTTTCCCAATAACTTTACCCCCAAATTACCTGAGAATGTAGTCTTTTCAGCAAAGTCTGTGTTGTTTTCAAGAGTTATGGCGAGAGAAGATCGGAAGTCAGTCGTTCACAGCCAGACGACAATGACATTTCAGAGATGAGGAGGTTGAAGTTGCTTTTTATATAGCTAATGTGTGTGTGTTTGTGTTTTTGAAGTGTGATCTTGTTGCATTCAGCTCAACAAAACTGCTGAGTTCATCATAATGCAACACATGTGTAGGTCTGTGTGTGGTTTCACACTGGACAAACTGAGTAAGGCTAAAAAAAAGGCTTTAACTTTAAAAAAAAAAGTGTTTTACTCCATATCACTTATATTTTGAGCATTTCTGACTCTATGAAAGTTAGAGCAATAAAGAATTAAATCAAAGTAATGTATAAATGGGCAACAAGTGAACAGCAAGAAGGATCATGATAATTGCTTATTTTTATAACTATACAAAAACACATGAGTAACACATTAGTAACTAGTATCTAACAAGGTACTCTGATTAATGAATTAGTAAGTAGTGCTTAGTCGAATGTGGTATTTCACTATTATCACTTACTACTATTTTTTCATACCTCCCCAAGAACTAAGAACTAACTACTGTATACAGGTTTATAATTAATATGAATAATGCATAATTTATAATTAATTGTAAATTGTAAAGTGAAGGTCATGGTCACCCACTAATGACTCAAGTATTACCAAATTCTTCAGAAGGATTTACAAATTTTTTGATCAGTATTCTAAAGTGGATAACATGATAATTATCTAGTAATGACCTGAAATCATTGTAAGCTTTTGAGGGTTTTGTAAAGTATTGGATAGTAATTATTCAGGTGTTACTACATCCTTCTAAAGGAATTACTAATTTTTTGGATCAGTTTTCTAAAGTGAAATCATGATAACTCCCTAGTAATTACTGAAGTCATTGTAAACTTTTGAGGTTTTTGTAAGGTGGTAACACTTTATAATAACGTTCAGTTGTAAGTCATTTATAAGTAATTAGTTAATGATGAACTAATCATTTACAAAACATAACTATGTGTTCGTAAATGATTAATAAGTGATATGTTAATATTTTATCTATGTTTTGTAGATTGTTATAAATAATTTACAAGTGATTAGATAATGATGTACTAATCATTTACAAAACATGACTTTACGTTCACAAATGATTATTGAGTAATATGCTAACAATTTACAAATCTGTCATAAGTTATCTTAAAAAAATAGCATATCATGAATTAATCAAACAGATCCTTAGTAAATGGTTAATAAGTTACTAGTTAATATATTATTAATCACTTATAAATCATTGAAATGATGTGAACGCATAGTCATGTTTTGTAAATGATTAGTTCATCATTAACTAATCACTTATAAATGACTTAAAACTGAACGCTATTACTTACAAAATCGCTAACCAAAGTTTCTCGTTAGTTAGTAGTAGTTACTAGAATGTTAATAGTGCATTAGTCATTTGTTCCTGTGTAGTTATTATTTAACAATGGAACAGTATTCTATAGCGTTAGAATAGATTTATATGGCCCAAATTGTGGTACAGAGTTGCAGAATTTGCAAACTTCATAATATATAAATAGAAAATTAAACAGTTCATATAGCTAATATTAAGTTTGACCTTTTGAGGTTTAACATTTTCTGAAGCTCCTCATTTTACTGAACATTTGTTGAAAAAAAAAAAGTATAAACTTAAGGAAAGTTCTAACATCTTAGTTTAAATAAAGTATTTTCTAATGGATTGCAGAAACATTTTTAACCAGAAGCAATCAAACCCTATGTTTTATTGTCAAAATTAGGCCTACCTGAGGATGATATATTAATATACTAATAGGCTAATTGGTATCAATTAATATTTCATTATTTTTCAGGAATTCAGGAGTAACAACAAGAAAAGATCAGAAAAGTCAGTCACTCACAAACAGATGATTCAGTCTAAGAAATTAGAAAGTCTGTCTTTTTATATTGATAATAATGTGTTGTTTCTAATCGTTTCTAGATCTGAGAATGTTGAGACGTTTGAAATTATAATGGAAAGTGTTGAGCTTCACACAAGTAAAAGTAAAAAACTGTTTTCCAAGAATAGGAATAGAAATGTAAGTAGAGAGGATGAATTATGACTATGGTATTAAAAGGTTAAAAGGAATTTCAGAGAATGACCATTAGATGGTGCTGTAACCCCACTGCACAAGTGCACTTAGAGTGAGTAGGGGGAGGCTGCAGACCTGGAGCAGGCAGATCTACGGCCCAGACAGTTTCACGGCACAGGCAATTTTACGCCCCTGTTGTTACTGATGCGTCCAGCAGGGGGAGGCTGTACAGTATGATCCATCAGAACAGAAGCGACACAAATAAGAGGTATGTTAAATAATCGCTAAAGTATATGATTAGATAAGTAAATTATTAGCTAAGAGTCGATGTCAATTAATTTTAATATGTTAATAGATAGGTCTATAAATGTACTTATTGACGGTCAGGTAGATGTACGTAGTAACATTTGCATGTAACGTTATGCTATTTGTTTTCTTTGTTTAAAGAGCTTAGACTTTTGTATGTGTGTTAGCTATTTTGATTGTTTCTCTTGCAGATTGGAAATGCCGGCATGAAACTCGTCTATGAAGAGGTTTGAGCACAAGTATAAATATTTTTCACATTATTTTATATCAGCTGTAGTTTATTTGAGACTTTTTAGAGAGTTTCTTCATTTCATACTTGAATGGCAAGTGGTAGTCTGCTTAATTTTTCTTTTTACTCTCACAAGGCAAAGACATGTACACTGCCAACATGCATGTTATTGCCACAATCCCATAGCCTACTCTCCAGTGAGTATTGAATGCATAAATCATACTATTTGACATCTACCATAAGTCAGAAGTAAAATAAAAGGTATTCTTTATTGGAGTTATTTGTGTTTTTTAGGATAATGCTTTCATGAAGGATGCCCTTGTGTTCCCTGCATGAACACAAGCCACCGGCCCAGATCATTATCTGTTATGTGTAAGATTTTACATGGTGTAGCTCATAAGAATATAGTAATTATTATACTTTGTGGTTTGGAGGGATTGTTCTTTTATGCTGGTTTTATGGAGGGTGATTTTACCTCCAATATCATAAGGCAAAGATAATACAATTGTGAAATGGATTGTCATAACACTTTTTTATACTCCCTGGCCATAACCATGCTTATGCATCCCAATAGGTACTGAAGCCACTCTGAAGAGAGATCCTCCTTCTAGTCTCCCTGTATAGTAATCAAAGCCTAGCTTTGGAGATGACTAGCACAGAGACATCTTTATGTCCACAGCTTGTCCAAGAGACGATTGCCACGTTCCTATGGCATATAACGTCAATGCCCACTACACCATGCTGAACACTCCATTCAATATCCCTCAGGTGAGCTTTTCTATTTTTGTCATTAAAAGGTTACTATAAAGTTGTACTTTATTGCTGGTCATTGAGTTCTGCCAATAAGATCTGAATACTAATCCTGTAACATTTCAATTTCTGTTAGCTTGACATTCCTGCAATCAGAGAGTGGTGGTGTCTATGTCTTATTGAGCAGTTTGAGACAGAGGGGTATGTGTACTATTTTCTGAACATCTCAGTTTGTTGTTTCATCCTTGAAGTCTCTTCCTTGACAAAGGAAATAACTGACCAAACTGAGGCAACACAGCACAGATGAAAAATGCAATAAATCATCAGCATAGTCATAAGGCATCAATCAATCATGCCTTGTCATTGTTTTCATAATCACCTCAGTGAAATTCCCACGTGGCAATATTCACATTTCTATTCTTGATAACCTACATTTAAACAATTTAAATTAAATTAAAACATTTTAATTATGAATCTGCTTGTTTATTGTCACTAACAGTTGTTGTATTGGGGGGTCAGCAAATTAAAATGTTTTCTTTCTTTTGAAAGGCAAGGCAGTGGCCAAAAGTATTCAAAGTGGCGTTACACTTTTTCCAAGCATTCAGCCAAGTCAGCACCTGTGCCAGTATACATTGAAGATCAGGAGCAGATTGATGCAATCCACTCTCACCTGAATTCAGTTCTGGACAGCACACCCACAGTGACAAGATCAAATTCATTATGGATGCCTTTTTCCAGAGGTAGGTCTCATGTGTTAGTTATACTCTGCATTATGTCATATTCACATTGTTTTAAATGTCAAATAGTTTATCCATAATGTGAGACCATTGCTCTAAAAAGAATGTTTTTTGTGGTTATTATATAAGAGACACTTTTCATTTTATTGTAAAAAGCTAAACTTGTGAAATGATACTTGGCTACTTGGGGTGTGTGATCAATATCAATTCTTTCTCTTGTAGTCCATTATCTGTGCCCTGGCTTTTGTGGAAAATCTGTCCATCCTAAAGGCTGAGGAGAGATTTCAGTGAAGACCTGTCATTTACATAAGGTACTGTAAGGATACTACGAAGGAAAACATGGTCAAACATGACATCCCGCCATTATTCACAAATAACCATTTATTTCTACAAGTATCCAACTTTTGTTTTTTTTATCAGTGAGCAGGAGCATTTTTGACAGGAGGACTGAACAACAATTAAAAGAGAGTTGTCAACGGGTGTCATCCTAGTTCATGGTTTTAATAAATATTGTTAATAAATAATATTTTTGTATTATTTGTGTTATTTTGTTTTATTTTGTATTACACGTCACACACCGGATGTGTGTGCGCACTCAGATCACTTGGACATGGTTGTGTACAAGAGGTAAAAAACGATATAAATACTGTTCGTTTTCTCACACAAACCGCTCGTTTCGTGTCTTAGGCCATCAATGTGTAGTTACGATGGGGAATTGTTTAATTTGGATTTCTCTGTGCATGTTCTTTTTCCCTCTTATAGAGACAGTCACCTATACCTGCCATTATATGACTGACAGACTAGAACGGTTTGACCTAAAAACATCAAAATTGAATCTACTGAAGAAAAAAAGACACCTACATCTTGGATGTCCTTGGGGTAAGCTGATAGATACCAAATTTTAATTTCAAAGTGAACTATCCCTTTAAGTAGGGGAGACTGAACGAGGATAAACTAGATAATTAATGACACACAGCTGGGGACTAATAAACTAATGATAAAGAGACTAAACGAGGACAGGAACAGGAAAAAACAAATATGGGCACGAGAGGAGGGGAAACACAAGACATGGGGAACACAGGTCTGACAATACAGGTGCATCTCAATAAATTAGAATGTCGTGGAAAAGTTCATTTATTTCAGTAATTCAGCTCAAATTGTGAAACTCGTGTATTAAATAAATTCAATGCACACAGACTGAAGTAGTTTAAGTCTTTGGTTCTTTTAATTGTGATGATTTAGGCTCACATTTAACAAAAACCCACCAATTCACTATCTCAACAAATTAGAATACTTCATAAGACCAATAAAAAAAACATTTTTAGTGAATTGTTGGCCTTCTGGAAAGTATGTTCATTTACTGTATATGTACTCAATACTTGGTAGGGGCTCCTTTTGCTTTAATTCCTGCCTCAATTCGGCGTGGCATGCAGGTGATCAGTTTGTGGCACTGCTGAGGTGGTATTGAAGCCCAGGTTGCTTTGATAGCGGCCTTCAGCTCATCTGCATTGTTGGGTCTGGTGTCTCTCATCTTCCTCTTTCAGGTCAGGCGAGTTTGCTGGCCAATCAAGCACAGTAACAGCATGGTCATTGAACCAGCTTTTGGTACCTTTGGCAGTGTGGGCAGGTGTCAAGTCCTGCTGGAAAATGAAATTAGCATCTCCATAAAGCTTGTCAGCAGAAGGAAGCATGTAGTGCTCTAAAATTTCCTGGTAGATGGCTGCGTTGACTGTGGACTTCAGAAAACACAGTGGACCATCACCAGCAGATGACATGGCAACCCAAATCATCACTGACTGGAAACTTCACACTGGACTTCAAGAAACATGGATTCTGTGCCTCTCCACTCTTCCTCCAGACTCTGGGACCTTGTTTCCAAATGAAATGCAAAATTTACTTTCATCTGAAAAGAGGACTTTGGACAAGTGAGCAACAGTCCAGTTCTTTTTCTCCACAGCCCAGGTAAGACGCTTCTGACGTTGTCTCTGGTTTAGAAGTGTCTTGGTAGCCCTTTTCCTGAAGATGTCTGAGCGTGGTGACTCTTGATGCACTGACTCCAGCTTCAGTCCACTCCTTGTGAAGCTCTCCCAAGTGTTTGAATCAGCTTTGCTTGACAGTATTCTCAAGCTTGCGGTCATCCCTGTTGCTTGTGCACCTTTTCCTACCCAAATTCTTCCTTCCAGTCAACTTTGCATTTAATATGCTTTGATACAGCACTCTGTAAACAGCCACACCTTTCAGTAATGACCCTCTGTGACTTACCCTCTTTGTGGAGGGCGTCAATGTTCATCTTCTGGATCATTGCCAAGTCAGCAGTCTTCTCCATTATTGTGGTTTCAAAGAACAAGAGATACCCAGAGTTTATACTGTATGGTCATTTATTGAAACTCAAATGTAAATATTCTAATATTTGGAGATACTGATTGTTGACTTTCATGAGCTGTAAACTCTAATCATCAAAATTAAAACAAAAAAATCTTTTGAAATGTTTTACTTTACATGTAATGAATCTAAAATGTATGAAAGTTTCACTTTTTGAAATAAGTTACAAGAAAAAATGAACTTTTTCACGAAACTTTTTCTAATTTATTGAGATGCACCTGTATATCACTCCATCTCCTGTATATGAAAACCTACAGTGAATATAATTAGGCTACAGTAGATCATGTATCATTACATTGTCCATTTGATCCAAAGTCTCTTTAAGGGTATTCTATAGTCTTTGATTTGATCAAAATATGTGTATTATTATTTTTTTAATTCACTAATTAAATGTGTAATGTTAATGTATTATTTTTTTCAAAAACACAAATTCAGTTGTCTCCTGTAGGCTATGTATGTAGACCAACAGTGAATATTTACAGATATTTTAATCCATAGTGCAGATCATCTGATATCTTAATGTAATTTTTATATTTAAATTCACACAAAAACAAACAACAACAAAACTCTCAATTAGTCAATGTCTATGGACTGGACGGTTATTAAAGTTTCGAGCGTAATTTTTTTTTCACCGTATATCCTCCTCCCCCTGCTGGACGCATCAGGAACAACAGGGGCGTAAAACTGCCTGGGCCGTGAAACTGTTGTAGATCTGCCTGCTCCAGGTCTGCAGCCTCCCCGTATAGCTTAGAGCGGGTGCATAGTGCGTTTTAAACATATGGCTCATTTCCACCGAGCGGTACGGGTCAGTACGGTACGGGACCGAACTCTCTGATCTAGCTTGCTACAACGTATGCTACAAAGTCAGCGCTGTAAGTTGCTACGGTAAAGTTCAAAATAAATATATAAATTTAAACATAACTTTTGTGCTCAGCCAAAACGATATGACCAGGAACAAATAATAGATTCATGAGATCACAAATGCCTGTTAAATATACACAAAACGAATTGTATCTCACGTTTAATCACTACAGAGACATTAGAGCCAGCGGAAAATGTCGGAAGGACTAGCCAAGCTAAGGGCCTTTCCACCCTGAGCGCGATGCGAAAAAGCGAGGCGAATCGCCCGCGAATGTTGCTTTCACACCGAGCGTGAAACGAATGTTCGCCTTCTGCTAATTCACGCTTGCACGCTAGGTGGCGCCGAACAACAATGCATTTTTTCTTCATGTAGCGTATGTATCTCGTGTGGTTTACATCGTCCGCTGCTCAATATCATTAAATTAAGATAAATAACTTGTGTTTCTTCATCAGAAACACAAAACATCCATAATGCTTACAAGAATACATTTGAAATAATTAGAGGTACAATTAGCATCAAGCTACATTAAAAATGTATGTAATTATTAACGTTTTTAAAACCCACTTTAAATCAACATCGAGTGCTTGTAATAACTTCCGAATGTGATCTAAAATGGATTTTGATTCTTTAATAGGCAGACATGCACTCTTTGTATGTTTTATAATGGACTGATCAATACCTGCTTGTCATGTGTCATAAACATCCTTTATTGTTAAAAAAAATACCATGACCTACATAAAAACATATATCTTCATAATTATAGGTTTATTTGCTTTCATATTTCATGTGTAGAAAAATGTTTCTCTTTTTTATATACGGAAGGGCAAGAGATATGATTACACGATTGACAGTTCTAGAGTGAACGAGCTCTGACTCATAAACACTCGCGCTCGTGGAAGATAATGGACTGTGCTCTTCAGATCACATAATTCAGTGGAGAATTAATTGAAATGTTATTCTGTATTAAGAACATGTGAGAATAGTCTGTTCTTAAATACCAACAATAAAAAGAACTCAGCATTCACTCTTCTCTCTTGCGGAAAAAGTCCTCTAGTTCAGTGTTTTTACGCTCGTGCTCAATACAGTCTTCTGAGCTTTTAGCGCCACCACGTCAACCTTTTGGGTAACAGCAGTTGCTCTGGTCACATGATGTAATGTTCAAATCTTATTGGACGGCCCATGTTTTCGCTTTGCGAAACTGAAAAGATTCGTCAGACTGGACGAAAAAAAAACATTTGCAATTTTGGTGCGCGAATGTTCGCGGTCTATGTGAAAGCATCCATACGAAGCTGTTGTTTTATTCCATCACGTCATCGCGTCTGAAATTCGTTTCGCTTTTTCACGCTCGGTGTGGAAAGGCCTTAAGATTGCTCTAGGCGGATACATGAGCACAGAGCACCCGGTGATCACCTGGAGCTCCGAAATCGGCATAGCAAATTTTCAAATAGGTGCATTCTCACCTGAAAAACTCTTAAAACTACATTTCATGACACAATAACAGTAATATTTTGAAAATAACGTGGGTTTTTGGGCAATGACGTTTCACAAGTCCACAAGAACAGAAAGCATATTGAGAAACTGATATTGTCTGTGTGAAAATATACAATTATAAAATACACTGTTTTCATTTTTTGTGTTTGTGCACTCTGATGTAATAAGCCAAACACAGCAGAGCGGAACGAGTGAAGGAGAAGCTTTATCCCCTTCAACCAATCAACGTTCTGCAGTGAGTTTAGCTCCACCCTTTTGGTACCCTTTGCTGTGCTAGGTACCCCAATGAAGGGTACCAAAAAAGTTGTTCGGTACGGTTCGCTATTTTTGTACCATTCACAACTTCTGACAATGGAAACGGACATTATTGCGTACCGTACCGTACTGTAGCGAACCGTACTGCTCAGTGGAAACGAGCCAATAGATTTGTTGTAGATCAATGTTGTCCAATCCTGTTCCTGAAGACCTACCCTGCGTTTCATTCGGAAGGGCTCATCCCTATATGCCCTAGTCCCTTCAAAGGGTTTACCCTCTGGAGTGATAGCTTTGAAGGGTTGAAGGGTGTAGGGGACCAAACAACTGTTTCTTGAAGTGCCCATCTGCGTCATCACCCTGTGCCCACAGATAAGGTGTCTCTTTGCTCAGTTGTTTTCCCACGACGAATACGTTCACTTTACAATACTAGCGTCTCATGAAATATACTGTACGTGTGAACCCATTTTGAATAAACCTCAATCAATCTCTGAAATTATAGCTGCAATGCATCACCAAGATTCCTGTTTAACTGTGTATTAACTGTGTAACTGTGTGTGTTTATTCTGTAATATATTAATATCTGAATGTTCAGAATTTTTGTGAATAAATGGCTTTTATTTAAATGTTTTGTTTGTTGTGTTTGTATTATAAGTTCAGATGAAGTTTTAAACGGTCACATAAACATGTTATAACATGCTTTTTCACTTCACAATGTACCCTCGCTTATAAGAAAATTTCACAAAACCCACGTAATTGTATCAGATGTGTAAAATGTATGCACAAAATAAACCAAAGTACATTTACACAAATTGAGAAAACCAAAAAGTTTAGAAAAGCTTAATCAGTAACAACAAGAAACATGTCAGATTTACCAGTCAGAAGTTAACCAGTTAGCATATAAATACTTTGCAAAAAAAATATTAACAAAATGAGTAAATCATTAAAGAAAGCAGCATGGTTCCCACTGTTAAACAATGCACAGCTTAGGTCACTTCTTGTTCCAGTGCTGTTCAACACAAACACAGTCTCACACCAGAGATCAGGCTGATTTGTCCTGTTTTTGACAGCAGTTACATTAAACGTCTCATATGGGGGAATCAGCACCTCTTTCTCTTCAGGATACTTAGAGTATCTTGTCAGATCAGCACCTTCACAAGTGTAGATTTCAAAACAAGATACATTTCCAAAACCCTGTATTACTTTACGATCAAGAGAGGAGGATGAAAATGAGCTCAATCGAACCTCTTTGCTCTGAACATCAACTGTAACATTTGTACCACGATAAGTTGAATAGCATCTATTTTGAGTTTTCTTCAGAATCTGTATTGCTTCTGTTAACAGAAAGTGAAGTGAATACCATTTGAATGTCCCCTCTTTGTATTTCTGTTTGTCAGTGCGAGTCGCACTAGTGAAATTACTATATACTTTAGAGTCTTTGTTAGTGTAAACATGAATAGCGATTGAATGATTCCTTGTCAAGTTATCCTCTGGTTTCTTGGCATTCTCTTCACCTTCTTGCCAAGTCTTATTGTATTCAGCGGAGGCAGATTTTTCAATCTCTAGATATTTTGTTTTCACCAGTTGTGCCATTTCCTCAGTACATCCCTTATATTGGTCATCAGCTGAATTCAGTGCCATATCCAATGGAAATATCTGTCCTTTTACAACAGCAGCTCTGTGATCCTGCAGCAACAGGAATCATAATAATCAATCATCAGTATTCATGTCTGTAATATTCATACTAGAACACAAGCTGACCTGTACTAGAGCAGCTAGAATGAGAAGAAGAGCTTCAATGATCAGCAGCATCTTGATTCAGACAAATCCCTCAGATCATCTAGTAGATCTAGTAGAAACACAACAGCATTTCACACATACTAAATCTATCACTCAAAATATAAATGGAAAGCAATATTTACATACATTTTGACAATAAAACTCTTATATTGACATTTTACTTTAACCTCAAACTTACCTGAGAATATTGTTGTCTCAGATGCAGGAGTTCAGGAGCAACAGTGAGAGGAGAAGATCAGAAAAGTCAGTCGCCCACAGACAGACAGACAACTCTGCAAACCAGGTGATGAGGAAGTTGGCTTTTGTATTTTGCACATTATCCATGTCTATGTGTTCTGTGTGTGTGTGAGAGAGAGAGAGAGTAAGAGAGTTACTTTCAGTAAAGTCAACAAAATGGTCTTTGTTAGCATCATGTCCTACTACACCAAGCATTGTTAAAGCCATTTTTTAACATTAGTTTTGCAACTTTGATATTTTAAAATGCACAATTTCTCATTAGCTGTGAGCAGGCAGCAGTTTGAATTTGATATGGAAGTGTAAATGAAAGAAAATCAACAATATTTGAAAAAGAAATCAGTAATTGGCTCCATTAAACGAGGAAAAACATTTTATATGGATCAGAAAATAGACCCAATGTAATGCAAATGAAATGCCTGCCTAATAGACTGTTAGCAAAATTGAAAACCCTATGAAACTGTGAAATAGCATTTATTTTATGTTTTCCTTTGAATCTCTATCACTTCTTTTAACAAAACTGAATGAATGTGAATTCCACCTGTGTAGTGTTTTGTTTTTGTTTTTTTGTTTTTTTTTTAAATCACTATAGATTTTAAGGCATCATGCAATCCATCAAAAGTTTGACCTCACTTCCTTTGAAGCCCATGCCATCATTCATTCATTGTGTCACATGGAAACGGTTGACAATATTACAAAAGATCTTTTTGACTGGTTTTACCTGGAAAATGTCTCACCCAAGTTTAGGTTGATGTGATGAAAGCTCAAGGACAAGTTTGAACAGGTGTGTTTGTGTTGTAGAGAATATACATAACACAAATTCCTAAAACTGAATTTAAATCTTAACTGTTGGTGAAGCTCGAGGGTTTGAGAGACCGACAACAAATATGATTAGACAATATTTCAGTGCTTCCCTTTTTTTTCCAAGTTTCATAACATTTTACTATATGGTTCTTTTCATCAGTGGTACTGTAAATGGGAAGAAAATAAGAAAACTAATAAATATAATAGATGCCAATGAAGGTTTGGTGCTTGGCCTCCAATATTACCAGTGTAAAAGAGGAACTGGTTAACTCTGCTCTGAACATCAAATGTAACATTTGTACCACGATAAGTTGAATAGCATCTATTTTGAGTTTTCTTCAGAATCTGTATTGCTTCTGTTAACAGAAAGTGAAGTGAATACCATTTGAATGTCCCCTCTTTGTATTTTTGTTTGTCAGTGCGAGTCGCACTAGTGAAATTACTATATACTTTAGAGTCGTTGTTAGTGTAAACATGAATAGCGATTGAATGATTCCTTGTCAAGTTATCCTCTCGTTTCTTGGCATTCTCTTCACCTTCTTGCCAAGTCTTATTAAATTCAGCTGATCCAGATCTTTCCTTCTCCAAACAGCATTTCTCCACCTTTTCCGCCATTCGATTTGTACAACCCTCATATTGGCCATCAACAGAATTTGGTGCCATATCTAATGGAAATATATTTTCAACAGCAGCAGCGGCTCTGTGATCCTGCAGCAACAGGAATCATAAATAATGATCAATCATCAGTATTCATGTCTGTAATATTCATATAGAACACAAGCTGACCTGTCCTAGAGCAGCTAAAATGAGAAGAAGAGCTTCAATGATCAGCAGCATCTTGATTCAGACAAATCCCTCAGATGATCTAGTAGATCTAAGAGCAGATGCTGAAAGACAACCAGAAACAACAAGCGTTAACAAATACAAAACATATCTCTGCAACAGGAATATATACATAAAATATAAGTTTTGAATTTATATTAATTCGAGAAGCAGAACTATTTGAAACAAACTTTTTTTGAAACAGACTTTTTAGTTTAACCCTAAACTTACCTGAAAATACTGTTGTCTCTTCTTGTCAAATTCTGTTTTCTTTTTGTTATTTTTAAGGAGCTCAGAAGCAACAACGAGAGGAGAATTTCGGAAAAGTTAACAGCCAGATGCCAATTCAAACTATAAGAGATGAGGAAAGTTTTTTTGTGTGTGTATCACAAATGTCATATTGATGCATGGTGCATTTTAAATGTTTAACTTCTCTGAAACTTGGCCCAACTCCAAGAACTCTAAAGTTCAGAAATCCTGGCTGGATATTTAGCAATAATGCAATCCTCTATGAAATTGTTCAGGAATGTGATGTAAAGATTCTGAGGTATATAAGCTTTTTACATTATTTCAAAACAAGATACAGTCCCAAAAACTTAAGTGATACAATAGAATAAAAACAAACATCTTTGTTCAGAACAAAAGTGGTTAAAAGTGGTTTCTAGACCATGTATTACAAACTTCCTGACAAATTCGGTCAGATGATTTTTCGGTAACTGCCCTATAACTGTGCAAAATTTATCTATCATGGGTAAAATGAAAAAGAAAAAAGAAAAAAATGAGACCAGAAACATCTATTCAAAAAATTTACCAATCTCTGCAGGCCAGATATAAAGAGCATGTAATACATCACAACATTTCCAAAGGTTTATTGCTCAAGCCTGTGCCACTAGTGGATATTGGTGAATGCCATGAGACATGGAGAAGGAAAGAGACAAAGTTCCTGGCTGGAAAGTCTAATTTCTACTCCAGTCCACATACAGTGCTAGTCCCTCAAAAAAAAAAAAAAGATAGAAAAAGACACACGACATTTGTGATTCTCCAACACCTCAAAAAAAAAGAGGAACAAGGGACAGCACATCCCTGTAATATTTATACAGAAAGACCTTCTAGAGAAAGAAGTAATATTAATATCACATACAATAAACAATTAACCCAAAAAAGCACAATGTGCAGTAAGATAAAAAGAAAGAAAATGTATTCAAGTTTATGTCATTGCAGGTCGACATGCTGTGGACAAATAAAACAAAGGAGATGGTTGTAGT
The DNA here is from genome assembly GCA_027422415.1 of Schizothorax lantsangensis. Classification (NCBI taxonomy): domain Eukaryota; kingdom Metazoa; phylum Chordata; class Actinopteri; order Cypriniformes; family Cyprinidae; genus Schizothorax; species Schizothorax lantsangensis. Next base: position 11,084,672 of record CM049840.1, read on the forward strand.
CATTCTGCAGGCCTCAGATGAAAAAAACAGAGAACCTGCTCCATTATATCCCCGCCACAGGCCTGTGATGATGACACATCCCTCCCCGAAGCACTCAACCACTTTTATTCACGGTTTGAAATGCAGAATGACACACCTGCACAAAAACTGCCCACACCTCCCAACGACCAGGCGCTCTGTCTGTCTCCAGCCAACGTAAGGAAGATACTATCTAGGATTAACCCACGAAAGGCTGCGGGTCCTGACAACAAACATGGCCGTGTACTGAGAGACTGTGCTGCACAGCTGACGGATGTCCTAACAGATATCTTCAACACCTCGCTGAGCCAGGCAGTCGTACCCACATGTCTCAAATCCACAACAATCATACCGGTACCAAAGAAATCACCTGTGTCCTGTCTAAACGACTACGGTCCCATAGCGCTGACTCCAATCATGATGAAGTGCTTTGAGAGGTTAGTCATGCACAACATCAAAACCAGCCTCCACAACACACTCGATCCGCTCCAGTTTGCATACCGTCCAAACCGCTCTACGGACGATGCAATTTCCTCCACCCTCCACCTGGCTCTTACCCACCTAGAAAATAAAGACTCCTATGTTAGAATGCTGTTCATTGACTTCAGCTCGGCATTCAACACAATAATCCCACAACAGCTCATAAATAAACTAAACCTGCTGGGCCTTAACAATTCACTCTGTAATTGGATGCTGGACTTTCTAACCGGAAGACCTCAGTCAGTCCGTGTTGGCCGCAACACCTCCAGCACTACCACACTGAGCACAGGTGCCCCACAAGGCTGTGTGCTCAGCCCGCTGCTCTTCACGCTGCTGACCCACGACTGCACTGCCAAGTTCAGCTCCAACCACATCATCAAGTTCGCTGATGACACAACAGTGGTAGGTCTCATCAGCAACAACGATGAAACGCACTACAGAGAGGAAGTGGCACAGCTGGCTGAATGGTGTGGTACTAACAATCTGTCCCTCAATGTGGGGAAGACAAAGGAGGTTGTGATGGACTTCAGGAGAAACTCCGTTAACCACCCCCCACTGACCATCGACAGCTCGACTGTGGGGAGAGTCAGCAGCACAAAATTCCTGGGGGTGCACATCACAGAGGATCTCACCTGGACCACCAACACCATGTCACTCTCCAAGAAGGCACAACAGCGCCTACACTTTCTCCGACAGCTGAAAAGAGCAAGCCTCCCTCCACCCATCCTCACCACATTCTACAGGGGCACCATTGAGAGTGTGCTGACCAGCTGCATCACTGTCTGGTACAGGAACTGTAGTGCAGCAGACCGCAAGACCCTACAGCGGACAGTGAACACAGCTGCAAAGATCATCGGTGCCCCTCTCCCATCCATCCTGGAAATGTTCCTTGCACGATGCTCCAGCAAAACCAACAGCATTGTGAAGGACCCCATCCATCCTTCCCACAGTCTCTTCCAGCTCCTGCCATCAGGAAGACGGTACCGGAGCATCAGAGCCCGCTCCGTCAGACTGCTCAACAGCTTTTTCCCCCAGGCTGTGAGAGCCCTGAACTCAAATCACCCTGCCCCCCTCTGAAACCCCATACAATCCCCTACCTCCTGAAACATGCCCCCCCCCCCTCCCCTCCAATCACCACCCAACCTTAACACGCCAAAGAAAAAAACTGTATGAAACTTTTTTGTGCAATTCGAAGTGTGCTACACACAGGTGAGTGGGCCTATACAAACCACCTGTAGTAACACACTCTCCTCTATGTGCACTAGACCCTTTTCACACACTGCTGTGTGTACACAATCCCACAAAAGACTCAGCAATATATGTATGTTTACATGCTCATGCACTACAAATAATCCTGCACTGTTCCCCAGCCAGCTGCTTGACTCACAATGTTTCTCTTTGCACATGTACAGTATTTATGTGAAGCATTCGTATAGTTTGTATAGTTTTTTTTTTTTTTATCTTTTATTTTTTAGTTTGTATAGGGTAAACATTTATATATAATATACTTATAGTCAAAATCTGTCAGTAGGTTAGTTGTGTATAGGTTTATACTGTTTTACTTCATTGTTGTATGTCTGTATTTATGTAGCACTGTGGTCCTGTGAGGCACTACATTTCGTTCCACTGTATGTCCCCACATGTAGCGGATTGACAATAAAGCTCAACTTGAACTTGAACTTGAACTACAGGACATTCCAAACATTGAAGCCCCATGAATGGTTATTTGGAGAGTGTGATGGAGAGACATTAAAGCTGTTGCATTGTTATAATTATGTATTTCCTGATCTAGCTGAGTGGGCGTGGTAATAAAAAGTGAGAACTTTAGGAGAAGCACTCATTTTAACTAATTTATGAAAATGTTTGTGCAAATATGGTTTGATTTATCCGTCCTCTTGTTAATGGTATTAATAGTTTTTTGTTCTACTTAACTCGTGTTCCTAATTTTCATGTATAAATCATATTATGAGACAACAGTTTATAAAAAAACAAAAAAAAACATGGTATGTTCCAATTTGTGAGAGCGGGAAAAAATGTGTTTCAAGATGGCCATCAATAGAGGTAGACAGATCCAGAGCTTGTGAACGTGATTATAGTGGTGCTGTGTAGCATGTAAAACTCCAGCCTCAACATAGTGAAGGGGAGTTAGTACTGTTTTAATTACTCGGCAGTTCTAGTTCAAGACTGTTTTAATTAATAATCTTTGTTTTAATCCTTAAAACATATTTATTTAAACGTTTTGCATATCCTCTCAAAATAAACACCCTTTTTGGACGCCAACTTTGCTCCCATTATTCTGAACCTCCTTGTGACTGCTCGGGTCCTTATCACAGAGAGGTATGCTCATTATGACAATTTGTTTACATTACATTACCTTTACATTTAGCAGACACTTTTATCCAAAGCGACTTACAAATGAGGACAATGGAAGCAATCAAAATCAGCAAAAGAGCAATGATATGCAAGTGCTTTAACAAGTCTCAGTTAGCTTAACGCAGTACACGTAGCAAGGTTTTTTTTAAATTATATAATAAATAAAAAGAAAACGGATAGATTTTAATTTAATGTAAGATTAAAGTAATTTCAGTTTAAATATTGCCATATTTATTTGTGCTGAATGATTCAGGCAATAGAGTGTTGCATCTGGAACATTCTCAATACAAAGGGTTCAGCTACTCAAGGTGAGTCATTATACAACAGGTGTAATTCTGCATGGAACAAGGGAACAGTTGGCCTGACAAGGCTTACAAAAAGTAAGTGAAAAATAACTTAAGTTTTACATCTACATAAATATAACTGCCCAAATAACTGCCTGAATTATTTTATGATACAGGTAAAACTTTGAAAAATATATGATGGTGTGATTACCTTTGTAAATGTGAACAATGTGCTGTGCTGTGGACAAATAAAACAATGGTGATAGCCATTCTGTGGTACCCAGGTTATTGTTGATTATTTTAAAATGAGAAGAAACCAACATGCAAGAGAGGATTGGATTAACATCAAATGGAAGCCTGGCAATATATTTTAGACATATCAGGAAGACTCTGTGAGCTGTGGTGTCTTTGTGATGCAGGTAACAACAGAAAAAAGGGTTACATGAATGTGTAGCAAACTGTTTGTTTTTCATTGTACTGTTCACTGTTGTCCCTCTAGAGGCAGAGAGCATCAGTCTCGCTCCCACAGAAGAGTGGAGCCGTCACTGTAAAGCAAATTAAATTTTTCTGGCATCAGAAAAATATATTATTTTTAAAAGAATTATGGAAGTACTGGTGTATTTACTTGTGTTGTACACAGAATTACAGTATGCTTAGATCAACTTCAAAATAATTGCAGGTTCAAGGGAAGAGTATTGTTCCGTTTGTGGACAAAAAGGAGGCGTCCAAATGGTGGAGCATTGCATTTGGGTATTCGTTATGTTAAATATCAAACACAGCAAATACAAATAAATAATAAATAAATAAATCATAAAAAAAAAAAAAAACGTAGTGTGAATTATCGGCAGGTGGTTCTACACAGAATGCCTCAACATAGAGGTCCCTCCTGAACATCAACCATGGTCCTGTGTAGATAATATTTATGTTCTATGTTTTGTGAATTTAAGACAAATGTAATGTGTTGTTTGCATTTTTGTTACATGTGCATGTTTACTTAGTTACCATGTACTGTATATTTGAAGTGTTATATAACTTTTACCTTTTGCTAATTTATAGTCTGTTTTGTTGAGTTCATTTAAATATTTCCAGCATGTGGAACAAGTAAATCAAGTGAACTGTGATAATGTGTCCATTTCCAAACAGTTTTGACATCATCTGTGCAACAAATGAAAACATACTGCCATTTGCAAGTTATGCAACTTCGAGATGTTACATGCTTTGTAAGTTGTGTGTAAGGTTTTTCAAAGTATTTTTTGAGCAATTAAGTCATCCATCAATTTATGTAATTTATAGGATGATAATTTTGGGCAAATGTGTACATGGATGAAAAAGATATTGGGGAAAAAAAACAGTTAATTAAAAAATTAAGCACACACACAAGCCCAAATAGGAAATAAAACTGTTATCAAATAAACATGTGTCCCCTTCGGTCTTCTAAACTCCCGAAACTCCTGAAACTGGTGTCTCATATTTTAGAGCAGTCAGTGCAATTTTGGAAAGAAATCAATTAAATCTGTATGTGTGTAAAAAAAATATTCAGATATAACCTCCTTAATTACACTACATTTGCTAAATTTAAGCTAAATTCATAAGCTAAATTTTTGTAGGAAAGTGGTCCTTGAGGGCCAGAGTTCAGAACCCCTGCCCTAGGGTCTCATGGATTTAACGGACATGTGCATGCAGTGGCCAGCTAGACCACAAGTGTTTCATTTGGAACGGGGCCAAACAAAAATCAATGAACATCTCTTCGCTCAGTCCAACAAACTCCCACACTATACATGTAGACAAAATACTATAAACCAAACGGACACAAATATTAGCCACATTAGTAAAACTCTCAAAAAATGCACTCATATGCACTCAATTGCACTTCAGCACTCATACACGACCACTAGCCATAAAAGGTACATCAGCAGTAAATATTTGTCTGTCTCACTTCCCAGACAGCGAGTGAAAACGCTGTTGATAATTACTCTAAAGAGAGAAAAACCACATAAGAATGAAGGTGTGCTAAACAACCATTCAAACAGCCAAACAGTTTACACGCCTGTGTAGAAAAAGGTGAAAGGCAATGCATTAAGTACAACAATTTTGGGGACAAAACAATAGGCCTATCCCCAGCAGTCACTGCTATCTATCTTTATGCCTTCTTGTAGTCATGTGACATGTGAACTGAATCATTGAAGAGTTGGCATGCCAGATGAAGCCTCGATTCGAGGTTTGTGTTGTCAACATAGAAATCACGTGACCAATGACTAACGAGGCCTCACTTTCTGTCCAATCCCGTGCAGGATTCACTTTGCGTGTTACCATGGCCAGGTAAGTTACACTGGTTTGCTGCATCCTTAATTGCCAGTTTACAACTTTAAATGCAGGTATTAGCTTGGAACTTACTTGAATAATGTAATGATACATGAAAAACTACAAAATACACACACACACACACATAGTGGTTCAAATGCTAACTGATAACTTACAAAGGTGAGATTTTATATAGTTTATTGTCTTAAGTGTAAAAATAAATATTGTACAGCTCAATGTTCAGCGGCAGCTGTCACAGCTGAACAAGTGCCCTGTATGGCTGGTCCGACTCTTTCGGATGCATCCTTTGATATGGGTCGCAGCTGTAGTTAGCAACAATTTGTTAATATTCTGACAACAAATATTGTTGGTTTCATTTTCAAAATAATCAGTGGTGGACTGTAAGGACATACATTCGTTAAGTATGCTCGTACAAATATGAAGTACTACGTTTTTTCCCCTTTTTTCCCTCTCACAGGACAGCAACACTACAAAAATATGGTATTTTACAACATATGATGCATTGTTGTAGATTAAACTACTCAACGGTATATGAAGTAGGCAACTTTAAATTTAACAACCTTGAAAATATTCAGAAGTAAAATGCAACATACGGTATTGCAGCAGTAATATTAATGCAAAACCATCCTGACCAATTCTTTTCCAGAACAATACTGTGTAAGTTTTACTGTCAATACCTTAAGTATATTAGAGTATGCAAGATACTTTTACTTAAAGGATAGTTCACCCAAAAATGAAAATTCTGTAATCATTTACTCACCTTCAAGTTGTTCCAGGTTTGGAAATTTCATTTTTGGGTGAACTATCCCTTTAACTAGTTTTTAATATGACTAGATTTTCTCCAATGTGGTATTAGAAGTTACTAAAAGAAGTTTACTAAAGTATCTTAATATTTCTTCTACCAATTACAACCCGAATTCCGGAAATGTTGGGACGTTTTTTAAATTTGAATAAGATGAAAACTAAAAGACTTTCAAATCACATGAGCCAATATTTTATTCACAATAGAACATAGATAACATAACAAATGTTTAAACGGAGAAATTTTACACTTTTATCCACTAAATGAGCTCATTTCAAATTTGAAGCTAGAGGTCTCAAAAAAATTGTCAAAAGGGGCAACAAAGGGCTGAAAAAGCAAGACAGTTTGAAAAGATTCAGCTGGGAGAACATCTAGCAAATAATTAAGTTAATTGACATCAGGTCTGTAACATGATTAGCTATAAAAGGGATGTCTTAGAGAGGCAGAGTCTCTCAGAAGTAAAGATGGGCAGAGGATCTCCAATCTGTGAAAGAGTGCGTAAAAAGATTGTGGAATACTTTAAAAACAACGTTCCTCAACGTCAAATTGCGAAGGCTTTGCAAATCTCATCATCTACAGTGCATAACATCATCAAAAGATTCAGAGAAACTGGAGAAATCTCTGTGCGTAAGGGACAAGGCCGAAGACCTTTGTTGGATGCCCTTGGTCTTCGGCCCTCAGACGACACTGCATCACTCATCGGCATGATTCTGTCATTGACATTACTAAATGCCAAAAGCCAAAAAGAATTCCTCTTTTTGATTGGTTCAAGATTCCTCGTTATCTTGAACCACACCTGTTTGACTATGATTTGAAATCTTTCAAAATAATATAGATTTGCTATGGACTTGTGTATATATGCTTGTCTCTTGTATATAGCTTTGCCAAATTAATGGACGTAGGGGGGTTGATTAGGGTGACCATACGTGCCATTTTTCCCGGACGGGTCCTGGCCAGGATTTCTATGACATCAAAGTACCATACAGATGGTTCCTTATGCTTATCTCGAGTTACTTTGATGTCAAAAACTGATCGGTCTGAGCCGCGCTGCTTTAAGTCGAACACACCTAATATGTATGCATATTTGCATCACTTTGACCGTAGATCCCACCTTCTTGCACACCATGATTGGTCCATTATGTACAATGCCTGCATGTTATTGGTCAAACTACTTTTTGATCATTACCTTCAGTGAGTATGAAAACAGGAAAACAAAGCCAAAACAAATTCTGGCAAGGATGTGTCTGGGAAAAATGGCACGTATGGTCACCCTAGGGTTGACACCATTTTATTTTGCACATCTTTTCATGTTGTTTTTGGTTTAGGGAGTTTGTTGCCTTGGCTTTGTCTTCCCCTGACACTAAACCCTTATGAACAATAAAAATATTGTTTGACATCTCTCTGGTAGTGAGATTCTTTCTCTCTCTCTTCCTGTTATGGCTGACCCCTGGTCGTAACAACATTGTTGGCTAACTATGGTCGTATTCAGCATAGTTCAACGAGTCTGTGTTTTCTGAAACCATATACAGTAGTTCAAATGAACTGTCGCAAAGAGCATCACAAAGTTGTGTGGTTGGAATGAAGCTCCCGACCCATGTTTGTTTGTATCGCATGTGGACTTTATAAACCTTTATCTTGAGCAAAATAAGCAAACTAAAATTCAATACAATCTGTATTTTTTGTTTCTAATATCTGCTCATTTCATTTACATCTTTTAGTTTGTCAAGAGATCTAAAGCACCATTTTTTTTGTGGAGTGCACATGTTAATATGATTGGATCTCCTACAAATCCAAAGTGAGAGTCTGTCGGGCGGTCTGTCTGTCTTAAATAGTCCCATGGATGAGCTTCAGGTGTCCTCGCAATAGGGGTGGGCGGATCGATCCAAATATCGATAGTATCGATACCAACGTTGGTGTTGGTATCGGATCGATACTAGCCTGATAAGATCGATACTTACGGTTAATTTTTTCTCCTATACACTTAATACATTGCTTAATACATTTATCAAAGTGTAGACATGTCTGTGGGCGTATATTCCGCTCTTTTCACATCTTGTATGCAAACATTGCTGCTCCTCCCCTGCTACTCTGTTTTGTTGTCATGCCATCACGTGACCAAGTACTCCAAGCGGCAAGCGGATACTTTTGGCTACAGTGAGAGCTGGAACAGTAGAACTCCGAGCTACAAACGAAATGAAAAGGGGAGGAAGGAAATCCTTCACATAGTACATATTGTATATAACTGTATACCGAATTTGTCCTTTTTATGCAGTATCACTGTAAGGTGTATACCAAGTTTGGCCTTTGAATATTATTTCTTCATGCATTAAGCCACTTTAAATGTTTTCATTATAACAGTTTTCTATGGGAGTAAAATGCTTAACATGTAATTTAGCATGTTTTCATATATATTCTGGGCTCAGCTGCTTGCCAAATATTATATAAATTGTATACTGAATTTAGTCTATATTTATTTGGTCTTTATCACTGTCTTCCTCCATTACACCATATTAAATGTTTTTATATTGGTTATCAATGAGAGGAAATGAAATTATGCATGTTGCATTCATGTTCTGGGTTCATCTGCTTACCTGTACATTCATAGTATATATTTTTATAAACTATACCGAATTTGGCCTTTTCATATCACAGTTTTTTTTATTGCAATAATAACAAACAACTATTACAGTATGTATAAAATAAACAGAAAATACAGTACATACGAAAATCCTTTCAATAATAAACGAGTTATGGTTTAATAGTTCTTTTTCATATCACTGTCTTCATTCAATAAGCCACTTACATTATACTTTTCTTTATAATGGTTTTCTATGGGAGGAAAATGCATAATGTGAAAACTTTGAGCGTTGCTTTCATATTCTGGGCACATCTGCTAACTTTATCTAGTTTGCAACATTAATAAGGTGTATATACTGAGTTTTGTATTTTACGTTCTTAAATTATTAAGCCACGTTCATTTTTTTATAACTCTTTTCTATGAGAGGAAAATACTTAACATGAAACTGCATTGCTTTCATGATCTGGGCTCCTCTGCCTGCAAAGTCCTTTTAGAAAGGCAAATAATATCCACGTAGCTTTAAGGTGAATATAATATTAGTCATATCAACATTAGTTATTGTAATTTTTAATTACATTTAAATGTATGTTTTTTTTAAATGACAAGTATCGGGATCGGGATCGGTATCGGCGATACTGGCCCTGTATTTACTTGGTATCGGATCGATACCAAAATTTGCAGAACACCATATATACTTCCCATTTCTGTATATCCGTTTTTCTGAATGAAATTGACAATGAATGCCTCTCTCAAGCCGTTATGTTGGCCTTGTCTACAGCCGCTAGGGGCACCTGCTGGCGAGGCCGAATAACAGCAGATGGTGATCACGCATCGGTTTTCTACTGCTTTTCCTGCAGTTCCCGGATGTGCAGTGTTGAATTTTCTGTCGAATTTTAACTCCTGAATTTGTGGAGGCGAATTTGTAAAGCGAAATAAAATGGACCGACAATTGCTTGTTGAATATTATAGGTCGTATTTTTAAACAGACCGTATGTTTTGGAAGTGAAATCTGAAAGGTGAATATGGATTATTGCATTTTTTATAATGAAAATGTATGTGAAATGTTTTTAATTGAAATATTCACAGTTTAAACATACAACCATGTTGAATTTCAGCCCATAAAAATGCAAGCTATAAAAATACAATGCATTAAAATGCAAGCAGGGTTAATGCAATGTATATATTTTTTCAATTAGTGCAATTCAACAAGCTTTTTATTTAAAATACTTTAGTCATTAAATTACTTCCATAGAGTTACAAATGGGTCATTCTTTGTCAAATCAAACAAATTTCAGAAACTTCCCCAACTCAAATTTTTTATTTTGCTAATATTTTTTCTGAAGAAAGATAAACATGTTTAGTGTTGAAAGCCAAAATATTAAATGTCATGGATGAATATTTACTGCGTAATCTGCTTTTTTTTGTAGAGGGGGGTCAAAATGGCAATTTTCACCTGAGATTCAGAGCCAAATTACAGGGGGGTAAAAATGACTTCAGAAAGATGGCAGCATCATAATGTTACTTTTACACAGAGATTGGTAGGACTATTAGTAAAATCTGTTGACTTTAGCAACCAATGGTGACCATTCAAAAATGGGGAAAGAGCACTTTTAAAGTTTTTTCTCCAAAGTTTGCATGCCTGTAACTCAAGAAGTATTAAATATCTTAATGCACTTTTAGATTTTGGGTCTTAAACTTTTCTTTTGGCTTCTTAATTTTTAAGGCCCTGTATGGATTTGTTCCAGAGATATTGCGATCTAAATATGGCTCCAGGGGTAAATCATTAAATTGCATGCATTTTCAGTGGTCAAAAACCAAATGTGTGTTACTTTGCAAAAATATATCTCTGGGACTGAATGATGTATAAAAGTTTATTAAGAAATAGAATCTAAAATCATATTGTGTTATCTTTAAACCTTCTTGAGTTATAGGCACGCAAACTTTGGAAAAATAATCTTTATGGCACTCAGACAGGTATGTTTAATGCAGTTGTTTTGATTCCTCTTTAAAAGAAAAGAAGCATCATATTTTTGCAAAGTGACCCACATTTGGTTTTTGACCACTGAAAATGTGAACAATTTAACGATTTACTCCTGGAGTCATATTGAAATTCCAATATCTCTGGAACTGAACAATATATAGGGCCTTAAAAATGAAGACTTCAAAAGGAAAGTATGTTAAGACCTAAAATCTAAAAGGGCATTAAGATATTTTTAATACTTTTTGAGTTACAGGCCTGCAAACTTTGGAGAAAAAACATGAAAAGTGCTCTTTCTCCATTCTTAAACGGCGTGTCTATTTACACTAAAGTGCAAATAGCCCGCCTTGTTGGCAAAGGCTATTTACACTAACTCTGCCCACCAACGTGTGATAGTCAAGACTAAAAAAAGCGCGGTCGACACGAGTTCGAACCCGCCTTCTGCATAACTTTTTTTCTCCCTTTTCAAATCTAATATCACATCAGAAAGGCATTTATTTTCAATAAAATGAAGGAAATAATAAAAAAGTTGAAAATAAAGTATCGGGGTTAGGGTAGGTGCAGGCTTTATTGTCCCAGTAAGGTGGCATCCATTTAATATTTTTTATTAAAACTATAATTTACACTCAATACTTTAATTATTTATATTATTTAAATATTTAATTATTGCATACTGCTTTATAATGTACTACAATACTGAGGTGCAGATAATTGCCACTATTTGCAATAAGTAGTATAAATAGCAGAAAATCTTGCTATTTTAACATAATATAATCTAATTGCTATTTATACTTTAGTGCAAACATAAAAAAAAAACAATTTGAGCCGGGGACCTCTGGTTGAGTTAACACAGAATGACCCAAATGCAATACAGATTCTGAATTAAACAAATACAATTTATATTAAATTATTGTGGTTCAACAGTCGTAGGCTATGAGATCATGAATCGACCTCTCTTTATTGAACAAAAACAGAAGTGTTTGTGTTTTAAATATACAGTATGTGGTTTTAAAATCAAAACTTGTGAAACTTGCTGATGTGACAAAATATTACTTATTCTGATGAGAAAGACATCATATCTTTAGGCTATGGTTAAGTTAAAGGTATAGTTCACCCAAAAATTAAAATTATTTTCCATACCATGGAAGTCAATGGCTAGCAGCTACTGTTTGGTTACCCACATTTGTCACGGTGCACACAGCAGGGAGGATACAGGAACACGCAGACGAGGACGTTAACTCAAATAACAGTCTTTAATGAGGACAAGGCAGGACAAGGCAAGGCTGACAGACAGGAAACACCAGGAGTAACGAGTAGACCAGACGAAATCTAACTCAAAAGACAGGAACTAAATACACAGGGTAATTAACACATAATCACATAAACACAGCTGGACAAGAATTAACTAACAATCACATCAGACGAGGACAGGAAACAAACCAAAAATGGACACAAGAGGCGGGAACACATGACACACACCAGAGGACTGACAACATTATTTGAAATATCTTCTTTTGTATTTAACTGGAGCTAGGAATTCATACAGGTTTGGAACAACTTGAGGGTGAGTAAATGATGATACAATTTTTTTTTTTGGGAGGGGGGGGTAATTACTCATTTAAATATCAGAAGTAGCCTAATTTATACACTTTGACCAGTAACTGTAACCAGACACATACTTTTGTGCCATTTTTAAGGGAATCTGGTGCACAGCTAGCAGTAAGAAGACAAGTGTTGATAACCAAGACCACAGCAAAGTTTACACTTTATTTACTTTAAGTTGTAATTTGCAAACCTAATAAAAATAAATAGAAAATTAAACAGCTCATATAATGTTAAGTTTGACCCTTTGAGGTTGATCATTTTCTAAAGCGCCTCATTTTACTAACCATTTGTTGAAAAATAAAAGTATAAGCTTGAGTCTATGGTGTGAGGAAGGATTTTATTTCCTTTGAATCTTTGCCCTTTTGTTTTTAAAACAATCCTATTATCATTCTTGATATTTCATTATGAAAATGTAAATAAGTGTGATGTTTTATTACAAGAATTAGATATACAATAGAGTGTGTTTTCAATAGTGCTTTTATTTAATTTCTTCATGTAATTAAAATACAATATTTTACCTATTCAATTTCCCCATACACAGCTTACAATTACATGTAAAAAATTTTAAACTTAATCAAAAGAAGACAAAGCAGAAAAATTAGGTGATTGCTAACTTTTATGACAGTATAAAGCATCAGGCGTTCAGGCGTAATTGCTGATTTACTTAATGTTTTTTGAAGATGGATATTTTTTCAGAATTAATCAAACAATCAAATATTATAATAGAAGCAACTTTCAATCTAAAGAAACACAATTAATTTATATTTTTAATGTTTGGCCCTGTATTGAACTAGTTTTGCATCAACACCACAGTTCAGGTAACTTACTGTTCCTGTGCTTTTCAAAGTGAACACGGTGTCACACCACGCACCTTTCTGACCTTTGTTCTTGACAGCAGTGACTTTAAACTTCTCATATGGAGGAATCAGCACCTCTTTCTGGTCAGGATACTTGGAGTATTTTATCACAGAAACACCTTCACAAGTTTCGATTTCAAAACAAGATCTAGGTCCAAAACCATTTGCTACTGCTTGATCAAAAGATGAGGATGTAAATGAACCGAAACGAACCTCTTGGTTCAGAACATCCTTATCAAATTCAACTGTAGTACCGCGATAAGTTGAATAGCATTTGTTTTGAGTTTTCTTCAGAATCTGTACCGCATCTGTTAACAGAAAGTGAAGTGAATACCATGTGAATGTCTCGTCTTTGTATTTTTGTCTCTCACTACGAACAGCATTATTGAAATGACGATACACATCAGAATTGTTGTTAGTGTACACATAAATGGCGACTGAATGAATGTTTCAAATGATCCTCTGGATTCTTGGCTTTATTTTCACCGTCGTGCCAAGTGTTATTAAATTCAACTGAGTTATTGATTTCCGTCTTCAGATATTTTGTTTTCACGAAATCTGCCATTTCCTCTTTACAGCCCTCATATTGATCATCAACTGAATTCGGTGCCATATCCAGTGGATATACCTTTCTTGCACCAGCAGCAGCTCTGTGATCCTGCAGCAACAGGAATCATAATAATCAATCATCAGTATTAATGTCTGTAATATTCATACTAGAACACAAGCTTACCTGTCCTAGAGCAGCTAAAATGAGAAGAAGAGCTTCAATGATCAGCAGCATCTTGATTCAGTCAAATCCCTCAGATGATCTAGTGGATCTAGTGAAGAGCAGATGCTGAAAGACAAAAAAATGCAGTGCAATTTAACCTGTGATGTTAACTAATGGAAGCGTTGTATTGACTTTTACTAAACCCAAACTTACCCGAGAACACTGTTGTCTCTTTTTGTCAGATTCTGTGTTTTCAATATTTATCAGGAGAAACAATGAGAGGAGAAGATGAAGAACAATGAAGAAGCAGTCGAACAGCAGAAGAGAACAGCAGTTTGTAAGTGTTTTGTCTTGTTTTCTCATTAGATTTCAGCTCAGTTGTCATTGCTAGGAAACATTGTTTTGCATACTGTGTTTTACCTGGTAAACGTGTTCGCAAGTAACGTTTGTTCTCGTGCTTATCGCGGGAGTTCCCAGTTTCGGTTTGTTAAGTAGGAAGGAGTGATCTAAGCCAGAGAAAGTACTTATTTACCTGACTCAGTGACACTTGTTAGAAGAAGCAGTCGAACAGCAGAAGAGAACAGCAGTTTGTAAGTGTTTTGTCTTGTTTTCTCATTAGATTTCAGCTCAGTTGTCGTTGCTAGGAAACATTGTTTTGCATACTGTGTTTTACCTTGTAAACGCATTCGCAAGTCGCGTTTGTTCTCGTGCTTATCGCGGGAGTTCCCAGTTTCGGTTTGCTAAGTAGGAAGGCGTGGTCTAAGCCAGAGAAAGTACTTATTTACCTGACTCAGTGACACTTGTTAGAAGAAGCAGTCGAACAGCAGAAGAGAACAGCAGTTTGTAAGTGTTTTGTCTTGTTTTCTCATTAGATTTCAGCTCAGTTGTCGTTGCTAGGAAACAGCAGTTTGTAAGTGTTTTGTCTTGTTTTCTCATTAGATTTCAGCTCAGTTGTCATTGCTAGGAAACATTGTTTTGCATACTGTGTTTTACCTGGTAAACGCGTTCGCAAGTCGCGTTTGTTCTTGTGCTTATTGCGAGAGTTCCCAGTTTCGGTTTGCTAAGTAGGAAGGTGTGGTCAGCTGACTTCAGGGACTAGTAATTAGGCAAGTATAAAACTGGTTTGTACACCGCGGCAGCGGTCGCGGTAGCCCTCGTGTGAAGCCCTCCTCGTGTGAAGACCGACGAGTGTAAAGATGATCGACTCTACCTTGCACGACTCCACCGAGCAAGGACACCGACAAGGCACTTGAGTATTGCTTTCTCCCCTTTCTTTACTTTTTGTCTAACTTAGTACTTGTTTAGTCAATTGTACTCACTATGTGCTTTCAAATCTGTACTATTACTACTAACACTCGGAGAGCACGCGCTGTACGTTGGAGGCAGGCCAATCCTAATAATCTACGAACGGTCCCTCTGTCCTCTACTACTTTACTCTCTGTTCCAATTGGTCTTTGGAACTGTCAGTCTGCTGTAAACAAAGCAGATTTTATTCCTTCTATTGCTACCCATTCCGGTCTCAACCTCATGGCCCTAACAGAGACTTGGATCAAACCTGAGGACACTGCCACTCCTGCAGCTCTCTCCACTAATTTCACTTTTTCCCACACCCCTCGCACGATTGGGAGGGGTGGAGGCACTGGTCTCCTTATTTCAAATGAATGGAAATTTGATCTTCTACCATCTCCTACAGGCAACAGTTCATTTGAATCTCATGCAATTACTATTACCCACCCTGCTAAAATCCACGTTGTAGTTGTGTATCGTCCCCCAGGTCAACTGGGTGACTTCTTGGAGGAGTTGGATGTGTTACTGTCAAACTTTCCTGAAGATGGTACTCCTCTGGTACTGCTCGGCGACTTCAACATCCACCTAGAAAAACCCCAGGCTACTGACTTCAACACTCTTCTCACTTCATTTGACCTCAAACGAGTGTCTACTACGGCTACTCACAAATCAGGTAACCGACTGGACCTCATCTACACACGCTACTGCTCCACTGACAACACATTAGTAACTCCACTGCACACCTCAGACCACTTCCTCATCACTTCTAACCTCACACTAACTCCTGACATAGCACACGCTCCTTCGCAGGTCACCTTTCGACGTAACCTACGCTCGCTCTCTCCCTCTCGCCTATCCTCAATGGTTTCATCCGCACTACCTTCACCCTCTCAGTTTTCAGCACTCAACACAAACAGTGCTACTGAAACGCTTTGCTTCACTCTAACATCTTGCTTAGACAACTTTTGCCCCCTTTCATCCAGACCAGCACGCGCTACCCCCTCTGCCCCCTGGTTGTCCGATGTTCTCCGTGAACATCGTGCTAAACTAAGGGCTGCAGAGAGGAAATGGCACAAATCCAAAAACTCTACCGACCTTAGTGTGTATCAGTCACACCTCTCTTCCTTCTCTGCAAATGTCTCCACTGCAAAAATGACATACTACCACAACAAAATTAACAACTGTTCCGACTCTCGCGCACTCTTCAAAACGTTCTCTTCTCTTCTCTGTCCTCCTCCCCCTCCTCCTTCATCAACTCTTACAGCTGATGACTTTGCAACTTTCTTCACAAATAAAACAAAAACCATCAGTGACCAATTCCTCACACCACAAACTAATAATAACTTCATAACGACAAATACACAATCTCTCACCTCCTTTTCTCCTCTCTCGGAGACGGAGGTTTCCAAACTCATCCTTTCCAATCATCCCACTACTTGTCCGCTAGATCCTATCCCCACTCACCTCCTTCAAGCCATTTCTTCTTCAGTCATACCTGCGCTTACTCACATTATCAACACCTCGCTTCACACTGGTACATTTCCCAAAGCATTTAAGCAGGCTCGGGTAAGCCCACTGCTTAAAAAACCTGCTCTAAATCCAGCACTTTTAGAAAACTACAGACCGGTATCCCTTCTTCCATTCATTGCAAAGTCACTTGAGCGAGTTGTGTTCAACCAACTCTCTCTGTTTCTTGCACAGAACAACATTCTGGACAACAACCAATCTGGCTTCAGAAGTGGCCACTCAACTGAGACTGCCCTACTATCGGTTACAGAGGCCCTGAGACTGGCAAGAGCAGCTTCCAAATTCTCTGTACTCATCTTGTTGGATCTGTCTGCTGCCACCAGATCCTAGTTAACCACCAGATCCTCATGTCCATCCTCAGAAAGATGGGCATCTCAGGAACTGCCCTCCTGTGTTTCGAGTCTTACCTCTCAGATAGGTCCTTCAGGGTGTCTTGGAGGGGTGAGGTTTCGAAGTCACAACTTCTTGCTACTGGAGTTCCTCAAGGCTCAGTGCTTGGACCACTTCTCTTCTCCATCTACATGTCGTCATTAGGATCGGTTATTCAGAAGCATGGCTTTTCCTACCACTGCTATGCTGATGACACTCAACTCTACTTCTCATTCCAACCAGATGATCCGACGGTAACTGCTCGCATTGCAGCCTGTCTGAGTGACATTTCTAGCTGGATGATGGACCATCACCTTCAGCTCAATCTTGCTAAGACAGAACTGCTCGTGTTCTCCGCCAATCCATCACTTCACCACAACTTCTCTATACAGCTGGGTTCGTCAACCATAACTCCTTCCAGGACAGCCAGGAACCTTGGAGTTGTGATCGATGATCAGTTAAGCTTCACAGACCATATTGCTACAACGGCCCGGTCCTGCAGATTTGCCTTATACAACATTAGGAAGATTAGGCCCTTCCTGTCAGAGCAAGCCGCACAACTCCTTGTCCAAGCTCTTGTTCTCTCCAGACTGGACTATTGTAATGCTCTCTTGGCGGGCCTTCCCACATGTACTATCAAGCCTCTGCAGCTGATCCAGAATACAGCAGCCAGAGTGGTCTTTAATGAGCCGAAAAAAGCTCACGTTACCCCTCTCTTCATCAGGTTACACTGGCTACCAATAGCCGCTCGCATCAAATTCAAGGTACTGATGTTTGCCTACAAGACCACAACTGGCGCTGCACCAATATACCTAAACTTGCTAGTTCAAACTTATGCGCCCTCCAGAAGCTTGCGTTCTGCAAGTGAACGACATCTTGTGGTGCCATCCCAAAGAGGCACCAAATCACTCTCACGGACTGTGCCCAGCTGGTGGAATGACCTCCCGATCTCAATTCGAACAGCTGAGTCTTTAGCCATTTTCAAAAAACATCTAAAGACACATCTTTTTCGCCAGCACCTGACTAACTAATACTAACACTTACCTATTCTATTTAAAAAAAAAAAAAAAAAAAAAAAAATTCCTAGCTACGTGTACTGTGCTAGACTAACTGAGACTTGTCATGACACTTGTATACTGTTGCTCTCTCGATGGTCTGATTGCTTCTATTGTTCTCCTCATTTGTACGTCGCTTTGGATAAAAGCGTCTGCTAAATGATAAAATGTAAATGTAAATGTAAGATCAGAAAAATCAGTTGCAGAAAAGTCACTGTCAGACAACAACAACTTTTCCAAGCGAGTTGCTGTTTTATATCTCTGATAACGTGTGCGTGTGTTGTGGGTTATAACAGCTGAAGTGTGATCAGAATGTGTTAAACAAACTGTTGAGCTCATCATAATGCAGCACTTGTGAAGGTATATGCGGTTTCACACTGGACAAACTGACACTGGAGAGTTTTTGGTTCTGTTAGACGTATAAAAAAGCTTTACATGCCTCAGGCTTTTACTCCAGATCACTTGAGCCATTCTGACTCTATGAATTTTACAGATGCAATACAGTTTCTGAGATGAAATTAAATTAAATTATTCTGGATTCTGTTAAGTGTGCATCATTTCTTGATCTGATCTACGGAGGAGTTTAATCAGTTTTGATTAATATTAAACAAACTTTGTCAAACTCTATGGTATTAAAACTTACAATGAATTATAATGAATCAAACAATGATTTTGACCAGTAGGTGGTGCTGTAACCACTTTACACAAGTAGAGTTTATTTACTTTATAAGGTTTTATGTTGGTTTTAAACACCCTTTTCATTAAAAAAGACAGCTTTCTCTATTTATATTTATTGTATATCTGTTCAACAAAGTGGTATACTTCGTTAACACGACAGTGATGTATAGTAGGGGAAATTGTAAAGGATAAAGATAATGAAAGTCTATTTAAAGCGGTATGAATTTCATTCACCCTGTCTTTAACATGATGCTTCTTCTGCTTTTATCACCGTAAAACAGAACTTTGATGTTTGTGTTCTTTAATCTGTGTACTAAAAATTGCCATATTTCATAATAAACTTAATCATAGTGTTGCTATGCAATGTAGAGAAATGTGTGGGGTACAGATGAAACACACCGTTTCAACTCTACCTGCAGTTTAATCCTATTTTGTCAGACATTTTGGAAGAAGCGATGGCCACAATTCTGACACCACAATAAGTAACTGAATAAGAGTTTTTTATTTTTTTTGTGCAATATTTTTTTAAATTTGGAACTATTGCTCAAACTTTTAGATTAACTATTCCCAATTTGATCTTTTCATATTAATTTTTATGGGATTTAAAGATGAACTGTGGGTTATTTGACTCCAAGATGCTCTGCTATTAAATGACAAATTATCAGATGTACTGTATACAATAAAGAACAGGAATGAAATGAAGAACTGAAATAAAACTATTTGAGTAAAATGATATCTTCTAGGGAATTTAAACTTTTGATTAAAAAAATAAATAAAATCCAACGTTTTCAATTTAAAAACTAAAGTTAAGTTGCTGTCTTAAATTGTTAAATATAATCTGCTTGGTTTTACAACTCATTTAAACTTAAATTATATTAATCCAACTTTAAATATCAAGTTGAATTTCATATAACTTTTTAAAAAAGTAGAAATTGAACACTTGGATGAGTTAAAGTAATGTAAAACATAAGTTGCCATGACTTACTGATCATATCATTTTTATGCTACTTTTGATCATTAAAGATGAGTTTCAACTGTACCTGACATGGGTACAATTGGAACAAATTTACTTCTTGACTAACTGTGGAAAATCTCAAATTCATAGGTATTATTATTGATCATAATTTATTTTGTAGACAAAAGAAATATCATATGAAACATACTTCTTTAGTTTTTGTGTACTAATAATAATAAAAAAGCAAGACGTGTTCTAACTACAACTACAACCAATGTTAAGAATCTACAAATGGTGCATGTGCATTTAATAATACATGACAGATTATACAGAAAGCAATTTATAATATGGTAATAGAGAAAAGGAAAATAAAATTGAAAAAAAGAAGTGCATCTTGCCACTTGTCTGCAGTGAATATCACTGCACAGTTCAGATGACTACTTCTTCCAGAGCTTTTCAAAGTGAACACAGTTTCACACCAGAGATGTTTCTGATCTCTTCTTGTCCTGACAGCAGTGACTTTAAACATCTCATATGGAGGAATCAGCACCTCTTTCTCATCAGGATACCTTGAATATTTTGTAATATCTGCTCCTTCACAAGTGTAGATTTCAAAACAAGATACAGTTCCAAATTCTTCTGCTACTTTATGATTAAGAGATGAGGATGCAATTGAACCAAAACGAACCTCTGTGTTCAGAAAATTCCTATAAAGTGTAGCCTTTGCACCACGATAAGTCAAATGGCATTTATTTATTTATTTTGTTCAGAATCTGTTTCACTTCAGTGAAAAGAATACCATGTGAATGCGTTATTTTAGTATTTTTCTTTATCAGCATAAACAGCATTAGTGAAATTGTGATACACTGTAGCGTTTGAGTTTGTGTACACATAAATGGTGACCGAATGGATCTGTGCCAAGTTATCTTCTGGTGACTTGTAATACTTTTCACCTTTTTGCCAAAACTCAAACATTTCCTTCTCTAGATATTTTGTCTTTAACAGATTTGCTATTTCCGTTGCAAAGCCATCATACTGATCATCAACAGAATTCAATGCCATATCCAATGGAAATATCTCACCTTCAATAGCATCTCTGTGGTCACGTAGCAACTGGAATCACAATGGTCATGTATTCATGGTTCATGTCTGTAATATTCATATAGAACACAAGTTTACCTGTAATAGAGCATCTAAAATGAGAAGAGCTTTAATGATCAGCATCTTGATTTAATGTAATCCCTCATCTAGTGAAGTGCATATGAATAAAGACAAGAAACACAACAGTGTTTCACAAATACTAAATCTATAACAGTAATAGCAAATGGTGTTCACCAGCTTTTTACAAACGGTTTCAAGTTGTGTATCTGGTACTTTCAGCTGGATAGCCATATGAAAAATCATTTAAACCTGTGATGTTAACTAGTATACTGACCTTTTATTTTACCCTCAAATTTACATGAGAATATTGTCCCTTTTGTCATATTCTGCGCTTTGTCAGTAAGTCAGTAAGTGTACAAACCAAACAATTGGCTTGTTCATATTCCAGATATTTTTATTCATGTGTTCTGGGTGTGTGCATGTATGTGATAACAAGTGACGTATTGTTAAATGAGGCGGTAATATGTCTTGTTGTGTCTGAGCAGGTAGTTCCAATCAGTAGTCTAGGAGGTGTAAATGAAAATAAATCTGTAAAAAATGTAATGCAATCCTTCTCTCTCTCTCTCTCTCTCTCTCTCTCTCTCTCTCTCTCTCTCTCTCTCTCTCTCTCTCTCTCTCTCTCTAATCTATTTGAATAAGAAAATAAAACAATGTAACAGTTTTGACTTAGTAGAGCAGGCCAATGAAATTCAGTTTCAAGTGGAAAGTATTCTGCACTGTTGTAGGTACAGTGCCTGGACTTGATTTGCCTTTATTTCAAGCACTGATGAGATTTGCATACTGTGTTCTTAAAACATGTACTGTATTTATTTAACCACATCTATAGGTACTGATGTTTGATCTTGGTGAATCTAAAATGTTAATTTGTTTGATAGAATAAAACAGTTGAAATGACTGACAAGGATAACGTCATCAACCAGTAGACCACAATCTTCCGGTTGTGCGCAGCTGCCTTAAGCTAACAAAACCTGCTTGGCTGGTAGTTTCCAGAATGCAAAGAAACATTAATGCTATAGTTGTAATTGTGAATGTCAGTAACTTCTATAACTTTGTTTTCACATATGTTGTCGCTTGCTTTCACTTCTTTGCATGTTTGGTATAATGTCAGATAATGACCAGTAAGTGGTGCTGTAACCAACCAGCACAAATACTCTCAGATCTTCATGTCAGCTCATCAACGAGATGCAAACATATGACCTCACTTCCTGTATTAGGTTCACACTATTCATTCATTCATTCATTGTGTTACATGGCAATGGTTGACTGTATCACAAAGATATATTTTTGACTGTTATTGTCTGAAGATCATCTAGCTTAAATTTGTAGGAAGAGTTTAAAAAAATATGTTTTTGACATGATTTAAAAGACCTGCAACACATTCCAAAAAAAGTTGTGATAGGAGCAATTTAGGGCTAGTAATGAGGTAAATTGGTTAAATAATGATGTGATTTGAAACAGTTGATGTCAACAGGTGATTGTAATTATGATTTGGTACAAAAGCAGCATCCAAGAAAGGTCTAGTCCTTTAGGAGCAAAGATGGGCCGAGGATCGCCAGTTTGCCAACAAATACGTGAGAAAATTATTGAAATGTTTAAAAACAATGTTCCTCAAAGAAAGATAGGAAGAGATTTGGATATTTCACCTTCAACAGTGCATAACATAATTAAAAGATTCAAGGAATCTGGAGGAATTTCAGTGCGTAAAGGACAAGGGTGCAAGCCTAAGCTGAACAACCGTGATCTCCGATCCCTCAGGCGGCACTGCATCAAGAATCGTCATTCATCTATAAGCGATATCACCACATGGGCTCAGGACTACTTTGGCAAACCTTTGTCAAGTACCACAATACGTAGTTACATCCACAAATGCCAGTTAAAACTGTACTGTGCCAAAAGGAAGCCCTATGTTAACAGTGTCCAGAAGCGCCGTCGACTTCTCTGGGCTCGGAGGCATCTGGGATGGACCATCACACAGTGGAAACGTGTACTGTGGTCAGATGAATCAGTATTTCAGGTATTTTTTGGGAGGAATGGACACCGTGTGCTCCGGACCAAAGAAGAAAAGGATCATCCAGACTGTTACCAGCAACAAGTTCAAAAGCCAGGGTCTGTCATGGTATGGGGTTGTGTCAGTGCCCTTGGCAAAGGTAACTTGCACTTCCGTGATGGCACCATTAATGCTGAAAAATACATAGAGATTTTGGAGCACAATATGCTGCCTTCAAGAAGACATCTTTTCCAGGGACGTCCATGCATATTTCAACAAGACAATGCAAAACCACATTCTGCACACATTACAAAGTCCTGGCTGCGGAGGAAGAGGGTACGGGTACTTGACTGGCCTGCCTGCAGTCCCGACCTGTCTCCAATAGAGAATGTGTGGCGCATTTTGAAGCGCAAAATGCGACAACGAAGACCCCGTACTGTTGCCCACCTTAAGACTTGTTTGCAGGAAGAATGGGACAAAATTACACCTGAAACACTTCATCACTTGGTGTCTTCAGTCCCTAAACGTCTTTTAAGTGTTGTGAAAAGGAATGGCAACATTACAAAGTGGTAAATGCTTTACTGTCCCAACTTTTTTTGGAATGTGTTGCAGGTCTGAATGACAGGAAATGATGTATATTTACAAATGACATGAAGTTGACCAGACAAAACATGAAATATTTTGTGTTCATATTGTCTGCAATGAAATACAAGTCAAAGTAAATTTAGAAATCACTACTTTCTTTTTTTATTTGCGTTTTCCATACTGTCCCAACTTTTTCTGATTTGGGGTTGTAAAAGGGGTCCAAGCTGCCAACCAGTTCTAAATGCCAACATATTCTGAACCATTTCTGTCACTGTTGTGGTGAAGAGTGAAGGTTTACTCAGTCTGAGGATATATATAAACACTCCACCTGCATATTCAGTGAAATCCAGAGCACAATCCACAATTGAGGAACTGCCTTCCTTTCAGATTTACCACAATACAGGAAGTTGAATTACTAATTTAGCAATTATCAGTTCAATTCAAGTTCAAGAGCCTCTGCAGAGGTTTGTTATTCCCCTCCCATATTCCTGCATTATTGCATAACATTGAACATCTTCCAGAAATTTCTATTCAAGTGACACAAAATGATTATGTATAAGTAATATGTCTGATGCAAAACCATTTAAAACTGCATTTTGTCTGATATTCAAAACCAGGCATCAATTAACTCTTTCCAACTAACTGGCAATGAAGCAGACAGGAGACCAAGTTATAGTTAAAATATGCATTTTCTGAGTTTATTGAATAATCTTGTCAGACCAGCACAAATTCAACAAGTATTATAACAGCAAAGCAAATGCAATGGAAAATAACTACTTTGCAACAATATCCTGTGGTGTTAAAAGCTTGAAATTAATTAATTCAATACTGAACATAACATTACAGTTCTAGAAAAATAATAGAAAATAAAAAATTAATAAGTAAATAAATATATGGTAAACGAGTAGATAGACAGATTCTTAAGTCCTTCATTTGTGACTCTGGACCACAAAACCAGTCATACGTAGCATGGGTATATTTGTAGCAATAGCCAAAAATACATTGTACTGGTCAAAATTGTTGATTTTTATTTTATGCCAAAAATCATTAGGATATTAAGTAAAGATCATGTTCCATGAAGATAAATTATTTTGTAAATTTCC
Source organism: Schizothorax lantsangensis (assembly GCA_027422415.1). NCBI lineage: Eukaryota > Metazoa > Chordata > Actinopteri > Cypriniformes > Cyprinidae > Schizothorax > Schizothorax lantsangensis. The sequence goes on from CM049840.1 coordinate 11,109,388, forward strand.
TACCGAAAATAAATCAAAACTTAATACGCTTATAATATGCATTGCTAAGAACTTTTTCTCCGTTTTTTTTTTGCACCCTCATATTCCAGATTTTCAAATAGTTGTATCTCGGCCAAATATTGTCCTATCTTAACAATATTCCAGTTTTTTTTATGACAAGGTCTAAAATAAAGTGTGTTATGTAAATCATGTAAGGATGTAAATTCAAAGCACTCAACACACATTTTGAAGTATTCCTGTAGCTCAAACTCTACAGCAGCAGCACCGTTTCAGACCATCTCTGTCAGTGGGATTGAGTCGGATTACAAGCATCTGATGCCGTCCTTGACAACCACATAGTCTGCCTATAAACCGACTGTTTGAATGGCCTTGACTGGCCATTAGCTTTCGAGAAAAGCATCTGGATGGTTTCTTGAAAGCCACTGCACAGTTCAGGTCACTTCTTTTCCCAGAGCTTTCCAACTTGTACACAGTATCACACCAGAGGTTTTTATGATGTTTTCTTGTCTTGACAGCAGTGACTTTAAACTTCTCATATGGAGGAATCAGCACTTCTTTCTGTTCAGGATACTTAGAGTATTTGATCACATCAGCACCTTCACAAGTTTTGATTTCAAAACAAGATTTATTTCCAAAATCTTGAGCTACTTTACGTTCAAGAGAAGAGGATGTAAATGATCCGAAACGAATCTTTTTGCCTGTAACATTTTGATAAAATTCAGCTTTGGAACCACGATACGATAACTTGCATTTCTTTTGTGTTTCAGTCAGTATCTTGATTGCATCTGTTAACAAAAACTGAAGTGAATACCATTTAAATGTCTGGTTTGTGTAGTTTTGCTTACCATTACGAACAGCCAAATTAAAATTGCGGTATACATTAGAATTAAGGTTGGTGTACACATAAATGGCAATTGAATGATTCCTTGTCAAGTTATCTTCTGGTGCTGTGGCATTCACTTCGCCTTCTTGCCAAGCATTTTTAAATTCAGTTGAGTTATTGATTTCCTTCTGTAGATATTTTGTCTTCACCAGATGCGCCATTTTCACAGTACAACTGTCATATTGATCATCAACTGAATTCAGTGCCATATCCAGTTGAAATATATGTCCTTTAACAGCAGCAGCTCTGTGATCCTGCAGAAACAGGAATCATAATGATCAATCATCAGTATTCATGTCTGTAATATTCAAACTAGAACACAAGCTTACCTGTCCTTGAGCAGCTAAAATGAGAAGAAGAGCTTCAATGATCAGCAGCATTTTGATTCAGTCAAATCCCTCAGATTCTCTAGTAGTTCCAGTGAAGAGCAGATGCTGAAAGACAACCAGAAACACAATTTCAATTTACAATAATGTAATGACAGTTAAGTTAAAACGTAACACAAAAGCCCTTAAGAGGAATGAAGAAAATACTGTGTTGTGTCACTTAATCGTGTGATGTTTCCTGATGGACTCAAAACATACCTGAAAATACTCGTGACTTTCTGTCAGTTTTTGAATTTAGTTTTTTTTTTTTTCAGGAGTTCAGGAGCAACAACGAGAGAAGATCAGAAAAGTCAGTCTCTCACAGTGAGATGAAAATAGCAGTCTGACAGATGAGGAAGTTTGCTCTTTTTTAACATTGCTAATAATGTGTCTATGTTCTGAGCCTCCAGCATGCGCAAAACAAAGCATATCCCTCTAGTCCTGCCTGTCCAAGACGTTTGTGTGTTTATAGATGCCAAAAGAACCCTTTACCATCTTTTTTTGCGATGATGCAAGTAAACCCATTTCTATCAATGAGAGACATTTGCTGTCAATATACCTATTTTAAATGCACAGGAATTTAGCGTCATGAAATTATATGCTTATATGCTTAATTATTTGAATGGATGTCAGGGAAGAAGTGGCTTCATTACTCGTGAAAATGTGCCTTGTGGCGACATTTGTACAAAAGATTACTCTGCTTCTTTCATGTTTTGTGGTACTTTCAAGGTGAAATGTCCACTTACACTGGACATCATTGTGCAATTATTTGAAATGTTCATAAGACAGCTGTTTTTGTATAGTTTGTTTGTTTTTTTGTCATTTTACAATTTTGTCCTCATGTAGTATTTTTGCCATAATCCAGTCAGATAAATTTAGACCAAAATATTTGTTTGTTTGTTTTTTGTTGTTTTTTTTGGGAAGCTTTGCATCTGGATGTGAAACTGCACTTGTGCATATTCTTAAATAAGCAAGCAGCTGGTTCCCTTTAGGCTTCACATCTCAGTCCTTCATTTTACTTTCTGTAAAACCTTGATACTCTCATTAAAAACTTTATTTTCAATAACAGAAAATAACTTCTCAGTATCAGAATATGGATACTCTGAATAATTTTGTCAGAATAACACCTTCACAAGCGCATATTTATCTTTTGTACTACTATAAGCTATACTATATGTATGTACCACTATAAGCTGACATGCATTCATCTTTTACTTTAGCTCCAAAATTAACTGAGAATATGGTTGTCTTGTTTTGTCCTTTTGTGAGGTTCTTCAGGTGCTCGAGAGTAAGGATGAACAAGATCAGTAAAGAGCCGGATGACAACCATAGTATTTAAAAACATCCACAAAAGAAAGTTTTTTTTTCATATTGCATGCATGCATGCATAAATAAAAAATAAATAAGTAAGTAAATAATTAAGTAAATAAAGAAAGAAAGAAATACATACATGTGTGTGTATTTGTTCTGGGACATGTAATAACACACAGGGCAGGCTTTTTTAAAATTAACTTCAGACACATTTACAATTATCAAACATTTTAATTACACTGTCAGAACCTCTTTAAAACATCTATTATTCCATAATCCAGGATATATTTAAATATTCTGATAATCTTTGCATCAAGATGTGAAACTGCACTTTCATATTCTTAAATAAACAAGCGTGTGGGTACCTTGAGACACTTTCCTCCTGATATCCATGCTTCATATTTTGAGTCCATGAGTCACTTCAAGCCAGTCTAAAGGCCAAGAATATAGTTACTTCTTTTATCAGAACTTTATTGTTTCTCATTGACTCGGCTGAACAAATTATTAATAATGCTGGGCAACGATTAATCGTGATTATTCGCATCCAAAATAAAGGTTTTTGTGTACATAATATACAGTATGTGTGTGTGTACTGTGCATATTTATGTATATATAAATGCACACACATGCATGTATATAGTTAAGAAAAATATGTTATGTTTATATATTAAATATATTTATATATAATATAAATTATATGAATATAAATATATACATGTAAATATATGTCAATATTTTCAAAATATATACTGTATGTGTGTGTCTTTATATATACATAATAAATATACACAGTACACACACCTATATTATGTACTTTAATTTTTTATTTTGGATGCGATTAATCGCGATTAATCGCTGCCCAGCACTAATTATTAATCTAAAACATGTCAACACAAAAATGACACTTATTTACAGTGATACTGTAAAACTAGACAGCCCAGAACACAACTTTACATTAGTCAAAATTAAATCTGGCAATTCTAAGTTAACACTGAAGCTACAGTAAATATTCTAAATAATAATAATAATAATAATGCACTCTAAAAAATGCTGGGTTAAATACAACCCAGCACTGGGTAAAATATGGACAAACCCAGCTATTGGGTTGTTTTGACCCAGTGGTTGGGTTACTACCCAGTAGGTTGAGTTAATCATTTCACCCAACCACTGGGTCAAAACAAGTTGCTGGGTTTTTCCATATTTCACCCAGCACTGGGTTGTATTTAACCCAGCATTTTTTAGAGTGTAATAAAACTATTTAAAACTACAAAACTAAACAGAGTCATTTCAAACCATAAAAAAAAAAAAAATAATGTAAAATACAAAACCAATAATCCTGTTACTGAATAATGCCTAATATGCCTAATAATCACTGAAATGCAATATACTACTGAATTTTATACAAGTAGGGTAGAGAGGGAGAAAACACCCGCCCTTAAGGTCTGTGAAATTTTTAACAAAAGTTGAACATGTCCAGAATAGTTATCATAGTTTTAGTGACAATGACATAAATTATAACCAAAGTATGAAAAATGTCCAGAGTTAGATTTTTAGATTTTGGATTTTTAACAAAAAATTAATTTGTACCAAGGGTATTTGCCCTTCAGTTGGGGTAAAATGCCCCCAGTCTGACAATGCAATTTGCTTTATACATTTACAGCAAAATCAAGTACAGGCAGTTTTAGAAAAGAATGTAATCAATAATTATGGATTACAAAATTATAATAGCCTATTTGAAAAATATTGTTAGCTGATGCTAACTGGTTTGCTAACTAGCTACCTGATGCTAACTTAAGGAATTTTTTTTAATATAAAGTCCAAGTATTTTTATTCAACCAACTAGTCATATATTTGATGGAAAAACAAAGGATTTGATGTGCAGAACAGATTAACTACAGCCATGCCCCCTGGGGAGTTTTACCCCACAGAGTAGGTTTGAAAAAAAAAATATAATTATATCTGGAAATATAATTATATTTTACTCAAATAACACATATTCGCTATCTACAGGCCTTACTATTCGCTGTGATGTTCTACAAAACAACAAGCTTTAAAACACTTTATTTTCTTACTGCTGAAAATTAGATCACTACTGTGAAATCCGTTTTCTCTCAGGTACTGCAGAAGATTGTTATTAATCAAAATACGAATTAATCAAGTATAATCTATGTGAATATAGCCATTTGTGTATCAAGCTATTCTACTATTATGATCATGTGTTCGCCTGTGTGTATGGAGGCCTGAAGGAGAGTGGAGTGTGTATAACTGAGTTATTATAGTAATGTATTTATCTGTGCTCAAATATGATGAGCTGCTATTAAGAGGAAATATGTGATGATCTTGTGCGGACGTGATGAACTGAGACCTCTTTGTGTTACTATTATGAGCTCACGAGGAGATACAGTAGAAAAAGATGTACAGCCATTACTTTTTAAATAAAGTCATATGCAATGTTAATGGTGTTTGGCCAATTGTCATCCTAACCATAGGCTCTACTCTTCTGGACAATGGTAACCCCACAAACTTACACAAACCATAAACCCTTTTACATTTCAAAATAATACAACATTAAAGACTAACAGATCTCCCCCATATTAATATTGAGTAAAAACAGATGACATAACACTTTAACTGTGTTTTTAACTGTGTTTTTTACTCTCCTTTAACTGTCGGAAGCAAAGCGTGCTGGGAACAAGAAATCTGCTTCTCATTCCGTGAATGTGTGTATATGTGTGCACATACATTCACATTTATATGGGAACATCTATGTGCAACATATACTCAGTAAAGGATCAAATATTCTAAATAGCCTATTACGTTTATCTTTGTCTTCATTTCTAAATATATTTGTATGTATCAATATATAGCCATATATTGTCAATGTATATTGCTGTATATTGAAAAATATAAGCAGTTTCCAATATATGGAAATTTATTATGTAATATATCACATTATATTTTGCAGTATATTCCCATGTTTGTTCTGTAAGTGACGCTTCATGGTAAATACTTCTACCACTCTTGTCAACGTAGTCCATAGTTTCAACAATAATTTATCTTGGGGCGTTTTCCCCCACTCTACCTATCTATGCTTCTATCCATAAAACGGTATTTTATTTCCCAGTGAGTGAATAAGTGAACATTATAGAGACCCTGTCGAGCACGTGTGTGCGAGTTTAGCATGGTTAATAGCTGACTCTGCACATTTTCTGTTCCACTGTAGAACAGCAGTTTGCTGAATTTTACATCAGTACCCTGGTAATAAGAGTTCACTGCGGTTTGACATATGCAGATAGCAAGCACAGTCGGGACGATTCTGGCTGAAATGCGGCACTGTCAGCTCAGTCTCGGCATCGGTGAGAAGAGCCCCGCTGCCGCTACAAAACACTTCTAGCTGACAGATGACTTTTTTCTCTATGGGCCGATCTTGGCTGAAAGCTGTTGTATGTATGGCAGGTCCACACTCGGTGTAGTATCTACCTTTGGCCTGAGTTCGTTTTGTCGCAGACATTGGAAACAGGGATCAAGTCGAGTCTCAGCCAGATCTGCCTTAAGCCAAGTTCACACTACAAGACTTTACACGTCGGCAGATCGCTGTGCTGTTCAGACTACATGACTTGATTGTCTGTCTTTTAGTCGTTGTGGTGTTCACACTACGTGACTCTATGTAAATGATCCGCAACCAGGGGTTACACACTACACGAGCTGACAACAACTCTGTCACCCAACGACTCGATTCAGTCCCTAAACCACGTTGTCATGAAAACACGCGAGAATTGACCGTTCGCAAAGAGCTTGATTGACAGGAGATCTGACCAATCAGAACGCGTATATTATGTGCCGCCGCTGCTATCCGTCATCTTGCCCGACAGCTACGGCCAGTCTTCATAGAAATACATGTTAAAACGGGGTGAAAAAGATCGACTGAATTGAAACTTTTTCAATATAACTAAATATAAATATGTGCAGAGGGTTAAGCTGTGCTGTTATTGGCTGCCATAGTAACGGTAATAAGCTGAGGTATTTAAAAGTACTTGTTTTGCGTACCAGAAAATCTGTCATGTCCGGGGCTGTATGCATGGCTTGCAGCGCTTAAGTTAAATACTGAGTGTTAAATAATAAAATAATATGTTAAAACATGTGCTCTTATCATTCTGTGGGCAAAATCCCGTGAACTTGAATGAGAGCTGTATATGCACATGTGCGCTCATCTGTTTTCAATGTAGCTATAACCTCGCGTCACTTCATGTCATCTTCCCACTCATTAAACTATGACAGGTCCTTTACTGCAAAACAGGCACGTGCAGAAGGGGGGGCTTTGGGGGCTCAAGCCCCTGCCCTTTTTTAAATTATTCAAAAGTGCCCCTCTCAGACAAATAGCAATGATATTGTGGTCAATAAAACGAAATGCATTTGAATTATAATTAACATGACGATGTGTACAAAACAGTAACTTATAGCTCAAAAGTTGGAAAATTCCTGTTTAGTTACATATCTGTCAATCTGAGGCTTATGGGTTACATGCATTTTGCTCGACCGACTGATATTCATACACAGTCTGTTCGGAAAATGGCTCTTTCAGTGAATAGATCAATGGAAGGAAAAATAAACCAAATGATATTTTAAACTTTTTTTCATAGATAATCAAAGCTAGTGTCACGGTGCACACACGAGGGAGGAACAAGGACATGCAGACGAGGACGTAAACTCAAATAATAGTCTTTAATGTAGACATCAGGGCAAGACACGACAAGGCTGACAGACAGGATACACCGGGAGGTAACGAGTAGACCAGACAAAATCAAACTGAACAGACAGGACTATAAATACACAGGTAAATCATAGATAATTAGACAAACACGGCTGGACAAGGATTAACTAATAACGACATGAAACAAGGACAGGAAACAAACCATATATGGACACAAGAGGCGGGAACACATGGCACACACGACAGAGGACTGACATTACTCCCCCCTCCCGAAAGGCTCGTCCCGAGCCTTAACAGTTCCATCGGGGAGGGGGGGTGGGCTCTCTGGAGGCCCCTCAAGACAGACACGGACAGGAACACAGGATGGGGACCTCCAGAGCGGAACAGACAATTCGGAGGCCATGGCGGAGCTGGGAGCTCAGGAGGCCATGGCAGTGCAGGGAGCTCAGGAGGCCATGGCGGAGCTAGGGGCTCAGGAGGCCATGGCAGTGCAGGGAGCTCAGGAGGCCATGGCAGGTGGTCCTTGTGGCCGTGGCCTCGGTCCCCTCGGCCCAGCCCCTACAGCCGGAACCCTTTCTACCCCCCAAAAAAATTTCCCTGGGGAAGTCAGGGGGTATCAGGAGCCCTCCGGGGCTAGACACACAGAACAGTACATGACAAGACTCCAGGGCCAGACAGACAGGACAGGACATCCCACAGGAACCAGAAGCCCTCCTGGGCTGGCTTGGAAGCTGAGGCTTCCTCTGGGCATGACGAAGTGTCAGGGGCCCTTACAGGGTCCCTCAGCAACCGCTTCCATCTCAGCGACAAGGGGGCAGGCGGCTAGAATGGCCTCCATGGCCACAACAAGAGGAGCCGCCTGCCCCAGACGAGTCTCCACGGACAAGACAAGGTTAGTTAAAACGTTCCTGTGGGCACAACAAGACAGACACACGGCACTCCTGGCCATGACATGTGGACTTGATCCACGGGGCTAGGGATTGCAGCGGCCGGCGGGCATGAGTCAGCGCCAATCCGGCGGGCTTGAGTCAGCGGCGATCCGGCGGGCCTGTTCGGTCCGCCAGCTGGGGCTATCCCAAGCGCGCCGGCTGGTTGTCTGGTTCCCGGGTTGCCGCTCCCCCAGGCGCGCCATTCGCGGGAGATCACGCCATCAGGCCGGCGGGCCTGAGTCAGCGGCGATCCGGCGGGCTTGAGTCAGCGGCGATCCGGTGGGCGTCCGGCGGGCTTGAGTCAGCGGCGATCCGGCGGGCTTGAGTCAGCGGCGATCCGTCGGGCTTGAGTCAGCGGGCGATCCGGCGGGCATGAGTCAGCGGCGATCCGGCGGGCATTGAGTCAGAGGCGGGCCGGCGGGCATTGAGTCAGAGGCGGGCCGGCGGGCATTGAGTCAGCGGCGATCCGGTGGCGTGATCTCCCGCGAACGGCGCGCCTGGGGGAGCGGCAACCCGGGAACCAGACAACCAGCCGGCGCGCTTGGGATAGCCCCAGCTGGCGGACCGAACAGAGCTCGCGACCAAAGGACTTGCGGCACTCGCGGCGATCCCGCCAAACTCCCACGCATCCTGCAGTGGGCTATGGCGGGAGGACGAGTGTCGACTTCCTTGCCACGGGACAAACAAACAAGAACAAACCAAAACACTTTTGAAAAACGGAAAATAATACGGGGTGAATGGGCGCCGCTTACAGTTAGGGTCTGGTCTTCTGTCACGGTGCACACACGAGGGAGGAATAAGGACACGCAGACGAGGACGTAAACTCAAATAATAGTCTTTAATGTGGACATCAGGGCAAGACACGACAAGGCTGACAGACAGGATACACCGGGAAGTAATGAGTAGACCAGACGAAATCAAACTGAACAGACAGGACTATAAATACACAGGTAAATCATAGATAATTAGACAAACACAGCTGGACAAGGATTAACTAATAACGACATGAAACAAGGACAGGAAACAAACCAAATATGGACACAAGAGGCGGGAACACATGACACACACGACGGAGGACTGACAGCTAGTGAGTCAATTTAATTAAAAATCCTTATTACATAATTCATCAATGCCTGTTTGTCATGTCCTATAGGCTACAATACACCAACCAATCATGATCTGGCACAAGTTCAAATTTCATTGGACAATAATGTGGAGCGGTAATTTTCCGTTCTTATTCATAAATCGGTTGAAAATGACATGGGACAGACGAGCTTATGGAGCGATCTGGATCTGCGATTTGTCTCATTTTATAAATCAAATTACATCGCTGAGAAAATGTATGCTAAATGACTATAAAAGCAGGCACAAAACCGTGCAGTGCCAAAAGTCGCAATAATGGTAATCAGTATTCAATTCACTTATATTTATGTATGATACACCGTTACTATTTCATGAAACTATCATAGTTAATGAAGCCCAAGTGCCACCTACAGGCCTATCATGTGAAGTGTAGGCTGGCGAAATGGTGACGTGAAAGGACTTTATTATATTACCATTTTTGATAATTATGCAGCATTATGTCTTATGCTCATCAAGCATGCATTTATCTGATCATAAATACAGAAACAAACTGTAATACTGTGAAATATTATTACAATTTAAAAGAAAGTTTTTCTATTTTAATATAGACTACTTTAAAATATTTATTTCTGTGATCAAAAGCTGAATTTTCAGCATCATTACTCCATTCTTTAGTGCATGATCCTTCAGAAATCATTCCAATACGTTGATTTATTATCAATGTAGGAAACAGTTGTGATGCTTATTTTATTTATTAATTTATTTATTTATTTATTGGAACCTATGATACTTTTTTGGGGTTCATTGATAAATAATTTTTTTAAAAAGAAAAGCATTTATTAAAAATAGAGATGTTTTCTAACAATATAAATCTTTATTATCACTGTTTCTATCAATTTAACAAATCCTTGCTGAATAAAAACTAATTTCTTTCAAAAAATAAAAACACTGACCAAGCTTTTGAACGGTAGTGTATATTGTTACAAGCATTCAATTTTAAATAAATGCTGTTCTTTTTTTAATTTTTATTCATCAAAGAATCCTGAAAAAAAGTATCACAGGTTTCCAACATTGATAATAAACCAGAATTGCATAAAATGTATTTTAAAGTATATTACAATTTTGATCAAATAAATGCAGTCTTGATGACAACAAGTTGGTAGACTTCTTGCAAAAATATAAAACAGTAATGTGTCCAAACGTTTGACCTATATATATATATATATATATATATGTGCTGTCAATCGATTAAAAAACATTAACTAATTAATCGAAATTTTTTCTAAACTTAATCGCAATTACTCGCGATTAATCCCACCTCACATTAAAGTTTTTAAATATAGTTTTATATTGCAATAATTTCACATTCAATCTTCAAATGTACAATGTACAAACAACATAAAGACAGTATATTTTTAATATTTCTTTAATGGCATCTTTCTTATGATTGAAGGCCAGCATCACTGATATCAATATTACTGATGTCTCTATAAAATAGTTTTTCCCCTTAATATTTAACCATTGACTGTAGCCATTCAGCATTACAGTATAATTGAGAGCTATCAATTTTAACATTTATTAGACTTAACTTCTAATTTAAGTGAACTTAAAACAATCTTCACACAAACACATTATAATAAATGACATATTTATCTACCTGTGCCCTTCAGCAGAAATATACAGAAAATGAATAGTTACCAAACACTAAATTCTAAATTAAATATAGAGGAACCCCTTAAAGCTATAAAAGTAATTGATTTCCTCTTTTTTTTTCATTTGTTCTTGGATTAATAGACATCACAGCAGCTGGTTATTATTATTTGTCTGCTATTGCTTTAAAAGCTGCTGCTGCTTTCTGACTCACTTCAGGTCTTAAAGTCTCTTCTAATGAGCGGAGGAGTTGAATCGGGTGTGTTAGATGAGGGAGACAGTGCTGGGTGCCTCAGGAAAGTTTTGAAAACCATGAAAAACAGACATGTTCTTAAATGTGACGCATATCATATTGCATGCATGCACACAGTTTTAAGGCAGCTTTAATCGCCTTTTTGGTAACTTCATGCCTTAACTGACGGCATAACTAGGACATTGCATGCACATAGTTTCTTTCCCTGTTTGATATGAAATGATACAGGCTACAGCGCGCGCCAGCACCTTTGTGCATGTATTTAAAGAGCGCGCGCTACCAGCACAGAGTCTTTTCCGCGCTCTTTGACTCGCGCCTGGCGCGGAGGCGGAGTTAGAGTGTGCGTCTGAAACATCTCCCGTTTGATGTGGTCATAAATACGTTCTGCATCTAAATAAACGCAATCCTTTTCAAGAAAAAAGAGACGGAGGCAGCAGTTGTGAATGGGGTGGCCAACCCTAGCCCCGCCCCTGCGTTAATTGCCTTAAATATTTTTAATGCGTTAATCTGAAAAAAAATAATCTCCCGCGTTAACCTGCTAATTTTGACACCACTAATATATATATATAATTTATTTTCAATTTGTTTTTTTTGTTTTTTTTTTCACATTGCCCCTATATTACGTTTGAGCCCCTGCCCCCGAGGAACTCTCTGCACGTCCCTGCTGCAAAAAGACGCTCACTGCGACACTCTAAAGTGATGAAACTATGGCGCTATGTACTTTTTAAAACTATTTTTATAGGTTTCACGTTATATTGTCGGCTCGGAAAATATGTAAATGCGCATGTAGCCGCAGCTGTATCCATCTAGCCTTAACCACAAATCAGACAGAAGAGTAGATTAACTTCGGTGGATTTAAAATGGTGTGTTCCGCGGTTGAAATGAAACACTTTCTGATGTTTATTCATGTTCATTTCGTGCATTAAGCAAATATGAAAAGACAATCGGTTCACGTGTTTGAACTGAGGCAATACAGTGATCGGTCATGACACATTGAAGAGCCACAAAAAGGTATTTATTGTTTGAATTTCTTTAAAAATGACTCAATTGAAAAGCTGAGAGTCCTGAGACCTTGTTTCATATCAGCAGTAACCTGCTCTGTCTTCTCTGTCAGTGTGTTGTCAGTTTCCTCTTTGCTCTGTGATGTGTTTTTCACTGCTTGAGAACATGATGTGTAGTGTGAGTCTTTGTCGGTCATTGTAACAGTAACTATTGGTAGGGATGGCAGACGCGAAACTGACGTTTCGACACGGTGTCGAGATCCCGAAGCGCAGATGTTTCGAAACACTGCTCCGAAGCGTGATTCGAAACACCCATGTCACGTGACTAAGGTGATTCGAAGCATCGGGGCGTGTCACAAGTGTTTCGAGACGTGGCATACTTGCCGATTCTGCATTTGATTGACAGGGTCGGAAACAAATTACACAATTGCACATCTGTCTCAACCTAACTCCCACAAAGTATAAAAGTGGAGTTAACGCATCTTCACTTCGTGGGTTTTTGTGAGAGGAGAGAGATTTTGCGATATAGTGATATTTATAGTGTAATTTGGTTAATTATATTTAGGCTACATTAAAAGTTATTATTAAGATATTGATAGATAGGCTATAGACATTGATAGATAATTGTCCATTGTGAGAGGATTTTTTTCAAAGGCTGGAGATATTCTATGTAAAAAAAGTAGTAGGCTAAGTCCATCAACAGCAGAACAATTAACATTTTTAAATAAAAATCTGTAGCCTATATGTAAAAAAAACAAATTAAGACATTGTGGCTTGATGTATTTTATTGTCTATTTTTCATTACCAAAATAACACTTATTTATTTACAAAGAGTTCATTCAGATGTCAGACCGATGTTTCAACATTACAAGAACAGAACAATAAAAACACACATTTTAATTCTTTATTATAATTTTGTGAAGATGACTGCTTCACCCAGGATTCAAACCCAAGGAGACAGCATTCCAGTCAAGCACACTAACCACTCCCCCAAATCACTTGGTGGATCAATTAACACAATATATGTTATAATTCCTCAATTCGCTTAACTGTTTCTTTGTCAACGCTGTTTCAGAGCAATACTTGGAAATGACCACTAGGTGTCACCGTAGAGACGGGTGTCGAAATGTTTCGAAGCCTCGACACATTTGCTTCGACTGCTTCAGTGTTTCACGAAGCCTCGCTCCGCCCACCACTAACTATTGGTGGTTAATAAAAAATATAGCAGCCAAAAGCCTGTGAAAGAGAGTGAAAGACGCTTATGTGCAAAAATAAAAGCCTAACTTTTCTTTAAGCGAAGTTGCTGCTGTAGTTTTTCTTCCGGTGACCTCAACCCATGCCTTCCTCTTTCATTGGCTGTAGCTCGTCACGACACCTAACACCACGTGATGTCAAGTCGGCCGACCGGTCCAGATATTTGGCATGCTAGATATTTGTTTGGCGTCGGAGATGCGTCAGCGAGCCTCTTTGATGCATCGTTGTGTAGTTCACACATAAAGATCACGGAGCGCCGATCACCCGCTGATTTACAGCCCGACCTGTCGGCGAGCTCGTTAACTTGCAAATCGGGCTTAAATGGGGCTTAAAATCCTGTAGTGTGAACTAGCCTTTACAGTGTCTGCGTCAGACTCGGGCCACATAAAATAATAGTAGTCACTCTACAGTATGCGGGCCAGATCTGGGCCACGTCAATTAATAAGAGTCATTTTACAGGGCGTGGGCCGCATCTGGGCCAGAGGAAATTATTTGAGTCGGTTTTCAGTGTGTGGGCCAGTTTTGGGCCGGGGACCCAGCCAGAATTGGGACAGAACTTAAGCAAGGTTGTGGCCCAGAGGTGGGCCAGACAAATTTTGCTATCTGGGAGGGAGTGGACAGAACAGAAAATTATTTGTACAGGGCGGCATGAGGACTGTTTTTGTGAATTTATGGCCTGTGTTCATGAATATGCGAAACAATTGCATTTCCTCAGACGAACCACAAAGTAATTATCTGTTTTGAAATAAATATTAATATCCAGGGCACAAAACATTGTCTATTATTCACATCAAGTGGAATCGAGCAATCGTGTGCCATGAGAAATGATGCGGTACTCCACAAACGTCAAAATAAATGTAAAAAAAAAAAAAATGCGCAAAAGCATTGTGGAAAATATACCACAATCAGAACCCTTTCAGGTTAGATTTCTTGAAAGTCTGATTTAGCCAAAAAACAGTAATTTACCAACCACTTTTTCCAAAGTTGTAGGGAAAAAATTGCACGGAAATCACAATTTCTCTTTCCTCATCGAGGAAAACTAATCCCATCCAAATAGGGCTCTATAACACATTATTGTCTGACCATGTTCTGTTGGAGTTGGTTTAGAGTTTTTTATTTTTTTTTAGCCAAGAACAAGTTATTGATGTCACCGCTCTTCAGATTGAGTCATTAATCGAGCTACATGGGTGAGAAAACGTTTGAGCAAGCTGGCACTAAAATACAAGGTGAACATGACCGTCTGATCACAAAGATGATGATTAAAGTATTATTTTCTAGTTTCATTGGCACAACATTCATTGATGTTGCCCAAGAAAATATAATCTTTGACGTTTAGTTATGGCGCTTTTCCACTGCATGGTAATGACACAGTATGGTTCGGTACAGTTCACTTTTGGGGGGTTTTCCACTGGGTACAGTACCTGGTACTTGGTTCAGTACCACCTTGTTGAGGTTCCAAGCGAACCGTACCGTTACCAAAACGTGACGTGTAAACTCTGCTGATCACTAATTGGCCGGTGAAAATCGTCACTGCTTGCGTCGCTGAACTTGCGGCACGAGACACAACAGACCCGCTAGATTTATATCAGCACAGCCAGTGAAGGATCGAACGCAACTGTTTTGAACGAGAGCACCTTTTTTAGCAACCAAAAAATGGCTGTTTCGTTGTCTGTTGATGAAGTACAGACGTTCCTCTCATTGATAGCCGAGGAGCGGATCCAGCAAGAGCTTGATGGAGCGACGCAGAATGAAAACGTTTTTCAGGAGTCACGGCAGTAGAGGCGGCGCAAATATAATGACATGTGAACAATCCCGCCCACTCTAAAGCGGTACTAAACTGCAGTGGAAACACAAACCGAGCTGAAATGAACCGAGCCGAGTCGTACCACGCAGTGGAAAAGCGCCATTACTGGCACTTGGACAGTTAAATCTTAGCTACAGTTAATCAGTCATAGGCCTATGAAATCTTTTTTTTGGGAGGGGGTAGTTTAACCAGATCCTGATGCAACTGCTATAAATAGAAATAAAAATGCATCTGCCAAATATGCAAATGCGTAAAAACCAAGAAGAAACCAAAAATGTGGAAAAGTTTATTTATGCATTGATTATTCTTTTCTCAGTCTTCATCTTCTGGTTAAAGGAAGCATCTGTATACAACTATTTTCACATTACTTCCAAGTGTAATTTAAGTGCTATCATCAGTTTTACTAAAACTATTTGCATGATTTTAAAGTGATAAATGTATTTACATACTTAGTATGCTTTTAAACTTAAGAAAAGCAAAGTCACTATAGTTATTTATCTTAAAAGTAATAAACATTGAATGTGCTTCCAGTGGAAAGCTAAATGAATAAATGCAATATACAAGCGAAAAATAAAAACAAAACCAAACATAAAGTAACAGACATTTAACAGCAAATATATGATGTTAAGACCGTTTGACTGCACACAGTTTGTGTTGGGCTGGGTTCAGGGTGAAGCCCACGACTGGCGACAGATCCAGATCATCTTCAGACACTCCAGGAGGAGGAGTGAAGCGGAAACGCTGAAGAAGGGAGGTGAAGAACAGGAAGAGCTCCATCCTGGCCAAACCCTCTCCAAGACAAACCCTGCGGCCTGAGAACAAAAATAAGCAAAGGATTAACAAAAAGCACCTGCAATTGCACAATAAATAATGAATTTGAAGTCTTCTGCACCTGCAGAGAAGGGCATGAAGGCGTCCTTTTTGACAAACTGCCCCTGCTTATTTAGGAAGTGTCCTGGGTTGAAGCTGTCAGGAGTTTCCCACTCATTTTCATCCCTCAATACAGACACCAGTAGCGGCCACACACTGGTACCCTGTGCAAAAAAAAAAAAAGATTAATGATACATGGTGCAAACACATAATGAAAACATTTCATGCTCTTACTGGACCCAGACCTTCTTGATGAAGTAGCCATTCAGGTGAACGTCACAGGTGGTCTGACGGGGGGAACCAAGGGGTAATACATTTGCAAATCTCTGGGTTTCATGGATCACAGCATCAGTATATGGTAAGTTCTTCCTGTCTTCCGCCATGGGCTGACGTCCACCGATCACTCGGTCAATCTCATCTTGGACCTCAGCTTAGTTAAATTAACAAGTAAGACCACAATATGAGCATTTATAACATCATTACTATATTGACTCTGATTGACACTTTGCATGGTTTATAATTAGCTTTGCGGACTTGCAGAATTAAAATTGTTATAAAATAATGCAATAGTCCTGCATTAAGATGCAGCCATACCTTGTATTTCAGGGTATTTGGCCATGAGCAGAAGACCCCAGCGAAGTGTTGTGGCCGTTGTTTCGGTCCCAGCACCAAATAGGTTGTTCAATGTACAATATAAATTCATTGAATTGTAGAAAGAGTCTGTTTTGCCAGATTCCTGCAGAAATCATGACAGTGAAAGCCAAGAAAGTGAGAAATCAGAATGTAATTGTGAATCTATTTAATTTAAAACGACAGGCAGTACCTCGTCTTTTTGCTGTCGTATCAGGAAAGAGTCAGCCATTCCTCTGGGGTCCTGAGGGTTCAGAGTCTTCTTCAGACCATTTATTATTTCCTCACTTTGTCTGAAGGTTTCTTTTACGTTGTTCACAACACGTTTCTGATTCACCACAAAAGGACGAATCCAAGGAAACATGTTGTAGAGCTGCAAATAAGCAGAACCGCATAATGTACCAATGAACAATGTACATACACTTCGACTCCAAAATAAAGCATTAGAAATATCTGGGTACCTGAACTGAAGCTGATCCAGTCATCCTCATGTTTTCATAAACTCGTTTAACCATGCAGTGTAACTTAATGTCGCTATATTCAAATCTGGTGCTGTAGACAATGGCAGAGATGACGTTTGAAACAGCCATGGCCATTGGCAGAGTTGTTTCAAATGGTTTTCCTGCACATGGGCGAACAATATGTTAATACTAGTGCTGTCAATCGATTAAAAAAAACAACAAATTAATCGCACATTTTTCTAAAATGAATCGTGATTAATCCGACCTAACATTAAAGTTTTTAAATATACTTTTATATTGCAATAATTTCACATTCAATCGTCAAATATACAATGTACAAACAACATAAAGACAGTATATTTTTAATATCTCTTTAATGGCATATTTTTTATGATTGAAGGCCAGCATCACTGATATCAATACTACTGATGTCTCTATAAAATAGTTTTTCCCCCTTAATATTTAACCACTGACTGTAGCCATTCAGCATTACAGTATAATTGACAGCTATCAATTTTAACATTTATTAGACTTCACTTCTAATTTAAGTGAACTTCAAACAATCTTCACACGAACCCATTATAATAAATGACATATTTAGCTACCTGTGCCCTTCAGCAGAAATATACAGAAAATGAATAGTTACCAAACACTAAATTCTAAATTAAATATAGATGAACCCCTTAAAGCTATAAAAGTAATTGATTTCCTCTTTTTTTATTTTGTTCTTGGATTAATAGACATCACAGCAGCTGGTTATTATTATTTGCCTGCTATTGCTTTAAAAGCTGCTAATGCTTTGACCCACTTCAGGTCTTAAAGTCTCTACTAATGAGCGGACGAGTTGAATCGGGTGTGTTAGATGAGGGAGACAGTTCTGGGGTGCCTCAGGAAAGTTTTGAAAACCATTTCAGAGACATGTTCTTAAATGTGATGCATATATAACATATTGCATGCATGCACACAGTTTTAAGGCAGCTTTAATCGCCTTTTTGGTAACTTCATGCCTTAACTGACGGCATAACTAGGACATTGCATGCACGTAGTTTCTTTCACTGTTTGATATGAAATGGTACAGGCGGTACAGTATCTTTTCCGCGCTCGTTTGACTCGCGCCTGGCGTGGAGGCGACGTTATGCGCACGTCTGAACCGTCTCCCATTTGATGTGGTCATAAATACGTTCTGCATCTAAATAAACCCAATCCTTTTCAAGAAAAAAGAGACGGAGGCCCTAGCCCCACCCCTGCGTTAGCGGCGTTAAATATTTTTAACGCGTTAATCTGAAAAAATTAATCTCCCGCGTTAACGCGCTAATTTTGACACCACTAGTTAATACCCAAATCTTTTTCAGTCACAGCATCGGCTTGCCCTTGCGCTTTGCAGTCTTACCTTCAAATTTGTCAAATTCCTCTTTTAAATATTGCGTTTCTTCAATGATAATCCCTTCGCTTCTTTTCTTGCCCATTCCAAAGTCTCGCAGGTTCGAAAGAGCAAAGCGCCTCATTTCCCTCCAGTTTTCACCATTGGAAAACACAATCCCTACAGAGGAATCATTCATCCATTATTCCAAAGTGCTCAATTAATTTGATATCTACAGAAAAATAAGGTGTTTATTAAATGATCATCTGAAGATGTGAAAGCCTTCTTACCATATCCCCGGCTGAAATCATGAAATATGGGTGTAATATCTTTGTCTCCAAACTCCTCTGAAAGGTTCACTAGTGCCTGATTGACGGCCTTGTATCCTGACAATATCACCACTTTTTTGGGGCCAAAGTGCACTGTGTAAACTGACCCATATTGTTTTGACAGCTGTAAGACAGAAAAGATGGAGCTATTGAAATGTATAATCTATTGGCATCATCTCATCTGTGCTCTGTCTGGTTGGTTTACTAGAAGAAAGTATTGTTAGACACAGCATTCGTAAATATATGAGATTTTTATTCAATTTTAGATCATTCAGATTATACAGCTTGGTCACAAATCTTCCTCAGTTATCATGAATGGCCCTCTTTACACCTCATTCTGTCCCAGCCTATCTTTGAACACAGTACTCTCTCCTGTTGTGCATTTGCCCGCTGGCAAGGTGCCCGTCTCCACGGTCATACATTACCATTGACTCTTACCCTAGTCAGCATGAGAACTAGGTGACCTGTTTGTCATTTTTGAACACTAAGCATGCCAGCAAATGCGTACTTGGCATGTGTACCATTTAAGCAAAAAGGTACAAGAGGGAATACCCTACAGACAATGTAGTCTGAAGGGCATTGATGCAGAAGATAGATTTTTTAGCTATGATATTATACTGAATGCTTTACTATCTATCTATCTATCTATCTATCACATATGACAGTCTATATATGTAATTGAGATCCATCCTTGATCTAAATCTATGCCTGTTTACTAGTAAAAGTTAGAACACTGTATGTCAAATCATCAAAAATAAAATCAGCTGTCTGAAGCATTTTTGCTCACCTCCCAAAGGCTCAGGTAGGTTTTCTTGAGGTTGAGCATGTGCAGGTTCCCCACCAGTGGCAGTGGTTTGGGTCCTGGAGGATTTTTTTTTTTCTCATCTTGAGAGCTGGAGCTGATGGATAACACATAAATAACCAAACACAACAGCAGGGCACAAAATACTGTACCTGTCCCGGAGCCCTGAGAGAGTAATGCTTCTATTAAAGTCATAGTCAGAGAGATCTTCCATACGCATGCTCAGATCAATCACTCATTTAGGGCTGATGTGGGTTGTAGTCTTGCTCTTATGTACCCTGTAGGTAAACTATAGAGGGGGCCATAAGAAAGAACAGGGTAACCTTTGTATCAGGCAAGAACAGCAGTTTCACACAGTGCACTTTGAACATGGACCTGAAGTTCAGGGGCAGCTGCAAAAATAGTTGTTCTGGCAGCTGCAAAGTAGTTTAAAAAATAACAGAGCCACGTGCATTGAATTTGTATAAATGTGTTGAACTGAGTTGAATGCTTTCAATAGAACACCTTGTTCTCCTTAATCAAGAGGTTTATATATATTTTTACCACCTGTTTATCTGAGGTTAAAAGTTTAATATGAATAAACAAAGACATCCCTGCTGATAAAAAAGTTAAAAAAAAAAGTGATTTAAAAAAGGCTAAGGTGATTTGATTATATATTGATTCATGCTCATTTCCTTCTGCTCATTTCTACATAATTGTTTATATATTTCTTCATATGAAAGGGACTCAAAACGGATTTAAAGAAAAAAAAATGTTATTGTGGTTTGCACTCATGCAACAAGATTTGTCCAGCTGAAAAAAATAAAATAAAAGTTTAAAAAAAAGTCTAAGCTGATCTGGTTGTATATTGATTTATGCTCATTCTCTTCTGCTCATGTATACATACTTGTTTATATATCTCTTCATATGAAGGGGTGATGTGAAAATGGATGTGAAAAAAAAAACCTGATGTGTTATTGTGGTTCGCACTCATGCAAACAGATTTTGTCCAGCTTGAAAAAAAAGCTAGTTTGCTGGTCTCTCAGTCTGGGCCGCTGACTGCTTTTAAAGAAGCACTTTTCGGCTGTTCAGTTTGGGAGATTAAACCACCTGAACAACAAGCTCGACCAGACTTTGAGACTTGGAAACAATGGCATAATTTTTTTTTAGAAGCGTTATTTCTTCTGGTGTAATGCAATACCATGATATTATGCATGTAGCCTGTATGTCAAAAAAATTGGTGAAAGTCAAGTCAACTTTATTTATATAGTGCTTTATACAATAAATACACTACTTTAAACCATAATATCATGGTACTTTAAGTGTTTTTCGTACTCATGTTGGTCTTGGGCTTGACTGGGCTGCAGCATGGGCCCCACCTTTTCACATTTACATTTGTTTGATTGGTTCAGTTATATACCAGTCAGAAATTATGTCCTGAACAAGATAGGCAGCCTTAAGTTTGCATATACAAATAAACTACAAAGTTACAACATTCAGTACTAAAACTGACACATAAACATATAACATAAAACCAAAAACAATTACAAACCATTAAGTCACTCTACAGATTATGCAGTAACATTTTTAAATAATTGTAAGACAACAAGTTTTGTAACTTCATCAAAAGTTCATTGCAACTTTTGAGCAGTGTTGTGCAAGTTACTTCCAAACTGTAATACATTATAGATTACTTACTGTAAAAAGTAATTCCTTACGTTACAATATTACGGTCTCAGAATTGTAATGCGTTACATGACTCCTGTATTACTTTTGAGTTACCGTATTGACCCGAATATAAGACGATGTTTTTTTCTTGGAAATACATCTGAAAAAACGCAGCCGTCTTATATTCAGGGTCTCTAGAGACTTTGACATGTCAATAATACACCCACAATTCATGGTTCCATTTATCACAGCAAGTCTTCCAGGTCCTGAAGCAGCAAAACAGCCCCAGACCATCACACTACCACCACCATATTTTACTGTTGGTATGATGTTCTTTTTCTGAAATGCTGTGTTACTTTTACGCCAGATGTAATGGGACACACACCTTCCAAAAAGTTCAACTTTTGTCTCGTCAGTCCACAGAGTATTTTCCCAAAAGTCTTGGGGATCATCAAGATATTTTCTGGCAAAACTGAGATGAGCTTTAATGTTCTTTTTGCTCAGCAGCGGTTTTGGTCTTGGAACTCTGCCATGCAGGCCACTTTTGCCCAGTCTCTTTCTTATGGTGGAGTCATGAACACTGACCTTAACTGAGGCAAGTGAGGCCTGCAGTTCTTTAGATGTTGTTGTGGGGTCTTTTGTGACCTCTTGGATGAGTCGTCGCTGAGCTCTTGGGGTAATTTTGGTCGGCCGGCCACTCCTGGGAAGGTTCACCACTGTTCCATGTTTTCGCCATTTGTGGATAATGGCTCTCACTGTGGTTCGCTGGAGTCCCAAAGCTTTAGAAATGACTTTATAACCTTTTCCAGACTGATAGATCTCAATTACTTTCTTTCTCATTTGTTCCTGAATTTCTTTGGATCTCAACATGATTTGTAGCTTTTGAGGATCTTTTGGTCTACTTCACTTTGTCAGGCAGGTCCTATTTAAGCGATTTCTTGATTGCGAACAGGTGTGGCAGTAATCTGGCCTGGGTGTGGCTAGAGAAACTGAACTCAGATGTGATAAACCACAGTTATGTTTTAACAGGGGGTGGGGGGCAAAAAAAGCCTTCATTTAAAAACTGCATGTTGTGTTTACTTGTGTTATCTTTGAATGATATTTAAATTTGTTTGATGATCTGAAACATTAAAGTGTGACAAACATGCAAAAAAAAAAAAAATCAGGAAGGGGGCCAACACTTTTTCACACCACTGTATATCAGAAGCTGTCGTTGTTTAGTTTTTATTTACAAACTTGGACACCACACGCGGCGACTGACCACGAACAGGAAATAGAACTTACTTTCTCGCGGTCTTGCTGTTTTGTTTTTGTTTTTGTTTTTCTTTGAACAATTACATTTTGGGCTAAAGGTGTGTTGTAATGCAAGCGTTACTGAACATGTACCGAGTAAAATATTACTGAAAATTGATTAGTAAAGCCTTACACTACTACGTTACAGCAAAAAGTAATCAGTTACTGTAATGCATTACTTTTGTAAAGTGTTACTCCCAACACTGCTTTTGAGATTCCAATCTAAATTGGTGGCATATATTCAAAGGACGTTTTACCAAGCTCAGTTCTGACAAGGGAATTATAATTTGATTGAGAATGTAATGAGTAATTGCCAGACAAAGTCTTTTGAATGAAACAATAGATAAAATGGCAAATAACCCAATATGGCTTTATGTATCAATAGATACCAATGCATTGTTCTACAAATACTCAAAAAAGGCCATGCAACTCTTTTGTATAGTTATTTTTGTATAGTGTGTTTAAACATTTAAAAACAGTTATAAATCTCAGAGCACCATGGTACAAAGCATCCAAGGAAGCAAGAAGGATCACACAGATACACTATCCCCCAATAATCGAGGACTGGTAGAAAAGTAGGGGACACTAAATTCTCCCTCACATTGAGTGAAAAGCACAATTTATTTCTAAGATAAAACCATAACTTTTTCTTTAATTTTTCTCAAATACTTGGTTCAAGTATTTATATTAAATGGTTCAAATACTGAACCAAAATGTAATTTGTTATCAATAATAATACCCAGGTATTTTTACTCTGACACTGAAGTAATATGGCTCCCCTGAGAAGTTTGAAGAAAAATATAATTTTCTGGAGAACTTTTAGAATTTGAAAATAACATGCATTTTGTTTTTTCAACATTTAAAACCAGAACCTATTTTGGATAATATCAAAAGCTGACTGTAAAAAAGCCACAGATTGTTGCTTAGAGGGGCCTGAACAATAAACGAAAGTATCATCTGCATTAAAAATGGAACCTTGTCAAATGGAATATTGTCAATATTAAAATAAAGGCAGTAGGCCTATATATATATATATATATATATATACTGAATAATAATGGCCCCAATACAGATCCTTGTGGGACTCACTTAACCTCCAGAGGATCTGACTGAACACCTTCTATCTGTACACTTTGGGTTCTACCTTTAAAATAAGCAATAAACCTCAAAATATAACTTTCTGATATCCCTGCCCATCTAAGCCTATTTAATAATATGTCATGATACACAATATCAAAAGCCTTTGATAAGTCAATAAAAAGAAAAGCACAATGTTGTTGTTGTTTTTTTATCTAAGGACATCATTTAAAACTTTTAAAATGGCCGTAGTAGTACTATGTGATAACCTTTGACTGCAAGATTAGAGGCATAACCAAACAGCATAAACTGGTATTTATCATTACTGTATTTCACATTGAAGATGGACACGCATATAAAATCATGTCTGCTCCCGTTTATTTGCATGGTTTCTTTAAACAGCTTAATTAAGTCTTTTAGCCTAAAAGAGGTCTACTGAAATCATGTATTTATTTGTTTGTGTGTTTGTTTGTTTGTTTTAAATAGAGAAAGACATAAACATAAAGCTTATGTAAAGTGGGTGCTTAAGATTGTGAGTGTGATAATATTCTGTGACAGTTTAGTTTTTTTGTTTTGTTTCCATTTTGTGATATTCCTTGTTAACTTGAACCATGCCTGATTGACTACGATTTCGGATTCCGATTGTGAATTGTTTGCTGTTAACTTATATATATCTTTTGTAAATATTTTGTAAATAAGGTTTGGTTAGTTAAGGGATGTAGGGGGTTAGACGCCATTTTATTTTGAAACATCTTTTCTCATTGTTTTTGGTTAAGGGAGTCAGGTAAATTGAAACTGTATTTTTGTTTTCTTTAATTTTGGTTTAGGAAGTATAGAGTGTTATAAAAAGAGATTTTGTTTGTTATTTTGGCCTTGTCTGCCCCTGAAGCTAAACCCTTATTTGTAAATAAATTATTGTAATTCAACATCTCTCTGGTATTGAGACTCTTCCTTTTTTTTCTGTTACGGCTGACCCCTAGGAGTCGTAACAATATCCATGTTATTCAGTGTAATCTAAGGAAATATAATAAAAAAAATGCAACACATCTCAAACACAGCTGTTTCAGAGAGTTCTTTTCACAGTCAAAGGCACTTTTGGTAAAACTGATAAAAAGATGATAAAAGCCAATGACGTCTACATTCCAAAGGTCTGATTTTAGATTATTGATTGAGTTGTTGATGATAAATTATGTGTTTGTTCTGTAGAAGTTTCACAATGCAAAGGTAAATGATCTGCTGGTGTCTCTGGTCTCTCTGCTCCTGAAGCCAAAGCCACTGCAGTTTTGACTCCTGAATGTTTTTTTCCAGAGTCCAGATCTCACAACCGGATCGACAGATGCCTTCTGGATCTTTGATTCATATGCCACGTTACTTGGGTAACTATTTGTGATCGCATCATGGCTACTTTACACAGCTCCATTAAGGCAAAAGGAGTGCACATCTAGTAAAAAAATAAAAATTTAAAAAATTTAATATATATATATATATATATATATATATATATATAGCTTTCCTGTAGCTCAAATGGTAGAGCATGGCACTAGCAACGCCAAGATCATGGGTTCGATTCCCAGGGAAAGCAAGAGCTGATAAAATGTAAAACTGCAACTTGAATGTAATGTAAGTCGCTTTGGATAAAAACGTCTGCTAAATGCATAAATGTATATATATATATATTTTGTGGCGGGAGGAGCAAACGACAGACACAGTGGATGTGGCGTCAGGCCTCGGAGAGGCTTTTATTCAACAGAAATAATAAAATAGTGTCCAAAGGGGATGAAGTGTCCAAAATAAACAGGGGATCTGGTGTCCTCGTCGTGCTGCGCGGGTTGTGAAGGAGGGGCAGTGTTCTGGAAGGAAGGGTCCAGGTAAGGGGCGGAATCCGGCGGCCGCACGTGCCCCCCTCTCGGGTCCGGAGCGCGAGGGGCGGCAGCTTCTTGTAGCGGCTTCATCCTCCTTCGGCCCACGGCACCTCCGGGGATTATACGGCCCGGCATCCTGGCCCATCAGCCGTGTCACGGGTGCGGCACTTGCTCCCTCAACGCTCCCTTCCTGGACCCACGAGGACACCAGCGTGCATGCACGGGGAAGAGACCGGTCTCCCGAGGAGAGGCGCACTCGGCATATAACAGCGGCGGTGATGAGGCTCCATTCACTTCAGGTGTGCCTCATCACACGCCGCCAGACCTGGCTGTTTCATCGCCCCTCCTCTCACACACCCACTCCCGTCGGGAGCCTGGTGAAGGGCGGCGATTAAGGGACAGGGAGATGCTGATAATTAGGGGAGGCAGCCGACTCGTCACACCCCCCCCAAGCGACATCCCCGTCATCTGGCCGCCACCCACACAGGAGTGCCACCTTCCTCAACCAGGCTCCAGCGGTCGGAGTGGGCGGGGCAGGGATTCCTCTCTGGGCAACTCTCCCTCTCGCACCGCGCCGGAACCGGGACAGAGAAACCGGGTTTTAGTCGACAGCCTCAACCAACCACAGGGTAAATGACAATAAAAGGAACGTCACTTACCCATTTGGTGGCTGGGAGGCCGTCTCCGTCGTTCCTCCGTCCCAGTGCGGATTTCCATGAACTTTTGCGAGCGAGAGGGGATGACGTCATCGGGAATTGCCCAACTGCGCTGTCTAAGCTCCGCCTTGCCCGCATTCTCCACCACTGTGGCGGGAGGAGCAAACGACAGACACAGTGGGCGTGGCGTCAGGCCTCGGACAGGCTTTTATTCAACAGAACTAATAAAATAGTGTCCAAAGGGGATGAAGTGTCCAAAATAAACAGGGGATCTGGTGTCCTCGTCATGCTGCGCGGGTTGTGAAGGAGGGGCAGTGTTCTGGAAGGAAGGGTCCAGGTAAGGGGCGGAGTCCGGCGGCCGCACGTGCTCCCCTCTCGGGTCCAGAGCGCGAGGGGCGGCGGCTTCTTGTAGCGGCTTCATCCTCCTTCGGCCCACGGCACCTTCGGGGATTATACGGCCCGGCATCCTGGCCCGTCAGCCGTGTTACGGGTGCGGCACTTGCTCCCTCAACGCTCCCTTCCTGGACCCACGAGGACACCAGCGTGCATGCACGGGGAAGAGACCGGTCTCCCGAGGAGAGGCGCACTCGGCATATAACAGCGGCGGTGATGAGGCTCCATTCACTTCAGGTGTGCCTCATCACATGCCGCCAGACCTGGCTGTTTCAGCGTCCCTCCTCTCACACACCCACTCCCGTCGGGAGCCTGGTGAAGGGTGGCAATTAAGGGATGGGGAGATGCTGATAATTAGGGGGAGGCAGCCGACTCGTCACAATATATATATGTGTGTGTGTGTCTCATTTCTATCCACTAAGTTATGCAATCTGAAGAGTTTTGAGTGCACTTTCCAGTCTCACTACCATCACACTACAGTGGGGCAGAAGAAAACCCATTTAATGAGTTCCTTATCTTATAATATCCACCTTTTTTTCTGAACAAATGATGAGCGCCGCCATGATGGTTTCTTTAAAACCATCATGGATAGCATGTATCCATACAAATCCATGCTAAAACTGACTAATAAGATTGATTGAATCAATTGATTAATTAATAACTTAAACTTTTTCAGAGTAACTAAATATAAAAAGCAGTGTTGTTGTTGGCTGCTACAGTAACAGCAATAAACTTAAGGAATTCCTGTAGAGTACTTGTTTTGCGCACCAGTAAATTTGTCCGTGTCCTGCAGTGTATGCGTTGAATTCTGTCAAACGCTGACAAGAGAAAATGAGCATGGATTGCAGCGCCTCAGTTAAAGTGTGTAAAATAATAAAGTAATGTGTTAAAATAATGTGTGGACAAATCATTTTGTCATTTTGTGGACAAAATCCTTCGAACGAGATGTATGATATTTGCGCTTATCTGTTGAACGAATCGGGTTAAATGAACTCTTTAAGACTTGACTTGCTGCCACCTACTGGCGGTTTTAGTTACATATTAAATAGTAGTCTTTTTTCATTTGTTTAATATTTCTACATTAAAACGTCATATTTAAAACATTAACATCTTTACATAATTTCTGTGTAAATCCATGCCACGTTCAATGTGGATTTTGTTACTGGTTTCATTGGATCGGTAGGCTAATAGCTACATAGTGTCTTTTTATTCTGATTGAATTTATTTATGTAAGAATCTGACAGAAAAGGTCACAGACATGGCAATAAATGTAATTGCTTTATTGTTTATTATCTCTCAACTGAGAGAGCACATAATCCTGTATTTCATTGTGTTATAATAATGACTATTTGTATTTAATATTACCTCTAAACTTTGACTAGGCTATGCATTTGCATATTAATTGTTCTAGGAACCTAAAATCATGTTTTCATTTTTGTGTATTTTGTGCTACTCCAAAATTATGTTCTAGTTGAGGTCATTAGTGTGGTATAGGGCCCAAACATGAACTCAATCCAAAGTCTAGCCATGTGTGTACTATTCGTGCTTCAATTGGACAACTATTTACCTGCAGAGTCGTTCACAAGCATGTGAGGTGTTGACCTGAATATAACGATCTTCATGATTGACAGGCGATAGACAAACAGACAGACAGACAGGATGCAGGTTTTGTAGGTTAATATTAACTTAATCTAGCACTATTTTTGTTTTTGCTTCAAAGTTTCCTGTTACTGTTTTACGTGCAGGGACACATCAATGTTTGTTTTTGCTTTGTAAGAGTTTATGCATGGCATAAATTCTTGTCCATATACCTCTTGACCTCTTAAACGCACTTCGTAAGAGAGCAAGAGAAAAAGAAAAAAAAAATGTTTTCCCCTCTCATATTTTTCAGAAAATAAGAAGTTGCATACTGTTGAATATGTTTTAATTACTTAAATCAATTAACACTATACACTACATGTGTGTTACCAATCAAATTAAATCAGTATCAACAAATAATGGGTCATTGAATCATTGACTTGTTTGACTTTTATCCAATGCCTTAAAACACCGAATTATTAGAATTAAACACCACACTGCGCTGGGAGAAGGAAGTGTTCTGCCTTGTTTGGAACAATTTTCTCTGGCAAAATATAGCAAAAACAGACAAAATTTTGCTTAAAAATTGTCAATAAATGCAGTTAACTTCTTGTTCGCTGAACTGTTAAAAAATCCACGGAGCTTTTTACTTTCATATGGATTGTGAATGCAAATTTCTGCATTTTGGTTGTGACACTCAAGTATAATACTGATTGATAATTGTCATTATTATGGTATATATTTTCTTGAGTCATGTAGGCCTACTTATATAGCTATCCACAAGAGGGTGTGCAGCAGGTATACGCAGCATGTGAGCTTGCAGCTATGGAGATGCCTGAGAGACCACTAACTTTTGTCACGTCTCCACTAGAAATGGAGCATGTATTACAGTTTTTCTCAAATGCTAAAACACTATAACCCGGCATTTGAACTAAAATTTCAAAACCATAACGTCATTTTTGAAAAAGCACACCCATTTCCCTAAACTACAAACACTATTCCCCTGCTTTGACACATGAGCCAGATTTGGTGAAATGTTACTGCAAAACTCTACACACAAATCCCTACATTTCTCAGTGCTTACACCATGTGGTCATTTAGAAAGCACTAGCATTCAATAGTGTTCACTCAAGTCTGCAAAGTTTGAGCTCAATTAGCAAACAATTACCCAAGTGAAAACACTAGGAGTCAAAATTTATCACACACCAATCAGAACCTTCGATGGATTGATAAAAGGGCCAAAGTCAGATAGTTTTTCTCAATCGCTTTGGTGCATTTCTCAGATCAATGAAATTCTCAAAACTACTCGTTCAACCTCCACATCATCTAGTCACTTGTGCACATCATATAAAGTGTATCATTCTTTTGAACAAGTTGCAATTGCTTTGGTACATTCATGCAACTGATTATGTACATTTGTCTGCAGTTTCCTACATTATCATTTACTATTGTCATGTTGCTCAAGATGGATTATACAGTTCTCTGTGCTATAGTCCTACCCCTCAAAACCTCAAGTCATTAGTTCATCGTATAAGTCATTACAAATGCAAAATGGTTGATCTAGTTGTCAAACTGTCAAGCATATTTTCTACACATTTCTATTAGACTTTTTATAAATTTGCCATGAATTGTTCAAGTGAATCTTGACTTTCACAAATGAAGAGAATATAGATAAAAAATAAAAAAAACAGTTCTCTGATATAGCTCAAAGGTACATCTCATGAACCTTCAATTGGAAAGCATATATAGACAGAGGACAACACAAGAGTTACAAATTCTGACAGTGGACTTTCTAATTTTTATGTTCGCCTTTGTGCCCATATTTGTTTTTCATTTCAATTTCACAATGATGTAGTAAAACTGTTACTGTGAATCATATCCAGTCTTTTTTCAATCAATATCCTACATAAAGTAATTTGTACTTTTGAAATGGATATTGTCACGGGGTGAAGAATCACACGACAAGGACCGTTCCAATAATTGCCCCGGAGGGTGGATTTATTGACAAAACAGGTAACAAACAGGTGTAAAGGTGCGCTGGTGCGGTCTGTGCTCTCTTCCTCGGTCCTTGTGCAGGGTGCCCGTGCTCGTGCTCTATTTTGGCTGTCCGGTCACACGCTGCTGTCTACAGGAGGAAAGAGATCAGAGAGAGAGTGGTTAGCTGCAGCCTTTCTGGAGGTCGAACTCAACAGTGGCGAGATCTGCTGGGCTTATAACGCCGCCGGCTGACGAGCTGCAGCTGGGACCCCCCCCCCCTAAGAGTCGTCCTGGTCCTGTTGGAAACGTGAGACAGTAGGGGATTAATAGGGGGGTGGGTGGGGAGTGACCCCTGACAGACCTGCAAAAGCTGCCCAGATCCGAGAGAGACCGTCGGCGTTGGCGTGCGCGGCCCCTGCGCGGTGACGCACGACGAAGTGGAAGTCCTGGAATGCGAGGAACCAACGAGTCACCCTGGCATTGGTGTCTTTGGCGCGGGACATCCACTGGAGGGGCGCGTGGTCAGTGACCATGGTGAACTTCGGGCCAAGGAGATAGTAGCGCAGCTCCAGGACTGCCCACTTGATGGCCAGGGCTTCCTTTTCCACGGTGGCGTAGTTTCTCTCGGCTGGGGTCAGCTTCCTGCTGATATACAGGACGGGATGCTCCTCCCCTTCTTGAATCTGTGACAGGACGGCTCCCAGTCCCGTGTCGGAGGCGTCCGTCTGCAGCAGGAAGGGGCAGCTAAAATCTGGGGCTCGGAGGACAGGCTCGGAAGTGAGAGCTTCCTTGATCCTTTGGAAGGCCTCCTCTGATGCTGACGACCACTGTACCTTCTCCGGCTGCCCCTTCCTGGTCAGATCTGTCAGGGAGGCGGCTAAGAAGGAGAAGTTAGGGATGAAGCAGCGATAATACCCCACCAACCCCAAGAAGGCTCGCACCTGGGTCTTCGTCGTCGGTCTCGGCGCGGAGCGTACGGCTTCCACCTTTTTCTCCTGTGGGCAAATCAGTCCCCGGCCCACTTGGAACCCCAGGTACTTTGCCTCTGAGAGCGCAAGATGGCACTTGCGGGGGTTGGCGGTGAGTCCAGCCCTCCTGAGCTCGGAAAGCACCTTCTGCAATCTCTCCAGATGATCCTCCCAAGATACGGAATGGACCACCATGTCGTCCAGGTAGGCCGCAGCATACGCCTGGTGGGGCCGTAAGAGGATGTCCATCATACGCTGGAACGTGGCGGGTGCCCCGTGGAGGCCGAAGGGAAGGGTCCGGTACTGCCAGTGGCCAATAGGGGTGGAAAAAGCAGTTTTTGGTTTTGCACTTTCTGAAAGGGGTACCTGCCAATAACCCTTTGTGAGGTCCCGCGTTGAGATGTACCGGGCCCTTCCCAACCGATCCAGAAGCTCGTCCACTTGCGGCATGGGGTAGCCGTCAAACTGGGAGACTTCATTCAGGCGTCGATAGTCGTTGCAGAAACGGAGGGCGCCATCCGGTTTCGGTACCAGGACGATCAGACTGGACCATGGGCTGCGTGAAGGCTCGATCACCCCTAACTTCAGCATCTGTTGTATTTCCTCCTCGATAGCTCGCCGACGAGCCTCAGGGACACGATAGGGCCGTTGCCTAACGATGACTCCGGGAGGCGTCTGGATATCATGCTGGATGACGTTGGTCCTCCCGGGAAGAGGGGAGAACACATCAGAGAACTGACCGATCAGGTGCTGCAGCTGTCCCTTCTGGGCGGCCGAGAGGTGGGGATTGGTGTCCTCAACCACGGGTTCTGTGCAGGCGAGGGTGACGAGCTGGTCCCTAGTCCCAACCCACTTTTTAAGCAAGTTGACGTGGTACAACTGCTCCGTTTTCCGCCGGCCTGGTTGGCGGATTCGATAAGTCACTGGCCCGATCTTTTCCAGCACCGTGTACGGCCCTTGCCAGGTAGCTAGGAATTTGCATGCCGCTGTGGGGACTAGGACCATGACTCGATCGCCGGGTTGGAATTCCCGTGGCTGGGCCGCCCGGTTGTAGTGGCACTGTTGAGCCTGCTGGGCTTTGCTCAGGTGTTCCCGGACTAATGGCATAACACGGTCGATCCCTTTCCCTCATCTCCCTTACGTGCTCGATAACTGAACGATGGGCTGACGGCTGCTGCTCCCAGGCTCCCTTCGCCACATCCAGGAGGCCCCGTGGTTGTCGACCAAAGAGGAGCTCGAATGGGGTGAAGCCAGTTGAGGCTTGGGGGACCTCACGAATGCCAAAGAGGACGTAGGGGATCATGAGGTCCCAGTCACGCTTGTCTTCAGCTACCACCCGTCTTAACATCTGCTTCAGAGTCTGGTTAAAACGTCCGACCAGCCCGTCTGTTTGGGGGTGGTAGACCGTGGTCCTCAACTGCTTCACCTTCAGCAGCCGGCAGAGGTCAGCCATTAGCCGGGACATGAAGGGGGTTCCCTGATCGGTCAGGATCTCCGCTGGGATGCCGACTCGGCTGGACAGCAGGAAGAGCTCCTGAGCGATGGCTTTGGCTGTGGCCTTCCGCAGGGGGATCGCCTCTGGGTACCGGGTGGCGTAGTCGACGATCATCAGGATGTGTTCATGTCCCCGGGCAGACTTAGGCAATGGCCCCACAAGGTCCATCCCGATGCGCTCGAAGGGCACCTCGATGATGGGTAGCGGTATCAGCGGGCTGGGGGAGGCTTTCTGGGTGACGTCACAGGTGGGGCAGGCCTGGCAGAACAGTTTCACCTCGGTGTCCATTCTCGGCCAGTGGAACCGGTCCCGAATCCGTTGGATCGTGTTGGCCGGCCCGAGATGTCCCGCCATGGGGTGTGAGTGTGCCAACTCCAATACGGTCTCCGTCTTCGTACGAGACACCACCAGCAGTAATTTTTCCTCCCCCCTCCGCTGCGCGACACAGTATAGCAGGCCCTCCTGAACCACAAAATGCGGGAGAGGATGGGGCCCAGGCTGAACTTCTTTTCCGTCCAGGATCCGAACCTGGGCCCAACAATGCTTCAGCTGGTCGTCCTCCCGTTGTTCCCGGCCAAATGAGCCCCCTCCCGTCACCTGCTGGAACACATCAAAGAAAAGATTAGGATTTTGAGAGGGGGACTCACCATCTCTCCCGCTATCCGAGGCCAGAAGGACGGGGTGTTGATGATGCCGCTTTGTGGGCGCCCGTTTACCCCCCGGGCTGGCAGGCTGGGTGACAGACACTAGGAGGCGGTCAAACCCGGGCCAGTCTCGGCCGATCAACACAGGAACCGGGAGGTCTTTCATTACTCCTACCTCCACTGGCCAGGACCCTGGAGCGGCGGCGATGGTCACTCGGCGGGCTGGGACATGCCGAGTGTCTCCATGGACACAGGTGATCGGCAGGAATGACTTGTATTCAGTGCGAGGGGCAAGGACGTGAGACTGGACCAGGCTGACGGCGCTACCAGAATCCAGAACGGCCCGGAACGGTTTCCCGTTAACCTTCACCTCCGCCTCAGGGGCCCCAGCGGGAAGGTCATGGTGCACGACGCAGCCTGCCAGCCAGGTTCGAGTGGGAGGTGTTGGCGGCTCCGTTGGCATGGGCTCATCCCGTGGGGAGAGGACCGCCGGCCTGCTTTGGTGTCGAGGGATGGATTTATTGACAAAACAGGTAACAAACAGGTGTAAAGGTGCGCTGGTGCGGTCTGTGCTCTCTTCCTCGGTCCTTGTGCAGGGTGCCCGTGCTCGTGCTCTATTTTGGCTGTCCGGTCACACGCTGCTGTCTACAGGAGGAAAGAGATCAGAGAAAGAGTGGTTAGCTGCAGCCTTTCTGGAGGTCGAACTCAACAGTGGCGAGATCTGCTGGGCTTATAACGCCGCCGGCTGACGAGCTTCAGCTGGGACCGATCAGCCGGTAATGAGGAAGTGCAGGTGTTCTGCCTTCGTTTCCAGGGCGACGCTGATGAGATACCGGGACGCTCGTCACAATATATGGCATACATAAGAAGTGCAGCCTTCTGCATTTCAGTACAGTAACTGTCATCTTAACTGTTGCTGTAGTTTACAGCAGGTAATACTAACAGTGCGCAGTGTTATATCGACAACATTACTAAGCATCACCACAGAGGAGGAGGAGGAGGAGTAGATAGAGAAGGAAATTAAGAAAGAGGAAGCGTAGGAGGTGGAGAGGGAGTACGGAGAGGAAGAGGAGGAAGAGGAAGAGGAGAAGGAGAAAGAGGAGGAGGAGAAAGAGGAAGAGGAGGAGAAGAAGAAGGAGGAGGACGATAACAACATGGAAGAGAAATGGCCTGTCCCAGACCAAAGACGGGATGCTGGGGCAGAATAATTATTTTTGTTGTTGTTTGCTGTATTGCACTGTATTCTACAGTACGTTAAATTAAAGGGGGCATAACACACACAGTTTTACCCAATCTTATGTTAATCTTAAGTACCTATCGAGTAGTATTGCATTGTAGTATTGTAGTATTGCATTATGGGAACTCCTTCCCTTCCAACCTTTCCTGAAGTCCTATTGGCTCACGCCAGTCCAAATGACTGGCCAACTGTCGTGAAGTATGCAATCGCATGCAAATACTGACAAGCTGAGAGGCAGTATAAAATGCGGTGCACGCGACAATTACGTCAGACTCAGAATCGGATACTGAACGCCGCTTAGCTGGTCGAGCAGCGAGCACGGCGACCTCCGTGATGTCTCGTTCGGTTACAATAGTAATCGGAAATGTTCCCTCTCGAGCTTTCACGAGACATCACAGAGAAATTCTCCGTTATGGGAACGATATTCAATCCCGCCATGAGAGAGGCTACGAGCAGCCTGTACAAGTTACACACTAGCGAAGATAGAACGCACACACAATTCCCACCAATAGCGACGCTTGAAGGCGGGCTCACAGCTGATAGGTGGCGATCAGCCAATGAGCGTCTAAAGCCCAGGTATACGAAATTTGCATATCTGGTCAGTAATAAGGTATGCTGCGCTGAGCAGTGTTGCCAGATTGGGCGGGTGCCCAATTGGGCGGTTTTGAATTTGATTGTGCGGGTAAATATTGGCTTGGGCGGGTGGACAAAATTTGGGCTGGTTTTTGGTCAGTTTGGCGGTTTTCAAAACATAAATTGTATAGGCTAATTGGTTAACAAACAAGCCCAAGTGTGCATATATAGCCTACTGCATGTATCCAATCAGTCATCACAACGTTACTAAACACACACGCACGCTGCAAAGAGACTGGTGCTGATGTTGACGTCGAGACCGCACTTTTAGCCAATCACTAGGGATCAGCAGACAGACGTGATGATTCATGAGCGCCGGGTTTTTAGCGCCATAACGGACCTGATTTTGAATGTATAACTGTAAGCAGGGGCGCCGCTACGGATTCTGGGCCCCCTGGACAACATATTCACTCGGGCCCTCCTGCCTTCCGGGAGGGATAAATAAAGTGATAAATCCAAAGTGATAATATTTCGTTTTGGTTTTTTACAAAGTTAATTTAGAAAAACGTTTGGAGCATTTCTTTTGTTATTTAAATACGTTTTTTCTTTCTTAAAGTAACGACCAAGCGGCCAGCGGCAGACAGACATTTTTTTTTTTATACAACATTTGATTAATCAATGCATGCTGATTAACTTTTATCATAGTTTATAGTTATATGGTAATGAAAGTGTTCAACATACAACCCGTTCTTTTTCATCAGTATTATTTGTGATTTAAATTTTGTGACAGGAATTCCTCTTTTTGCTTTCACTTTCAGATCTTGGTGTCACGCTTTACGAGAAAAGAAAAATTGTCTGTTTTGCTTATATCTATACACCTATCACTTTTTAAGACTAAAACAAAAGATGGATTCATTGTTATTCTTAATTAAAAAGCACAACAACAATAAAACAGTACGTTACAATGACAAACTAGCATAACATTTATTAACAAAAACAAATAAGACGAGGCATGGCATAGGACACATCACATGCTGTGTTATACTTACTAATACATAACAGAATGTTTAGCAAACACTGAGGAATCAAATAATAATAATATTAAAAAAATAAGGAAAGCCTCCATAGTGTAACATGAGGTAAAGAAGCAAAGATAACAAGCTTTTCAAAACGAAAACAAAAAGTAAAACTAAACTGTCTGTCGCTGACAGGACTTGCATGTTTTCTCTACAAGAATACCAACATGTTCACCTTCTCTGGTTTAAGAAGCAGTCTTTCATTTTAGTTTGAAAACCAAATCCTCCGCTGCGCACCTTCGCGCTCGTGCTGACGCGGCCAGTGAAAGCACAATGGGCGCGCGCTGCTCTCACTCTGCATACGCGCGCTTCTGCGCTGCCTCTGCTCTGCTTAGCGTGCAGTGTGAAACCAGGCTCTACTGAAGCGCTTGCACCTGATCAGTGAAATCTTTCTCCTGCTACGATGTGCTGGCTGGCTGGCAGCGCGCGCGCTTTGGAGCAGGGCAGACCATGCACTAGCACAAGTGCGACCACGTCAAATTTTTACTCGCACACTCTCAAAAAATGGTCCAGTCTAGATCCCTGAATATATAAAATAATTTTATAAAGTAAAGAAAACAATGATGTGCCGTCTCGTCTTGAACAGGAGCACTTCACAAAAATGAACCGAAAGTCAGTGAATACATGACTCACAGACATGATAAATATATCTATAGAAAGCTTTAAATTACTACTTAACAAAATAAATCAAATCGAAAACAAAAACTCTTTCATTATAATCCGTGAAGATGCACTTCTCTCTAAAGGCATGAGTCAGGATCATCATCTGATTATTAATCTTTGCGACACTGACACAGAAAACACTAGTTTATTAGTAAATAATTCAAATATCTCCTTACTATTTCCCCCTGACACATTCATGGTAATTACTTTTGCTGGGGCTTTATGGCAAGCTTTATTGCGTGTATTTGAAGCAGAACTATTCAGCTGCACTGACGGCTCTCTGCTGCTGCAGGACACTAAACACCGTCGAGCCGCTCTTGACAGCCGCAGCAGCAAGGTCTTGTGTTGTTTCCACCAGCGCTGCAATTTTTTTCATCACTAATTGATGGATGTCTAAAATATAAACATAAGGAGAAGCCTAAAACAGGCCCGAGGCCCGGCCCGCGTCTGAACTATGAAAATTGGTGAAAATTGGCCCGATCGAAGCCCGGTCGGGGCTGGGCTGAAATGCAGGGCTCTAGCGTTCCCCTCGGTAGAAATCACGTTTCTCCCTCGGGGGCCCCCTCCCATCGTCGGGCCCTTAGAATCGTCTGAACTTTCCCCCCCCTTACAGCGCCCCTGACTGTAAGTGACCATAATGCCTATATACGTTCGATGGTAAAGAGTGGATTGTGTTTTAACTCTCAAAACGTGAATTACACATGTTGAGGGAGAGATGACACGAAGGCTATATCACTGCAACTCCGAAATCAGAGCACAGTTAAATTATTTAATCAAAATCTATTTATATCTATACGACCCTGTCTTTTATCTTTTAAACGGTCCAGATTGGATCCTTTAAAGATGCTGGACTTGTTAGTTTTGACTGTGCAAAATTCTACATTATGTTCAATATGAACTTCACGAAAGACTTAGTTCTGTGTGAAATTATAGAGCGACACGAAGGTAAGAGCATTATTGTTGTTGTTAATTTTTTTTATTGTTGGATTATCATACAGAATGACACAGTTTTGACTGTCATGGTGTGTGCATGAACGAGTGTGAAATACCTATAATTACATTGCTAATTCTGATCACTTACAGTGCCCTCCACTAATATTGGCACCCTTGATAAATATGAGCAAAGGCGGCTGTGAAAATAAATCTGCATTGTTTATCCTTTTTATCTTTCATTCCAAAAATTCACAAAATTCCAACCTATCATTGAAGTAAAACAATTGAAAATGGGGGGAAATCTCATTGTGTAAGAAATACTTTCTCTGGTTCATGTTGGCCACAATTATTGGCACCCAATTATTGCAATGTCCTTTTCCCAGGGTAACAGCTCTGAGTTTTCTCCTATAATGCCTGAAGAGTTTGGAGAACACCTGATAAGAGATCAGAGACCATTCCTTCATACAGAATCTCTCCAGATCCTTCAGATTCACAGCTCCATGTTGGTGCTTCTCCTCTTCAGTTCACCTCACTCATTTTCTATAGGGTTCAGGTCAGAGGACGGGAATGGCCAGCAGAAGCTTGGTTTTGTGCTCAGTGACCCATTTTTGTGTTGTTTTTGAGGTTTGCGTTTTGATTAGTGTCCTGTTGGAAGATCCAAACATGGCCCATTATAAGATTTCTACAGGGTCAGTCACTTATTGATTTTTTATATGTTGGTATTTAATGGAATCCATGATGCCATGTGTCTAAACAAGATGTTCAGGACCTCCAGCAGAAAAATAGGCCCACAACATAAAAAATACAGCAGTATATTTCATTGTACACATGGGGTACTTTTTTATCCCTGTGTGCACCAAACCCATCTTGAGTGTTTGCTGCTAAAAAGCTCATTTTTTAGTTTCATCTGACCATAGAAGCCAGTCACATTTGAAGTTCCAGTCATGTCTGATAACTGAATATGCTGGAGATTGTTTTTGGATGAGCTAGGAGAATTTTTCCTGAAACCCTGCCAAACATCATGTGGTGATGTAGGGACTGTTTGACAATTTTTTTCTAATGTTTTCTGACCCCGATACTCAACTATATTCTGCAATTCTCCAGCTGTGATCCTTGGAGAGTCTTTGTCCACTCAAACTCTCCTCCTCACCGTGCATTAGGACGATATAGACACACGTCCTCTTTCAGGCAGTTTCGTAACATTTTCTGTTGATTGGAAATTCTTAATTATTGCCCTGATGGTGAAAATGGGATTTTTCACTGCTCTAGCTCTTTTCTTAAAGCCACTTCACTAATTTGTGAAGCTCAATTATCTTTTGCTGCACATCAGAAATATATTTTTAGTTTTTTCTCATTGTGATGGATGATTAAGGGAATTTGACCTTTGTGTTCCTCATATTTATAATCCTGTGGAACAGGAAGTCATGGCTGGACAATTCCATGCTCCTAGTCACCCTGGTGTGCTAAAAAAAATGTAAATATGAATGGGAATATACTTCAGAGATATTTTACTCATAAGAATTTCTAGGGGTGCCAATAATTGTGGCCAACATGAATTGGAGAAAAACATTTATTTCATCATGAGATTTTCTCCCCACTTTCAATTGTTTTACTTCAATGATAGGTTAGAATTTTGTGAATTTTTCGAGTGAAAGATCAAAAGGATAAACAATGCAGATTTATTTTCACAGACACCTTTTCTAACATTTATCAAGGGTGCCAATATTAGTGGAGGGCACTGTCTATTGGGCACTTGTTTGCATTTAAATTCTGACTGTTGACATTGAAATTGATGCATGTGTTTTTCGATGGTATCGGTTAATTTCTTGATTGCCGTTTTGACAGTGGCTGCTTGCATATTTTAATCATATTTGGTAGTTCTCTTTAATGTATTTGCGCCGATTTGATCCATGGGAAATTTATCTAGCATTATATTTATATTATTTTGTCGTCATTATTTCATTACAAGGAGTTAAAAATGGCTCTTATCAACCTTGATTTACATTATATCACATTATTTTGACAGTTAAAGTTTTGGGCGGTTTTTGGGCGGGTTTTTGTGAGCTTTTGGGCTGGAAATCGTCCATCCTATCTGGCAACACTGGCGCTGAGAGACAGGACAGAAGCAAAAACAACACAACATTGTGAGGGGCTGCACAGAGATAACTGTGTTAAGCAGCAGAAAACACATAACGCGATGATGGTACACCAATCGAATTAGACATTGAATAACTGGAGCTGCACTGAGTACAGGGCAGACAACAACAATAGCATAAGGGGCTGCGCAGAGTAATTACTGTGCGAGGCAGCAAACACACATGAATAGAGGTAGCATAAACGTGAATCAGTCACTCACCGACAGCACTCAGGAGGCCAAAGACTGAACGTCCAGTTTGTAAAACCTGGCGATGGTTTTCTGAGAAGACCAGCCGGCGGCAAAGCATACAGGTGCATCTCAATAAATTAGAATGTCGTGGAAAAGTTCATTTATTTCAGTAATTCAACTCAAATAGTGAAACTTGTGTATTAAATAAATTAAATGTACACAGACTGAAGTAGTTTAAGTCTTTGGTTCTTTTAATTGTGATGATTTAGGCTCACATTTAACAAAAACCCACCAATTCACTATCTCAACAAATTAGAATACTTCATAAGACCAATAAAAAAACATGTTTAGTGAATTGTTGGCCTTGTGGAAAGTATGTTATTTTACTGTATATGTACTCAATACTTGGTAGGGGCTTCTTTTGCTTTAATTACTGCCTCAATTCGGCGTGGCATGGAGATGATCAGTTTGTGGCACTGCTGAGGTGGTATGGAAGCCCAGGTTTCTTTGACAGTGGCCTTCAGGTCATCTGCATTGTTGGGTCTGGTGTCTCTCATCTTCCTCTTGACAATACCCCATAGATTCTCTATGGGGTTCAGGTCAGGCGAGTTTGCTGGCCAGTCAAGCACAGTAACACCATAGTCAATGAACCAGCTTTTGGTACCTTTGGCAGTGTGGGCAGGTGCCAAGTCCTGCTGGAAAATTAAATCAGCATCTTCATAAAGCTTGTCAGTAGAAGGAAGCATGAAGTGCTCTAAAATATCCTGGTAGATGGCTGCGTTGACTGTGGATTTCAGAAAACACAGTGGACCAACACCAGCAGATGACATGGCAGCCCAAATCATCACTGACTGTGGAAACTTCACACTGGACTAAAAGAAACATGGATTCCCTATCTGTCGGTCACTACGAGTTATGTCGTGACGACATAGGGGATTTACTTGGAAGCCCCAATCATCTCTGACTAGAGAAAACGCCAATGAATATTGGCTAGTGGAATTTGCATACCTGAGCCACTCCCCGTGCACACGGGTATAAATAGGCGACAGGTGCATCCACTGATCAGATTTTTGCTTCGGAGCCAAGTTGATGAACGTGTTGATCTCCACAAAGCCATTCATCTATCTGGAAGCTGTTCTGGTTGGCGTCACGGTGCGAACAGCGGTGTCCCTGTCTGCAGCGATTCCCCTGGGCACTTCAACTAAAAGAGCAGATTTCCTAAAAGAGCAAAAAGCACGGCCGATTCACGTCTTTTTAAAGATGCTGTTCCGGCCGTGTACTCTTGGTTGCGGTCGTTTCCTATCCTCCGTCGACAGCCACGATCGTTGTCTTCAGTGTCTGGGCATCCAGCGCGCTGAAGCTGCGTTCGTGGATGGTTTATGCGTTCGTTCTGAGCGTGTAACCATGGCAGCGCTGCGATCGCGCCTCTCTCTCCTCTCGGGGATGGGAGAGGCTCCCTCTGTCACTACCCGCGCTGGCTTCTCTGCCACGAGCAGAGAACCATCGGCTAGTGCTCTGGGCGATCTGAGGGTACAGTGAGAGCTTTCCGCCGGGTCAGTCCCCACGGACCTTTCACTCCTCCCGCAGCAGCTGTTCTGTGCGGCTCCCCGGTGATTCTGCTGTGCCGTCTCACGGCGTGCCCAGCGTTTCATTTGGCACGCTGATAGAGGATCAGATGTCGATCGCGGCATCGGTGGATGGGCAATCGTCCTCTGAGGATGAAGATTCGGCGAAGCTGCACCCCTCGGGTGTCGCGGCCGCCGCCGAATCAGACCCAGAGTTGACAGCCGTGCTTTCCCGGGCCGCCGCGAGATCGGGGCTGGAGGCGTGCACACCTCCTAGTCCCGAGCCCTCGCGGTGAGATGATTGGCTCCTCGGCACGGGCCGTGGCTCGCGACCACGCCCTGCCCCGGTTCCTTTCTTCCCGGAAGTGCACGAGGAGCTGATGAAGTGGTGGACGGCCCCTTTTTACGGCCAGAAGCGGCTCGTCTGCCTCCTCCATCCTCGCTACCCTCGATGGCAGGGCGGCTACGGGGTACGTCGACATTTCCCAGGTGGAGAGTGCGGTTGCAGTGCACTTGCGCCTGCAAAACGCCGCCACTTGGAGGAATTGTCCTCGTCTCCCGTCCAAAGCCTGTAAGCTACGGCCGCTCTCGCGGCCAAGGCTTACAGTGCTGCGGGCCAAGCCGCCTCTGCGCTGCATGCCAAGGCTATCCTGCGTGCACACCAAGCCAAGGCATTAAATGCACAAGGGTAGTGCCAACCCGAGGTTGAAGCAGGAACTGCGCTCAGCGACTGGCCTCGCCCTACGGGCGGGGAAAGTCGCAGCGCAGTCCCTCGGGAAGGCGATGTCCACAGGTGTGGTCCAAGAGCGCCATCTATGGCTCTGCCTGGCTGACAGGAGCGATGTCGACAAAGTGAGCTTTCTCGACGCTCTCGTCTCCCAGGCTTGACTGTTCGGCGACACTGTCGAGGACTGTGCCCAGCAGTCCTCGGCAGTACAGAAGCAGACCGAGGCAACACATCTTGCCCCGGCGTGATGCACCGCTCCGCCGCAGAGCAAGACCCAGTCTGCTTGTCGCCGTGGGCGCCCTCCTGTGCCCTCCAGAGTTAGGGAACAGGTAAGTAACGGCTCCGCCCCGGGCTGAATCGTAAGCCGGCGCGTCGAGCCTCTCGCAGGAGCGCGGCGCCCCCTGTGTTCCAGCTGGCCCCTATGTCGTCCTCAGAGGCGATAAAGCGGCCCTGACACAGGCAATCCGGAGATGTGGGAGCCTGCTTGATCTCAGGAGATGGCGAGGACAGCGCCACTCCTTCCCCCGAAGGAGGGCAGGGGGAGAATCATTCATTCTGTTCCGCCGCTGGCTCAAGGGCCAGCGGTACCCACATTATCAAGTAAGAGCTATTCCCTTTCCTCCGAGTTTTTAGGTCCACGGGTCGACAGTGTGCGACGCGTTGCCTCCTCACTCTCACCCGCGACCCATTTTGCCAGCTGCCAAGAGAGTGCGGTTCGGGGACGCAGTGCTTCCCCACGCACCTCTAGCCAGTTCCTACAGGGACTCAGGGAGTTCTGCGAGGATGAGTCAGAACGCAGGGCCTTCTGTACCATCCAGCCTTACTCCCATTCGCTGCACCACTGCGGGTACGTCGATTGTGCCGTTGGAGCCACTTGCACGGCGTCTGGAGGCGTGGCTTGCGCTGCCCAGCCCGTCTCGTTGGCTCACGCGCACAATTCGACTCGGCTACGCGATTCAGTTCGCCAGGTGACCTCCCAAGTTCAGCGGTGTTCTCGAGACTGCGGTGGCAGCTCAGAATGCTCCTGTCTTGCGCGAGGAGATTGCTGTCCTCCTGGCAAGGATGCAATCGAGCCGGTCCCTCCAGCCGAGATGAGGCAGGGGGTTTACAGCCCTTATTTCATCGTACCCAAGAAAGACGGTGGCCTTCGACCAATCCTGGATTGCGACTCCTGAACCGGGCCCTGCACAGGCTCCCGTTTAAGATGTTGACGCACAGGCGCATGATCAAATGCATACAGCCCCGGGATTGGTTTGCAGCGATCGACCTGAAGGATGCTTACTTTCATGTTTCGATCCTTCCGCGACACAGACCGTTCCTGCGGTTTGCGTCCGGGGGTCGGGCATGGCAGTACGGGGTCCTCCCCTTCGGGCTCTCCCTGTCCGCCCGTGTCTTCACGAAGATCGCGGAGGGTGCCCTTGCCCCGTTACGGGAAGTGGGCATCAGGATCCTCAACTGTCTCGAGCATGGCCCGCACACGAGAACAGTTGTGCGATCACAGAGACCTGGTGCTTCGGCACCTCAGCCAGTTGGGGCTTCGGGTCAACTAGGAAAAGAGCAAGCTCTCCCCTGCGCAGAGAATCTCTTTTCTTGGTGTGGAGTAGACTTGGTGAGTATGAAGGCGCGCCTCACGGAAGAGCGCGCCCATTCAGTGCTGAACTGCCCGAGTTCCTTCAGAGGCAGGACTGTGGCTCCGCTGAAACTGTTCAGAGGCTCCTGGGGCATATGGCATCCGTAGCTGCAGTCATGCCGCTCGGATTGCTTCATATGAGACCACTTCAGCACTAGTTACACTCCCAAGTCCCGAGATGGGCATGGCGCCGCGGTGCACTTTGGGTGAACATCACACAGGAGTGTCGCCGCTCCTTCAGCTCTTGGACGGACCTTGCCTTTCTACGGCCGGGGTGCCCTTAGAACAAGTGTCTCGGCATATTGTTGTCACAACAGATGCCTCCAGCACGGGCTGGGGCGCTACATGCAACGGGCAGGCAGCCTCGGGGCTCTGGATGGGCCTCGACTGCTTTGGCACATCAACTGCCTAGAGCTGCTGGCAGTGCATCTAGCCTTGCGGCAGTTTCGGCCACTGCTGTTAGGCAAGCATGTGTTGGTCCGTACTGACAACACTGCGGCTGTGTCGTATATCAACCGGATGGGGGGTATACGATCACGCCGCATGTCACAGCTCGCCCGCCATCTCCTCCTCTGGAGTCACACGAGGCTCAAATCGCTGCGCGCTGTCCACGTTCCGGGGGAGCTCAATCGTGCGGCCGACGCGCTCTCACGACAGCTCACTTCCCCGGAGAATGGCGACTCCATCCCGAGACGATCCGGCTGATCTGGAGTCGATTCGGGGAAGCTCAGGTAGACCTGTTTTGCTTCCCACGAGTCCTCCCACTGCCAGCTGTATTTCTCCCTGACCGAGGGCACCCTCGGCACAGACGCACTGGCACACAGCTGGCCTCGGGTATGCATCAAGTATGCATTTCCCCCAGTGAGCCTGCTCGCACAGACACTGTGCAAGTCAGGGAGGACGAGGAGCAGGTCCTGCTGGTCGC
The DNA here is from genome assembly GCA_027422415.1 of Schizothorax lantsangensis. Lineage (NCBI taxonomy): Eukaryota > Metazoa > Chordata > Actinopteri > Cypriniformes > Cyprinidae > Schizothorax > Schizothorax lantsangensis. Next base: position 11,154,329 of record CM049840.1, read on the forward strand.
GCCGTTCTGGCCCACCCGGACCTGGTTTCCCGAACTCATTCTCCTCGCGACAGCCCCTCCCTGGCGCATTCCTCTGAGGAAGGACCTCCTTTCTCAGGGGCTCGGCACCATTGGCACCCGCGTCCAGACCTGTGGAACCTCCATGTGTGGCTCCTGGACGGGAGTGGTCTCCCACAGGCAGTGGCAGAGAACATCACTCAGGCTAGAGCTCCTTCTACAAGGCAAGCCTATGCCCTGAAGTGGAGTCTGTTCGCGAACTGGTGTTCTTCTCGCCGAGAAGACCCCCGAAGATGCACGATTGGAGTAGTGCTTTTCTTTCCTGCAAGAAAGGTTGGAGCGTAGGCTATCACCCTCCACCTTGAAAGTGTATGTGGCCGCTATCGCGGCCCATCACGATGCAGTGGACGGCCGGTCCCTGGGAAAGCATGATCTCATCGTGAGGTTCCTGAGGGGTGCCAGGAGGTTGAATCCCCCTAGGCTACCCCTGAGGCCCTCCTGGGACCTCTCTATCGTCCTGGCTGGACTTCAGAGGGGTCCCTGTGAGCCGCTGGACTCAGTCGAGCTAAGGGAACAGGTAAGTAGCGGATACCTGTCGGCTAAGACAGCGCTCCTGACCGCGCTCACTTCCATCAAGAGGGTCAGGGACCTCCAAGCATTTTCGGTGAGCGAAGAGTGCCTTGTGTTTGGGCCGGACTACTCTCACGTTGTCCTGAGACCCCGGCCTGGATACGTGCCCAAGGTTCCCACCACGCCCTTCCGCGATCAGGTGGTGAACCTGCAAGCACTGCCTTCGGAGGAGGCAGACCCAGCCTTGGCGTTGCTGTGTCCCGTAAGAGCATTGCGCATATACGTGGACCGCACCCGGAGCTTCAGAAGCTCTGAGCAGCTCCTTGTCTGTTACGGTGGTCAGCAGAAAGGGAAGGCTGTCTCCAAGCAGAGGTTGGCCCACTGGATAGTGGATGCCATCGCCTTGGCGTACCAATCCCAAGGCGAGCCGTGCCCCATGGGGGTGAGGGCTCACTCCACACGGAGTGTTGCCTCCTCCTATGCGTTGGCGCACGGCGCCTCTCTGGTAGACATCTGTAGAGCTGCGGGCTGGGCGACACCGAACACCTTCGCGAGATTCTACAGTCTCTGCGTTGAGCCAGTTTCTTCCCGTGTGTTGGGTAACAGGTAAGTGGCGGGAAGAACTGGCTGGTGTCACGCTTGCTGCGCCATTCCCCCTCACCCGGGGATACGAGCGCCTGTTTTCTCCTCCAGTTCGGTTCCCCGGACGGCGAACCCTGGTGGAGTTCCTCCAGCACCCCCGGCAGTCAGACTGGGCGGAGCAGTCTGACGCCAGGCCCAGTACTTGTGCTAGCTCGCCCGGGTCTCCGGTCAGCCCCTGTACTCGGCTAGGTGTCCGTATGGCTTTGATTCCCCTCGGGTAATCCCATACGTGTATTCTTCCACGGTAAGGTTTCCCTCACGGTAAACCCGTGTCTTCCCTTTGACAGAGCTCTCTGTCAGGCCCTGCTGGCAGCCCTCCTCCCTACTCCTAGGTAGGATCTGCCCCAGGGTCCAGTCGTATGTAGTACTGCCCCAGGCCTGGGTCAGTCCATATCAGTGTCTCCACATGGTACCTCCCTTCGGGCAGGATGTGGCCTCCGTAGCGCCCTTCTCCGGAAGGCTCGCTTCCCCGTCGTTACTGCCAAGCTGTAACAACAAACAGGAAAGACGTGAAGCACCTTTCATTGAAGGTCGAAATCCCTTCCGACTCTGGGGTAAGGAACAGCGGCTTGGCTATCTCCAGCAGCGATGTACTCAGTGGTCCCTGTGGGCACCAAGGTTAGCGAATTTGCGCTGGGGCGACGGGAAGGTTGCGACCTTTGCATGGCATTTGTCTGTCACGCGCTCGTTTGTCAGCATCTGCATGCCACAAGGTCGTGACGGGGTTCAGGTTGTGGCGCTTTCCATAGGACTCCTATGTCATCACGACATAACTCATAGTGACCGACAGATAGGGAACGTCTCGGTTACGTACGTAACCCTCGTTCCCTGATGGAGGGAACGGAGACGTTATGTCCCCATGCCACAATCTTGAACCATCGCTGGGTGTCAGGGACACGTTCTTGGCTCCTCAGCGTAAAACCTGATCAGTGGATGCACCTGTCGCCTATTTATACCCGTGTGCACGGGGAGTGGCTCAGGTATGCAAATTCCACTAGCCAATATTCATTGGCGTTTTCTCTAGTCAGAGATGATTGGGGCTTCCAAGTAAATCCCCTATGTCGTCACGACATAACGTCTCCGTTCCCTCCATCAGGGAACGAGGGTTACGTACGTAACCGAGACGATCTGTGCGTCTCCACACTTCCTCCAGACTCTGGGACCTTGTTTTCCAAATGAAATGCAAAATGTACTTTCATCTGAAAAGAGGACTTTGGACCACTGAGTTCTTTTTTTCCACAGCCCAGGTAAGATGCTTCTGACGTTGTCTCTGGTTCAGAAGTGGCTTGGTAGCTCTTTTCTTGAAGATGTCCGAGTGTGGTGACTCTTGATGCACTGACTCCAGCTTCAGTCCACTCCTTGTGAAGCTCTCACAAGTGTTTGAATCAGCTTTGCTTGACAGTATTCTCAAGCTTGCAGTCATCCCTGTTGCTTGTGCACCTTTTCCTACCCAAATTTTTCCTTCCAGTCAACTTTGCATTTAATATGCTTTGATACAGCACTCTGTAAACAGCCAGACCTTTCAGTAATGACCCTCTGTGACTTTCCCTCTTTGTGGAGGTTGTCAATGTTCGTCTTCTGGATCATTGCCAAGTCAGCAGTCTTCCCCATTATTGTGGTTTCAAAGAACAAGAGATACCCGGAATTTATACTGTAGGGATGGTCATTAATTGAAACTCAAATGTAAATATTCTAATATTTTGAGATACTGATTTTTGACTTTCATGAGCTCTAAACTCTAATCATAAAAATTAAAACAAAAAACATTTGAAATGTTTTACTTTACATGCAATGAATCGAAAAATATATGAAAGTTTCACTTTTTGAAATAACTTACAAGAAAAAATGAACTTTTTCATGACATTCTAATTTATTGAGATGCACCTGTAAATCCTGAATAGACATACCTATCGACCACGCCCAGGAGGCGGCGATAGCCCTTGTTGAGTGGGCCCTAATGTGAAAAGGGCATTCCAAACATTGGCTCGTATAATCAGCCGTGATAGCATCCACAATCCAGTGGGAAAGCCTCGGTTTTGATACGGCCCGGCCCTTCGCACAACCACCGTAGCACACAAAAAATGGTCAGATTGGCGAAAGCTAGCCGAACGGTCGATGTAAATCCTCAAAGCCCTGACGGGGCACACCGAAATCTGAGTGTCCGCATCACGTGAGGTTGATGAAGGGAGTAGATAGTGATTAGGCACATAGCCCGGTCTCGGCCAGAGAGTGACGCCGCAGTCACCGGGTCTGAAGCGAATACAGTCGCTGGCCACAGAAACGTGTGTAAATCCCCTATGCGCTTAGCCGGAGCGAGGGCAAGAAGAAGTGTACTTTTGAGAGATAGTTCCTTCATATCAACGGATGCTAAAGGCTCAAGTGGTAGCTGTGAAAGAGCTCTTAACACCACCTTTTTCTAGGTCCCAGGGCGGGACTGAAGGCGGGCGCGGGGGATGCAATCTCCTCGCTCCCTTAAAACTCACCACCAGTGCGTGCCTACCGATCGATTGCCCACCCAGCAGGGAACGAAACGAGGCAATAGCGGCCACATAGACTTCCAGTGTTGATGGTAGAGATCCACTATCCAGGCTGTACTGTAGAAAATGCAGAACATCCGACATGGAGCAAGCAGCCGGGTCGATATGAACATCACGGCACCATGCACAAACATTCCCCGTTTCAGAGCATACAAACACCTCATAGAGGGTGCCCGCGCCTCCGAGAGTGTGTCGAGCACACGAGAATGCAGGGCGCTCAGCTCCTCTGATATCCCCGAAGCAGCCACACATGAAGGCTCCACAACTTTGGGTTCGGGTGCCACACCGAGCCACTCACCTGAGATAGCAGATCCTTCCTGATGGGGATCGGCAAGGGTGGCGCCACCAGCAGCTCTGTCAGGTCCGAGAACCGAGGCTGGTTCGGCCAGTTCGGGGTGATGAGTATCACCGAAGCCCCCTCCTCCCTGATCTTGCATAACACCAGTGGCAATATCTTGATCGGAGGAAACGCATACAGCCTGGCTTCTGGCCAGTGTGATTTAAGCGCGTCCCCCTTCAGCGGGGAGTGAGACAGGGAGAAGAACAGCGGGCAGTGCGCATTCTCGCTCGTAGTGAACAGATCCACCTCCACTCTCCCATGGGGGGCCCAAATCATCCGAACTGACTCGGGGTGCAACCTCCACTCTCCTTGAGGAATACCCTTCCTCGAAAGCATGTCCACCCCAAGTTCAGGAGACCGGGGATGTGCGCTGCTCTGATGGAGAGAAAGTGACGGTCCGCCCATAGCAGGAGATTCGCTGCCTGCTCGTACAGAGCCCTGGAGCGTACGCCTCCTTGGTGAATTATGTACGAAACCACAGACATGTTGTCGGTGCGAATCAGTACATGCCGCTGTTCTAGCTGTGGCCGAAAATCCTTTAGAGCTAAGAACACTGCTTCCAGCTCCAAGCGGTTTATGTGCCACCGGCTCTTGAGGTTCTAACCACAGCCCCCGAAGCCAGCAGGCCCTCGCACACTGCTCCCCGGGCCTCGAGTCGATGCGTCCGTCGTGACCACGACACGTGACGTCGCCAAGCCCAGGGGAACCCCCCCGGCTGAAGAGATCTTTGTGCCACGGCCTCAGAGCTTCGATGCAGCCACGGGAGACCGCGATGCTCAAACAGCCCAAAGTCCATGCCGTCCAAGGGACTTGAGATTTCAGCCAAAACTGCAGCGGGCACATGTGTAGTAAACTGGCCATTCTGAAATGGCGCAGGGAAGACAAAATGGCGGCCGACCACTCCCAAGAGAGGCGAGCGCGCATCTCCACCACTGTTCCGCCCTTCGGCGTTTAGTTTGTTTCCTAGTCGGACCTGTTTTAGTGACGGACCTAGTTCGTGCCGAGCTACAGCGCCGAAATCACCTACGAGTCTGCGTCATTACAGAGTTTGGTCAAATCTTTGTCTGTAAGTAATTTTTCGTCAGATTTGTGGTTTCTGTATGATGTATATTTTTACATTAAGTAGTGTGTGTTATTACGTTCGTGACTCTTATTAGTTTCATCGCGTATGCTCTAGATTGAAGTCTTTTGTTTTAGGACTCATTGATTTATCTGCTCAGCAACGAGCCTCGGCGTTTCACCTCAGATTAATTAGTTGATTTATTTCATCTGTTGATTCATATAGATTATACATGTAACAGTCTAGCAGATAGTTTGATGTTACAGAGGATGTTTGTTTAATTTCTATGCAATAAGAACATCTGTAGTTTATTGTGTACAGTGCTGACATAGAGAATAGCCTACTGTTTAATCATATTGAGTTATTGGGTAACTATATTCGATTGTGTAAAAAAGACAACAGATGTTACACTTTTGTAATGTTTATTTTCTGTTTACTCTTTCAGTCTTACAGACTTAAATGAGGAAAAACCTTGACAAATAAAACTGAGGAAGAAAAAAAGCAACAAAAGATAAGACATCAATCCTCAACAAGACTTACGAAGTTTCTCTTCATTGCTGTTAACTATCTGTCTAGCCGTACAAATCAGACGTCGTACATGCGAGGGCAGAATAGTAAGAAGACAGTAATACACCAAGTTCAACACGAAGCAGTTCAACACTGATTCAGCGTTGCTGACCCATCGTCATCCAAGCAACTAGGATGGATGAACGGAGTAACAACGATGAAAAGTATCAGTCCTTGGTGACTAGATCCATCGCCCAATCAAGTAGAAAATCATCTACAACAAGCTCTGCTGCACTCAGAGCTCGAGCCAGAGCCGAAGCTGCCCGCATGCAGGTTTCGTTCGCTCAGAAAGAAGCAGAGATGATGGTTGAAGAAGCAACATTAAAAGCAAAAATGCACATGCTAAAGATAGAAAAGGAGGCAGCTACAGCCACCGCAGAAGAAGCAGTGTTTGTGGCTGCTGCGGAAAATGCAGATATAGATTCTCATCATGACATTGACTTACCACTCTCGCCATCCAATGCTGCACAACGGACAAGTGAGTACGTTTTGCAACACAGCAGTAGTGCATCAGAACCTATACCTATACACACATCTTCACGACCTGCAGTAGAGACAGTCAAACAAGAAGTGAGTAACCTCAGAATTGACAATGAAGATATTCACCTACAAATAGCTCCTACAAATGTGAAATCTCAACCATCAGTGAGCACCATACAACAAACTCCTGGAAATGTCCCTCTTGTGCAAACACAGATAAAGAGACATTTCAATCCACATGTTGATGCAACTTACCTGAGACAGCCTGCACAGCAGAGGTGGGACTCTGACAATTCTGTAAAGCATACAGCAACCTCGCCAGATGTCGCAAAGTACCTAATTCGAAGAGAAGTGGTTACATCTGGTTTAATGGAGTTCGATGACCACCCGGAAAACTACTGGGCGTGGAAAACTTCTTTTCAAAGTGTCATTGATGAACTCACCTTATCTGCAAGAGAAGAGTTAGACCTCTTGATTAAATGGCTTGGGCCAGCGTCTAAGAACAAGCAAGAAGAATCCGAGCCATACATAGCCACAACTCAGCTGCAGGGCTTAGCATGGTTTGGCAAAGACTAGAAGAGACCTATGGAACCCCAGAGGCAGTTGAACATGCACTCCTGAAGAGGATCGAGGAATTCCCCAGAATCTCAAACAGAGACAATGTGAGATTAAGAGAGCTTGGAGACCTTTTGCTTGAACTCGAATATGCAAAGGAAGGAGGATACCTCCCTGGACTAGCGTATCTCGATACATCACGCGGAGTGAAACCCATATTAGAAAAGCTCCCATTTAGTCTTCAAGAAAAGTGGATTTCCCAAGGGTCAAAGTACAAAGAATGCAACCATGTCCCCTATCCACCTTTCACCTTCTTTTCACAGTTTATTCGTTCTGAAGCTAAAACCAGAAACGACCCTAGCTTTATGATATCTCAAACTCACTACTTGGGTCCAACCAAAACAGAGAGACCCACAAGATATAACAACAAAGCACCAGTGTCTGTGAGGAAGACGGACGTGTTTTCTGAAGCTAAGGCAGCTCCTACAGGCTCTGTTGAAAAAGGAGCCACAGATCCAGACCGACTATGCCCCTTGCATAACAAACCTCACGCACTCAGAAAATGCCGTACCTTCCGCAGCAAGCCAATAGAGGAGCGTAAAACCTACCTCAGGGAGAAGAACATCTGCTTCAGGTGCTGTGGTTCGACCAAACATAGAGCAAAAGACTGTGATAAAGAAGTAGTATGCAGGGAATGTAGCAGCAAGACTCACACATCAGCTTTACATCCTGGTCCAGCACCCTGGTTCTCAGAAGTTCCAGCAGATCAAGGCGAGGAGGAGGAGACCCACGAGACTTCTCCTGGAGCTCTCCCTGCAGTAACATCAAAATGTACAGAGGTTTGTGGGGGAAACACCAATGCCAAATCCTGCTGCAGAATATGTTTGGTTAAAGTCTACCCTGAAGGTCATCCAGGAAAGGTAATTCATACATATGTAGTGTTAGACGACCAGAGCAATCGTTCACTTGCTCGCCCTGAGTTCTTCAATCACTTTGGCCTCTACGAAAAGGCGGCTCCCTATACATTAAAGACTTGCTCTGGTGTTATGGAAACCTCAGGGAGGAGAGCAACAAACTTTGTGGTGGAATCCTATGATGGAAAGATCAAAATCAAGCTTCCAACCCTCATTGAGTGTGAAATGATTCCAGACGACCGTGCCGAAATTCCCACACCCGAAATTGCTCGCTATTTCCCACATCTGAGACATGTAGCAGATAAGATACCACCACTCAACGAAAATGCTCAGATTCTTATCCTGCTAGGAAGAGACATTTTGCGAGTGCATAAAGTAAGGCAGCAATATAACGGAGACCATGAAGACCCCTACGCTCAACGTCTTGATCTCGGGTGGGTTATCGTAGGAGATGTATGTCTAGACCGGGCTCACAAACCACCCAGTGTCAGAGTGTACAAGACACACACACTGCCTAATGGACGGACATCCATGTTAAGTCCCTGTCCTAACAAAATTCAAGTGAAAGAGACACTTAACAGAAAAAACTCTCACCAACCAAGAAGTCTGGACTGCGCATTCCAAGATGAGGAGACAGAAAAACTTGGCGCCACAGTCTTCGACAGCCACCCTGATGATGAAAAAGTAGCTCTGTCAGTAGATGATCAAACATTCCTGGACATCATGGACAAAGAGGTTTATGTGGATCACGCGAACAGCTGGGTAGCACCGCTGCCATTCTGCAAACCCCGCCGTCGTCTTCCAAACAACAGAGAGATGGCTCTGAGACGACTCGTATCTCTCAGACGAACTCTAGACAGATGCACAGACATGAAAGAACACTTCCTGGAGTTCATGAGAAAGGTATTTGAGAATGACCACGCAGAACTGGCACCCGAACTCGAGGAACATCAAGAAAGGTGGTACTTGCCTCTGTTCGGGGTCTATCATCCTCAAAAACCAAATCAAATAAGAGTTGTTTTTGATTCAAGCGCCAAACAAGACGGTGTGTCGCTGAATGACGTGCTGCTCAGTGGGCCAGACTTAAACAATGCCCTGCTGGGTATCTTAATCCGCTTCAGGAAAGAGAACATTGCAGTCACCACTGATATTCAGCAGATGTTCTACGCATTTGTTGTTCGAGAGGATCATCGTGATTATTTGCGCTTCCTTTGGTACAAGGATAACGACTTGAACAATAACATCACTGAATACAGAATGAAGGTGCACATATTTGGCAACAGCCCCTCACCATCAGTTGCCATTTATGGTCTAAGGAGAGCTGCACAAGAGCATCAGGATGAGTACGGCACAGACAGCAAGGAGTTCGTCATGAGGAACTTCTACGTGGACGACGGATTGACGTCGGTTCCGACAGAAGAGGAAGCTATTGATCTTCTACAGAGGACTCAAAAAATGTTAGCAGCATCGAACTTAAAACTCCACAAAATCGCTTCCAATAGCAGCAAAGTCATGACAGCATTTGCCCCAGGGGACCTTGCAAAAGACTTAAAAGACCTCGACTTTAGTGCAGATCCACTCCCACTTCAGCGGAGCCTTGGATTGATATGGAATCTGGAGAGTGACAGTTTCGGTTTCCAAGTATCCCAAGAAGAGAAACCGTTCACAAAAAGAGGCATCTTGTCAACCGTTCAGAGCCTCTATGATCCACTGGGCTTCGTGGCTCCCATCACAATCCAAGGAAAAGTTCTCATAAGAGAACTGTCGTCCAAAGAATATGATTGGGATGATCTTCTCCCATCAGACAAACAAGTGTCCTGGAAGTTGTGGAAAGAGTCTCTTCTGGAACTAGAGAAGCTTCACTTCAAGAGAAGGTATGTGCCTATCCCTCTTGTCTCATCTCAAAGTCGAGAACTCTGTTTATTCTCTGATGCTTCCACTCAGGCTATCGCTGCAGTAGCCTACCTGCGTGTCACCAATGATGAGAACCAGTGCCACGTAGGATTCGTTATGGGCAAAGCGAAGTTGGCGCCGCATCCAGCCCATACAGTTCCACGTTTAGAGTTGTGTGCCGCTGTCCTGGCAGCCGAAATGGCAGACACTATTTGCTGCGAGATGGACATTGAGATGCATGCCGTGAGATTTTTCACTGATAGCAGGATTGTTCTCGGGTACATCCATAACACCTCCAAAAGATTTCATGTGTATGTTGCCAACCGAGTTAATCGCATCAGGAAGTCAAGTCATTCACAGCAATGGCAGTATGTTGCCACTGAACAGAATCCAGCAGATCACGCCACCAGGCCCACGTCTGTAGACATCCTCAGAGCTTCTAACTGGTTCTCAGGCCCTGAATTCTTGAAAAGCAGCAGTGAGTTTTCACAAAGCGACAGCTTTGATCTTGTTGACCCAGAACTTGATGTTGAAGTTCGAGCCCAAGTTGCTGTCAACTACACCAAAGCTGCAGAAGGTCAGTTCAGCTCAGCACGCTTTGAACGATTTTCTAGCTGGAAGAGATTACTGCAAGCCATCACAAAACTTATTCAAGTAACAAGAACATACTCCAAGACCCAAAAAGTGGACGCAGTTGATGCACGTTGGCAAGCTAAAACAGTCGTCATTCGTTGTGTCCAGCAAGAATTCTATAGTGAAGAGTTAAAATGTTTGGGAGATGGGATTCAGCTCTCAAAAAAGAGTCTACTGAGAAAGTTAAATCCCTTCATCGACGAGGATGGACTCCTTCGGATTGGAGGACGCCTTACCAACGCTGACTTACCCAGAGACGAGAGACATCCTGTCATACTGCCCAAAACTCATCACATTGCAACTCTAATAGTGAGACATTACCATGAGGATGTTTTCCATCAAGGTCGTCATTTTACTGAAGGTGCCGTCCGGTCAGCAGGAGTGTGGATAGTGGGAGGTAAACGGCTGGTGTCAAGTGTCATCTATAACTGTGTGACCTGCAAAAAACTGAGAGGGAGGTTAATGGAGCAGAAAATGGCACCACTACCAGCTGACCGACTCGCCTCAGAACCCCCTTTTACCCATGTCGGTCTGGACGTCTTCGGACCATGGAGCATTGTCACTCGGCGCACTCGTGGAGGTAGTGCTGAAAGTAAGCGATGGGCAGTGTTATTCACATGCATGAGCACGAGAGCGACACACATCGAAGTGTTAGAATCCATGTCCACTTCAAGTTTTATAAATGCCTTACGACGATTCTTTGCTATCCGTGGGTCATCTAAACAGCTTCGCTCCGACAGAGGCACAAACTTTATTGGAGCGTGCAAAGAGTTAAAATTCAACAGCAGTGATCCAGAACTGGCAAGTTTCCTTGACAAGCAGGGATGCTCGTGGACTTTCAACTCCCCCCATTCATCCCATATGGGAGGTTGTTGGGAAAGACTGATAGGAGTAGCACGTCGCATTCTGGAAGGGATGTTGCGGCGATTTGACACGAAACACCTCACACATGAAGTGTTGACGACACTGATGGCAGAAGTCATGGCCATTCTTAATGCCAGGCCATTGATTCCAGTGTCAACTGATCCTGACAATCCTTCAATATTGACACCTGCAATGATTCTCACTCAAAAGATAACTCCAGTGACAGCGCCTCCAGGTGACTTTGATCATAAGGTTCTTCACAAAAATCAGTGGAAACAAGTGCAGTGTATGGCAGAGAGCTTCTGGAAACGTTGGAGACAGGAGTATCTGGTGACTCTCCAGAAACGTCATAAGTGGACTGATGACAAGCCAAACATACAAGTAGATGATGTAGTTCTGATGAAAGACAATCAGGCTAAACGGAACGACTGGCCAATTGGACTTGTGGTAAAGACATTGCCTAGCAAAGACAACAAAGTCCGCAAGGTTGAAGTTAAAATTGTGAGGCAAGGAACAACAAAAACTTTCATCAGACCCATCTCAGAGCTTGTTTTTCTTATGTCTAAGGACTTATAAAGTGTTGGACATTCTGATACGTAATAATACTGTTCATAAATGTAGTTAGTGATTGATTCTATATTTGTTTGGTTGATTAATCTTGGAGTAATTAAGATGTTGATAGTGGTATAATAACATACCAGGCGAGGAGTGTTCCGCCCTTCGGCGTTTAGTTTGTTTCCTAGTCGGACCTGTTTTAGTGACGGACCTAGTTCGTGCCGAGCTACAGCGCCGAAATCACCTACGAGTCTGCGTCATTACAGAGTTTGGTCAAATCTTTGTCTGTAAGTAATTTTTCGTCAGATTTGTGGTTTCTGTATGATGTATATTTTTACATTAAGTAGTGTGTGTTATTACGTTCGTGACTCTTATTAGTTTCATCGCGTATGCTCTAGATTGAAGTCTTTTGTTTTAGGACTCATTGATTTATCTGCTCAGCAACGAGCCTCGGCGTTTCACCTCAGATTAATTAGTTGATTTATTTCATCTGTTGATTCATATAGATTATACATGTAACAGTCTAGCAGATAGTTTGATGTTACAGAGGATGTTTGTTTAATTTCTATGCAATAAGAACATCTGTAGTTTATTGTGTACAGTGCTGACATAGAGAATAGCCTACTGTTTAATCATATTGAGTTATTGGGTAACTATATTCGATTGTGTAAAAAAGACAACAGATGTTACACTTTTGTAATGTTTATTTTCTGTTTACTCTTTCAGTCTTACAGACTTAAATGAGGAAAAACCTTGACAAATAAAACTGAGGAAGAAAAAAAGCAACAAAAGATAAGACATCAATCCTCAACAAGACTTACGAAGTTTCTCTTCATTGCTGTTAACTATCTGTCTAGCCGTACAAATCAGACGTCGTACATGCGAGGGCAGAATAACCACTTTTAGTTGAAGCTCACTCCCAGATACGTTATAGACTGACTCGGGGCAAGAATGCTCTAACACATATCCACACATAGCCTCAAGAACTCCAAGTGACGAAGCAGTTTGTCTATATGGCTGGCTGGCGTGTCTCGTGACTGAGCTAAGATCAGCCAGTCATCCAAACAATTGAGAACACGCATCCCGCTCGCTCTGATGGGGGAGAGAGCTGCGTCCATGCACTTCGAGAAAGAGCGCGGGGCCAAAGCCAGCCCAAACAGAAGAACAGGGTACTGGTACGCTGTGTCCTCGAGAGTAAACCTCAGAAAGCGTCTGTGATGCGGTGCTATCTGAATGTGAAAGTACACGTCCTTTAAATCCACGAACGCAACCAGTCCCCGGGGCGAATTTGCACCAGGATCTGTTCCAGCGATATCATCCTGAACTGACGCTTGCAGAGCACGCTGTTGATGGGCCTGATATCTAGAATCAGGCGGAGTCCTCCATCTCTCTTGGGCACCACAAAATAGCGGCTGTAAAAGCTGCTCTCCAGCTCGCTCGCCGGGACTCGTTCTGTCACTCCTTTTTAGAACAGGTTGCACATCTCTTGTCTCAGGACCAGGGCATTTCGAGGCAATGTTAGAGACTGCGCCACGCCGTTGAAACAGGGTGGTCTGTGTCTGAATTGAAGGGCGTACCCATGCTCTATCACGCCGAGTAACCAGCGTGAGATTCTCTGAATAGTTTCCCACACGCTCAGGAACCGACATAGCGGCTTGGTCGTTGGATGCGCCGGCGAGTGCTGCGTGGCTATAACCTGTGTGGGCAGCAGCTCTGTACCGCTCTGAGGTGGGGCAAGCAGCACTGTATTGACTGAGTGAGGAGGAAAGAGCTCTTTTGTGCAAATGTATGCATTTTAATTAACATACACCATCACACCAATTTTAACAATTTTGAGACAGCTTCCGGGCTCCTCCACTGGCCATGGCGCCTCTTTCTGGGTCTCTTTACACTTTTCCCCGCACATCTGGTTCCTGGCAGCAGCAGTCGCGGACCTAGCATCCCTGCACTGCGATGAGCCGTGCGCCAAAAAAGACATCGATCTCGCGGTCTGCTGCTTTCTAACCGGTGTGGGTGGCGAGCGGCACCCGATCCTTGTGCAGAGCTGCAGCAACATCTGCACCTGTCACTACAGACTGTGACTATGCTATACGACCTAGTTGAACAACTGACGTAATAGTCCAGCGAAATCTGGAAGGCTGATAGGATGCGCGCCGGGGCATCAGGTGACTCCTCGCCTTTGCGCGCTTTTCTGCGCAGGGGCATCAGGTGACTACTAGCCTTCGCGCGCTTTTCTGCACAGGGGCATCAGGTGACTCCTTGCTTTTGCACGTCGGGGCATAATGTGACTCACTGCCGCTCTGAGGCGGGGACCGCTTTACTGCTGGTGAGTGGGTGAGCGACTGAAGCGCTTCATAGCAGGTCACCCCACTGAAGCAGGGGCTCCAAATCGCCTTGAATGAGTGAGAGAGCGGAGTCCTTTACACACGGCAGCCGATGATGCGGGGCTGGTAATGTGTGAATAAGAGACCAGTGTCTTCCAAACACGGCAGCCGCTGTTGGGGGCTGGTATCGTGTGAATAAGAGAGCAGTGTCTTCCAAACACGGCAGCCGCTGATGAGGGGCTGGTATTTGTGAATGAGTGAGGAGCCAAGTGACTGTGCTTTGTACACGGCAGAATGCCGCTCTGAGGCGGGGGCTGCATGCTTAGACAGTGGGCCGTGCGGTCATCTGCGGCGACATGGGAACCCTTAGCTCCGGTATCTGCACTCGGCTCTCCGCTCCGCCATGGAAGGGGGACGTGAGAAGCCGGGCTGATGTCCTGTCCTGCAGGTTCGATGGGTGAGAGGAATGCGGACATTTAGTCTGCATGAACTCATCACCAGAGTCCTTCAGGTCCAAATCTGATAGAGGGCAGACGGACTCATCTGATTTAGAAAATGTCATACTCACCTGAACGCTGCAGAGGAGCGGTCATACAGGCACCGCCCTCTGATGAGCGAACCTCAACTGTGAGCTGTAATAGTTTATAAGCCATAATCTAGTTTGTTCAGCAAATTGAAGGAGAAGATTCTGACGTAATTGTCGCTTGCACCGCATTTTAAAGGTTGGAAGGGAAGGAGTTCCCATAACGGAGAATTTCTCTGTGATGTCTCGTGAAAGCTTGAGAGGGAACCATGGTTACGTTGAGTAACCCGTGTCGTTTCCTTTCGAGTTGTTCTCTCGACACTGGAGCTGAAAGTGGAATTCATAAAATCATGCCGTGCAAAAACAGTGTTATCTGTGAATTCACGCAGAGTTGATAAAGGGAGAAACACATGCCACAGCAGTTAGGTGGACAAATTAAATGTGCTTCCTGCACAACTGAAGGCTGCAGTTTTAGGACCCTATAGTTATTTTTTTATGTATGTATGTTTGTATTAGCAGCTCATACTATTTTATAGCACATGCTATTCAATTCTGTATATTATTATTATTATTTAAATTAAATATGTAGTTGTTTAATTGTATACACTTAATTATTGTCCTTGCCAAATCCTAACCCTAAACATACCTGTTGGTAACCCTCTTGAAATATTTAACCTAATGTATTTAAATATATTATATTGTATTATATTATATTATATATACAATATGCATATATATTCTGGTTTTAAATTCAGTTTTCTTGGAAAGAAAGATTTGTGTCTTTGCAAGACTTCAGGGCCCGTATTCTCAAAGATTCTAAGAATCCTCTCAGAGAGCTCCTAATTTAGCTTAAAAATTTTTACGTAGGAGTCTCAGCTTAAAAGTGATTCAGGACCAATCTGAGAGCAACTCAGAGCGAGGAAAAGACAAAAACTTTTATCTTAGTGAGGAGGCGGGGCTGACCCTGTTGCTAGCTATGACACAGTCTTTTGAAGACTGTGATTGGTTGGTTGTCCAAGAAGGAAATAAAAGTGCGCTTTTAAAAGTAGGGTCTATTATACGTAAGCCTTCACTTTGAAATTACAGGTGTAATTTTTCCTGTTTTACCATACTCTCTCTCTCTCTCTCTCTCTCTCTCTCTCTCTCTCTCTCTCACACACACACACACACACACACACACACACACATTATATATGTATATTGTATTCTTTATTTTTTATTTACCGTGCTGTCATATTTAACATATTTTATTGGAAATGAACAGCGACACAATAAAGTTCTGAAAGTGCTGTAATTGGTTGTGTGATCACTTTGCTTATAGAAGGTTATGACAGACCCAAATCATCAAATAGTTGCATTTTTCCAGTTGCCAAAAATGTTAATGTCATGATTACTTTCATTTCTGGCGCTATGGCACGTCTGAGCTGTGTCGGAGATGTTAGTTTTTCTCTAATAAGATCAGTTACAAACACTTAAAAACGGCTAAAGCCTCTTAAAAGTCCTCATCTGTACTCGTAACAATTTTGGACCTTAAGACCTCTTTTAAGGGTTAAGATGCTTTCTGAATTACTTTTTTCTTTACTAGGATCTTTTCTTTAATTTTAAGAGGAAAGAATTTTCTTAGAATTTTGTTACTAGGAGCAACTCTTAGCACTAAGATTTTTCATGAATACGGGCCCTGTTCATTACACATAAATAAATACACACACACATGAAGTGTGGTAGTACATTAATAAATGTAAAATCATTTAAAATACATATACCAGTTTACAACATCCAGCAGCACAATGAACTGTTTTTGAAATTGACAATGACATTTTCTAACACTCCAGTATAGGATACTACAACATATACTAATACAACGCATACAAATTCCTTAAAATGAACAACACCAAAGAACATCTTAAGAAGTTTTTTTTTTGTTTGTTTGTTTTTTGTTTTTGTTTTTTGTTCTAGGCTGCATTGTTTAACTTTTGCCCGACATTGCTGTCAAGCAGATATGGGAGTCTGGCCTTGGCACCCCCTGAAAAAACACACACATAAACACACACACAAGTTAATGTATAACTGGTAAATGCACTTTTTTGTGTCTTAATTACAATTGTTATTGACTCTTACTTGTTATATCCTAAGTCTTCCTTGGGATGGACGGCTTAACTGGAGTGCATTTTGATGACTGAAACCCAGTTACTGAATGTTTTCAGGCCCATGTCTCTCTATTGATGCAGACAAGCAACAGGAGTTGACTTGGCTGGAGTAGGGCCTAGCACAGGCAGTCCTGACTGCAGAATACTCTCCAGCCTCTGCACATTACCTGGCAGCTCTATCTGAAAGAAAGGCAAAGATTACTGACAAATACACAAGTCCAGTCCAGTCTGAACTTGGGTGACTTAACACAGATACAAACAGATGTGGATAAATTTGTTGGTACTCTTACAGTTAATTAAAAAAAATGCTTAATTCCTCCTGAAGAGTGATGGAATTAAACACATATGTCTCATGTATATACCATATGCCTCCAACAGGAAAATAACCCAAAATATGCAGCTAAAAGTACACAAGAAACGTCTCGGTTACGTACGTAACCCTCGTTCCCTGATGGAGGGACGACATTAGGGGATTCACTTGGGAGCCCCAATCATCTCTGACTTTAAAAGAAAACGCCAATGAATATTGGCTAGTGGATTTTGCATACCTGAGCCACTCCCCGTGCACACAGGTATAAATAGGCGAAAGGTGCATCCACTCATCTGGTTTTACGCTGAGGAGCCGAGAACGTGTCCCTGGCACCTAGTTCCAGGTTCAAGATTGTGGCATGGGGACATAATGTCTCCGTTCCCTCCATCAGGGAACGAGGGTTACGTACGTAACCGAGACGTTCCCTATCTGTCGGTCACTACGAGTTATGTCGTGACGACATTAGGGGTCCATGGAAAGCGCCACAACCTGAACCCCGTTACAACCTTAGGCATGCAAATGTTGACAAGCAAGCGCGTGACAGACAAATGCCATGCAAAGGTCGCAACCTTCCCATCGCCCCAGCTCAAATTCGCTGACATTGGTACCCGCAGGGACCACAGGTGAGTACATCGCTGCTGGAGATAGCCGAGCCGCTGTTCCTTTCCGCACAGAAGTTGGAAGGGATTTCGACCTTCAATGAAAGATGGCTTCAAGTCTTTCCTATTTGTTGTTACAGCTTGGCAGTAACGACGGGGAAGCGAGCCTTCCAGAGAAGGGCGCTACGGAGGCCACATCCTGCCCGAAGGGAGGTAACATGTAGAGACACTGATATGGACTGACCCAGGCCTGGGGCAGTACTACATACAACTGGACCCTGGGGCAGATCCTACCTAGGGTAGGGAGGAGAGCTGCCAGCAGAGCCTGACAGAGAGCTCTGTCAAAGGGAAGACACGGGTTTACTGTGAGGGACACCTTACCGTGGAAGAATACACATATGGGATTACCCGAAGGGAATCAAGCTATATGGACACCTAGCCCAGTACAGGGGCTGACCGGAGACCCGGGCGAGCTAACACCAGTACTGGGCCTGGTATCAGACTGATCCACCCAGTCTAACTACCGGGGGTGCTGGAGGAACTCCACCAGGGTTCACCATCTGGGGAACTTACTGGAGGAGGAAAAAGGTGCTCGTATCCCCGGGTGAGGGGGAATGGTGCAGCAAGCGGCTCTTCCCGCCACTTACCTGTTACACAACACACGGGAAGACACTGGCTCAACGCGGAGACTGTATAATCTCGCGAAGGTGTTCGGTGTCGCCCAGCCCGCAGCTCTACAGATGTCTGCCAGAGAGGCGCCGTGTGCCAACGCATAGGAGGAGGCAACATTCTGTGTGGAGTGAGCCCTCACCCCCAGGGGGCACGGTTCGCCTTGGGATTGGTACGCCAAGGCGATGGCATCCACTATCCAGTGGGCCAACCTCTGCTTGGAGACAGCCTTCCCTTTCTGCTGACCTCCGTGGCAGACAAAGAGCTGCTCAGAGCTTCTAAAGCTCCGGGTGCAGTCCACGTATATGCGCAGTGCTCTTACGGGACACAGTAACGCCAAGGCTGGATCTGCCTCCTCCGAGGGCAGTGCTTGCAGGTTCACCACCTGATCGCGGAAGGGCGTGGTGGGAACCTTGGGCACGTATCCAGGCTGTGGTCTCAGGACAACGTGAGAGTAGGCCGGCCCGAACACAAGTCCCTCTTCGCTCGCCGAAAATGCTTGGAGATCTCCGACCCTCTTGATGGAAGTGAGCGCGGTCAGGAGCGCTGTCTTAGCAGACAGGAACTTCAGCTCGACTAAGTCCAGTGGCTCAAAAGGACCCCTCTGAAGTCCAGCCAGGACGATAGAGAGATCCCAGGAGGGCACCAAGGGTGACCTAGGAGGATTTAACCTCCTGGCACCCCTCAGAAACCTCACGATGAGATCGTACTTTCCCAGGAACCGGCCATCCACTGCATTGTGATGGGCCGCGATAGCAGCCACATACACTTTCAAGGTGGAGGGCGGCAGCCTACGCTCCAACCTCTCTTGCAGGAAAGAAAGCACTACTCCAATCGTGCATCTTCGGGTGTCTTCTCGGCGAGAAGAATACCCATGAAGGTTCCAGAGATCTGGACGCGGGTGCCATATAGTGCCGAGCCCCTGAGAAAGGAGGTCCTTCCTCAGAGGAATGCGCCAGGGAGGGGCTGTCGGGAGGAGAATGAGTTCGGAAAACCAGGTCTGGGTGGGCCAGCCTCGGGTTGGTACTACCCTTGTGCATTTTAATGCCTTGGCTTAGTGTACTCTCAGGATAGCCATGGCATGCAACGCAGAGGTGGCTTGGCCCACAGTGCTGTAAGCTTTGGCCGCGATAGTGGCCATCAGTTTACAGGCTTTGGACGGGATACGAGGGCGATTCCTCCAAGTGGCGGCATTTTGCAGGCACAGGTGCACCGCAACCGCACTCTCCACCTGGGGAATGTCAACATACCACCTAGCCGCCCGCCATCGAGGGTAGCGAGGATGGGGGAGGCAGACGAGCCGCTTCTGGCCGTAAAAAGGGGCCGTCCACGACTTCATCAGCTCCTCGTGCACTTCCGGGAAGAAAGGAAACAGGGCAGGGCGTAGTCGCGAGCCACGGCCCGTGCCGAGGAGCCAGTCATCTCGCCGCGAGGGCTCGGGACTGGGAGGTGTGCACCCGAGGGGGGCAGCCCCGCCGAATCTTCATCCTCAGAGGACGATTGCCCATCCCCCGATGCTGCGATCGACATCTGATCCTCTATCGGTGCGCCAAATGAAACACTGGACACGCCGTGAGACGGCACAGCAGAATCACCGGGGAGCCGCACAGAACAGCTGCTGCGGGAGGAGTGAAATGTCCATGGGGACTGGTCCGGCGGAAAGGCTCTCACTGTAACCCTCAGATCGCCCAGAGCACTAGTCGATGGTTCTCTGCTCGTGGCAGAGAAGCCAGCGTGGGTAGTGACAGAGGGAGCCCCTCCCATCCCCGTGAGGAGAGAGAGGTGCGATCGCAGCGCTGCCATGGTTACACGCTCAGAACTAATGCATAAACCATCCACGAATGCAGCTTCAGCGTGCTGGATGCCCAGACACTGAAGACAATGATCGTGGCTGTCGACGGAGGATAGGAAACGACCGCAACCAAGAGGACACGGCATCTTTAAAAAGACGCGAGCCGACTGTGATTTGCCCTTTTAGGAAACAGGCGGAGTCCTCCATCTCTCTTGGGCACCACAAAATAGCGGCTGTAAAAGCTGCTCTCCAGCTCGCTCGCCGGGACTCGTTCTGTCACTCCTTTTTAGAACAGGTTGCACATCTCTTGTCTCAGGACCAGGGCGTTTCGAGGCAATGTTAGAGACTGCGCCACGCCGGTGAAACAGGGTGGTCTGTGTCTGAATTGAAGGACGTACCCATGCTCTATCACGCCGAGTAACCAGCGTGAGATTCTCTGAATAGTTTCCCACACGCTCAGGAACCGACATAGCGGCTTGGTCGTTGGATGCGCCGGCGAGTGCTGCGTGGTTATAACCTGTGTGGGCAGCGGCTCTGTACCGCTCTGAGGCGGGGCAAGCAGCACTGTATTGACTGAGTGAGGAGGAAAGAGCTCTTTTGTGCAAATGTATGCATTTTAATGAACATACACCATCACACCAATTTGAACAATTTTGAGACAGCTTCCGGGCTCCTCCACTGGCCATGGCGCCTCTTTCTGGGTCTCTTTACACTTTTCCCCGCACATCTGGTTCCTGGCAGCAGCGGTCGCGGACCTAGCATCCCTGCACTGCGATGAGCCGTGCGCCAAAAAAGACATCGATCTCGCGGTCTGCTGCTTTCTAACCGGTGTGGGTGGCGAGCGGCTCCCGATCCTTGTGCAGAGCTGCAGCAACATCTGCACCTGTCACTACAGACTGTGACTATGCTATACGACCTAGTTGAACAACTGACGTAATAGTCCAGCGAAATCTGGAAGGCTGATAGGATGCGCGCCGGGGCATCAGGTGACTCCTCGCCTTTGCGCGCTTTTCTGCGCAGGGGCATCAGGTGACTACTAGCCTTCGCGCGCTTTTCTGCACAGGGGCATCAGGTGACTCCTTGCTTTTGCACGTCGGGACATAATGTGACTCACTGCCGCTCTGAGGCGGGGACCGCTTTACTGCTGGTGAGTGGGTGAGCGACTGAAGCGCTTCATAGCAGGTCACCCCACTGAAGCAGGGGCTCCAAATCGCCTTGAATGAGTGAGAGAGCGGAGTCCTTTACACACGGCAGCCGATGATGCGGGGCTGGTATCGTGTGAATAAGAGAGCAGTGTCTTCCAAACACGGCAGCCGCTGATGAGGGGCTGGTATTTGTGAATGAGTGAGGAGCCAAGTGACTGTGCTTTGTACACGGCAGAACGCCGCTCTGAGGCGGGGGCTGCATGCTTAGACAGTGGGCCGTGCGGTCATCTGCGGCGACATGGGAACCCTTAGCTCCGGTATCTGCACTCGGCTCTCCGCTCCGCCATGGAAGGGGGACGTGAGAAGCCGGGCTGATGTCCTGTCCTGCACGTTCGATGGGTGAGAGGAATGCGGACATTTAGTCTGCATGAACTCATCACCAGAGTCCTTCAGGTCCAAATCTGATAGAGGGCAGACGGACTCATCTGATTTAGAAAATGTCATACTCACCTGAACGCTGCAGAGGAGCGGTCATACAGGCACCGCCCTCTGATGAGCGAACCTCAACTGTGAGCTGTAATAGTTTATAAGCCATAATCTAGTTTGTTCAGCAAATTGAAGGAGAAGATTCTGACGTAATTGTCGCTTGCACCGCATTTTAAAGGTTGGAAGGGAAGGAGTTCCCATAACGGAGAATTTCTCTGTGATGTCTCGTGAAAGCTTGAGAGGGAACCATGGTTACGTTGAGTACCCCGTGTCGTTTCCTTTCGAGTTGTTCTCTCGACACTGGAGCTGAAAGGGGAATGAATAAAATCATGCCGTGCAAAAACAGTGTTATCTGTGAATTCACGCAGAGTTGATAAAGGGAGAAACACATGCCACAGCAGTTAGGTGGATAAATTAAATGTGCTTCCTGCACAACTGAAGGCTGCAGTTTTAGGACCCTATAGTTATTTTTTTATGTATGTATGTTTGTATTAGCAGCTCATACTATTTTATAGCACATGCTATTCAATTCTGTATATTATTATTATTATTTAAATTAAATATGTAGTTGTTTAATTGTATACACTTAATTATTGTCCTTGCCAAATCCTAACCCTAAACATACCTGTTGGTAACCCTCTTGAAATATTTAACCTAATGTATTTAAATATATTATATTGTATTATATTATATTATATATACAATATGCATATATATTCTGGTTTTAAATTCAGTTTTCTTGGAAAGAAAGATTTGTGTCTTTGCAAGACTTCAGGGCCCGTATTCTCAAAGATTCTAAGAATCCTCTCAGAGAGCTCCTAATTTAGCTTAAAAAAATTTACGTAGGACTCTCAGCTTAAAAGTGATTCAGGACCAATCTGAGAGCAACTCAGAGCGAGGAAAAGACAAAAACTTTTATTTTAGTGAGGAGGCGGGGCTGACCCTGTTGCAAGCTATGACAGTCTTTTGAAGACTGTGATTGGTTGGTTGTCCAAGAAGGAAATAAAAGTGCGCTTTTAAATGTAGGGTCTATTATACGTAAGCCTTCACTTTGAAATTACAGGTGTAATTTTTCCTGTTTTACCATACTCTCTCTCTCTCTCTCTCTCTCTCTCTCTCTCTCTCTCTCACACACACACACACACACACACACACACACACACACACACACACATTATATATGTATATTGTATTCTTTATTTTTTATTTACCGTGCTGTCATATTTAACATATTTTATTGGAAATGAACAGCGACACAATAAGGTTCTGAAAGTGCTGTAATTGGTTGTGTGATCACTTTGCTTATAGAAGGTTATGACAGACCCAAATCATCAAATAGTTGCATTTTTCCAGTTGCCAAAAATGTTAATGTCATGATTACTTTCATTTCTGGCGCTATGGCACGTCTGAGCTGTGTCGGAGATGTTAGTTTTTCTCTAATAAGATCAGTTACAAACATGATCCCTGGACGATCTAATCTATAGAGTCTTATTAATTCACTGTCATCCATTGTCTTCAACACATTTCTTCTCCCTCTTAGTCTTTTGGCCATTTTCTCCACGGCTAAAGAAAGTCTTAAAAACGGCTAAAGCCTCTTAAAAGTCCTCATCTGTACTCGTAACAATTTTGGACCTTAAGACCTCTTTTAAGGGTTAAGATGCTTTCTGAATTACTTTTTTCTTTACTAGGATCTTTTCTTTAATTTTAAGAGGAAAGAATTTTCTTAGAATTTTGTTACTAGGAGCAACTCTTAGCACTAAGATTTTTCATGAATACGGGCCCTGTTCATTAGCTGCAGCACAGCACTTCGCGTCTGATGTGTGACACACCACACACATAAAGTGTGGTAGTACATTAATAAATGTAAAATCATTTAAAATACATATACCAGTTTACAACATCCAGCAGCACAATGAACTGTTTTTGAAATTGACAATGACATTTTCCAGTATAGGATACTACAACATATACTAATACAACGCATACAAATTCCTTAAAAGGAACAACACCAAAGAACATCTTAAGAAGTTTTTTTTTTGTTTCTTTGTTTGTTTTGTTTTGTTTTTTTTGTTCTAGGCTGCATTGTTTAACTTTTGCCCGACATTGCTGTCAAGCAGATATGGGAGTCTGGCCTTGGCACCCCCTGAAAAAACACACACATAAACACACACACAAGTTAATGTATAACTGGTAAATGCACTTTTTTGTGTCTTAATTACAATTGTTATTGACTCTTACTTGTTATATCCTAAGTCTTCCTTGGGATGGACGGCTTAACTGGAGTGCATTTTGATGACTGAAACCCAGTCACTGAATGTTTTCAGGCCCATGTCTCTATTGATGCAGACAAGCAACAGGAGTTGACTTAGCTGGAGTAGGGCCTAGCACAGGCAGTCCTGACTGCAGAATACTCTCCAGCCTCTGCACATTACCTGGCAGCTCTATCTGAAAGAAAGGCAAAGATTACTGACAAATACACAAGTCCAGTCCAGTCTGAACTTGGGTGACTTAACACAGATACAAACAGATGTGGATAAATTTGTTGGTACTCTTACAGTTAATTAAAAAAAATGCTTAATTCCTCCTGAAGAGTGATGAAATTAAACACATATGTCTCATGTATATACCATATGCCTCCAACAGGAAAATAACCCAAAATATGCAGCTAAAAGTACACAAGAAACATCTTGGTTACGTACGTAACCCTCGTTCCCTGATGGAGGGACGACATTAGGGGATTCACTTGGGAGCCCCAATCATCTCTGACTTTAAAAGAAAACGCCAATGAATATTGGCTAGTGGATTTTGCATACCTGAGCCACTCCCCGTGCACACAGGTATAAATAGGCGAAAGGTGCATCCACTCATCTGGTTTTACGCTGAGGAGCCGAGAACGTGTCCCTGGCACCTAGTTCCAGGTTCAAGATTGTGGCATGGGGACATAACGTCTCCGTTCCCTCCATCAGGGAACGAGGGTTACGTACGTAACCGAGACTTTCCCTATCTGTCGGTCACTACGAGTTATGTCGTGACGACATTAGGGGTCCATGGAAAGCGCCACAACCTGAACCCCGTTACAACCTTAGGCATGCAAATGTTGACAAGCAAGCGCGTGACAGACAAATGCCATGCAAAGGTCGCAACCTTCCCATCGCCCCAGCTCAAATTCGCTGACATTGGTACCCGCAGGGACCACAGGTGAGTACATCGCTGCTGGAGATAGCCGAGCCGCTGTTCCTTTCCGCACAGAAGTTGGAAGGGATTTCGACCTTCAATGAAAGATGGCTTCAAGTCTTTCCTATTTGTTGTTACAGCTTGGCAGTAACGACGGGGAAGCGAGCCTTCCAGAGAAGGGCGCTACGGAGGCCACATCCTGCCCGAAGGGAGGTAACATGTGGAGACACTGATATGGACTGACCCAGGCCTGGGGCAGTACTACATACAACTGGACCCTGGGGCAGATCCTACCTAGGGTAGGGAGGAGAGCTGCCAGCAGAGCCTGACAGAGAGCTCTGTCAAAGGGAAGACACGGGTTTACTGTGAGGGACACCTTACCGTGGAAGAATACACATATGGGATTACCCGAAGGGAATCAAGCTATATAGACACCTAGCCCAGTACAGGGGCTGACCGGAGACCCGGGCGAGCTAACACCAGTACTGGGCCTGGTATCAGACTGATCCACCCAGTCTGACTGCCGGGGGTGCTGGAGGAACTCCACCAGGGTTCACCATCTGGGGAACTTACTGGAGGAGGAAAAAGGTGCTCGTATCCCCGGGTGAGGGGGAATGGTGCAGCAAGCGGCTCTTCCCGCCACTTACCTGTTACACAACACACGGGAAGACACTGGCTCAACGCGGAGACTGTATAATCTCGCGAAGGTGTTCGGTGTCGCCCAGCCCGCAGCTCTGCAGATGTCTGCCAGAGAGGCGCCGTGTGCCAACGCATAGGAGGAGGCAACATTCTGTGTGGAGTGAGCCCTCACCCCCAGGGGGCACGGTTCGCCTTGGGATTGGTACGCCAAGGCGATGGCATCCACTATCCAGTGGGCCAACCTCTGCTTGGAGACAGCCTTCCCTTTCTGCTGACCTCTGTGGCAGATAAAGAGCTGCTCAGAGCTTCTAAAGCTCCGGGTGCAGTCCACGTATATGCGCAGTGCTCTTACGGGACACAGCAACGCCAAGGCTGGATCTACCTCCTCCGAGGGCAGTGCTTGCAGGTTCACCACCTGATCGCGGAAGGGCGTGGTGGGAACCTTGGGCACGTATCCAGGCCGTGGTCTCAGGACAACGTGAGAGTAGGCCGGCCCGAACACAAGTCCCTCTTCGCTCGCCGAAAATGCTTGGAGATCTCCGACCCTCTTGATGGAAGTGAGCGCGGTCAGGAGCGCTGTCTTAGCAGACAGGAACTTCAGCTCGACTAAGTCCAGTGGCTCAAAAGGACCCCTCTGAAGTCCAGCCAGGACGATAGAGAGATCCCAGGAGGGCACCAAGGGTGACCTAGGAGGATTTAACCTCCTGGCACCCCTCAGAAACCTCACGATGAGATCGTGCTTTCCCAGGAACCGGCCATCCACTGCATTGTGATGGGCCGCGATAGCAGCCACATAAACTTTCAAGGTGGAGGGCGGCAGCCTACGCTCCAACCTCTCTTGCAGGAAAGAAAGCACTACTCCAATCGTGCATCTTCGGGTGTCTTCTCGGCGAGAAGAACACCCATGAAGGTTCCAGAGATCTGGACGCGGGTGCCATATAGTGCCGAGCCCCTGAGAAAGGAGGTCCTTCCTCAGAGGAATGCGCCAGGGAGGGGCTGTCGGGAGGAGAATGAGTTCGGAAAACCAGGTCTGGGTGGGCCAGCCTCGGGTTGGTACTACCCTTGTGCATTTTAATGCCTTGGCTTAGTGTACTCGCAGGATAGCCATGGCATGCAACGCAGAGGCGGCTTGGCCCACAGTGCTGTAAGCTTTGGCCGCGAGAGTGGCCATCAGTTTACAGGCTTTGGACGGGATACGAGGACGATTCCTCCAAGTGGCGGCATTTTGCAGGCACACGTGCACCGCAACCGCACTCTCCACCTGGGGAATGTCAACATACCCCCTAGCCGCCCGCCATCGAGGGTAGCGAGGATGGGGGAGGCAGACGAGCCGCTTCTGGCCGTAAAAAGGGGCCGTCCACGACTTCATCAGCTCCTCGTGCACTTCCGGGAAGAAAGGAAACAGGGCAGGGCGTAGTCGCGAGCCACGGCCCGTGCCGAGGAGCCAATCATCTCGCCGCGAGGGCTCGGGACTGGGAGGTGTGCACCCGAGGGGGGCAGCCCCGCCGAATCTTCAACCTCAGAGGACGATTGCCCATCCCCCGATGCTGCGATCGACATCTGATCCTCTATCGGTGCGCCAAATGAAACACTGGACACGCCGTGAGACGGCACAGCAGAATCACCGGGGAGCCGCACAGAACAGCTGCTGCGGGAGGAGTGAAATGTCCGTGGGGACTGGTCCGGCAGAAAGGCTCTCACTGTAACCCTCAGATCGCCCAGAGCACTAGTCGATGGTTCTCTGCTCGTGGCAGAGAAGCCAGCGTGGGTAGTGACAGAGGGAGCCCCTCCCATCCCCGTGAGGAGAGAGAGGTGCGATCGCAGCGCTGCCATGGTTACACGCTCAGAACGAATGCATAAACCATCCACGAATGCAGCTTCAGCGTGCTGGATGCCCAGACACTGAAGACAATGATCGTGGCTGTCGACGGAGGATAGGAAACGACCGCAACCCAGAGGACACGGCATCTTTAAAAAGACGCGAGCCGACTGTGATTTGCCCTTTTAGGAAACAGGCGGAGTCCTCCATCTCTCTTGGGCACCACAAAATAGCGGCTGTAAAAGCTGCTCTCCAGCTCGCTCGCCGGGACTCGTTCTGTCACTCCTTTTTAGAACAGGTTGCACATCTCTTGTCTCAGGACCAGGGCATTTCGAGGCAATGTTAGAGACTGCGCCACGCCGTTGAAACAGGGTGCTCTGTGTCTGAATTGAAGGGTGTACCCATGCTCTATCATGCCGAGTAACCAGCGTGAGATTCTCTGAATAGTTTCCCACACGCTCAGGAACCGACATAGCGGCTTGGTCGTTGGATGCGCCGGCGAGTGCTGCGTGGCTATAACCTGTGTGGGCAGCGGCTCTGTACCGCTCTGAGGCGGGGCAAGCAGCACTGTATTGACTGAGTGAGGAGGAAAGAGCTCTTTTGTGCAAATGTATGCATTTTAATGAACATACACCATCACACCAATTTGAACAATTTTGAGACAGCTTCCGGGCTCCTCCACTGGCCATGGCGCCTCTTTCTGGGTCTCTTTACACTTTTCCCCGCACATCTGGTTCCTGGCAGCAGCGGTCGCGGACCTAGCATCCCTGCACTGCGATGAGCCGTGCGCCAAAAAAGACATCGATCTCGCGGTCTGCTGCTTTCTAACCGGTGTGGGTGGCGAGCGGCGCCCAATCCTTGTGCAGAGCTGCAGCAACATCTGCACCTGTCACTACAGACTGTGACTATGCTATACGACCTAGTTGAACAACTGACGTAATAGTCCAGCGAAATCTGGAAGGCTGATAGGATGCGCGCCGGGGCATCAGGTGACTCCTCGCCTTTGCGCGCTTTTCTGCGCAGGGGCATCAGGTGACTACTAGCCTTCGCGCGCTTTTCTGCACAGGGGCATCAGGTGACTCCTTGCTTTTGCACGTCGGGGCATAATGTGACTCACTGCCGCTCTGAGGCGGGGACCGCTTTACTGCTGGTGAGTGGGTGAGCGACTGAAGCGCTTCATAGCAGGTCACCCCACTGAAGCAGGGGCTCCAAATTGCCTTGAATGAGTGAGAGAGCGGAGTCCTTTACACACGGCAGCCGATGATGCGGGGCTGGTAATGTGTGAATAAGAGACCAGTGTCTTCCAAACACGGCAGCCGCTGTTGGGGGCTGGTATCGTGTGAATAAGAGAGCAGTGTCTTCCAAACACGGCAGCCGCTGATGAGGGGCTGGTATTTGTGAATGAGTGAGGAGCCAAGTGACTGTGCTTTGTACACGGCAGAACGCCGCTCTGAGGCGGGGGCTGCATGCTTAGACAGTGGGCCGTGCGGTCATCTGCGGCGACATCGGAACCCTTAGCTCCGGTATCTGCACTCGGCTCTCCGCTCCGCCATGGAAGGGGGACGTGAGAAGCCGGGCTGATGTCCTGTCCTGCAGGTTCGATGGGTGAGAGGAATGTGGACATTTAGTCTGCATGAACTCATCACCAGAGTCCTTCAGGTCCAAATCTGATAGAGGGCAGACGGACTCATCTGATTTAGAAAATGTCATACTCACCTGAACGCTGCAGAGGAGCGGTCATACAGGCACCGCCCTCTGATGAGCGAACCTCAACTGTGAGCTGTAATAGTTTATAAGCCATAATCTAGTTTGTTCAGCAAATTGAAGGAGAAGATTCTGACGTAATTGTCGCTTGCACCGCATTTTAAAGGTTGGAAGGGAAGGAGTTCCCATAACGGAGAATTTCTCTGTGATGTCTCGTGAAAGCTTGAGAGGGAACCATGGTTACGTTGAGTAACCCGTGTCGTTTCCTTTCGAGTTGTTCTCTCGACACTGGAGCTGAAAGGGGAATGAATAAAATCATGCCGTGCAAAAACAGTGTTATCTGTGAATTCACGCAGAGTTGATAAAGGGAGAAACACATGCCACAGCAGTTAGGTGGACAAATTAAATGTGCTTCCTGCACAACTGAAGGCTGCAGTTTTAGGACCCTATAGTTATTTTTTTATGTATGTATGTTTGTATTAGCAGCTCATACTATTTTATAGCACATGCTATTCAATTCTGTATATTATTATTATTATTTAAATTAAATATGTAGTTGTTTAATTGTATACACTTAATTATTGTCCTTGCCAAATCCTAACCCTAAACATACCTGTTGGTAACCCTCTTGAAATATTTAACCTAATGTATTTAAATATATTATATTGTATTATATTATATTATATATACAATATGCATATATATTCTGGTTTTAAATTCAGTTTTCTTGGAAAGAAAGATTTGTGTCTTTGCAAGACTTCAGGGCCCGTATTCTCAAAGATTCTAAGAATCCTCTCAGAGAGCTCCTAATTTAGCTTAAAAAATTTTACGTAGGAGTCTCAGCTTAAAAGTGATTCAGGACCAATCTGAGAGCAACTCAGAGCGAGGAAAAGACAAAAACTTTTATTTTAGTGAGGAGGCGGGGCTGACCCTGTTGCAAGCTATGACAGTCTTTTGAAGACTGTGATTGGTTGGTTGTCCAAGAAGGAAATAAAAGTGCGCTTTTAAAAGTAGGGTCTATTATACGTAAGCCTTCACTTTGAAATTACAGGTGTAATTTTTCCTGTTTTACCATACTCTCTCTCTCTCTCTCTCTCTCTCTCTCACACACACACACACACACACACACACACACACACACATTATATATGTATATTGTATTCTTTATTTTTTATTTACCGTGCTGTCATATTTAACATATTTTATTGGAAATGAACAGCGACACAATAAGGTTCTGAAAGTGCTGTAATTGGTTGTGTGATCACTTTGCTTATAGAAGGTTATGACAGACCCAAATCATCAAATAGTTGCATTTTTCCAGTTGCCAAAAATGTTAATGTCATGATTACTTTCATTTCTGGCGCTATGGCACGTCTGAGCTGTGTCGGAGATGTTAGTTTTTCTCTAATAAGATCAGTTACAAACATGATCCCTGGACGATCTAATCTATAGCGTCTTATTAATTCACTGTCATCCATTGTCTTCAACACATTTCTTCTCCCTCTTAGTCTTTTGGCCATTTTCTCCACGGCTAAATAAACTCTTAAAAACGGCTAAAGCCTCTTAAAAGTCCTCATTTGTACTCGTAACAATTTTGGACCTTAAGACCTCTTTTAAGGGTTAAGATGCTTTCTGAATTACTTTTTTCTTTACTAGGATCTTTTCTTTAATTTTAAGAGGAAAGAATTTTCTTAGAATTTTGTTACCAGGAGCAACTCTTAGCACTAAGATTTTTCATGAATACGGGCCCTGTTCATTAGCTGCAGCACAGCACTTCGCGTCTGATGTGTGACACACTCACACACATAAAGTGTGGTAGTACATTAATAAATGTAAAATCATTTAAAATACATATACCAGTTTACAACATCCAGCAGCACAATGAACTGTTTTTGAAATTGACAATGACATTTTCTAACACTCCAGTATAGGATACTACAACATATACTAATACAACGCATACAAATTCCTTAAAATGAACAACACCAAAGAACATCTTAAGAAGTTTTTTTTTTTGTTTGTTTGTTTTGTTTTGTTTTTTTTGTTCTAGGCTGCATTGTTTAACTTTTGCCCGACATTGCTGTCAAGCAGATATGGGAGTCTGGCCTTGGCACCCCCTGAAAAAACACACACATAAACACACACACAAGTTAATGTATAACTGGTAAATGCACTTTTTTGTGTCTTAATTACAATTGTTATTGACTCTTACTTGTTATATCCTAAGTCTTCCTTGGGATGGACGGCTTAACTGGAGTGCATTTTGATGACTGAAACCCAGTCACTGAATGTTTTCAGGCCCATGTCTCTATTGATGCAGACAAGCAACAGGAGTTGACTTGGCTGGAGTAGGGCCTAGCACAGGCAGTCCTGACTGCAGAATACTCTCCAGCCTCTGCACATTACCTGGCAGCTCTATCTGAAAGAAAGGCAAAGATTACTGACAAATACACAAGTCCAGTCCAGTCTGAACTTGGGTGACTTAACACAGATACAAACAGATGTGGATAAATTTGTTGGTACTCTTACAGTTAATTAAAAAAAATGCTTAATTCCTCCTGAAGAGTGATGAAATTAAACACATATGTCTCATGTATATACCATATGCCTCCAACAGGAAAATAACCCAAAATATGCAGCTAAAAGTACACAAGAAACGTCTCGGTTACGTACGTAACCCTCGTTCCCTGATGGAGGGACGACATTAGGGGATTCACTTGGGAGCCCCAATCATCTCTGACTTTAAAAGAAAACGCCAATGAATATTGGCTAGTGGATTTTGCATACCTGAGCCACTCCCCGTGCACACAGGTATAAATAGGCGAAAGGTGCATCCACTCATCTGGTTTTACGCTGAGGATCCGAGAACGTGTCCCTGGCACCTAGTTCCAGGTTCAAGATTGTGGCATGGGGACGTAACGTCTCCGTTCCCTCCATCAGGGAATGAGGGTTACGTACGTAACCGAGACGTTCCCTATCTGTCGGTCACTACGAGTTATGTCGTGACGACATTAGGGGTCCATGGAAAGCGCCACAACCTGAACCCCGTTACAACCTTAGGCATGCAAATGTTGACAAGCAAGCGCGTGACAGACAAATGCCATGCAAAGGTCGCAACCTTCCCATCGCCCCAGCTCAAATTCGCTGACATTGGTACCCGCAGGGACCACAGGTGAGTACATCGCTGCTGGAGATAGCCGAGCCGCTGTTCCTTTCCGCACAGAAGTTGGAAGGGATTTCGACCTTCAATGAAAGATGGCTTCAAGTCTTTCCTATTTGTTGTTACAGCTTGGCAGTAACGACGGGGAAGCGAGCCTTCCGGAGAAGGGCGCTACGGAGGCCACATCCTGCCCGAAGGGAGGTCACATGTGGAGACACTGATATGGACTGACCCAGGCCTGGGTCTTGTGCATTTTAATGCCTTGGCTTAGTGTACTCGCAGGATAGCCATGGCATGCAACGCAGAGGCGGCTTGGCCCACAGTGCTGTAAGCTTTGGCCGCGAGAGTGGCCATCAGTTTACAGGCTTTGGACGGGATACGAGGACGATTCCTCCAAGTGGCGGCATTTTGCAGGCACAGGTGCACCGCAACCGCACTCTCCACCTGGGGAATGTCAACATACCCCCTAGCCGCCCGCCATCGAGGGTAGCGAGGATGGGGGAGGCAGACGAGTCGCTTCTGTCCGTAAAAAGGGGCCGTCCACGACTTCATCAGCTCCTCGTGCACTTCCGGGAAGAAAGGAAACAGGGCAGGGCGTAGTCGCGAGCCACGGCCCGTGCCGAGGAGCCAATCATCTCGCCGCGAGGGCTCAGGACTGGGAGGTGTGCACCCGAGGGGGGCAGCCCCGCCGAATCTTCATCCTCAGAGGACGATTGCCCATCCCCCGATGCTGCGATCGACATCTGATCCTCTATCGGTGCGCCAAATGAAACACTGGACACGCCGTGAGACGGCACAGCAGAATCACCGGGGAGCCGCACAGAACAGCTGCTGCGGGAGGAGTGAAATGTCCGTGGGGACTGGTCCGGCGGAAAGGCTCTCACTGTAACCCTCAGATCGCCCAGAGCACTAGTCGATGGTTCTCTGCTCGTGGCAGAGAAGCCAGCGTGGGTAGTGACAGAGGGAGCCCCTCCCATCCCCGTGAGGAGAGAGAGGTGCGATCGCAGCGCTGCCATAGTTACACGCTCAGAACGAATGCATAAACCATCCACGAATGCAGCTTCAGCGTGCTGGATGCCCAGACACTGAAGACAATGATCGTGGCTGTCGACGGAGGATAGGAAACGACCGCAACCAAGAGGACACGGCATCTTTAAAAAGACGCGAGCCGACTGTGATTTCACCTTTTAGGAAACCTGCTCTTTTAGTTGAAGTGCCCAGGGGAATCACTGCAGACAGGGACACCGCTGTTCGCACCGTAACGCCAACCAGAACAGCTTCCAGACAGATGATGAATGGCTTTGTGGTGATCAACACGTTCATCCACTTGGCTCCGAAACAAAAATTGTTGTGTGTTTGTTTTCACTGAAACATGGCTATCCCGGACTCCGCCATTTAGTTGAACAGGCTAACCTGCTACCGAGCGGACAGAGATACATCACTTTCTGGTAAGACCCGCGGTGGTGGCTTGTGTGTGTATATCAACAAAGAATGGTGTAACAATGCCGTGGTAGTGACAAAACACTTTTCATCGCTGGTGGAGTTTATGTTTGTGAAGTGTCGACCGTTCTATCTGCCGCGGGCACGGCCATTGTTATTGTCGCGGTTTACATTCCCCCATGTGCAAACGCTAAGCACGTGCTTCGCGAGCTGTACAGAGCCATCAGCGAACAACAAACAAATAACCCCTACGGCTTTTTCATCATAGTCGGGGACTTCAATCACGCAAACCTAAAGACAGTTTTGCCAAAGTTCTACCAACATGTGAACTTTGCAACAAGGGGAAACAACACACTGGACTTTGTTTAAACAACAGAGAAAAACACATACAAAGCTGTACCCCGCCCCCATCTTTGGCACTCAGACCACATCTCTGTTATGCTAATTCCAGCATACAAACCACTTCTCAAACTTGCCAAACCGGTTCAAAAACAGATCACAGAATGGCCAGACGATGCTACCTCAGCACTAAAGGCTGCTTCCAGGACACAGACTGGAACATGTTTAAAGAGGCAGCCACCTACCATGACCACACAGACCTGCAGAAGTACACTGAAACAGTGACTTCTTACATCAAAAAGTGCATTGATGATGTGACAGTCACCAAGACCATCACCACACGTGCCAACCAGAAGCCATGGATGACAGCAGAGGTTTGTGGGCTGCTAAAGACCCGTGATGACGCATTCAGATCGGGAGACAAAGCAGTCCTCAAAACAGCGAGAGCCAACCTGTCCCGAGGCATCAAGAAAGCAAAACGGTTATATGCACAAAAAATCAATAATCACTTTACTGACAGCAAGGACACACGGAGTCTGTGGCAAGCTATTCTGACCATCACAGACTACAAGCCCTTGCCACAGGCCTGTGATGACATCCCTCCCAGATGCACTAAATGAGTTTTATGCACGGTTTGAAATGCAGAATGACAAACCTGCACAAAAACTGCCCACACCTCCCAACGACCAGGTGCTCTGTCTGTCTCCAGTTTATGTAAGGAAGACCCTATCTAGGGTTAACCCACGCAAGGCTGCGGGTCCTAACAACATACCTGGCCGTGTACTGAGAGACTGCGCTGAACAGCTGACAGATGTCCTAACAGATATCTTCAACACCTCGCTGAGCCAGGCAGTCGTCCCCACATGTCTCAAGTCCACCACCATCACCCCAGTACCAAAGAAGTCACCTGTGTCCTGCCTGAATTACTATTGTCCCATAGCACTGACCCCAATCATGATGAAGTGCTTTGAGAGGTTAGTCATGCACCATATCAAATCCAATCTCCCCAACACACTTGACCCGCTCCAGTTTGCATACCTTCCAAACCGCTCCACGGACGATGCCATTTCCTCCACCCTCCACCTGGCTCTTACCCACTTAGAAAATAAAGACTCTTATGTTAGAATGCTGTTCATCGACTTCAGCTCAGCATTCAACACAACAATCCCACAACAGCTCATCAACAAATTAAACCTGCTGGGCCTAAATGCCTCCCTCTGTAACTGGATTCTGGACTTTCTAACTGGAAGACCTCAGTCAGTCCGTGTCGGCCACAACACCTCGAGCACTACCACACTGAGCACAGGTGCCCCTCTGGGCTGTGTGCTCAGCCCGCTGCTCTTCACGCTGCTGACTCACAATTGCATTGCCAAGTTCAGCTCCAACCACATCATCAAGTTTGCCGATGACACAACTGTGGTAGGCCTCATCAGCAACAATGATGAAACACCCTACAGAGTGGAAGTGGCACAAATAGTTGAATGGTGTGGTGCAAACAACCTGTCCCTCAATGCGAGTAAGACAAAGGAGGTTGTGATGGACATCATCGGTGCCCCTCTCCCCTCCATCCTGGACATTTTCCTTGCACGATGCTCCAGTAGTAAAGCTACCAGTATCGTGAAGGACCCCACCCATCCCTCCCACAGTCTCTTCCAGCTCTTGCCATCAGGAAGACGGTACCGGAGCATCAGAGCCCGCTCCGCCAGACTGCTCAACAGCTTTTTCCCCCAGGCTGTGAGAGCCCTCAATTCCAATCATCTCAACCCCCTCTGAAACCTCGGGCCTCATTTATAAAATGTTGCGCAGAAACCATCCTAAATTTGTTCTAAGATCATTTCGCAAAAGTGCGTAAGTGCAATTCAGAGAAAACGAACGTGCGCACAAAAACACGTGCGTACGCCTCTTTTCCAGATGTGACGTTTATAAATCGCAAATGATCTTGAAATTGTGCGCAGCTGACTGGTGTCAGATCTCCGCCTTGTAAACGCCCCCTAATTAATATCATTATCATATAAAAGAGCACACGCCAATATCCAAATTTCTATGCTTGAAAATGATGAGCACAAAGAAAAAATAAACTTTACTGAGTCTGAAATTGAGGTCCTGCTGGCGGAGGTAGAGGTTCGTGCGGGGACGCTTTTTGAGAGTCTCTCCAGTGGGCTTTCACACAAAACTAAATTTGTGGCATGGCAGTGTATAGCGCAGGCTGTGAACGAGGTGGGGGGGGGGCAGCAAAGTTCCCTAAAAGACGTTAAAAAAATGGTCTGACTTGAAATTACAGTCCAAAAAAACGCGTTGTCTTCTCATTGCACGGTTTGCAATATCTTAGAAGCGCTAATGCTGCCATTCTGCTTCTTGCAAACTACTACTTCATAGGCCATTTTATAGGCCATAGATGCATAGGAATTATTAACATGCGTGGATCCAAATTATTTCATAATGTGTAATTATTCTTTGGACAAACAATGTGTGTGTGGTTATATTTTTTTCTATTGACTATCAAAATTACTACTAGAAACAACAGAAATAATAATAATAATAATAATAGTAGTAGTAGTAGTAATTATTAAACAATAAGGTTTCCAAAAGTAAGAATAAACTACGAATTCAAGTAAAATTTTCAGTCATCTTATAAAAAGTGAGCCATCCTACTTTTAAAGTCACTTGCTATGACAACTAATAAAAAGTGTAGTATCACAAAATGCCAGCAAAACTAAAAAAAAAAAACATTATAGAAAGAAAAATTGGACGTTTCATATCATAATAAAATAAATTATTACACGATTATGGTCTCAGATCTGAAAAAAACCTGCATGTGATTTGGAATTTCTTTATATTTACAGTTTACTAATGCTGCTCAAATGTGCCATTAATGTACTGACACAAACATATCTAGTGTATTTTATACAAATATAACTGGTGTAAATGACAAAAACAAAGTTTAAGGCTGATGTCTCTATTCATTTTCACAGAAGCAAAGCAGCAGATGTTATAAATAAAAACAGTTAACAATGTTATTGAATAGAATATATTTAAACCGTTATTGAACGACATGTTCTTATAGGCTACACAGACAAAACAGTCGGAGATGTGTTTATGCACTTTATTTTTTTATTTTATTTTACGCAATAGTAGTAAAACAAGACGTCGCCAGTTCTCTTGTAAAATAAACAACAACAACAAGAATAAACTGTGTAGCCTAGAATGCGAGTAAACAACTCTCAACATTAGGCTACTAAAAAGGTCAGTTTAATCTCGCAAAAACTCCCGTTAATAAAAAATCTGACTACACTGCACAATTAATCTCTCACACTGCATCTTTGTTGTTTATGATGAATTCGGTGCTTGCACTTACACCGCTTTTATTAGATATTCACATAGCTGCAGTACTCCGACTTTGCCACAAGGAAAAGTGCGTACGCCTGCTCAGACCTTGACGTGGCGGTAAGCACTTTTCCACGTCAAAGACCGTCTTTATAAATATGAACGTTGGCATGGATTTAAGCGTACGCACACTCTAAGATCAAATCTGAGCGTACGCACGCTTTATAAATGAGGCCCCTCATCCACAACCCTAGCTCCTGAAACCAGGATCCCCCACCCCCCATCCCACCACACCACACCACACCACACCACACCACATGCACCACATGAAAACTGTTGAAAACCTCAAGAACATTGTGCAATTCTGAGTGTGCTATACACAGGTGAGTGGGCTGGACAAACCACCTGTAGAAACACACTATTTTTCTCCCTATATGCACCAGACACTTTCTTATAAACACTCCATGTTACAAGGACTTAATAAAATAACACAAATGTTTACTTGTGAATGCATCACAAATCATATTGCACTACTTCCTCCTTAAACTTAAATACCTCTATTGCACAATATCATGCACAGCACAGTTATTGTGTTAAGTATTTGTATAGTCTGTCTTAGGTTATGTGTATATACAGTAAAACTGTTTATAGTATATGTACAGGTGCATCTCAATAAATTAGAATGTCGTGGAAAAGTTAATGTACTTCAGTAATTCAACTCAAATTGTGAAACTCGTGTATTAAATAAATTCAATGCACACAGACTGAAGTAGTTTAAGTCTTTGGTTCTTTTAATTGTGATGATTTAGGCTCACAAACAATCTCAACAAATTAGAATACTTTATAAGACCAATAAAAAAACATTTTTAGTGAATTGTTGGCCTTCTGGAAAGTATGTTAATTTACTGTATATGTACTAGGGCTGCACGATTATGACAAAAATCATAATTGTCGATTATTCCCTTGATATTGTAATTGCGATTATTAATAACGATTATTTTTAACAGATTTATGCCATTGTTTAAAGCTGCATGCCATATTTTTATACAAAATATATATATAAAAAAAGACTGAAAACACTCTTCCTGAAATAGATGCGCTCAGTGCTTTTAGCCTTATATATCACAATGATTCAGTGTTTTCAACCACATAAAATTTGGTTTCAGACATTTAAATTAATTACTAGCAAAAAAGACATTTGTTAAATAGTACACACTGATGTTTGTCAGTTTGTCAAATGCAGGGGCGGATTTAGTGAATTGGGGGCCCCAGGCAAATATAGGAATGGGCCTTATACATTTGCACACATTTACCTAGATCAACCTTGAGGTTTCTTTTTTGTCGTGATGCTTGCTGCTGCACAATGGTGCCCCATAGTTGTGTCCAATGTTTCTAAATTTTTCATGTACATGTTATAATGGAATTCTTTCATTTACATTTATTCATTTAGCAGACACTTTTATTCTTTCATGTTGTGGACCACGAAATAGCAATTGATTTCAAGTCAAGTCAAGTTCAAGTTGAGCTTTATTGTCATTCCGCTACATGTGGGGACATACAGTGGAACGAAATGTAGTGCCTCACAGGACCACGGTGCTACATAAATACAGACATACAACAATGAAGTAAAACACTATAAACCTATACACAACTAACCTACTGACAGATTTTTATTAAGTATACTATATATAAATGTTTACCCTATACAAACTAAAGATAAAAGATAAAAAATAAAAAAATAACTATACTATACAAACTATACGAATGCTTCACATAAATACTTTACATGTGCAGAGAGTCAAGCAGCTGGCAGGGGAACAGTACAAGATGATGAGCATGTAAACATACATATATTGCTGAGTCTTTTGTGGGATTGTGTACACACAGCATTGTGTGAAAGTGTTGAGATACAAGTTTTTTACCGTTGAGATACAAGTTTTAACAAAAAGACTAAATAAATTATAAAATGATAAACCTCACAATTGAACCGTTAAACCATTTTTTTTAAGAAAAGGGATGAGTCAGAAGTATAAATTATTATATTATTTAAAATGGATTTCTGTGGGTGGATTTTCGCATTGGTCTGAACAAAAACTGCAGACTGGATTATTGAAAATGCACATTCATTCTCTGCCAGTAGGAGACTACCAAATGGCTGTAAACAAATCAGCTCATAAATTATACTTTATCAGGTAAAATTAAAATTAAAATTGTTATCTGTTCTAAATGTACCTTAAATGAATACTTTTCAAGTTTTTTAATACTCTAATCAACATAGGCATGGACAAATATGGATGCTTTATGCAATATATGTATATTATTAGTGAAACCATAATTAACATACAGTACATAGAGCATGAAGAGTAGACATTTTTCAAAGGTCATAGATGTTTTTCAAAGAAATTGTTCATGTCTATTAGACACATGAAAAAAAAGAACATAGAAATACCATGTTCCTATTACTCCTCTTTCTTTGCACTGAGCAATTTACTTACACAAACCTGTTTACATTTCCGCAAGACAGGTCAGCTCACTTCTTCTGAACATGCAACATGTACATATTATTTATTATTACATTTGTTTGCCTCTCTGTGCCACATACTGTATTTTGATGCAGCTAAATTCTCAATAAAACTGTTTTCATTGGTATATTTTTCTGTTTCTGTTGTCAGACAATGGGATAAATATGAAATAGTGACTGAAACTATTCATACTGATAAAAAAATAATGTATAGCCTGAATAAAAGTCGCTTTGGATAAAAGCGTCTGCTAAATGCATAAATGTAAATGTAAATGTATGAAACGCGACCCATTAAGACTACATAACCAGCTCTCCCTTCCAAGATGTTAACATTAATAATTTGAGAACAAAGTATACCAATGATAATACTTTGCACAGTTAGATGTGATATGAGCTAATTGATCTTTAGATTTAATCACCATTGGTAGTGAATCCTGATTTATAATCGTGCCGTCGATCGTCTGATTAAATCAAATAGGCTAGATAAAGACAATAGATGTGCTGTGATTTCGGCTATACTTGCATGTAAAATTAGAGAAGCAACATATCTGTGTTTTAACTGAAAGCGCAGCTCCTTTCAGCCGCTCGCTGTACAGAGCAGACGCAGAGAGAGAGAGAGAGAGAGAGAGAGAGGGGGGGGGGGGGGGGTGCGCGCTGGGAAAGAGAGACTTCGCGCTCGTGCGGCAGTCAGCTTCAGATGCATAATATTTTCATTTGCTACAAGCAGGATACACAAGAAGCATGTTCAACTCGGACACGCAGACGGTTGTCATGGTAATAAACACCGTAAACCGTAACCGTTCGCGTGTCCGCACTTAATGCGCATCTCCTATATGAAAAGCTTTTTAGGGGGCCCTTGGCTTTTGGGGGCCCAAGGCAGTCGCCTACCTTTGCCTAATGGGTAAGTCCGCCCCTGGTCAAATGTGGTGTGTAAGGAAAGCGACAATAATAATCCATTAAATTAAAATCTGATGGCTTGTTTTTTATAGAATCTCCATAAAGCTTGTCAGCAGAAGGAAGCATTAAGTACTCTAAAATTTCCTGGTAGATGACTGCGTTGAATGTGGACTTCAGAAAACAAAGTGGACCAACACAACCAAAGTGGACCAACACAACCAGCAGATGACATGGCAGCCCAAATCATCACTGACTGTGGAAACTTCACACTGGACTTCAAGCAACATGGATTCTGTGCCTCGCCACTCTTCCTCCAGACTCTAGGACCTTGATTTCCAAATGAAATGCAAAATTTACTTTCATCTGAAAAGAGGACTTTGGACAACTGAGCAACAGTCCAGTTATTTTTCTCCACAGCCCAGGTAAGATGCTTCTGACGTTGTCTCTGGTTCAGAAGTGGCTTGGTAGCCCTTTTCCTGAAGACGTCTGAGCGTGGTGACTCTTGATGCACTGACTCCAGCTTCAGTCCACTCCTTGTGAAGCTCTCCCAAGTGTTTGAATCAGCTTTGCTTGACTGTATTCTCAAGCTTGCGGTCATCCCTGTTGCTTGTACACCTTTTCCTACACAAATTCTTCCTTCCAGTCAACTTTGCATTTAATATGCTTTGATACAGCACTCTGCAAACAGCCACAAATTTCAGTAATGACCTTCTGTGACTTACCCTCTTTGTGGAGGGTGTCAATGTTCGTCTTCTGGATCATTGCCAAGTCAGCAGTCTTCTCCATTATTGTGGTTTCAAAGAACAAGAGATACCCAGAATTTATACTGTAGGGATGGTCATTTATTGAAACTCAAATGTAAATATTCTAATATTTTGAGATACTGATTTTTGACTTTCATGAGCTGTAAGCTCTAATCATCAAAATTAAAACAAAAAAAAAAACTTTTGAAATGTTTTACTTTACATGTAATGAATCTAAAATATATGAAAGTTTCACTTTTTGAAATAAGTTACAATAAAAAATGAACTTTTTCACGACGTTCTAATTTATTGAGATGCACCTGTATAGTTAGATTACAGACAAGTTAGCTATGTAGGTCAAAAATTGTTCTTATGTCTAGTGTTGAATGCTTATTTATGCTTATTTATGTAGCACCGTGGTCCTGCGAGACACGACATTTCGTTCCACTGTATGTCCACACATGTAGCGGAATGACAATAAAGCTCAACTTGAACTTGAACTTGATTCATCCTCATCCCACAGTACAGACATTAGAAGAGGAAATACACACGTGTCCTGCTCAAGGAAAAACTTCACGTCTTAATGCTTCTCACAAAAAATGAAAATGTATTTATGTGCATTTTTATGCATTATTTTATTATACTTTGGTGGAATGGGGTAATGTAGGGGAAAATTGCATTTGCACTAGGAACTGGTTCTGTTATTTTATATTATTTTACAGTACGCTATCCTTCTTGATGAAGTATCCATTGAAGTTAACACCACAGCTGGTCATATGAGGGATATTCATGGGTGCTATGTTTGCAAATCTCTGGGTTTCATGAATCACAGCGTCTGTATACGGTAAGTTTTTCCTGTCCTCTGTTACCGATTGCCGTCCACCGATCACCTGGTCAATCTCCTCCTGAACCCCATCTGCAAACACATCACTCTTTAAATTTAATTTTTTTTAACTCGGTCCACCAGAAAAAGATATGATAAACATAATAACAATTCAACAATTTAACAATTCAAACACAGAAACAGAAAATGTCATGTCTCATAACCAAAAACACTGCATGAAAAGAGGTGTATCTGTACTAGGAAACTCCTGTATACACCACTGATTTTCGACAAAACAGTGCCCAAAGCAATAAAAAATTAAAAGAAAAACAATTATAGAATATGAAACTGTACAAAAAAAAGCAAATAAAGAAAAGGAAAACAATGAAAAAATTAACAAATGTGCAATTATATTAAAAGCAACATTAAAACACATAGGCAGTGCTTGTTAAAGTAGCAAAAAAGAGTGTCCTTCTGGCTCAGTTACATCAGCTCTAATACGCTGACGGTGTGTAAGGGCATAGCGCATATCCGCCTCCAATCTGCGCTGAAGCTGCTGGCAAAGATCGGACAACTGTTGATTCCTGTGAGGTGGAGACCTCACAACCCACACCGGCCTTTCATCAACAATGGCATCCTCCTCATCAGACATCAGTTCCAGCAGTCTGCCACAGTTCTCTCTCTGCATCGTTTTTTATGACCCTTGACCTGGACTCCAGCAACTGCAAAACACACCATATGTTAACCTCGAAAAACACAGAGATGTACCAAACCTAATACATAGATTAATTTCTACACTTACTCGTCTTTTCCTTTGTCGGTTTTTAGCCCCTGCCTTAATGGAGTCTCTTAGCTGGGACTTTCCTGGCCGAGACAAAGAGTATTTCCTCCGCAATGTCTCGTAGTATGTCCTGCAACATGCTAAATAAATAAAAAAATATTCAAATAAGTGACAGAAACAATTCAAATTAAAATAGGGATGAAAAAATGAGGGACATAAAATAATTACAATAACATTTTTATGATTACTTTTATACACTCAGGGTCTGCATCTTCAAAAGTTGTCCTTAATTCCTGCAGCAGATAAATCATCACTGCCTGATTATGAGGTGAATTTATTCTGTGTTGAAAGAGAGTTGTGTGTTATTAAAGGGATACTCCACCCCAAAATGAAATTTTTGTCGTTTTTCCACTTACCCCATGTCGTTCCGAACCCGTAAAAGCTTTGTAAGTCTTCAGAACACAATTTAAGATATTTTAGATGAAAACCGGGAGGCTTGTGACTGTCCCATTGACTGCCAAGTAAATTGCACTGTCAAGGTCCATAAAAGTATGAAAAGCATCGCCAGGATACTCCATCTGCCATCAGTGGTTCAATCATAATGTTATGAAGCGACGAGAATACTTTTTGTATGGAAATAAAACAAAAATAATGACTTTATTCAAAAATTAGGCACAGTAACGTCTCCTCTGTGTATCAGCCTTGACACAGGGATGCATCTTCTTCATCGATTTACGCTCTGATTTGAACGCAAATAGCGCACCCTTGTGGCCCGGCTGATACAGAAGAGTGTATGCATTTTGTGTCCAGGGGATAATCTCCAAAATGGTGCTACACTGACACAGAGGAGACGTTACTGTGCCTAATTGTTGAATAAGGTCGTTATTTTTGTTTTATTTCCGTACAAAAAGTATTCTCGTCGCTTCATAACATTATGATTGAACCACTGATGGCAGATGGAGTATTTTTGTGATGCTTTTCATACTTTTATGGACCTTGACAGTGCAATTTACTTGGCAGTCAATGGGACAGTCACAAGCCTCCCGGTTTTCATCCAAAATATCTTAAATTGTGTTCTGAAGACTAACAAAGCTTTTACGGGTTCGGAACGACATGGGGGTAAGTGAAAAACGACAATTTTCATTTTGGGGTGGAGTATCCCTTTAATTACATTTAAATGAATTAACAAAACCCAATAAATTGCATGTAAGAAAACCCCAGTCTTACCCAGTTTGTGGATCAAACTTGTGTGTGTTGTTTTCCGAATTGTGGAGGCACCTTACAGCTTCCTGTAACGTTTAATTAAAAATGCTTTAGTACATACACACATACATACTGTTACGGGGCTGACGAGACGTGAGACATGCGGATCCATCAGCAAGCTTTTATTAAAGGACATGGTCAATACAGGCAGGGTCGGACAGTAGCAAACAGGTATGGCAAAGGTAGGGCAGAGAAATAATCCAGGAGCAAGGGCAGAATCAAAACACGGGTAATCCAACTAGGTATCGGGAAACGCTTTGTATGTAGGAAGACTAACAATACTCGGCAGTGAGTGGTAGAAAATCCAGAGCTTAAATAGTGTGTGTGCGTGTGTGTGATTGGGTGATGGTGATTGTGAGATTGTTTT
Source organism: Schizothorax lantsangensis (assembly GCA_027422415.1). Taxonomy (NCBI): domain Eukaryota; kingdom Metazoa; phylum Chordata; class Actinopteri; order Cypriniformes; family Cyprinidae; genus Schizothorax; species Schizothorax lantsangensis. The sequence goes on from CM049840.1 coordinate 11,198,925, forward strand.
CAGGTGTGTGCGTGATCAGTGCAGACAGCTGTGTTGGTGCAGTGGATGATGGGAAATGTAGTCCTTGAGTGATCCGTGACTGACTGTGTGGTGTGAAAGTCCATGTGATGGGTGAGTGACCTCTAGAGGTGGCTGGACAGAAGTTCATGGCCGGATTCATGACATAGCCCCCCCCCCTAAGGAGCGGCTTCCAGACGCTTTTAAGCAATCCAAGGAGGGAGGTGGAGCGGAGGCGGAACAGGGGGAGGAACGGAGGGCCAGGTCCATGTGGAAGCCAGGGCGGAGAGGATGGAACTGGAGCCCACCAGGGCAGAGCAGAGGGATCTGGAGCCCACCAGGGCGGAGCAGAGGGATCTGGAGCCCACCAGGGCGGAGCAGACGGACCTGGAGCCCACCAGGGCGGAGCAGACGGACCTGGAGCCCACCAGGGCGGAGCAGATGGACCTGGAGCCCACCAGGGTGGAGCGGATGGACCTGGAGCCCACCAGGACGGAGCAGACGGACCTGGAGCCCACCAGGACGGAGCAGACGGACCTGGAGCCCACCAGGGCGGAGCAGATGGACCTGGAGCCCACCAGGGTGGAGCGGATGGACCTGGAGCCCACCAGGATGGAGCAGGCGTGACAGGAGCCCCCCAGGGCGGAGCAGGCGTGACAGGAGCCCCCCAGGGCGGAGCAGGCGTGACAGGAGCCCCCCAGGGCGGAGCAGGCGTGACAGGAGCCCATATCAGAGTCTGAGATCTGGGGGAAACAGAGACAGACAACACAGAGAGAGCAGAGACAGACAACACAGGGAGAGTAGAGACAGACAACACAGGGAGAGCCTTCCCGATCTCAGGGGCCGTGCCAGGGCAGGACAGGAAATCCCCGACGGCCTCCATAGCCATGACAGGACCGGGCGAGAGTTCATAGACCGCCTCCATGGCCGGGGCAGGACAGGGCGTGAGTTCATAGGCAGCCTTCTTAGCCGTGACAGGACAGGGTGAGAGTTCGTAGACGGCCTCCATGGCCGTGACAGGACAGGGTGAGAGCTCACAGACGGCCTGCATAGCCGTGACTGGGCAGGATGAGAGCTCACAGACGGCCTTCTTAGCCGTGACAGGACAGGGTGAGAGCTCACCGACGGCCTCCATAGCCGTGACTGGACAGGATGAGAGCTCACAGACGGCCTCCATAGCCGTGACAGGACAGGGTGAGAGCTCACAGACGGCCTCCATAGCCGTGACTGGACAGGATGAGAGTTGACAGGAGGATACCACCGACACCTCTGGAGGTTCTGCAGTTAACGCCGCCACCTCTGGAGGTTCTACGGTGGTAACCTGACCGGGTGAGAGTATATTGCTGGGCGCCACCACCTTGCCAGGGGCTGAGGCTCGCACCACCGCTTGGGGAGGTTCGGCGGCAGATGCCTTCCCCTGGGGCAGTACAGTGGTGGTGTATGTGGCCCAAACGCAACAAAGAGCGATCCCCACCCTGGGAAGTGCTTCAGACAGGGTAAATAGTTCATGGACAGGAGGGTCATAATGAGCGGATTTGGGGACACCAGCAGTGCGTACAGACACCAGCGGTGCATCCCTCAAGCTGGATATCAACCGGAGAACTCTAAGGACTGACCTTAAATCTCTCGGTGTGACAGATTCTGGCAGTTCCGCTGAGACATGAAGAGAATCTGGCAGTTCGGCTGAGACTTGAAGAGACTCTGGCAGTTCGGCTGTGACATGGTCTGACTCTGGCTGGTCAGCTGTGACGCGGTCTGACTCTGGCTGGTCAGCTGTGACGCGGTCTGACTCTGGCTGGTCAGCTGTGACGCGGTCTGACTCTGGCTGGTCAGCTGTGACGTGGTCTGACTCTGGCTGGTCAGCTGTGACGTGGCGTGACTCAGGCGGGAGAGCTGAGACGAGGCGTGACTCAGGCGGGAGAGCTGAGACGAGGTGTGACTCTGGATGATGAGCTGAGACGTGGTGTGACTCTGGCTGGAGCGCTGAGGCGCAAAGAGACTCTGGCTGGAGCGCTGTGCTTTGTTTGGACTCGTGACGATCAACTGTGGCTTGGCTTGACTCGTGACGATCAACTGTGGCTTGGCTTGACTCGTGACGATCAACTGTGGCTTGGCTTGACTCGTGACGATCAACTGTGGCTTGGCTTGACTCGTGACGATCAACTGTGGCTTGGCTTGACCCGTGACGATCAATTCAACTGTGGCTTGGCTTGACCCGTGACGATCAACTGTGGCTTGGCTTGACCCGTGACGATCAACTGTGGCTTGGCTTGACCTTTTAACATCGGCTGTGACTTGACTTGGTTCTTTAACATCAGCGGTGACTTGACTTGTCTCTTTAACATCAGCGGTGACTTGACTTGTCTCTTTAACATCAGCGGTGACTTGACTTGTCTCTTTAACATCAGCGGTGACTTGACTTGTCTCTTTAACATCAGCGGTGACTTGACTTCTCTCTTTAACATCAGCTGGGACTTGACCTGGCTCTTTAACATCAGCTGGGACTTGACCTGGCTCTTTAACATCAGCTGGGACTTGACCTGGCTCTTTAACATCAGCTGGGACTTGACCTGGCTCTTTAACATCAGCTGGGACTTGACCTGGCTCTTTAACATCAGCTGGGACTTGACCTGGCTCTTTAACATCAGCTGGGACTTGACCTGGCTCTTTAACATCAGCTGGGACTTGACTTTGTTTGTGACTGGCAGCAATGACGCTACGGGGTGTTGTTGTGGCCGCCATTTTGTGAGCGTGCTCTAGCGCGGCTGTGATCACACAATTGGGTGCGGTGTCTCGTTCCTCCGCGACCCCCACAGTGAATGCTGAACCCACAGTCCACAGAACATAATCCAGGAAATGACTTATTGACAAACGAGGGCCATTTTGAATTACTTTTGCCTTTAACGGCTGGTTAAGGCCATCACAGAAAAAGTCTATTAATATACAGTCCGGAAAATCTGAGCCATTAGCCAAAGCCAAATATTCTGTGATGTAACCATCAAGTGATCGAGTTCCCTGCTTGAGGCCTAGTAACAAGGCTGCTGTATCTATACCTGACCAATGTTGATTGGAAAAGCCGCTGGATCCTTGTGTGGCCGAGTATTCTGTTACGGGGCTGACGAGACGTGAGACATGCGGATCCATCAGCAAGCTTTTATTAAAGGACATGGTCAATACAGGCAGGGTCGGACAGTAGCAAACAGGTATGGCAAAGGTAGGGCAGAGAATAATCCAAGGGCACGCGTGGGTCGACGATCGGCGAACAGTATCCAGAGGGCTAGGCAGAGAGAAATAATCCAGGAGCAAGGGCAGAATCAAAACACGGGTAATCCAACTAGGTATCGGGAAACGCTTTGTATGTAGGAAGACTAACAATACTCGGCAGTGAGTGGTAGAAAATCCAGAGCTTAAATAGTGTGTGTGCGTGTGTGTGATTGGGTGATGGTGATTGTGAGATTGTTTTCAGGTGTGTGCGTGATCAGTGCAGACAGCTGTGTTGGTGCAGTGGATGATGGGAAATGTAGTCCTTGAGTGATCTGTGACTGACTGTGTGGTGTGAAAGTCCATGTGATGGGTGAGTGACCTCTAGAGGTGGCTGGACAGAAGTTCATGGCCGGATTCATGACACATACATAGGAAACAAAGAGTTTTCAAACAACATCGTATATTACGGACGTTACACACTGTTAAATAGTTGTGTAGCCAAGCGCTAACTTGGCGAGGTATTATTTACACCTATATGGTCGGCTAATATAAAACTCAACTTACCGCAATGCCTACGTTACGTGCCCTCTTAACTCTTCTATGCACATGGCCTGGCTCTTCCCGTGATCTTTCCTCGTCGAACTTGCGCTTCAAAGCTTCAAGACACTGGATAGTCTCTTCAAGAAGAGCAGTGTGTGCAGCCTGCCTCTCCATCAAACCCTCAAGCTGACGAGACAAAGCGCTCTGACCAGAGATCAGCTGTTTCATCAAGTCGTTTAAACTCAGTGGGCTTGATGCTGGTTGCTGACCCTTTGTCACAGGAGTACAAAAACTTAGGTTCCTCTTGCACGCCATCACAAACAATATTTCGTCCTTGCACCAAGTCGAAGTTCGTAAGTATAACTTCCGTAAACAATGCTGACTATTTAAGTTGTCGCGCGAATGAAAAGACACCGTAATATCATTGGTTGCGTCCACATTATGTCACCGACATAATGCGCGGAACTCTGTTTTGAGTGGATACTTTACAAATACAACCTTTGCCATTGGACGCTTTCCGCGACACCCCGCCCACCACTGCCAATAATGTTTGTATTTATATCTGTGGGAAAATATGATTCTGGACTTGTTGCCTGTCATGATGGAAGGGCACTTGAGGTCGCCTTCGCCTTCGGATCTATTGAGAAGAAAGAGAGCCCGGCGATTTTGTGATCACTGCAACGATATGGTATCACATGCCCAATTTTTATCGTCACAAAAAAACTTTTTTTCGTAATGGAGTTTGGATCAAAGATGCTACAACCCAAGACAACTCAAGTGTGGAAATAAATGCAGAATTAGACGATTGTGCACGTGATGAAAGCCTTGATCCATCAGAAGTGAAAAATGTCTTGGATGTCCCCTTAGGTAAGTTATTGAATTTATTTTATAAAGTAAAAATCTATGTCAGCAAACAAAACGATATATAAAGGAATTATAGCATATGAAATTAGTTATTTGTTTAAACTTGTATTTTTTTTTACTTAGGATATAGCTGCTGTTATGATCTTGCCAATTTGACAATGTACAAAAGAACTATATAAAGTGCACAATAGTGTTTTGAAGAAAATATTCTTGTTAAGATTCAGTGATAATCTGTTTCTATGTTGATTTGCTAATGTGGCCATTGGTTTAATGACTGTTGACCACATAGCTTTAGTTACTGTTATTAATGGTCCATCTGCACATATACATATGATAATGCAGTGATGAAGTGTGGGGTTTTTACAAGATGATTTAAGTGAAAGCCTGTTAACAGTAACCTATGATGAGCATTGACATGTATGACCATATTACCATGGTTTTGTGATTATAATGGTATTGTGGTCTTTAAATATTTAGGTTGATTAGCTTGTAAACATAAATAATCTTTTTACAGAGAACTTTGGCAGCATAGAAGATGGAAATCTGTGCATGCTTGAGGATGACATGCATTTCAATGAAAATCCAGATTCACCGGAAGGACTGCTTGATTTACCATCAGTTTCTGATGGTATGTATATATAGTGTGTTATTACATAATGTATATACATCATTGTTTGTTCTGTGCTTACAAATAATGTTTCTCTTTTTGTAATTTTAATAAGACAGCAATGAGCTCAGGCTTTTCCTGGAGCCCAGTGAAACAGAGTCTTCAGATGATGACATTGACAGTGAAGAGGCAATCTTTACAGATGAGCAGGACCATGAAGATTTTGATTTTGCAGAAGATGCTGACTCTGAAGCAGATAAAACCAATGGTGATGACTCTGGGCAGTTACTTGTAGCATTCATGCTTTTAACCTGGCAAGCTGTGTTCAACATATCAGACAACGCCATCACTTCATTGCTGCTATGCCTCAGACACTGTATGTGGCTCATTGGAAATATTATCTCTTCTGATGTACTTAGCAGTTTTGCTGACATTGCTTGAAGCTAATTGTAATTTCTCTGTTTCCCATATACGATTATATTTCATTATGTATTTTATGAAATCACATAAGTTTGTAAGAAACGGTTTAATTTTTCAAAAATATTTTTAATTATAGTAATATAATGTACCACATGCTGATCAGAGGGATGTGGGTGGGATGTAAAGCCACAACTTACACAACAGTGTTCAGATCATCATTTTTCTTGACAAAATCAATATAATGCAATATTTCTATCTGCTGAATGTAAGCTTTTCCATATTCCAAGCTTGCCTGCTGCACTGGGGACATCACATGCATGTGTGAGTCCTGGAAATTATGAAAATAAATCTAGGAATTATTTGATTGTTGAATTTTAAATCAGCGGGGTTGAGGCATCAAAAGTAACTAAGTAACTTAGCTGTTTTATGGATGGTAACTGTAATATTATTACTGAAATCTTATTAGTAATTAGTTACACTGCTAGTTACTGCAAAAAGTAATAGTATTACAGTAACTAAGTTACAGTAACTAGTTACTGCCCAACACTGGTTTTAAGCACCAATAAGCTTGATGAAATACAAAGAAAAATAGACTCTTTAAAGGTGCCTCGTGATGTGTGAAGGATTCCTCGGAAAATTGCCTCTGGGTTTAGTGGATTTACTGCTTATCAGTGGAAAAATTGGACTACTATATTTTCTCTTTTTTATTTGAAGGGATTGATTGGTGACAAACAATATGATATGTGGTCTGACTTTGTACAAGCATGCATTATCATATGCTCAAGAGTTATCTCCACAGATAGACTGGAAGTAGCTGACAGGTATCTGCAGACATTTTTATCTAAGTTTGTCAGTCTGTATGGGCCACTAAACTGCACACCCAACATGCATCTGCATTTACATTTGAAAGACTGCATTTTAGATTATGGACCTGTCTATTCATTCTGGTGCTTCTCTTTTGAAAGATTTAATGGAATGTTAGGGCAGTATCATAATAACCGCCGAAACATTGAAGTTCAAATCATGAGACATTTTCAACAGAACCAACAACTTTATATGCCATTGCCTTGTGAATATGGTACTGAATTTATCAACATCCTAGCAAGCAAGAAATGTGATACTTTGTCTCTTTATGGAGCCACTGACATGATGTTTTTGAAACAAAATTCCCAGATCTCATCTGAAACGCTTCTTTTAGAGGATGTAGCCAGTATTGAGCCACTGCCCCAATTTCAGGATGTTGTTCTAGATGAATCTGACAGAGAACATCTTTTATTAATGTACAATAAAATATATCCTGACAGCTGTGTCTTACAGGTAGCTCGTTTGGCAAAGACTTGCTCTAAAGTTAAGAATCTTGGAGTAACTCTGGCAGTTAATAGTTGCAGAACTGAAAGGTCTGCTTGTGTTTTGGCTAAATGGTGTGCTGGTAATTCCAGTTTTGAGGAACCAGTCCTAGATCCAAATGCAGATGTCCGCCCTGGAATTATTAAAAGGTTTCTGATAGTTACTTTAAAATCTAAGGCATGTACTTTTCAGCAAATTGTTGCAAAGGTAACATGGTTGCACTGTCATCCAGACAGACATTTCTTTGGGAGTCCTGTAGAAGTATGGAGTTTGCAGGGCACACATACTGATGCTGCTTCAGCATTTCTCCCTGTCGAGCGCATTGCAGGCAGATGTATACTTAGTACTTCAACTGTGCAGTTAAGTCACACTAAAGAGAAGGTATCTGTCGTTATTCCACTGTGCAGTGGTTGAGATTTAGGCCAATGTAATTACAAAAGATTGTTGGTCACATTGTTATTGAACAATTTCGTTCTTTTTTTGTCATCATCTGTAAATGTAAACCTTTACAATAAATTTTATATTCTGAAATGTTTGTTGCATTCCTCTTGACTACTATGATCATGAAGAGTCAGAAACATAACAAAAAGTAATTTTCACACATTAATAAAGGTAATCATGTCTATTGAATTTCAGTTATTAAAAAAATATATAAAATATACAAACTAAATTCTATTAATAATAAACATATTTAGTAAACATGTTGTACAGACAGGGTGTTTTATACAGTTTTGATGTACAAAAAAAAGTATGTGCTGACCTCTAACTGCTAGTCATTAACATACGAAAGGCATTCACACCTCACAGCCATTCCTAGGAACTTCCACCGATTCCTGTATACATCCACATACATGAGATATCTGGTTATCACGAAATCTACTTTTGCGTGCTACCTTTCCAAGCACTCTGCCTTAAACATCTTCTATACGTGAAGTTTAACTGGGATTTCCCATGCCCATATTTGTCCGGATACAGCTCTTTTCATGCAGTGAAACCAATATTGAGACTTTTTGATAAAGGAAATATTCCAGTTCAACTATTGCATTTTGTGGCATAAACTTCACCACAAAAATAATTCTCATTCATCTCTCCTTTTATTTATAAAAACAAATACAGAGGCTCTTAAATGGTGCCCATGTTTGAAGGTTTTTTTATTTTTTATTTTAATGTTAAATGTATAATTTTATAAAAGCACTTACGTTAAAATGCAGGTATTTGAGTTGTAAGGAACGCAGATGTTTTACTTGACACAGGCTGCATCCAAAAACTGTAAAATGCTTACCTTCGGAGTATACGGTAGGAAGGAAGGCATCAAGGCGCGTCTGGAATACAATAGATACAATAGATGAATCCTTCAGTGCCTTTGATATCCCACAATCCTGTGCACTCTATTCCGTGACGCTTGAGCAAAAAATAAAGATAGCATCTGAAAATTGCATTTGGTGGTCAGTTTCTGTATGTTTTTGACCAACTTTTTGCACTTTTGATGTTATTTCTAGCGAGAAATCAGTATTAAATTAAATACTCACTTAGTTATCACCAAAGCTTTTTTGATTTATAGATCATTAAACCGTTACGCTGCCTCAAAAGCCTGTCCGAAATCAGTTTTGTGAGGTGCCTTCGTGCGTAAACGCTGCCTGTGCAAGACTCAAGCAAAGCAGTCAATCATCTATCTAGCGCGTGATTACACAGAGAAACAATGGAAAAGCAGCACAATTGAACACAAAAAAATGAGTTATTTGAAGAGTTTTGCATTATTTAGCCTATATCAGTGCTGGTACCACTAGATTTTAGTGCTGTGTTTGACACTGTCGATCATAACATACTTCTAGAGAGACTGGAAAACTGGGTCGGGCTCTCTGGGATGGCACTCAAATGGTTCAGGTCATACTTAGAAGGGAGAGGTTATTATGTGAGTATAGGAGAGCACAAGTCTAAGTGGACGTCCATGACATGCGGCGTCCCACAAGGCTCAATTCTTGCACCGCTCTTGTTTAGCCTGTATATGCTCCCACTAAGTCAGATAATGAGGAAGAACCAAATTGCCTATCACAGCTATGCTGATGATACCCAGATCTACCTAGTCTTATCTCCAAATGACTATAGCCCCATTGACTCCCTCTGCCAATGCATTGATGAAATTAACAGTTGGATGTGCCAAAACTTTCTTCAGTTAAACAAGGAGAAAACTGAAGTCATTGCATTTGGAAACAAAGATGAAGTTCTCAAGGTGAATGCTTACCTTGACTCTAGGGGTCAAACAACTAAAAATCAAGTCAGAAATCTTGGGGTGATTCTGGAGACAGACCTTAGTTTTAGTAGTCATGTCAAAGCAGTAACTAAATCAGCATACTATCATCTCAAAAACATTGCAAGAATTAGATGTTTTGTTTCCAGTCACGACTTGGAGAAACTTGTTCATGCCTTTATCACCAGCAGGGTGGATTATTGTAATGGTCTCCTCACCTGCCTTCCAAAGAAGACCATTAGACAGCTGCAGCTCATCCAGAACGCTGCTGCCAGGATTCTGACTAGAACCAGAAAATCTGAGCATATCACACCAATCCTCAGGTCCTTACACTGGCTTCCAGTTACATTTAGGATTGATTTTAAAGTACTTTTACTCGTTTATAAGTCACTCAATGGCCTAGGACCTAAATACATTGCAGATATGCTCACTGAATATAAACCTAACAGACCACTCAGATCATTAGGATCGAGTCAGTTAGAAATACCAAGGGTTCACACAAAACAAGGGGAGTCCGCTTTTAGCTATTATGCCGCCCGCAGTTGGAACCAGCTTCCAGAAGAGATCAGATGTGCTAAAACATTAGCCACATTTAAATCCAGACTCAAAACTCATCTGTTTGGCTGTGCATTTGTTGAATGAACACTGTGCTATGTCCAAACTGACTGCACTGTATTAATCATTTTCTATTTAACTGTTTTGAATTTCATTTTAAATCAATTTCTATATCATTTTAAAATTCCTTGTTTTTATTATTTTTAATTCCTTGTTTTTAATGACTATTTCACTTTATTTTATGTAAAGCACTTTGAATTACCACTGTGTATGAAATGTGCTATATAAGTAAACTTGCCTTGCCTTGCCTATAAAAAAGCATGTTAACCTTGCGTTATTTTGTCATGCCACTGCTGTTTTTAAACACAAAATTCACGTTCTGTGTAAATCATACCTAAAGCGGTTTAAAATAATCAAATTTACTTTTGTTTTAGGTGTTGTCATGGCAACAAAGTTCCAATTTTTTTTTTAAAGAAAATTAAGTTTGATGTTAAATTTATTTATTTGTCTGGTAATCAGAATTATGCCACTAAGAACCCTGAATATGCCTTTAATGTTTTTAAGAAAACATGAAAGCATTTCAGTTAACTGCATTATTTCTTTTTTTTTTTTTTTTTTTTTTTTTTTTTTTTTTTTTTTTTTTTTTTTTTTTTTTTTTTGGCCTGTCAGTAGCACAGATAACACATGACAGTACATATGCATGGCTATACTATCATCATTCACAGCCTTTTTTTTTTTTTTTTTTTTTAATTAAATATATTTATTTATTTTTTTTTTTTTATTTTTTTTTTTTTAATATTAATTAATTAATTAAATTTTATATACCCTTTTACTTAACCACACTGTGACAGACAAGACCAGGGGACAGAGAAAACAAGAGAGAGAAAGAAGAAAGAAGATAGGAAAAAAAAAAAAAAAAAAAAAAAAAGGTTGTGGGGAAAGTCAACAAAGAAGGGGAAGAGAGAGAGAGAAAAAAGGAGAATGGGGGATAGAGAGAGAGAGGGAGAAAAAACAAAAACAAAAAAACAGACAATTTGCTTCAATACCTGCTGACAGAAAGAGAAAACAACCGAAGACACAACATCAAAGAGACTGCAGCAACAACCAACATCTGTATAAATCACAATAAATTCTAAATGTTAAATGTTATTGAGCAGCACACATAACTAATATTACAAAATAAGTTTTGAAGCAACAGCAGATCAAGACAATGTGTGTCTGTGAGCACCTGTTTTTACACCAATGTGAATGCTTGAGTGTACACCTGTGTGTGTGAGCGCGCTTGTGTTCATAAGGTTCCTCCATGTAAATGTTTAATAGTGTGTGTGGGGAACAACAGCCCCATCCCGCAAGGCATGAAGCAGGCACGGAACAGACCCGGGCCCCAAACATCCGGAGGCCCCCCAGGGCACGAGACCCCCAGGAGAACCACCGCAGGGACAACCGCGGCCTCCACCCAAAAAAGGGCAGAGGAGAGCCCGAAGGCGGGACCTCCGACAGCCACAGTGTAGGCGCCCCAGGGTGCCGTGGCGGCAAGCCCGCAGGCTCCACCGGCAGCCGACCACACCAGGGCGGACCAGGCCCTGGGCCCGGAGACCCAAAGGCCCCCCACCCCACAAACGGGGCCCAGCAAGGCCAGTAGGGCCAGGCCCCGCCAATCGACCGCCGAGAGCGGGCCGGCGCTCGCCCGAGCATCCTGCCCCGGCGCGAGAAATCACCAACGCACCGGCGGCATCCTCCACCGGCAGGGCATGGTGGTGGGGTGGGGGTCGACTAAGATGATGAGTGAGGCGGAGTCTAAGGCCCGACCTGACACATAGACGTAGACGACAAGCACACATATACACAAGCATATGTTCCCACCCTCATGCACGCAAACAAATATTCACACCTTCGCCCCACATGTAGACACACAAAAATGGACACAGTACCCACACTCACACTCCCCATATGCACTCTATACTCCTAGATCCAGGCACCACCACCCCCAGAGGGGTAGCCAGCGCCCGATCCCGGAGCTGAACCCCCTTCGCTCCGGCGTGGGGACAGGAAGACCACCCCGGTCCCCGCAGCAGCAGAGAAAATCAACAGCCCAGACCCCGACCGGGCGGCCAGCTCATCCTCACAGCCCCCGGCCCCAGACAGAGAACAGAGAACAGGGGTGTGAAAAAAAAAAAAAAAAAAAAAAAAAAAACGACCCCATGCTTCACCCCACCCGCTCAAATGTAGTGTTGGTGTGTGTTGTTCTAAGGTGCTTTAAAACAGGGGTGCTTTAAAACAGGGGAGGGGCACCCTCTACAAGCTTGTGTCAGCTCGTCCCCTCCCTAGAGCCCTCAATGTCTATGTGCAACTTAAAATTGAGAAGTGGGCACTGGCACCAGAGGGAAGGCTGAATGAACAGACCGCCCTCCGGATGCCATTCAGTGTGCCCACCCCCAAGGCCCTATATGTATGTGTCATGTGACAGTAAGTAATGAGAATGTCTAAGCTGTAATGTGTAATTGAGATGCAGGCGGCCACGAGGAGACAGAGGAGTACCACCTCCCCCGCATCCCAGCGACTCACCCGCACCTCAAAACCCTACCTATGTGTTGGTGTGATGGAGCGGGAGAAGTGAAGCCTTAGGGATGGGGAGGAAAACATCAGAGGGGGCAAAATACCCCCCCCTCTGGAGCCAGCTCCCCCGCTGACCCCCATAGGCACCCCCGTTACCCCAAATCTGCCCAGGGCGGGGGGCCCAGGCCCATCCAGACCAGGGCCCATGGCAGCCCGGGGCGGCCCACCAGACCCCACAGCAGAGGAAAAACTACCCCACCCCATCATCCAGTCACTTCCCAAACTACATAAGACAATAAGACACCCAGGTAAAGCCCGTATACCCCGCCTCTATTGGACCCCCCCCCTGCGGAGGCACCGATGCATCGAAGACCCCCACACCAGAGCCGGGCCCAAGCGCATGCACCAACCCATGCTCCCGGCGGCACACCAACCAGGACCCAAGCCCCCCAGGCCCAGCCGTGACCCCAAGCCGGAGGCAGAGCGTCCCCAGATCCCCAAACCCCCCCCGGACCAACCCCGGAACAGTGCGGCCGCCAGGCTGGCAACCTACGTCCGCCGGCACAGGCATCCCCAGCAGCGCCGCATGCCGCCGCCAGAGAAACAGCATCTAAGAGTCACCAATACCCCATCCAGGCCAAGGCCGCAGCCCCAGCGCCAAACCCCCCAAGAAACCCATCCCCAGGGAACCCCCAGATGCCCCAGGCCCATATTGCCACCCCACGCCAACAACAAAAACCACAGCCGGACAGAATCGGGACCCCCACCCACACTAGGTGATGGAGCTGATCAAAGGAGCCCAGAGAGATTGATCTAATGTGTCAGCAGAAGCTGTTTCAAGGCTAATATAATCCCACAAATAATCTCTATATTGGTTGATATTAAGATTATTTTTATTTTTCCAGTTCATGAGGACAGTCTTCTTAGCAATGCATAGGGCAGTGAAAGCCATGTGGATTGTGTTATCTTCTGTAGTGACACCATCTAGGTCGCCCAACAAGCAGACTAAAGGAGAGGCTGGAATAGAGCATTTAAGACACTTTGATAAGTCTTCACAAATCCTGTACCAGTACCTCTGAACAGGTGGACAGAACCATAGAGCGTGGATGTAATTGTCAGGTGTATTGCCTTTACAGTGTGAGCAGTTGTTAGAAGCTGTAAAACCCATCCTGAACATCCGATGACCTGTGTAGTGCACTCTATGCAGAATTTTGTATTGTATTAATTGTAATCCAGGATTTCTAATCAGTTCAAAGGTTTTTAAACATATCTGAGACCAGAAATTATGGTCCCAGCTTACTGATAGATCTGCTTCCCATTTTGCAATAGGAAGTGATACTGATTCATCTATATTGGAAAGTGCCCTGTATATTTTAGACATTAATTTGGGGGTTTTGAGATTAAGAAAATCTGACACACTTGGTGGTATTTGTAAATTGATATGATTAGACTTAAATTTCCTTTTTACAATAGATTTAATTTGTTGATATTCTAAAAATCTGTTCTTATTAATCCCATATTGTTTAATTAATTTGTCAAAGGGAATAAAGTCTGTCCCTTTGAATATATGTTCCAGGTATTTAATACCTTTACAACTCCAATCTGTGAAGTTTATCATATTGTTGTTTAGCAATATGTCAGGATTGTTCCAGATAGGGGTACGTTTGCATGGGATTAGTGAAGACTCCGTCATTTTTAGAAACTCCCACCATGCTGTCAGAGAAGAGCTGATACTGATGCTTTTAAAGCATACGTGTCGTTTACTGATCGAGCTAATGAATGGCAGATCCGAAATCTCTATATTATTGCATAATGCCTGTTCTACATCTAGCCAAGGCTCATCTAAGAGGGTGTGTTTTAACCACCCTGAAATGTGTTGAAGCCTATTGGCTAAGAAATAGTGGTAAAAGTTAGGTAGATCTAGTCCTCCTTTATCCTTGGTCTTTTGCAGCGTTTTTAAGCTAATACGCGGGGGTTTACCTTTCCAAAGGAATTTAGAGATAGAGGAGTCCAAAGATCTAAACCAGTCAGGTGGTGGTTTACTCGGGATCATTGCAAATAAATAATTAATTCTTGGCAAAACCATCATTTTTATTGAGGTGACTCTTCCCATGAGTGATATGGGTAGAGACCTCCATCTGGTTAGATCATCTTCTACCTTCTTTAAAAGTGGGATGTGGTTTAATTTAATCAAATCTGTCAGCTTAGGAGAAACATTAATACCTAAATATTTAATATTTCCAGATTGCAATGGAGTGGAAGAATTCTGGAAGGAACAATTAATTGGAAGAACTGTTGATTTTAACCAGTTTATTGAATAATCTGAGACTCTTGAGAAAGAGTTTATTAATGTAATTACCTCAGAGAGAGTGGTTTGTGAATGTTGAAGAAAAAGTAACACATCATCTGCGTAAAGACTAACTTTATGTTCTACATTCTTGCATTTAATGCCTTTAATCACTGTTGCCTGTCTAATTGCTGCTGCTAGTGGTTCAATAAAAATTGCAAACAGTGAGGGGGAGAGGGGGCATCCCTGCCTGGTGCCCCTCTTAAGACAGAAGCTAGAGGACGTTTGGGCATTTGTCCTGACACATGCTGTTGGAGAGTTATATAATATTTTTAACCAGTTTATGAAAGAGTTTCCAAAACCAAATTTGTGTAAAGTTGCAAATAGAAAATTCCAGTTAACCCTATCAAAAGCTTTTTCTGCATCTAGAGACAATATTGTAATTTGAAGGTTTCTATTGCATGAATAGTCTATCAAGTTAAGTAACCTACGAGTATTTGTTGAGGAGTGCCTGCCTTTTATGAAACCAGTTTGGTCGTAATGAATTATGAGAGGGGTTATCTTCTCTATTCTTTTTGAGATAGCTTTGCAGATTATTTTAGTGTCCACATTAATAAGGGATATTGGACGATAGCTAGTAGGCAATACAGGGTCTTTGCCTGGTTTTAGTAAGAGATAAATAATAACTGCATTATTTCTCATACCCTGTATGTGTGGATATTTGGCCATAAGCAGCAAGCTTCAGCGCAGTGTTGTGCTAGTAGTGTCCGTACCAGCGGCAAACAGGTTGCCGACTGAGAAAATGAGGTTCTGCTGGTTGAAAAGCGAGTTCTTCTCTCCATATTCCTGAACAGATGGTACGTTAGATATGTATAGAGGTAAAAAAACAAGATGAGTGTTCAAATTTACCTAAATAAATACCTCTGCATTCTGCATACGGACGAGGAAGGAGTCCACAAAGCCTCTGAGGTCTTGTGGGTTCAGAGTTTGGTGTAAACTGCTCACCAGCTCTGATACCTCTTTGATATCAAGTGCTAGGTTTTTCATGAGTAGTCTCCAATTCTTGAGCCATGGACCCAAAAAAGGGAACATGTTGTAGAGCTGGAGAACAAGAACCAGGAGATGTTTCCACCACCATACTGCAATACAGTATTCCACAAATTATATTGAAATCATATGTGAAACTGCACGGACGCTGTTCCGCTCAGCCTGATGGTTTCATTGGCTCGATCCACCATATTTCGTAGCTGAGGGTCTGTATACTCGAACCTTCGTCCATACATAATGGACGAGATGACACTTGAGGCACGTAGTTCATCAGCTGTGTGGTTTCAAAAGGTTTTCCTATAAAAAGAACAGGCCATGGTGTTCAGTCCATGGCCAACCCTGCACATCACTGTAGGCTATTTATCCCCACGTTTGTCTGTAAGACTTTTGTAACTTTGTAACGGTCTCTTTATGATAAATCATGTGTATTCTTCATTAGTGAAAATATCAGCTAAATTAATAAATGTACTTTACCTTCAAACTTCTCAAATTCCTCTTGTAAATGGCATGTTTCCTCTATGATTTTCTCCTCAATTTTTTTCTTTCCCATCCCGAAGTCTCGTAAATTGGTGAGAGCAAACCGTCTCAGTTCTCTCCAACTCTCTCCATTGGCATAATACCTACAAAGACGTTTAATTTCTGAAATTTATTTTATGGATAAATCATATTCTTTCATTCCTGCAGCTCAACCAGTAGTGGTGTAGTCGGGGCCATATGCAAGTATACGCCGTATGCTTATTTTTTTCCTCGGGCTGTTTGCGTATTACGACTTCTAAGGATCAATATTTGCGTATACCCTCGGTATACCCACTTGTTTTGTTGCATCGCAAGTCCATAATCTACTGTAGCTTCCCCTATAATGGTGTCCCATACAGTTGTGTGAAACTCATGATTCTTTGTTGTAATTGGTGCATTATCACTTCAGTCATTCTACCTTTTCCCGCCCATCATTGACTGAGTGTGCTGCATTGAGAGAACTCCACTCAATGCCGCTTTTGTTTTTCACCTACGAGCAGGGAGAGCCTACTGGCCATCGGGAGCACCGGGCCATTCCCGGTGGATCGGTTGAGTAGTGAGCCGATCGCGAAGCGAGGAAGACCTCCCCCACATTCAGTGTTGCCAGATTGGGCGGGTTGCCGCCCAGTTGGGCTTCTTTTTTTTGTAATCAACAATTTGTTTTTTTTTGTTTTTTTCACACATAACATAACATAGTATCCAAAATATAACAAAACAAAACAACAGACACATACTCAACATCTCAAGGTCCAATCAAAAGGGAGGGGGAGAGGGAAGGACAACAAGAACACAAAAGTCACTCCTTTATATAATCATATATATTCAACAAAAAACACTGCCAAGCATCAATGGTCGAAGGCTTGTCCCCACCAACTCGCGCCGTTGTACATTCACATGACACTATTTGCAGGAGGCTACGGATCCAATATGTTTTTCTACACATGTGTGGTGTAAACCAGTTCTGGATTATTGTCTTCTCCACAGCTGTAAAACCAGCAAACAACATTCTCCTTTGCACTGAACTAATACAGAGACCAGAATCATCATTAAGAAGACACAAACTTGGGTTAACAGACCAATCAATTCGCAGTAATGATGACAAAACCAGGTTTACATGTGTCCATAGACTGATGACGACAGGACATTCCCAAAACATATGCAGAAAAGTGCCTGATGATGTAGTGTTACATATATGACAGTTCAAATTTGACTGTAGTTTAATTTTAAATCTTTTGTAAGGAGTTATGTATGCTCTATGAATGACTTTAAAGTGAATAAGACGATGAGCCAGATTTTTAGATGTTAAACTGAGATTAGACCACACCCTCTCCCAGTCGACAGATAAATTAAGGACAGATAATTCCCTATTCCAAATAGTTTTAATAGAAAGAGGTTTTGTAATACAATCAATAATTTTATTATATATAGGTGAGGATCACGTGACCCCTCGACGGCGATGCAGGCTTAGTCTTTCGCTCTGCTCACTTTGCCACATATTTTACGATCCTGTCAGTAAAATTTAAACCACTCTGCATTGGACCCATCATGAGTGCTAAGGCAGACAAAGGGGATCGTAAAAGAGAGATTGAGCAATCGCCAATGAAGAAAAAATTCAGAGATTCAGCCATCTCCAGAGAAGACCTCAACGAGACTATTGCTAACCGCATTGAACTAGCATTTAAAGAGCAGCAAAGCACTTTGAATTCGGTTGTGAATTTGGCAGTGAGAGATGCGATGGACTCTATGCTGATTCCTGCATTGCGTGAACTGTGTGAGGACATACAAGCGACAAACAAGTCTGTTAAAGAGCTAAGAGAGGAGTTTGAGGCCATAGTTACCACGGCGAAGCAGACACGTGACCGCGTTGATTCTGTTCAGGCAGCAGCGCGTGAAGATAAGAGGACAGTCACGGACTTAAAGGATCAGCTGGAGCGACTCACAGAGAAGATGACAGATATGGAGGACAGGTGCAGGCGGAACAATGTTAGACTGGTGGGGCACCCAGAAGGGATGGAGGGTCCAGACGCAGCTGGTTTCCTCAGAGCTAATCTTTCCAATTGGATTCCTTCCTTGAGTGGATTCCTTCCTCATCTTCCGTGTACTGAGATGGCATGACAGATCAGATATCCTGAAGGGTGCTCGGCAGGCTTATCCGCTAAAATGCTCACAGAGCAATGTCACACTGCTGTTTTTTCCCGACTTTAGTCTGGCTACAGCGATCAGGAGAAAGGCATTTGGTCCGGTTTTGAAGAAGATGGCAGCGCTTGGTCTCCAGCCCTTCCTCATCTATCCGATGGTAATTAAGCTACGGCACAAAGGGGAACAGAGAAGCTACGATTCCCCTCAGAAAGCGGAGGATTTTATCAGCTCCATGTCTCAGCAGAAGTCGTATGCCGCAGCTCTGCGGGGGGACGAGGGGGGAGCAGCGTCCGCTGTTTCTCCAGCCCAGCGGGAGGGGTGTGACGGCCGGGATGGACTTGGCCCTAGCTGCCCAGGAGGGGATGATGGCAGGATGAACATGGACGCTTGCTAAACCTATTTTTTGCATTTTCTTCTCTCCTCTCTCCTACTGGGATATTGTCCTTATTTATCCGGTACAACGATCTCTTTGCTGGTAAGACTGACACTCTTTTTTGGAGGGGACTAATGGAGAGTAGGTTTAATTAATAAAAAAAAATTGGGGGGGGCTGTGTGAGCCTTTCGGGAGACATGTCTTGCGTTGGAGTGGATCGGTCACGACCTATCACTGTTTTTTGTTGCTCAGTCAGACCTATGTTCTCGGTAATGTGCGGTCTGAGTTGTTCCTTGTTTATGGCTGTCGGTTGTTCATATTTTTATGTTGTTTTTGTTTTTTACAGCAGACATTTATACTTTTATTTATTTTACCTTATTTCTAAAGGGATTTTTCATCTAGGAGGTTTGGTATCTAAAATGCACATTAGTGTTTACGTGTTATTTACAGAATGGAAGTGCTTCTGTTTTTTTCATTTATTGAGTACAATCTTGGGATTATGAATATTCAATGCATACTCTAAATATTTTATCACTGAATGTGAATGGTTTAAATTCTGCTGTTAAAGGAACCTGTGTGTTAGAATATTTACACCGTAAGTCTATTTCCTGTGCCCTAGTACAAGAGACATATTTAAAACAATCTGACGTGGCACATTTCCAGAATAAGTATTACAAATTAATAGCTTTTTCCTGCGCTCAAAATAAAACTAAGGGGGTGCTTATCCTTGTTAACCGGAAGTTAAATTTAACGATTGAACACCTTGGTAGTGATGAGAAGGGTAGATTTGTTTTTATCCGATGCAAAATATATAATAATAGGTTAGCATTGGTCTCTATTTATGGTCCGAATGAGACAGACAGTGCATTCCTTACACAGATTTCCAAAACTTTACTTGAGGAGATTGATTGCCCTCTAGTGGTGGGTGGTGATTTTAATGCTGTCATAAATCCTGCTTTAGATAAATCTCAATCTGATACAACAGCCAATCCATCCTCTAAATTATTGAATAAATGTATCACTGAGCTCAACTTAATCGATCTATGGAGAATTCAGAATACTAAAGCTAAGGACTTCACTTTTTTTTCTAATAGACAAGACTTTCTCTAGGATAGACTACATATTTCTCAGCCCATCTTTAATTTCATCTAATTCCTCCATCTCTATATTACCAATTTTATTATCTGATCATTCTGCTGTGTTGTGCAGTGTTCCTCTTTCCGATGTTAAAGCCAAGTCCCCTAGATGGCGCTTTAACATATCATTATTAAGTAATCAGACTTTCATTACTTCTCTAAAATAATATATTAAGGAATTTCTTGAAATTAATATGCCCTCTGATGTGGATCCTCAAATACTGTGGGAAACGACTAAGTGTGCTATACGAGGTTTCTGTATATCTTTCTCTTCTACTCTTGCCAAAGTGAAAACTCACCAGTTTACACAATTAGAAAATAAAATCCAATCATTACAAAACCTACAAAAACAACATTTTACTGAGCAACAGGCTACACATCTGTCCTCTTTAAAAGAAGAATATGATTTACTTTCACACTCAAAGGCAGAATTTATTTTACATAGGACTAGACAAAAATATTATTTTGAATCAGAGAGACCTAGTCATTTATTGGCCCTTAGGTTGAAAGAATGCGAGTCTAAGGCATATATTAGCACAATAAAATCATCAGATGATCAGGTCACCACGAACCCTGTGGCAATTAAAGACATATTTAAAGGTTTTTACACAAATCTGTATAAAGCCGAAACAGATTTTGATGAACCAATTTGTAAGCAGTATTTAGATAAATTGGAACTGCCTCGGATCTCACAGATGGATAAAGAATCTTTGGAGGCCCCATTAAGTTTGGAGGAACTTCACGTCTCTCTAAAAAGCCTTCAAAAGGGCAAATCGCTGGGTCTAGATGGCCTACCCCTGAATTATATTTAGAAATTTGGGATTTGGTAGGGATACTTATGCTTAACTCATTTAATTTTGCAATTGAACATGGGAAAGCAAGAGCTGATCAAATGTAAAACTGTAACTTGAATGCAATGTAAGTCGCTTTGGATAAAAGCGTCTGCTAAATGCATAAATGTAAATGTAAACATGGGGTATTTCATAGAGATCAAAAAACATCACTGATTTCATTACTTCTTAAAAAAGGGAAAGATCCATTAGATTGTTCCAGCTACAGACCGATTTCGCTTATCCCATGTGATGTAAAAATCTATGCTAAAGTTTTTGCTTCTCGTATGGAGAAGGTAATTCACAGTCTGATCAAGGAGGACCAAACTGGTTTCATCAAGGGGTGCAATGCATCTGACAATATGCGTCGACTCCTTCATATTCTTGACTTTGCGGACTCCCACCCAACCCCTTGTGCGGTCTTTTCACTTGATGCAGAAAAAGTCTTTGACAGGCTAGAGTGGAATTATATGTGGGCAGTTCTGCAATGTTTTGGCTTCGGTGAACACTTCGTTTCTATGATTAAGACATTATACCACTCACCTGCAGCATCAGTCATAACTGGTAATATTATTTCCCCCTCATTCCCTTTACAGCGGGGAACGAGGCAGGGGTGTCCACTTTCCCCCTTATTGTTTTGTCTATCTCTTGAACCCTTAGCACAAGCCATCAGGAAATCTGAAGTATCGATTAAGATTCATGACCATAATCATAGTATTTCATTATACGCTGATGATATTATTCAGACCACTTTGATGTTTCAGTCTCTAGTATAATTAAGGAATTTGATAATTTTAGTAGCCTATCAGGATATAAAATAAATTGGAGCAAATCTGCTTTAATGCCAATTAACAATGTTGAGGTTAATTTTTCTATTCCCTCATTTATCCCTATTAAGGAATCTTTCATCTATTTGGGCATTAGCATATATAAAAACATTCATAAGATTGCCAGAGACAATTTTAATAACATTTTAGTTAAGGTCAAAAATGACATTCAAAGATGGAAGAATCTTAAAGTCTCTCTCCAAGGAAGAATCTCCACTGTTAAGATTAATTTGTTACCTCGATTTAATTTTTTTTTCTCTATGCTACCACTTTCTCCCCCTCCAGGTTACTTTAAGGAGATCAACTCCATAATTTCTAAGTTTATCTGGAATGATAAATGTCCCAGAATTAAACTTACCACATTACAACATCCTAATAGCGCAGGAGGACTGGCTGTACCAAATTTTGAATTATATTATTGGTCGTTCCAGCTTAAGGCTCTTCATAATTGGGTTGATCCTCAATTTACAGTTTCATGGAGGGTGATTGAAGCTGACAAGGTTAAACCAAATAGACTTCAAGATATTTTATTTACTGGCACAGGAAAAAAAGGGGATAATTATAAATTTGGTCCGGTTGTGGCTAACTCTATTAAAATCTGGAAAACGGTTGAACGTCGGATAGGACCCTTCAAATTCTGTAACAGTACACCTTTATGGCACAATTTTAATTTTGTATGCGGAAATCATCCATTTGTCCAACCCTCTTGGTCTTCTTTGTGTGTAAACACGTGCGGTGATATATATGATAACCAGGGCCTCTGTTCATTTCAGACATTAAGAAACAAATTTTGTCTACCAGCATCTGCATATTTTGTTTTTCTTCAGTTACGTTCTGCTCTTAAAGCATATGGCGTTCCTTGGTCTTCTTCCATTTCCTCTCATCCTATGCGGGACTGGATTGCACCATCTGCTGATCGGCCATCTGTTTCCTTAATATATAATAAAAAATATATAGTAATTTTTTTTTTTTTTTACACACAACACAACATAATATCCAAAATACAACAAAACATTGTTAAAATATTTAGAGTATGTATTGAATATTCATAATCCCAAGATTGTATTCAATAAATGAAAAAAGCAGAAGCACCTCCATTCTGTAAATAACATGTAAACGCTGATGTGCATTTTAAATACCAAACCTCCTAGATGAAAAATCCCTTTAGAAATAAGGTAAAATAAATAAAAGTATAAATGTCTGTTGTAAAAAATAAAAACAACACAAAAAAACATGAACAACCGACAACCATAAACAAGGAACAACTCAGACCGCACATTACCGAGAACATAGGTCTGACTGAGCAACAAAAAATAGTGATGGTCTGTGACCGATCCACTCCAACGCAAGACATGTCTCCCGAAAGGCTCACACAGCCCAAAAAAAATTTTTTTTTAATTAATGGTAGATACAGGCTCGGGTGCATCAATTCTGCCTCAGAACATTTACAAAGAACACTTCAGTTCATGTGCCTTGTCTCCACCCAAAGTGCAGCTTCTGAATTATTCAAGGGACAAAATACCTGTTTGTGGCTCCTTGACATTGAATGTGACATACTATGGAAAAACAGTTGTTGGTGAGTTTAACGTAGTAAAATCAGGAACACCTCTAATTGGACGTGACATATGTAAAACATTGGACATTGAAATTAAAGGTGGTCGCTTGATTGAACCTGTCACTCACTGTGCAATGCTTCAGCTGCCTAGCAGTCTGCCTACATGTACTGATACCCCTGCTTCTGCATTAACCTCTAAGGGGTTTGGATGCGCTAAAGACTTCATACACAAAGTAAAGGTCCGCTCAGAAGTTAAGCCTGTACAACAAAAAGTACGTCACTTACCACTATCAGTACGAGCACCAGTGTCAGAGGAACTGAAAACACTAGAGGAGAACGGAACCATTGAAAAAGTAGACTCATCCGAGTGGGTGTCACCCATTGTCGTCACAAAACGAAAGAATGACACAATTCGTATGTGTGTTGACTTACGGGAGCCCAATAAGGCTGTAGTACCAGATAGCCATCCCTTACCATTGATCGAAGATATTCTGTCTGCACTACATGGATCAGTGATGTTCTCTTCGCTTGATCTCAAGAATGCATATTACCAGTTAAAGCTACATGAGGAGAGCAGAGGACTCACCGCCTTCATCACTCACGAGGGCCTATACCAGTTCTGTAGAGTTCCCTATGGCCTGTGTTCAGCACCATCTGCTTTTCAGCGTATGATGTCAATGATCCTAAAAGGCCTTGAAGGTGTACAATGTTACTTGGACGATGTAATTGTCCATGGTGCGTCTGAAGCCATTCACAATGCAAACCTCAAAGCTGTTCTGCATAGGATCAGTGAAGCTGGTTTGAAACTAAATGCAAGTTGAATTTAACTTCACTAAGCTTTCTCGGATACAGACTCTCAGCTGCTGGCCTGCACCCTGATGTCACCCACACCACTGCAATTACAAATGCACCGCGCCCTACAGATGCAGCTACACTACGGTCGTTTTTGGGCCTTACTGCCTGGTACAGCAAGTTTGTACCAGCCTATGCTACTCTGGCTGAACCTATGAGAGCTTTACTTCGCAAAGACTGTGATTTTCAGTGGACTGTTGCAGCACAAGAAAGCTTTGATCAGGTCAAAAAGGCTATAGTAAACAGTCCTGCACTTTCCCTTTTCAACCCCAATCTCGGCACAATACTTTCCTGTGATGCTTCAGATTATGGTGTCGGTGCTGTCTTGACTCAGCTTGATGACCAGGGAATAGAGAGAACCATTGCTTTTGCTTCGCGCTCCTTATCTGATGCAGAACGAAAATACTCCATCGTAGAAAAGGAGGCTCTTGCCTGCGTCTGGTCTGCGGAGAAATGGCGTACATGGCTGTGGGGAAGGAAATTCATGTTACGCACCGACCATCAAGCTCTTACTACTCTACTCAGCAGTAAAGGTAATAGCCGTGCTGGTTTACGTGTTGCCAGATGGTCTGCACGTTTACTGGAGTTTAATTATGACATTGAGTACAGACCTGGCCCCCTGAACAGTGTTGCTGATTGTTTGTCAAGAATGCCACTCCCTAACACGGAGCATAACTATGCTGAAACAATTTAATCCGTTGCTTTGATCTCATTTGCTTCTAGTGCAATCTCCAAGGGTGATTTCCAGACTGCATGCAACAACTGCCCAGTGTTGACTAAACTCTCTACGTATCAGCAGACTGGCTGGCCAAAAAACAAGAAGGATGTCGACCTGCATGTACAACCCTACTTTCCAATCCGTCATGAGCTTGCTGTGGTGGAGGTATGCGTGGTCAGAGGTACACATCGTCTTTTGGTCCCTGAGTCACTACAGAAAAAACTCATAGACCTTGCGCATGAATCACATCAAGGCATGGTTCGTACCAAGCAGCGGCTTAGGCAACTGTACTGGTGGCCGAAAATGGATAGCCAGGCTGAAGCTCTGATACGAGACTGTTCCACGTGCAAACAGAATGATAAATCAGCTGTTACATATGATGCACCGCTCAAACCTGTTGAGTTGCCATCATTTGCATGGGAGAAGGTTTCTATCGATATTGTAGGACCATTTGAGACTGCACCAGCAAACTGCAGATATGCTGTAACGCTTGTTGATTATTTCAGTAAATGGCCGGAGGTTGCTTTCTCACCCAGAGTTGACACAGCTGCTGTCATACAGTTCCTGACTTCAGTCTTCGCCCGCGAAGGAAATCCAAAAGAACTTGTCTCTGACAATGGACCTCAGTTTATTTCTTCTGAGTTTTCTGAGTTTCTCAGGGAGAGAGATATACGCCATTTCAGATCTGCTGTGTATCATCCACGTGCGGATGGAGAGGTTGAGAGGTTTAACAGGGTCCTAAAAGACTGTTTGCAAACTGCTTCAATTCAGGGAGAGCCTTGGAAATCATTCACTCAAACATTCCTTATGAACTACAGGAGTACCCCTCATGCTACCACGGGCGTTACACCCTCAGAGTTGCTCCATGGTCGATACATGCGAACAAAACTACAAATCATGGACTATCCTGTAAAAGACACAGACAAAAACATACTACGACAACGTGTGAAAAGGAAACAAGACAAAGTCAAACAGTACACTGATGCCAGGAGAAATGCAAAGTACTCTAGACTCCAACCTGGAGACCTGGTGCGGATTAAGAAACCCTGGAAAGTAAAGAAAGGTGACCAAAAGTTCACACAACCAAGATCTGTTGTGCAGAAGAGAGGTGAGGATTCCTATCTCTTGGATGATGGTAAAATATGGAATGCTTCACGTCTTGCTGGAGTGCCAGAAACGAGTGATGCTGACACTTACGAAAAGCAACAATCTGCATCACAAATGGTTAACCCTCCGAGCGTGCCATTCAGGTGTACTAGGACAAGGCAGAAACCTATCTGGACTAAGGACTATGTTTTACATGAGTAAGAAAATGTTGATTCAGTAAGAGCACGATTAAAGATAAATATCAGTGTCTTATATAAATTAGGTGTGTATTATTTACAAATATTAAAGTTATTAAAGGGATAATTCACCCAAAAATAAAAATAATCATTTACTCAACATCATGTCATTCCAAACCTGTATGAATTTCTTTCTACTGTGGAACATAAAAAAAGGGGAAGATGTTGTGTCTGAATTTGAGACTTTAAGGCCTTCAAGATGGCACTTTGTATATACAGTGTTCTATAAGGAATGTATGAAGAAGATAAGAGTTAAAAACCGAATGGTTCAGTGCTAACATTCTACAAAATGTCTTCTTTTGACTATTCCACAGAAGAAAGTAAGTCATACAGGTTTGGAAACACATGATTGTTGGTGAGGAAAGGATGACAGAATTTATTAGAATTAGGCCTAAATTTTCTGTATTCTAGCTCAAAATCATTGCATTATTATCAAGTGCATTTCTATCTGACAAAAATGGATTTGCTTTGAATTCAGTAATATCCGTGGCTGATATAGATGAAAAATCCCTTTAGAAATAAGGTAAAATCAATTGAAAAGTATAAATGTCTGTTTCCGAGGGTAAAAAATAAAAACAACGGTTACAAAAAAACATGAACAACCGACAACCATAAACAAGGAACAACTCAGACCGCACATTACCGAGAACATAGGTCTGACCTGAGCAACAAAAAATAGTGATGGTCTGTGACCGATCCACTCCAACGCAAGACATGTCTCCCGAAAGGCTCACACAGCCCAAAAAAATTTTTTTTTTAATTAATGGTAGATACAGGCTCGGGTGCATCAATTCTGCCTCAGAACATTTACAAAGAACACTTCAGTTCATGTGCCTTGTCTCCACCCAAAGTGCAGCTTCTGAATTATTCAAGGGACAAAATACCTGGTTTGTGGCTCCTTGACATTGAATGTGACATACTATGGAAAAACAGTTGTTGGTGAGTTTAACGTAGTAAAATCAGGAACACCTCTAATTGGACGTGACATATGTAAAACATTGGACATTGAAATTAAAGGTGGTCGCTTGATTGAACCTGTCACTCACTGTGCAATGCTTCAGCTGCCTAGCAGTCTGCCTACATGTACTGATACCCCTGCTTCTGCATTAACCTCTAAGGGGTTTGGATGCGCTTTAAAGACTTCATACACAAAGTAAAGGTCCGCTCAGAAGTTAAGCCTGTACAACAAAAAGTACGTCACTTACCACTATCAGTACGAGCAGCAGTGTCAGAGGAACTGAAAACACTAGAGGAGAACGGAATCATTGAAAAAGTAGACTCATCCGAGTGGGTGTCACCCATTGTCGTCACAAAACGAAAGAATGACACAATTCGTATGTGTGTTGACTTACGGGAGCCCAATAAGGCTGTAGTACCAGATAGCCATCCCTTACCATTGATCGAAGATATTCTGTCTGCACTACATGGATCAGTGATGTTCTCTTCGCTTGATCTCAAGAATGCATATTACCAGTTAAAGCTACATGAGGAGAGCAGAGGACTCACCGCCTTCATCACTCACGAGGGCCTATACCAGTTCTGTAGAGTTCCCTATGGCCTGTGTTCAGCACCATCTGCTTTTCAGCGTATGATGTCAATGATCCTAAAAGGCCTTGAAGGTGTACAATGTTACTTGGACGATGTAATTGTCCATGGTGCGTCTGAAGCCATTCACAATGCAAACCTCAAAGCTGTTCTGCATAGGATCAGTGAAGCTGGTTTGAAACTAAATGCAAGTTGAATTTAACTTCACTAAGCTTTCTCGGATACAGACTCTCAGCTGCTGGCCTGCACCCTGATGTCACCCACACCACTGCAATTACAAATGCACCGCGCCCTACAGATGCAGCTACACTACGGTCGTTTTTGGGCCTTACTGCCTGGTACAGCAAGTTTGTACCAGCCTATGCTACTCTGGCTGAACCTATGAGAGCTTTACTTCGCAAAGACTGTGATTTTCAGTGGACTGTTGCAGCACAAGAAAGCTTTGATCAGGTCAAAAAGGCTATAGTAAACAGTCCTGCACTTTCCCTTTTCAACCCCAATCTCGGCACAATACTTTCCTGTGATGCTTCAGATTATGGTGTCGGTGCTGTCTTGACTCAGCTTGATGACCAGGGAATAGAGAGAACCATTGCTTTTGCTTCGCGCTCCTTATCTGATGCAGAACGAAAATACTCCATCGTAGAAAAGGAGGCTCTTGCCTGCGTCTGGTCTGCGGAGAAATGGCGTACATGGCTGTGGGGAAGGAAATTCATGTTACGCACCGACCATCAAGCTCTTACTACTCTACTCAGCAGTAAAGGGTAATAGCCGTGCTGGTTTACGTGTTGCCAGATGGTCTGCGCGTTTACTGGAGTTTAATTATGACATTGAGTACAGACCTGGCCCCCTGAACAGTGTTGCTGATTGTTTGTCAAGAATGCCACTCCCTAACACGGAGCATAACTATGCTGAAACAATTTAATCCGTTGCTTTGATCTCATTTGCTTCTAGTGCAATCTCCAAGGGTGATTTCCAGACTGCATGCAACAACTGCCCAGTGTTGACTAAACTCTCTACGTATCAGCAGACTGGCTGGCCAAAATACAAGAAGGATGTCGACCTGCATGTACAACCCTACTTTCCAATCCGTCATGAGCTTGCTGTGGTGGAGGTATGCGTGGTCAGAGGTACACATCGTCTTTTGGTCCCTGAGTCACTACAGAAATAACTCATAGACCTTGCGCATGAATCACATCAAGGCATGGTTCGTACCAAGCAGCGGCTTAGGCAACTGTACTGGTGGCCGAAAATGGATAGCCAGGCTGAAGCTCTGATACGAGACTGTTCCACGTGCAAACAGAATGATAAATCAGCTGTTACATATGATGCACCGCTCAAACCTGTTGAGTTGCCATCATTTGCATGGGAGAAGGTTTCTATCGATATTGTAGGACCATTTGAGACTGCACCAGCAAACTGCAGATATGCTGTAACGCTTGTTGATTATTTCAGTAAATGGCCGGAGGTTGCTTTCTCACCCAGAGTTGACACAGCTGCTGTCATACAGTTCCTGACTTCAGTCTTCGCCCGCGAAGGAAATCCAAAAGAACTTGTCTCTGACAATGGACCTCAGTTTATTTCTTCTGAGTTTTCTGAGTTTCTCAGGGAGAGAGATATACGCCATTTCAGATCTGCTGTGTATCATCCACGTGCGAATGGAGAGGTTGAGAGGTTTAACAGGGTCCTAAAAGACTGTTTGCAAACTGCTTCAATTCAGGGAGAGCCTTGGAAATCATTCACTCAAACATTCCTTATGAACTACAGGAGTACCCCTCATGCTACCACGGGCGTTACACCCTCAGAGTTGCTCCATGGTCGATACATGCGAACAAAACTACAAATCATGGACTATCCTGTAAAAGACACAGACAAAAACATACTACGACAACGTGTGAAAAGGAAACAAGACAAAGTCAAACAGTACACTGATGCCAGGAGAAATGCAAAGTACTCTAGACTCCAACCTGGAGACCTGGTGCGGATTAAGAAACCCTGGACAGTAAAGAAAGGTGACCAAAAGTTCACACAACCAAGATCTGTTGTGCAGAAGAGAGGTGAGGATTCCTATCTCTTGGATGATGGTAAAATATGGAATGCTTCACGTCTTGCTGGAGTGCCAGAAACGAGTGATGCTGACACTTACGAAAAGCAACAATCTGCATCACAAATGGTTAACCCTCCGAGCGTGCCATTCAGGTGTACTAGGACAAGGCAGAAACCTATCTGGACTAAGGACTATGTTTTACATGAGTAAGAAAATGAAGAGAGGTTGAACTGTTAAATAATTGAGTCAAGAAGATAAAAAGTTAAAATATGTACTTCATTTAATTGGGTTTCACAGTGCCTGTTTATTATAGGCTTATACGTGTTTCTGTTGTTTAAAGCCTGATACATTCTTTCTGAAAAGGGGAAGATGTTGTGTCTGAATAATTGTGCTACTTTAAGGCCTCTGCTAGATGGCACTGTTGTTCATACTTGTTCTATTGTAGAATAGGAATGTATGAAGAAGATAAGAGTTAAGTAAACCGAATGTGGTTCAGTACTGCTTGTGTCTCTGCTTCTTTATTTGACTGATTCCCAACATAACAAAAGGTAAGCACATTATTGTTGTTAATTGTTATTATTATTATTTTATTTTTGCTGTTAGATTATCATACAGTTTGTATCAATGAATAACACATTTTTGCCTGTCAGAGTAAATGCCAGCTAATTTACATTGCTTTCTGATCACTTTATTGTGGACTTTTTGCACAAAAAAATAGCTTTTTCTTACTGTGGACATTGAAAATGATGCATGTGTTTTTCCGAGGGTTAAAGTCATCGGTTAATTTCTTGATTGCCACTTTGAAAAGATTTCTGGACATTTTAAGCATATTTTCTGTCTCCCTTTAACGCATTTGACCTGTTTTGATCCATATTCCTGTGAAATTGATTTATCTTTATTTTATTTTGTCATCGTTATTGTATATTAAGGAGATAAAAACGGGCCTTAACAACCTTGATTGACATGACAATAAAATTCTATCACATCATTTTGGCAGTTCAAATTTTGGGCTGGTTTTTGTTGAAGTGGGCGGGTTTTGGTGAGCTTTTGGGCTGGAAATCGTCAACCCGATCTTGCCCATAGGCACTATTTTTAAACTGTTTTACATTGAACTGAATAAAGCAAATACTCCAAAAGTGTGAATCGGCGCTATGCAATGCATCCGCCGTCTGTTTAGGCTTGTTAAGTACAAATTTACTGAGCCTCTGTAAATTTGCACAAATTTAAAAATCTGCTTTGTGCAATTAATTTGCACAAAGCAGAAAAGCGCTATATAAATGTAATGAATTATATAATTATTATTATAAAGTGATAAACAGCGCAAGTCGCTTCATCCATTCAGATGTGACACGGAATTATTGTTATAGTCCTGTGATATATGAGATCATTAAAGGTTCTGTAGTAATGCTGGCTGAAAACAGCCATGAAAATGTCAACTGCATGAAGAGGTAAACTGGAAAACACCAATACATAGGCTATAGGCTTGTCAATTCAGCACAGTGGTGTAGCGTATGCAGGGTATGTGCATATGGGCCTGGGCAGATTGGGGGCCCGCCGAGCCGAGGGAGAACTTTTAATTGAAACAAGGGAAGGAAGAGCCTTGCACGGGCCTTGTCTGACAGCTTATCAGAATTCTCCACCCGAGTCCGACCCGAGCCCGTGTCTTTATTCTCTCTCTCTCTCTCTCTCTTCCCCTTTACACAGCTGCTGCTGCTGCAGCCATTTAAAAAGTTCAGTTTTGGTTCTTAATGGCAAAGTGATTATATTTCGTTTCGTTTCTTTATTAAGTTAATTTAGAAACATGATTGGAACATGCAGGGCCGTCCTAAACACGATTTGAGAAAAAAAAATCATGCATTTTACAATATAAATGTCAACATTTAAGATAAATGTGTGATAAATATAAAATCGTTTGTGCAAAAAGTGGAAGCTGAAGCGCGCTTTGCAGGAAATGGAGGCGCTAGCCAGATCACTTGCATTTTTATTTCTTTTTTTATAAGAGTGGAGTTTAATAAGTTTGTTTTGTTTTGTTTTTTGGGCCGCTGTGCCAAGATTGTGTTTGCATGCCGTACAAATACCCTACAGAGGCATTTTAGTGTCTGAAAAATAACTAAATAAGATTGACGTCATACTAATTTAATAAAGTCAAAATTACGATAATAAAATCATATTATATTGCGTGAAATTAATGTGAAAATTACACTGCAAAAAAAAAAAAAAACAGTCTGTGGCATCCAATCTGTTGTTCTTAACACGAAAAACAGTAATAACATAGGCTTATAGATATTTTTGAAACTCAAATTGATCGATTTCATGAGGCATTCCTCTGTATAAATTGTACTGATTTTTTTTAATATGCATTCAAATGTTTATTCATGTTTATTTCGTGATGCAAATATTAAAGAGGAAAATATCATTGATTCACATACTGCTTGAACTGAGAGGAATGTAGTTACCTCACTACAAATAAAAGAGCGCAAAACACATTTATTGTTTGTATTTGATCTTAAAATTTACAGAAAGATGAGACTGTTATAAAAAAAAAAAAACACAAAGCTTATTTCGATTATTGGGTGGCTTGCGTGTAATGAATGGACTTGAAAACGTTAAATATTATTTCCAAGCATTTATACGTAATTAATGCAGCTTGTGAATAGTCATGTAACGGTATTTACGTCAAAAAAAATCATCAAGTTATGCGAGTTGGAGCCCATACCATTGGGGGGGGGACCGTACAAATTTTTTGCATATGGGCTTGGGGCTGACTTGCTACGCCACTGATTCAGCACCATAGTAATTTACCATGGTTTTACTTCTTGTGACCACCATCTTACTAATACTAATTATAAGCAAGAACTTCTCTCTTTAGATGTTTAGTTCTAATTAATTTTAATAGAAGTAAAATGTTGATTCAGTAAGAGCACAATTAAAGATAAATATCAGTGTCTTATATAAATTAGGTGTGTATTATTTACAAATATTAAAGTTATTAAAGGGATAGTTCACCCAAAAATAAAAATGATCATTTACTCAACATCATGTCATTCCAAACCTGTATGAATTTCTTTCTACTGTGGAACATAAAAAAAGAAGATAATTTGAGAAATTCAAGACATTTTGTACATACGGATAAGCAAAATGGTTTGCTAACATTCTACAAAATGTCTTCTTTTGTATTCCACAGAAGAAAGTAAGTCATACAGGTTTGGAAACACATGAGGGTGAGGAAAGGATGACAGAATTTATTAGAATTAGGCCTATATTTTCTGTATTCTAGCTCAAAATCATTGCATTATTATCAAGTGCATTTCTATCTGACAAAAATGGATTTGCTTTGAATTCAGTAATATCCATCATTATTTGTTTCTGTCCTGTTTTATTTATTAATTTATTTACTCCAATTGAAGGCCCTATAACCCAGGAAAAAAAATCATGGGGGAACTCGTGGGCCGGATATGTCCAGGGCCAAATTTTAACCCCAGTCCAGCCCTGCCTATACGCAAAATCCCCTTGCATGAAATATAATTCCCTTCCTAAATAATACAATCAGTGTATACATGCATCCAACAACAATAAACGAACAAAAAACGAATATATATATATATATATATATATATATATATATATACGTATATATATAGGTGGTGGGACGGGGGGTTAAGGGTCCACGGTGGGACTTGAGATCGGTCTATAGCGCAGTTGTCTTTCCTTCCTTCTTTCTTTCTTTCTTTCTATATAATATATATATATATATATATATATATATATATATATATATATATATATACATACTGTATATGGGTGGTGTCAATTTAAAAAATAAGAAAAATAGGGTCGCTCTTAAAAAAGTTTGAAAACCACTGCTCTGAGAGGCTTGTGAATTCTCTAGTTGTTTTTATAAATAATTGTATTCTCAAAGACTACTTTTTGTCAAGGTTTATATATATATATATATATATAATATTTTTTTTACATGTTTATCTGAAGTGTAGGTTTTTTGCATTATTACTACATTCAAACCTGAACACAGAAAGCATTTTGTTACACAAAACATTAAAATTCTATAAAAATGTAACAAAAATTAACAGGAATGCTTTATCAGCTTAATACTTCTGGGTCTGATCTGATTTTAACCTCT
This sequence comes from Schizothorax lantsangensis, assembly GCA_027422415.1. Taxonomy (NCBI): domain Eukaryota; kingdom Metazoa; phylum Chordata; class Actinopteri; order Cypriniformes; family Cyprinidae; genus Schizothorax; species Schizothorax lantsangensis. The sequence continues at coordinate 11,232,613 of CM049840.1, forward strand.
TATTTTAGTCTTCTGGCTCATTTTGGCTATATGGTTATAGCCAGACCCATGGGTCGCGTAACCGGGGGGGGGGGGTATTTGTATATTCTGGTACAAATATGACATGGGCTACAAGAATGAAAGAATGGATGAAAAATGGATGAAAGCGCTCGAGAAACAGTATCTCTTCCGCGGCTCGTTAAGCTTTCAACTCTTTTTTTTTATTTTTTTACATAAGATAGCCTAATTAATTATTTAATTTAATACATATTTTTAAATAGATTCATTTATAACATTTTAGACATTTATACATAGACTCATTAATAACATTAAATAAAACATTTAGTCAGAAACTCAAGTAAATTGTTTGGTTGTCTAATGTTTGTTTTCAGAATCGTGGGGGAATCATGGCATAAAAATACATGACTAACATATGATCTAACTAATACCATTACTGTTTATAGCCTATTATGCTATATGTTATTATTATGTATGTTTATGAACTATGTATGTATTATGTAGTTATGCAGCCCCCAATGAAATGAAATGGTAAGTAAATGATTATAGAATTGTAATATCTGGATGAATACCCATATATTTACACAGAATTGTGTCCTTTAAAAAAACTCACCGGGCAGGTTTGACAACACACTGTAGTTCTCTAAACCAACAGAAACAAAGCTGAACCGGTTGCCCAATAGTACTGATCTCATTCATACTTACCTCACACAGGCTCAAGTGTGGTTTGCTGACATCTAACATCATCAGATTTCCCAACAGTGACAACGGTTTTGGCCCTGGAGGTTCATTTTAGTCTCTCTGAGACCTGAAGAACAGTAGATAAACAACTAAGAGCAGAGTCAAGCAGCAGATTCATGTTCCTGTGCTGGAAACCTGAAGAAGTGCTTCCATGAAAGCCATGTTCCCAGAACAATACCCATAAGACCTTGAGGTTTGTGCAGTTTAAATGCAGCACAGATGAAGTGGGAGTAGCTACGTTTGGTCTTGGAGACGGTCATAAACTAGGACACAGTCCAATGTTGTAGCTGTAGAAGCAGTAGATTATTGTAGCAAATTAGCTCAAAAGAGAAATGTATATAATTAATTACAATTATTTATATCAGCTGCCAGTAGTAACTGTAGCAGAATTAATATTGTCATCAACCAATCTGTTCGTCCAGTGAACATTTAGTGTAATTTCACATCAACTCTAAGCAATGATATTTTCATGGCCACAGAAAATAATATTCTTACAGCATTAATGCATTAGGGCATGTTGCTTGATCGGAATCGTAAAGGGACATTAATTTGCAAGGCAGAATCAGAAACTCATGTAATTTGTGCACAAGAGTTTTATTAACTAAACACTAACACAAACTAGTCTAACAAACAAACACACATACATACACTCACGTGTTTATACAAAAGGGGAGCAAAGTGGATGAAAGAAATCATTAAGATCAGGGATTGACGCTATGGAAAAGGAGTCAGTTAACCTTTGAGTGAAACCATCAGTGCTGTTTTTCAACGGGTCTACAGCTTATACTAAACCTCTGTTTCGTTTAGTTAAATGTACGATACTTGCATTGCCTTGGTCGTTGACGAGTGTCCGGATGCAGTCTCGGATGAAAGTCTTGATGGTTTCAAGGTATTGGACTTGCGATCACGTTCTTCCTGGTTTGAAGAGTGATGAATTCCAAAGATATCCTGACTCTGTGGTTGGGAGATTCTTCCCAGGTAGAAAGTGAAAGCAAAGAGAGACATCAGCTGATGATCCTAGGACCTTTGGTGAATGAAAAGTCAAGGCCGAGGCCTGGCATGAATTTAGGCTGTCCTTAGAAGACTTCTAGCACAACATCCCCATCTTCTCAGAATCTAGACTGCGGAGGGCAGTGATGTGATTGTCTTTATCTTCTATCGAGGTCACACCTCTGGGGGATCAAAGAGCCAATGGAGTCTTGAACTTTTGGAGGGAAAGTTTACGAGTTTTTGTCTCCAAGCATGGTAATTTGCATATGTAACTGGATTGGATGTTGATATACAAACTATTAAAGATTCTTAGAACACTAATATGTTGCATAGGTATCAACATATAATATACACTCTCAATTAGATCATCTGAAGATGAATTGATAGAGACCAAACATGGTATAAGTGAGGTTACATGAATGAGTGGTTCTATCAAAAGCATGCATAAAACAGTATACAATACAAAAGACAATATACAAGAACAGTAATAACATACACAATGACCTGAAGGATAAGGATGGATAAGGTTTTCCTATGAATTAATTAGAGAAGAGTCCATTTTTATGGGTATTATGTTTTTCCTATGGTTGAAAGATGGTGAGAGGGAGAACTCTCTACATACTTTTAGGTTGTAAAGTTTATCTGGTCTGGCTGAGGTGTCCTGGTTGCCATGGTAACCAGGGGCCTGGGGTCGTTAACAGACATCCTGGTACCCAGTATGTTTATCGGGTGAGGGGTCTGTGATTATTTGTTAATCTATTTAATAATTGTTTTGTTAAATCTAATGACCAATTGTGTGTCTGATTGGTCTAAATGCTACATTACAGTTAAAGCAACAGTTCACCCAAAAAATATATTTCAAAACATATTTTTGAAGTACACCACCTTACACTTAAAAATCCAAATTAACCCTGATCTGTCATCAAATTATCTATTTTTAAAACATTTACTGTATTGCACTGAAATGCATGTTTATTATTATTACAAAGCATTTGTACAGCAAATATGTTTTCAGTAATGAAAAAATAAAATTGCTTAAGATCTGCCAAATAGCAAAAGGAGTAAAGTGTTTTTCAGCATAGATGAAGTTTATTATCTCATTGGCAATTTAGTTTCTTATAATGTAAATGTATTCAGTTACACTATTGCAATCGTGCCTCTCTAGTAAATTAATCTTGTTTATGGAGGTTTAGATTTTTGTGTGAAACCAAGTTTTAAAAAACTGAGAAACATTTGTTAAATTACCTTTAATCTTACAGCACGAGCAGCACACAAATGAACAAATACAACATGTACCTGCTGCTCAAGACGGGTTATGCAAAAATAACAGAAATTAAAAGTCAGAAGGGATTGTTTCTTATCAGGTTTTTGAAGTTATTTGCATACTTACATTTTGTGCATTTACTCAGATCAAGTAAAATCATGCCAATTCTTATTTAAAATTAGGTAAAATATGTTTTGATTGTCAACTATCAGGAGCGTCTGATCGCACACAACTTGTGTGGCGAAGGATTTAAAGTCACTCCGACTACTCCTTTGAGATCCAGATCATCTCCAGACACTCCTGGTGGAGTTGTGAAGCGGTAGCTCTGAAGAAGGGAGGTGAAGAACAGGAAGAGCTCCATCCTGGCCAAACTCTCTCCAAGACAAACCCTGCGTCCTGAGAGAGAGGAAAAATGTGTTTAATTACAATTCAAATGTTTATTTATTCAAAACACTGGATGTTTAAGTTTAAAAAGTACCTGCAGAAAAAGGCATGAAAGCGTCTCTCTTGATGAACTGGCCCTTCTCATCAAGGAAGTGTTCTGGGTAAAAGCTGTTTGGTTTTTCCCATTCACTTGGATCCTTCAAAACAGACGTCAGCAGAGGAACTACAGTGGTGCCCTAGAAAATGGAGGAAAAAAACAACTAAAATGAGCATCAAGCTGAGCACTTGAATCCTCCATTCTATTTATTAAAATATTTATTCTTCTGACCTTTTCGATAAAGTATCCATTGAAGGTAACATCACAGCTGGTCACATGAGGGAGATTCATGGGTACAATATTAGCCATTCTCTGGGTTTCATGGATCACAGCATCTGTATATGGTAATATTTTTCTGTCTTCCACCACTGGCTGACGTCCACCGATCACTCTGTCAATCTCCTCCTGAACTCGATCTGCACACAAATGCAACACTTCTTTTTTTTCTTTTGGACTTGAATCCAGCATCAGTGTTGGGGGTTAAGCATTACAAGTAATGCGAGTTACGTAATCAGATTACTGTTTTCAAGCAACTAATGCATTTCTTATCAGAGGGGCTTTTTACAAAAAAGTAATGCCAGTAACTTTGTTTTCCCATTTATTGACTGACAGCTCTACTTTCTCCATTTTTAATGAAATCGAGAGAAACTGCTGTGTAAACACGATAGTTACTGTAGTTTTAGACTCAGTGTGAACATACATTTACTCATCTAACTTGAACAAAACAGATTCAGTATTCCTCAAAATGACAGCTGAAAGGTTTGCTGACCGGCTGATTTGAGCTGCGCCCTCTGCTGTACAGTTGTGAATTTACATTTCCTTCAACCTGAGGTTTGTTTATTTCACTTCTGGTGTGTAAAGGCTTATATTTGTGAAAAATAGAACTTTTTAATATTAAAAATAAACACGTAAACAGTAATGCAAAAGTAACATAACACATTACTTAAGTAACGCAATTAGTTACTTTTTTAGGGAGTAATGCAATATTGTAATGCATTGCTTTTAAAAGTAACTTCCCCAAAACTGTTCAGCACTGAGGAAAAACTCTTGACATTACTGTGTTTTTACCTTGTATTTGAGGGTATTTGGCCATGAGCATCAAACCCCAGCGCAGAGTTGTTCCTGTGGTGTCAGTACCAGCAACAAACAGATTTCCCACCGTCATCATAAGATTCTCCTGGTGAAAGTGTGAGTCCTTCTTGCCCGATTGCTGACAAGTACAAACCCACAAAGCACAAAATTATCCTTTTTACTAATATGAGGGATTTTTTTTTTTACAAAGTACCAAGTATTAATTATAATTCATCCAAAATTCTCAACTAAACTTATATGATTCAGTTTAATCATCAAAGCTACTGATCACTTTCTATGTCCTCCTGTATTTCTATGCCACATGGTACCTGTACCTCTTCGCTCTGTTTCTGGATGAGAAAGGAGTCGACAAACCCTCTGCGGTCGTGTGGATTCAGAGTCTCCTGAAGTCCAGTGATCAACTTCGTAATTTGTGCTCTATTTTTCAACAAATTCCTTACAATAATCCTTTTGCTGTTCAGGAACAGACCCAACCATGGAAATATGTTGAATAGCTTATAAGAATGAGAAGAGAAGAGAATAAATAATTTCAAAGTCACCGCATAATTTCTGGTTAATATATAGATCACACTTCCATACCATCATAGATGCCGATCCACTAAGGCGAACGTTTTCGTTTGCTCTGTCGACCATTGCAGTGAATTGAGGGTCTGTGTATTCAAATCTGCTGCCGTACACGATAGATGAGATGATGTTTGACACAGCGTAGTTCACAGTCTGTGTCGTGTCGAAGGGTTTCTCTGTGAAGAGGAAACAACAAACCATCTCTCAATGGATCTTATAAACTAAGAGCATGATACCATGTGTGTTTCAGCTTGTACCTTCAAACTTATCAAACTCTCCTTTCAGATACCCAATTTCCTCTATGATTTTCTCTTCACTTCCTCTCTTGCCCATCCCAAGATCCCGCAGGTTGCTGAGAGCGAAGCGTCGCATCTCTTTCCAGTTCTCTCCATTGGAAAAGATGATCCCTGAACAGCACAAAAGCATCAGACCATGAGCCTAGTAACTAGAAATTATAAAGTCCTAATAAACCATATAAGGACTCAACACAAAGCATTTAGTTATTCTTACCATGACCACCATTAAGTATCCTAAAACCAGGTGTAATATCTCGCTCTCCAAACTCATCCGCATAGTTCACAAGAGCCTCTTTAACGGTTTTGTGTCCAACAAGTACCACAACTTTTTTAGGTCCCAAAAACACCTGGTATATGTTCCCGTATGTTTTGGAGAGCTGGAGAACACAGAGAAAAACATTTACAAACAAATCTCAAAATGTTAGGTTACTATTACTGTTTAAATGTGTTTAAGTCAAGTTCTCACCTCACAAAGGCTGTCAAAGGGTCTTGTGAGGTCAAGGGTCAGCAGATTCCCCAGCAGAAGCAGTGGTTTGGGTCCCGGTGGCTCTTTCCCTTCTTTCTGAGGTTTGTACTCTGAGGAAAGCCGATATAAGACCAAAAACAATAGTAAAGCACCCAGTAACGTAACTGTGATGGGAAAATACAGCAGAGACTCAACAACAGCCATTTTTCAGTGCAGCACAGATGCTCTGCTGCATTCAACCCCTTGTAAGATGTACATATGGGAGGAACCTCAAGTAAATCCAGGGAGAATTCATCATTCAAAACAAAGTAACCATCAGTGGTGGCTCGTCAGGGGACAATTGTGAGGTGAAAATGGGAGGAGGGGGGCGATTTAATGTTAATAAAATTCACAATTCATTTCAGTTCATGTCTCAAAATATGTATTTTTTGTTTATAATTTCACAGCTGTAATATCATAACATGCTACTGAAGTTGGAAAGCGCCGTGAATGTGCCGAATCTGCTGATGTAATTACAACCGCTAAGTGATAGAGAAGGGGAGGGGGAGGCGAGGGGAGCGCTGAGCTCTCGTGCCTCCGCTGGTAAAAAAAAAAAAATAGCCAATCAGCATCGAGCGTTCACTTTCAGCGCTGAGGAGTGTTGAGAAAAGAAACCTCGCAGGCTCTTCTGGTGTATCAACCAATCATTATAGAGACGTATATTACGTGATATTAGTTTGAACGTCTCCCGCTGAGCTGATAATGTACGAAGTAAGTTACTTATGATGAGTAGCGATATTGAATATTTGATCGCCAACAGATTTACCAATCTGTCATTCAAAGAGTGTATACAAATTAAAAATAAAGGGAGAACACTGGATGTAGGCTACAGCAGTCGGCTTAATTAAATAGCACAACAGGCAGCTCTCTTTTAACACAGACTTTTAAGAAGGGATGGATGTTGCTTCAAGTGATAGGCCAGGTAAGTGAAATTATATTATATTGCTGTATGAGTCCTTTTCTTTACGTTTTCTGACTAAAAGCAACCAAAAAGCCATTTTAAAATGGTTAAGCAAATACGTTAATAATATTAATCCGCAAGGATCCCCAGACCAATCAGTGTGCCTCCTCTATTTTAAAACCCAGGAGCCGCCTCTGGTAACCAGGAGAATGTAGTTGATCAGCATCTTGGTACATGGCACTCTTCAGTGAATCTATGAATGTAAATGTGAATACTAATGCCATAAAAGCAAGGATGTAACTAAAAAAATAGACATAATATAAAACACCTTTTACATCATATAGAGGTAATATAATTCAAACAAACTTTGTATTTACTATGATACCATATATACAATGATATTGATTTATTTTTGATTTAATTTATGCATGTTTTCAGATGTTTTATCCAAAGTGATTTACAATAAAGGAATAATTTATTGGCCTGGCATACTACAGCAGGTTAAACTGTTTTATGTCAACCACATGCTCTCTCTAAAGCCCCACCTTCAAAAGACATGTCAGCCAATCCAATTTCAGCAATCCTGAACACTGATTTACAGACAGTGTTTCTGATTAGCTAAAAGGTCTGGGACACTCCCCTGACTTGTTTTCTTGGGCTATCATTGGCACAGTTTTTAGGAATAGTTTATTCATGATGATATAAACATTTTCTCACGGCACAATCAAAATATAAAGCATCACTCTGATCCTGCTCATTTACTTTCCTCCTAGACTTTATCCACAATTTTGATGAATCAATCTATTCTAGGCTAATCACGCAGCTTTGAGGCTGTTGTGAGCTTTTGAGGCTGAATTTAATAATGCATTCAGGACGTAGGTCAGGGGTCATCAAACTTGATCCTGGAGGGCCGGTGTCCTGCAGTGTTTAGCTCCAACTTGCCTCAACACACCTGCCTGGAAGTTTCAAGTATACCAAGTAAGACCTTGATTAGCTGCTTCAGGTGTGTTGAATTAGGGTTGGAGCTAAACTCTGCAGGGACACCGGCCCTCCAGGACCGAACTTGGTGACCCCTGACGTAGGTGATCATTTATAAAGCATTAATCAGGGATTTGAGTCAGTTAATTCACACACCAACTGATCTAGAATACTTAAAATAAATCCAGTAATTTTACTTGAGGTTTGTTTTATCCTTTATCCCCATTATTTCACAACTGTGACACCAAATAAACAAACAAACATGTGGAAATGGAATATTATGATAACCTGATATTATTTTAACGCTTCCGCAAAGAAAAAATATAGTCCATTAGTTACAGTACAAAACAATCGGCATAGCAAATAGAGGAACACTGCAACAATATTACAGTATTAATAATTAATTCCTTGTACGTTTATCAACTATATGTAGTTTTTGTTCAGATGTTAATGTAATATTTATTGCTAGAAACGACCATTTAATGACGAAAAACTTTATTTATTATTTTTGTACCCTTGTGTCATAGTGTTATATTGACTGTAGTGAACATGTGACTGAAACGTGACAAATGGATTGGTTTTTAAATAAGAGAGTTTAATAAATTAAGGCCTAACACACAAAACATGTACTGAATTAATAGTTTAAGATTCAAACAAGACTGAATATAACTGACTAACTACTGATCTACAGTAAACAAAATGTGACATGGTATATACACTCAGATTTATAAACAGCTGATAATGCTTTCATCAGATTAATTTAGTTCATTAGCTAATAGTTTACTGGAGGTCACCTGTCAAGGTGAAAATGCCAATATTTCAAAGACATTTTAAAGTCAAATGGCAAAACAACAGTTTTTACAATCATCAGTCATTAAACTATTTCTCTTCTTTTCAATTACATTCAGTGCATTTACTCACAGTACTTAAAAATTAGTGCAACAACTATCCTGGAGTTTAATTTAAATAAGATTAGATGATTTGTTTCAATGTTTTCTTCAAAGGACTGCTGATATTTTCTTGAATCAGGAACGTCTGATCGCACACAGCTTGTGTGGGGATGGATTCAATGTGAGTCCGACTACTCCTTTGAGATCCAGATCATCTCCAGACACTCCTGGTGGAGTTGTGAAGCGGTAGCTCTGAAGAAGGGAGGTGAAGAACAGGAAGAGCTCCATCCTGGCCAAACTCTCTCCAAAACAAACCCTGCGTCCTGTGTGTGAGGCAGTTGAATGGTCTGTTAGCACACTAAGTTTTGGAACAGAGCTAAACAGAGCTGCTGGGCCACTGCTTTGCAGCACTTCATTACCTGGTGCTCTATTTGTTTGAGGTTGGTCTGTTTTAGCAGTCTAACAGCACTTGTCAATATCAAAATGATTTAGGTAGCCAATCAAATCATATTCAAGACATGGTGAGCTGAACACTGAGAGTCAGTACACTTTCCACGGTCCCTGAATAAAAAGTTTTCAGGATTGTTGGAGAGACCCTGAATTTCCTCAGCTGTCGCAGATGGTACAGTCTTTGCCTTGCTTTCTTAACCTGTGTTTGAATGTGTGTAGTCCAAGTCAGGTCCTCGGAGATGTTTACACCGAGGTACTTGAAGCTGCTTACTCTCTCCACAGGGGTCCCACTGATCATAAGAGGAGTGTAGGGCAGCAGGTGTCTCTTTCTGAAGTCCACAATCAGCTCTTTAGTTTTGCTCACATTCAGAGAGACAGTTGTCCTGGCACCATGATGCAAGTCTCTCCACCTCATCCAAGTATGCGGTCTCATCATTGTTGGAAATGAGGCCCAGAACCACAGCATCATCAGCAAATTTGATAATAGATGTGGATCTGTGAGAGGACACGCAGTCATGTGTGTAGAGAGAGTAGAGCAGGGGGCTCAGGACACAACCCTGCGGGGCTCCTACGTTCAGGGTGATGGAGTTTGAGTTGTACTGGCCTACCTTCACCACTTGAGGTCTGCCGGTGAGGAAGTCTTGAATCCAGTCGCAGAGTGAAGTGTTTAGGCCAAGGCCTGTGAGTTTATTAGTCAGCTTGATGGGGACTATAGTGTTGAAAGCTGAGCTATAGTCTATGAATAGCAGTCTTGCATAGTTCCCATTGCTGCTGTCAATGTGTGTGCACATGCAGTTAGGATAACTCTGTGTCAGAGCCGATCCTCCCTATCCGCAGAATACGCAGGCTGCATAGGGCCCCCGAAACACCAGAGGGCCCCCTTGCTCTCAAAGATGTTTTCATTTTAGTTTTGTTTTTGAATTTGGCCAGCTGTTGGGAAAACATGAACGATCATTTCTTTTAATGCGGTGCGCTGTCACGCTCTATGTAAAAATCTTGTAACGTGAATGTCATACAGTCTCTTGTTTTTGAAAAAAGTAGCTCCCCCCTCCCTCCCGCAACACAGTTTTGCGTAGGGCCCCCTGAAGTCTAGGATCGGCACTGCTCAGTGTCTAAGCAGAAAACACTTCCAATATCTTTTGAAGTTGATGTTAAAGGTTGTGTGAAACTCTATAGTACTCTTTATAAAATAATATTACAGTAATATTAATACTGAATTTCTTTGAGGTCAGTTTCACTATAATCGATAAGTTAGATACACAGTTGCACTAAGACCACAACTTGGGACCCAAAAACACTTGGACTGTCATTATAAAGTGAGCCAACAAAAACAATATTTGCCTAAAAGCATATTTTATTTGTGAAGTGAAATGCATGTTTTTTTTTTTTAAGTGCCATAATGCGGGGAAAAAGGAGCAAACTACAATTAACACCACAACAACAGCTAAAAACTGTATGGACAGATGTCAAATAATGCAAAAATATTGTAATTATCAAAAAAGAAGTTAAGTAAGCTAAATATCTCAAAAAAGTAAATAAAGTTGTAATTCTTTCATAAAACTGTGTTTTGTTTGTTCTAAAAAACTGCTTGTTGACTGTATAAAAGTCATAATTATGGCATAAAAAGTTGAAATTAATCATAATAAAAAGTACCACTTTCTGCTTTCTATGCATGCTCTGTGAAAGAGCCCTTGTGCTCTGTGAGAGGTCTCTATTGCACTTAATTTACATCCAAATTATAACAACTTTTTAGTTCCCCAAACAATCAGTAACAACATTCAATGAATAACAATCTAGCAAATAGCCTCAATGTTTTGTTTGGCCTATTACAACCTTTTATTTGTCTGAGACGTTTTACAGAAGTCAAAAGTGGTTGGTTTCACACTTTGCTTAGTATTTACATATATACATTTACTCAAAAGAATAAGTAAAAAGGGCAGAAATCATCCAACTCATACTGAAAAAAGCTGAGCTGAGTTTCCGTAATCTTTTAAGGACTGCTGATATTTTCATCATTCAGGAGCGTCTGATCGCACACAGCTTATGTGGGGACGGATTCAAAGTTATTCCTACTACTCCTTTGAGATCCAGATCATCTCCAGACACTCCAGGTGGAGTTGTGAAGCGGTAGCTCTGAAGAAGGGAGGTGAAGAACAGGAAGAGCTCCATCCTGGCCAAACTTTCTCCAAGACAAACCCTGCGTCCTGTGTGTATGAGAGAGAGGCAGTTGAATGGTCTTGTTGGGTTTAAAATGTTGTCTATTTAGGCAGCACACTAGGTTTTGGAACAGAGCTAATGGGAGCTGGTGCTCTCCAGCACAACGTGCTGAGGTGTAAATAGAACCGTAGAAAGACAGTAATATGCAGTGATGCAACGACTCGACTTTGTTGTCTAAGTGTACAGTACCATTTGAATCTAAAATAGTCTTTTAATTAAATGTAATGATTCAAATGATTTGTGTAATTCATAAGTGAATATGACAAGAAATATTAAGAGTCATTTTCGACATATTTAGCATAGGCGATGATTAAAGTTGCGGTCACATTAGTAAAATTTTATGGGCAAAAAAAAGGTCCAATAGGTGCGTCCCAATTTGTGCACGTATTCTATGGCATTGTGTAGTATAAATAGTGCAATAGTGTATTGTGTTCACATTGAAAATTCCAAAAATTAAAAAGTGCACATAAACGAAAAATGAAGTGTGAAATGTTGGACACTTTATGCACTCGACTGTCGCAGCTTTAATTATGAAATGGAGGGGGAAGGGCTATCAGACTCAGATTATGAATGACAAAATAACTGTATATAATTGATACGCTATGCAGTTGAGTACACCGTGCATAAGTACAGTGTACAGCATAAATGAGTACACCCCCTCTGAATAAATATAAAATATGTATTTTCTTAATGATCACAAATATAATTCATGGAAAGATGGCAAAATTGAAATGTATTAAACATATACTTAATAAAAACGACAAAATACAGTGGCATGCAAAAGTTTGGGAACCCCTTGTAGAATCTGTGAAAATGTGAATAATTTTAACAAAATAAGAGAGATCATACAAAATGCATGTTATTTTTTATTTAGTACTGTCCTGAGTAAGATATTTTACATAAAATATGTTTACATATAGTCCACAAGACAAAAAAATAGCTGAAATTATTCAAATAACCCCCTGCAAAAGTTTGGGATCCCTTGGTTCTTAATACTGTGTGAGGTTACCTGGATGATCCACGACTGTTCTTTTGTTTTGTGTTGGTTGTTCATGAGTCCCTTGTTTGTTCTGAACAGTTGAACTGAGCACTGTTCTTCAGACAAATCCTCCACGTTCTGTAGATTCTGCAGTTTTCCAGCATTTTTGCATATTTGAACCCTTTCCAGCAGTGACTGTATGATTTTGAGATCCATCTTTTCACACTGAGGACAATTGAGGGACTCAAACACAACTATTAAAAAAGGTTCAAACATTCACTGATGCTCCAGAAGGAAACACGATGCATTAAGAGCCGGGGGGTGAAAACTTTTTGAATTTGAAGATCAAGGTAAATTGTACTTAATTTGTCTTCCGGGAAACATGCAAGTATCTTCTGTTGCTTCTGAAGGGCAGTAATAAATGGAAAAATATATATATTTCAACAAAAGAAAAAAGTTGGAAATCTTCATCCTGTTCAAAAGTTTTCAACAACCAGCTCTTAATGCATCGTGTTTCCTTCTGGAGCATCAGTGAATGTTTGAACCTTTTTTAATAGTTGTGTTTGAGTCCATCAATTGTCCTCAGTGTGAAAAGATGGATCTCAAAATCATACAGTCACTGCTGGAAAGGGTTCAAATATGCAAAAATGCTGGAAAACTGCAGAATCTACAGAACGTGGAGGATTTGTCTGAAGAACAGTGCTCAGTTCAACTGTTCAGAACAAACAAGGGACTCATGAACAACCAACACAAAACAAAAGAACAGTCGTGGATCATCCAGGTAACCTCACACAGTATTAAGAACCAAGGGATCCCAAACTTTTGAAGGGGGTTATTTGAATAATTTCAGCTATTTTTTTTGTCTTGTGGACTATATGTAAACATATTTTATGTAAAATATCTTACTCAGGACAGTACTAAAAAAAAAATAGCATGCATTTTGTATGATCTCTCTTATTTTGTTAAAATTATTCACATTTTCACAGATTCTACAAGGGGTTCCCAAACTTTTGCATGCCACTGTATATGCCAACATTTTCTGTAAGATAAGTAAATTAGCCAATTTAGTTTAAATGAAGGACTGCAGAAATGAGTACACCCTAGATTTAATTCAGCAAATGTATAATACTCTAGTACTTAGTATGTTCTCCAGAACTTTAAGTATACTGCTCTGACCCTTCTTGGCACTGAGTGTACAAGTTCATGACAAATTTTCACATCTGTCCTGTTTAACTCCTGGAGGACGACCTCCTTAAATGCTCTGGTCTTTAATGGCAAGTTTTGCTCAGCTCGTCTCTACAGAATCCCCCACAGCTGCTCAAGAGCGTTAAGACTGAGTGAAATACATGTCCACTGAAGGATTTTCACCTTGGGAGAATGAATATCTTCATTGTCATGCTGAAAAAATGCCCAATAATGCAGGGAATGAGTTTTGTATTCCATTACACAGTAGTGTGTGAATTCATGACAGCGTTGATAAAGCACAACTCCCTCACACCTTCAGCACTCATTCATCCCTATACAAGAGCTTTACTACCACTGAATGTCACTGTGGGTACCAAACACTTCTCACTGTACTCATCTAGCAACACCTGAACATTTTGGATGCTTTTGGATCCGAAATGATTGACTTGGTCTCTTGAGACCAGAGTATGGATTCCCAGAAGTCTCTATTTTGTAGATATGGGCCTTGGAAGAGATTACATTAGTTTATTTTGCTTTGGCTACATTAGGGTAATTCTAGTGGTGACAACAACCATGCATGTCACTTCTGCAGGCTGCATCATACTCTGTGAGATAAAGTGTCACTCTTTTCATAGCTTTTGCCGGCTCTGAGACACCTGCATGTTATTTCTCCTGCTCTTTTTCTAGCAAAAATTCACTCATCACTAAATGAAAACTTAAAGTAAAGACCTGATTATTTCAGGAGCCTTGTCACAAGTCCATTGTTTTTGAATGTCTGTGCTACTTCTGCTATATTTTGACACTTAAAACAATAATTTGGTATTCCTCTTGTACCATTGTCATCTTTTATGCTAAGGAATAAGTCACCTAGTAGTTCTCTCCCAATTGGTTCCACTGCTGCCAGCATTAAGTCCGAGTATGATTCAGAGGACTATGTAACACTTTTAATTGCCAGGAAATTACTGGTCTTTAAAAGTTTTGGTTCAATATACTCACCTGTTGATCAAAAATAGCCTTAAACATTTTTTTTTAGTAACTTTCAGGAGGGTGTACTCATTTTTGCAACACAACATTTTATCACTTTGATAAGAAAATCTTATTTTGATGAATAATTTTGACATACTTCTTTGGTAATTGATCAAGCAGACTTGTTGGAACATTATATCTCCAAAGAACCATAACGTGTCATCTAAGTAAAGAGTATTTGCTGAATTTGTTAAGTATTAGAGGGGGTGTACTCATTTATGCTGTGCACTGTATAAGTACATAGTGTACAGTGCATCATTTGGGACAGCCATTTTCAGAAATGTAGCAATGTGTGAAGAATTGCTTACACAGAAATCACTTTAAAACCAAGCAGCTTTCTGTTGGTCAGTGTGGCAAATTTGTGTGAACTTGAATGTGAGCGAAATCTGCATGGAGAAGTCATGCATGTGGACACCTATTGAAATTAATGGATTTCACCTGCAAAATTTTGCAGAGCTGGAATACACTTTTGGCCAGATTTGCAGACTGGAGAAGTCAATGCTAGTTGCTAAAGTTCAGAGCCAGTTGGTTATGTATTTGGACAGCCGGTTGGTAATGTATGATGGGCACAGACACTTTTTTCATCTTATGCTAAAGTTTCACTGTACCTGCAGAAAAGGGCATGAAAGCATCTCTCTTGATGAACTGGCCCTTCTCATCAAGGAAGTGTTCTGGGTAAAAGCTGTTTGGTTTTTCCCATTCACTTGGATCCTTCAAAACAGACGTCAGCAGAGGAACTACAGTGGTGCCCTAGAAAATGGAGAAAAGACCAAAACCTTGATATCTTGAACAAGATGCACATGGTAACTTTTCCAGACCTTATACGTATTCATTAATCTGACTGACCTTTTTGATGAAGTATCCATTGAAGGTAACATCACAGCTGGTTACATGTGGTAGACTCAAAGGTACTATGTTTGCCAGTCTTTGAGTTTCATGGATCACAGCATCTGTATATGGTAATTTCTTTCTGTCTTCCACCACTGGCTGACGTCCACCGATCACTCTGTCAATCTCCTCCTGAACGCGATCTGCACACAAATGCAATACGTATATGAAGAGTTCAGATGCAAAAGCCTCTAAGTACATCTGACAGTTTTCTTTAAAATTAGCATTTCTTTCTGGCTACTATGCATAGGTTTCTATGTAAGTGCTGGTACTTCTGAATGGGTTGAGGCTGGGATTTAGTGCATTTGAAGTGAAAGTACTTGATGAACATATACTATGTGTGGAGAGCGTTCACTCAGTATTGTTCTCATTTTTGACTAAGATGGCTTTTAGAGGCTTTTGCATTGGAACTGTTCATATGTTCCTATGGACTACAATAAATAAACTGAGGAAAAATGTATTCATCATTGAGGGAAAACTCTTGACATTACGGTGTTTTTACCCTGTATATGAGGGTATTTGGCCATGAGCATCAAACCCCAGCGCAGAGTCGTTCCTGTGGTGTCAGTACCAGCAACAAACAAATTTGTCACCGACATCATAAGATTCTCCTCATGAAAATATGAGTCCTTCTTGCCCGATTTCTGTCAAATGAAATCCACAAAATGAATTCCCTTTACCAACATAATAAGATTAAAAACTTTCAAAATTACAAGTGCTTGATTGAATAAACTCAAACTCGAAATGAAGGTTGACCTATTCAGATCTTGTGCAAACTGCTAATTTTCATCTGCCCCCTGAATATTTTGATTATTACAGTAAAGGGGATCATTGAAAAATTGCATACCTCATCGTTCTGTTTGCGGATGAGAAAGGAGTCAACAAACCCTCTGCGGTCGTGTGAATTCAGAGTCCCCAGAAGCGCATTGATCAACTTCATCATCTGTTCTCTACTTTGGATAATATTGTCTACAATAATCCTTTTGTTTTTCAGGAACGGACCCAACCACGGAAATATGTTGTAGAGCTAGAAATGGACACAAGAGAGACTGATTTTGTCTAAAATGCACTTTCAAAATGGGTGCCTTGTATGTAAATAATAGATTTTGTAGTATCTGTGGATAAAATGCAGTTTTTGGTTAAAATATTTATTATACTCACCCCCACAGAAATTGATCCACCAACCCGAACGTTTTCATTTGCTCTGTCGACCATTGCAGTGAATTGAGGGTCTGTGTATTCAAATCTGCTGCCGTACACGATAGATGAGATGATGTTTGACACAGCGTAGTTCACAGGTTGTGTCGTGTCAAAGGGTTTCTCTGTGAAGAGGAAACAACAAACCATCTCTCAATAGATCTTATAAACTAAGAGCATGATACCATGTGTGTTTCAGCTTGTACCTTCAAACTTATCAAACTCTCCTTTCAGATACCCAATTTCCTCTATGATTTTCTCTTCACTTCCTCTCTTGCCCATCCCAAGATCCCGCAGGTTGCTGAGAGCGAAGCGTCGCATCTCTTTCCAGTTCTCTCCATTGGAAAAGATGATCCCTGATCAGCACAAAAGCATCAGACCATGAGTCTGCAGCAGCACAGCAGAGAATGATTATGCAATGAGTAGACTATCCTTGGACCTTTGGGACATATACAGTGTCACACTGATTAAAAGCATTGTATGGCAGGTTAGTAAATGATTAATCTGTTGGCAAATCAATTTATATGCTACTTTAAAAAAAAAATACACCAGTTATAGCTGGGAACCAATACTCATTGATTAAAGACAGCATACACTTTTAAGCAAACAGTTCCATAATCTAAATCTTCTTAGATTTGTGTTAAAGCGGCTGTTTCCCACCAAATTGTGTATTCATGCACCAATGAAAATCTTTTTATTTTTATTTTTTTCAGTAGTCATACACAGAGTATATTTTATTGACTTGGAAAGACCATGAAGATCTAAAAGCTTGTGCAACATTTTTGTTTTGCAAAATTTCAAGCATTTACAGTTTGCACATTCATTTGTGGCAGAAAAAAGAAGAATCCTACCATGCTCATCATTCATTATCCTGAAAACAGGTCCAATATCTCTGTCACCGAACTCTTCTGCATGGTTAACAAGAGCTTCTTTGACAGTTTTGTATCCAACTAGGATCACAGTTTTTCTGGGACCCAAAAACACTTGGAATATGTCACCGTAGGTTTTGGAGAGCTGGAGAACACAGAGAAAGACATTTACAAACATATCTCAAAATATTAGGCTACTATTATTTTTAAAATCGGTCAAGTTCTCACCTCAAAAAAGGTGTCAAAGGCTCTCGTGAGGTCAAGGGTCAGCAGGTTCCCCACCAGCGGCAGAGGTTTGGGTCCCGGTGGCTCTTTCCCTTCTTTCTGAGATTTGGATCCAGAAGAAAGCAAATACAAAACCAGAAGCAAAAGCAAAGCTCCCAGTAATGTACCTGTGCTGTAAAACTGCAGCAGTGACTCGACAACAGCCATTTTCTCTCTGAGCATCTCAACTGATTCACTCACATATTTATAGCCGCTGTGTAAGGGAGGGACTTTGTGTGATCCTAAACCAAAAAAACAAAAGTCCATTAGAGGAAAGGGTTGGCGCAATTACATCAGCATGTATGTTACTCCCTTTGGTGAATCATTAATCTTCTTCAGCCCATTAATCTGAGACAGGAACATTATTCAAGCAATAAAGCAATAGAAGCCAAGTCAAGTTTAACACAATCTTAGGACCAATATTATTACACTTAATTAGGCCAAGTATTATTTTTTAATTGTTACACGATTAAAATGTGATTTTTGGTTTATACATTGGATAAATATCAATGTGTTTAATTGACAGTAAATAATGAGCAAGTCTGAACTGTGACCTATCAAAAAATCAAACTTCAAACCAGCATAACCTCTCACCTACCGGCACCTTATATTGTGCCAGATGAGCAACACCAATCTTGACTCCAATCAAGATATGTTTGACTTTAAATTGCTCTTATGAACCTTTATTATTTATTTTGTTTATATTAAAACTTTGTAATAACTCAATCAGATGCATATTGTAAATGAAGAACATTTGCACATATTTAAAAGTTATTAAAACTGGAGATTTAAGGCTGGAGAGTATGTGATCGGTGGTTGTTGTACTGCAGGAACTGAGCAGAAACCAAATCTGAATCTGTCTTGAGCCATATCTGTCACAGTACGAGATAAAGAGAATAAGGATGCCCCATAAAAGTATCACACATGTGACCCATATACTGTATGTCTGTGATGATCCAGGCCATTTGAAGCCAAATGATGCCTTAAAATAACAGTCACAAATAACATTATATAATATGACATTGCATGTTTAATGAAATGCTGTTTTAAATATTTGTATATTTACATTTAAATAATATGTTTAGCATTGTATAGCTTAATGTCAGTTAACATGAAGTGGTTCGATTAAACTCTTCATTATCTGTGAAACGTGCTGTGTTGTGATATAGCCTATTCATCTTGCCCATTAAACACAGTTCATGAGTGCATCTCTCACCTCTGTCACAGTTCAACATGGAGTGACTTCAGACCTGCTTTCACAGACCTGATTAGGCAATATTTCACCAGGATGTAAAACTGTCATGTACACTAACTGGCCCTGTCAATCAAATCAGCTCTCAAATATGGTTCACAGATCTGTTATGATGGTCTCTGATGGTGTTAGAATAACTCAACGTCTAAGCAGAGAACACTTCCAATATCTTTTGAAGTTGATGTAAGGTGCAATCAAACTCTACAGTATTTTGTGTAAATTGTCACGTCACAATAAGGGGCCATTCATCACCACCGACATAAAAACATTGTTGCATTAAAACATTTTATTTTTGAGGTAAAATACGTGAGTTTTCAAAAAAAAACAAAATTTACACCACAACAATAGTGAATGAATTTATTGACAGATGTCAAATAAAGCAACATGTTATCAGCAAAGAGAGAAGTCCAGTATGTTCATTTTTTGAGCGTTCGCGCTTTTCTCTGAACAATCAGTAACAACATTCTTCATTTGATTAATAATCTAGTGGCTAGCCTCAAAATGTTTAATTTCTATTGAAGCTCTTATCTTTTAAGTTTTATAAAACAAAGAGTGGCTTTACACCAGGGTTCCTCAATAGGCGGCCAAATGTTTGGCCCGAGCTAATTTCAAATAATGTGGCATGAAAATTCAAATGCAGCATCAGAAAGCGGCATTAACTTACATCGTGTCTACACCGGATGCGAGCGGCGTGACACGACGCAACAAAATACAATAGAACTTATTATAATCAGTGATGCTGTCTACACTGGATGCGGCGCAACGCAACAACAAATCCCGACAATAAACTGCTGGCTCATTCTATTTATTACGCACTGACACAAAGTTCAAATGATTTGCAATGCCGCGTCCAGTGTAGATAGGCCTACTATGTGACAGCAAAAACATGGCAAGTGTGAAGTAAAGAAAAGTGGACACGGAAAATAGATGATTCAAATGTGAATGGACTGAACAGTTTTGAGTGAGTGAGTGAGTGAGTGACTGATACCATCTTTGTTATGGATGTTGGTTCGCAGTGAGTTCACAGTTTTAACGTAAGTTTGCTTTAATTTATTTTCAAGATCTGAGTTAAAATATCTATTGTTGCTTTCACTATGGCTATAAACCTAACGCAAAATAATATTCAAACTCACATTTGACACTTTTAACATTGAATAAAGCACATAATCATTACCTGAGATTATCATTGTCGAATGTCGCAGAAAATAAAAAACATTTCTAAAATAGAATTCCGTGCCGCTAATTGTCACGTGTCGCTGTCACGGGTGGTTAGGACAAAAATTACATGGAAAAGATACTTTTTATCGTGTCGTGTCACGTCTGGTTGGGGACACATGGTGTTATAGTTTGACCCCCCCCCCCCCCCCCCCACAAAAAAAGTATAAAAATATTAATGCTGACAGATCTAATAATTGAATCTGCAATTAGGGAAAGTGGAGAGAAGAGATCCAGTCTGGAGATGAGCAGGAACAGTTTATTTGTATGGCAGACATGGAGATCCAGATTTTTTGTTTGTTCATTTGTTTTCAATATTCAACAGGCAAAGTTCTTCAGTATCTAAATGCAAAAAAAAATCTGAATTGTTTGAATAAAACAGACTACTGGGGAAAAAGAATCTGAATATTTATCTTGTGACCATCTTGTGACTATTTTAACAAAAGCAACAATAATATAATAATTGTAATAATAAGAATTATATATATATATATATATATATATATATATATATATATATATAGGTCAGTGGCCCTTGGCTTGGTATTGTTGGTAGAATTCATCCCTCGGTGAAAACTAATTGAGGAACCCTGCTTTACTCACATCGTTCATTATTTAGGCTACATATTCACTCAGAAGAATAGGTAGCCTACCATTAAAAAAAATCACCCAAAATCTACTACAACGAGGTGAGTTGTTTCTGTGTTTTCTGTTCATATTTTCTTCATTCAGGAGCGTCTGTTGGCACACAGTTTGTGTGGGGACGGATTTAATGTGACTCCGACTACTCCTTTGAGATCCAGATCATCTCCAGACACTCCTGGTGGAGTTGTGAAGCGGTAGCTCTGAAGAAGGGAGGTGAAGAACAAGAAGAGCTCCATCCTGGCCAAACTCTCTCCAAGACAAACCCTGCGTCCTGTGTGTGTGTGAGAGAGAGAGAGAGAGAGAGAGAGAGAGATTTTGAAAAAAGCTTTATTTACAAATACTCAAAGACTCTTTACAAAAGACTTAAAACCAATGCTGCAAGAACACATTAGAGAAACCAGAACACCATGGGCTTATAAGGAAAACACCAAAACATCTTCAGATAACACACACAAAGCCCCATGACTGCACCAAATTTGTTCAAAAATGGAAAGATCTTTCATAGTTCTATAAAACTGAAAATCAATCAATACTCTAGATTTGACCAATGTCAGAAAACACACATAAACATCATCACTAGACCTTTGTTCAGATTTATTCTTTCAGCTAATATACACGGCCAACTTTGCTTGTCCTAAAATAATATTCAACAATCGACAGATAAAACGAAAAAAAAAAATTCTGAAAATATTTAAAGCCCAAAATAAAAAAAGTCTCAAGTGGGGGGGGGGGGGGGGGGGGATCACGTGACCCTTTGACGGCGATGCAGACTTAGTCTTTCGCTCTGCTCACTTTGCCACATATTTTATGATCCTGTCAGTAAAACTTAAACCACTCTGCATTGGACCCATCATGAGTGCTAAGGCAGACAAAGGGGATCGGAAAAGAGAGATTGAGCAATCGCCAATGAAGAAACAATTCAGAGATTCAGCCATCTCCAGAGAAGACCTCGACGATGCTATTGCTAACCGCATTGAACTAGCATTTAAAGAACACCAAAGCACTTTGAATTCGGTTGTGAATTCGGCAGTGAGAGATGCGATGGACTCTGTGCTGATTCCAGCATTGCGCGAACTGCGTGAGGACATACAAGCGACCAACAAGTCTGTTGAAGAGCTAAGAGAGGAATTTGAGGCCATAGTTACCACGGCGAAGCAGACACGTGACCGCGTTGATTCTGTTCAGGCAGCGGCGCGTGAAGATAAGAGAACAGTCACGGACTTAAAGGATCAGCTGGAGCGACTCACCGAGAAGATGACAGATATGGAGGACAGGTGCAGAAGGAACAACGTAAGACTGGTGGGGCTGCCAGAAGGGATGGAGGGTCCCGACGCAGCTGGTTTCCTCAGAGCTAATCTTTCCAAGTGGATTCCTTCCTTGAGGAGCCGTGACATTGAGATTGATCAGGCGCATCGCGTGTATGACGGAGGGAGGGGCTCCGATCGGCCGTGCACTCTCATCTTCCGTGTACTAAGATGGCATGACAGATCGGAAATCCTGAAAGGTGCCAGGCAGGCTTATCCAGTGAAATGCGTACAGAACAATGTCACACTGCTATTTTTTCCCGACTTTAGTCCAGCTACAGCGATCAGGAGAAAGGCATTTGGTCCGGTTTTGAAGAAGATGACAGCGCTTGGTCTCCAGCCCTTCCTCATCTATCCGGCGGTATTAAACTATGGCACAAGGTAGGGCTGTGACGATAACCGCATTACCGCATCACCGCAGTAATGAGATGCCGACCACGGTGTTAAGGTCATCACTGTCATCACCGCACTTGTTTTACAAGGTATTTGCAGGAGGAATCTGTCTGCATTCCGCGGGACCCGAAAAAGATTTCTTGCGACGCGGGATTAAATTCCTGAATAAAACACGGTAGCAGTCGGTAACTCTGGTGTAATTTGAAAGGGAGTGGGCAGTCTAACAATATCCCGTTCCCGACGTCCAGAACAGCATATCTGTGCTTTACTCACTCTTATCACTCATGCGCTGCATGGCATGGACCAGTGCTTTCTGTGTCATGTATTTTATTGCGGGGTCTGTTCGCGCAGCATGTGCATAACGGCCCTCAGACAGAACCGACAGGTTGTGATGAGTGACAGAGCAGAATAAGGATGGCAAAGCAAAGTGTGGATGCGCTGTCCTTGAAGGACTTTCATCTTGGACTTGAAATGGTCAATTTACTACTAAGAAACCCACGTCAGGCAAGTCTGACTTGGGACATTCTTCTCAGGGATGTTAAATTGTTCAGTTAAAAAGTGATTTCATTTCGCAATGTCTACAAGCCAACGGTTTTGTTCATATTTTGCTTAGAAATTTAAATGACAGATGACGTTTTTTTTTCTCTGCAACACTTTTCCTACTGTGTTGACAGCAAAATGTTAAACGAATTTTGTATTTTTACAAGACGAATAAAAATAACAAATAGGCTACAATTTTTGTACAACCTATAGGTCTACATTATTATTTATTTTTTTCTCTGCAACACTTTTTCCTATTGTGATAGATGTAAAACTAAAACTAAAACTAAAAAAAGATGTAAAACTAATTTGATTCTGGACAAGACGAATAAAATAAATAGCCTACAATAAAATAATTTTAGTGCAGACATTTTTATTTGTTATCTCTCTCTCTTTCAGTAAGTTAGTGGAAGATTAAATGTGAGATTCTGGAAACAAGATATATATTTAGTGGGAACGGTCGGGTTAGGAAGAAAATGATTCTAAGCGGACAGAGGGTGAACAAAGAGTGAATATATAGGGAGCGGGTGGGTGCAAATGCGGAATATAAACTCGCGAGAGCGGGACTAAAAAAACAGTTTCACTTAAGCGGCCCAAGTAGTTGTACAAACAGCAGAACACATGTACAGAAGGCTAGTCTGATGGTCCCTTTTTATGTTGCACTTATGAAAAACCCAAATCAAAAAAAGCCTCTTTTATGTTGCACTTTAGAAAGGTTGTTTATTATAAA